>JAEVHH010000006.1:1200000-2400000 GCA_017607445.1 Histoplasma ohiense | reverse complement strand
TGGATGGTTGACGATGATGAGTACTGGCAACTAGTACGAGCCTTTGATGCCTAAATTCTATTGGAATCACCTCACCTGATTTGTCCGGACGAAAGACCACAAAAATATATATGATAATAATAACAATAATTTTAAGGAATCTAAGTGTCAAATCACACAACACCCGTGTCCATAGGCACAAACTTGATTAATAAACAAATAATAAAGCCGTTAACCATCTATCTCTTGCCAATATCATAATTCTGGTGCCACGTATAGCCACCCTGAGGTCCTGCTTCCCGCACCAACTCCTCAATATACTCCAAGCCATCTCGTGGCGGCCGGCCCAGTAACTCGCCCATCAACGGCGCCACCATCTCCGCCTCACCCTGCCCCACTGCATCCAGCAAACTAGCCCATAGCTCGAAGAACTGTGCTGATTTCCCGCCGTGGCCCTCCTTAGCGTCCTCCATGGCGACAACAGCCGCATACTGTTCCCGCGGGATCTTCTGCAGAGTTACTTTCCTGCCTGTGGCGCGGGTGAGAGCTTCAGCGAGTTGCGCAAAGGTATACGCAAGGGGCCCAGTGAGGAGGGCGACGTTGTTGTCGTAGTCGTTTTTGAGAAGGGAGGGGAGAGTGGCTGGGTCCCGCAGCATGAGCTTTGCATTCGCTTCGCCTAGCTCGCTCCGGGAGGTCCAGGCGATACGGCCGTCGGTGGGGATGTAAATGGTGGTTGTATCGGGGTACCAGGCAGCGAAGACGGGGAAAGCTTCTGCGTAGATGCCTTCGCGGATGGAGGTGTATGAGATCCCGGATCTGGGGGATGTGTTAGCGAGGAATGTACAGTACATACAGAGGAAAAACCGAGATTTCTCAGCCCGAGGGATACTTGATACTTTTTCAGCTGCTCTTCAGTGATTAAATGGGCCGTCTGCACGACAGCCTTTGAATGCGATCCATAGCCGCCAAATGATAGGCTGGAGTAATACACCTGCAAACTCACAGAGAAGAAAATTAACTTTTCTCCCCTTCCTCCTTCGCAGGGGGTTCCACATATGCAAATATGAAATTTTAGAAAAAGGATTTCATACATGCCCAACGCCTGCCTTCTTCGCGGCCTCAATGACATTCGAATGTTGCTTGGCCCTCCTATTTGTATCGACAACAGGTGTTGAAACGAAGAACAGTCGCTCGACGCCCTCAAAGGCCTTCTCCAGTGCTGGCTCGTTGTCGTAGTCGACGACCCGGAACTGGGTGCCCGGGTAATCCTGTTGGAGTTTGGCGGCGGCTTCAGCACGGGAGGAGGTAGCTATGATCTCCGCTGGGTCGTCGACGGATTTGTACAGCGTGGCGAGCACAGAAGCACCCAGGCCGCTAGTCGAACCTGTAATAAGGAACTTTGCGGAGGCCATGGTTTTGTGATATTTCGTTCTGGAGAGATTCATAGATATGTTGCAATCCGTCTACCCGCCTGTGTATCGGCATGTAGAGAGGGAAACGGGGCCCATCGAAGGGCGGAAGGGCCGGTGCTTTATATATTGGGGATCCCCTTGTATCCAGCTGCTTCCCCCCTTTCTTTGTGAACTCCTAACTAACTACTTCTTTCTTGCGCAAACCTTGTTATGATTCGATAAACACGTTGCATGCATTCCACAGGGCAAGGGGACGGGAGGACACTTACACCGTACAACAACCCCTTATGCGCATTTCCCAGAGCAGACCCTCGGGAATGCCTCCCATTGACCTTAGTAATGCTGCATGAATAATTAACGGCTAGTTAGGGACTCGCAATCGTCATAGCTCAAGAGTGGATTCCTCGATGGAGACTTGAGACCCATGGTAGTCATGGAAGTGGAGACGCTACGAGTATTTACTAGTCTTTAGACGCCTCTAAGGAGTTTAAACATTTTCACAAAGGCGTAGTCGATATGCGAACCATCCATCACTTCTGAGTACGGAGTAGAGCTCGGATATTTACTGATCGTTTGTATGGATTTCGTGGTCCCGGGGGCAGCTTGTAGCGACTTACGACATGAAGGGCATGAACAGGCTCATCAAACCAACTCAATCCAGCACTATCGAAGCCTATGTTCCATGTCCATGCAGAGTTTAATCTCTCAAAGCGGCCCAGATCGGCTGTTCTCAGCGGAGAGATGCTGGCTGTGGGTTTGAGCCGTTGGAGATGATTGATTAATAATCCATAATCTTCTTCGCCGCCGGATGCAACTCGCTGGTCAACCTGCTTTGTTGCATCTGGCTTTTTAAGTTCTGCGAAAGAGGGCTTTGGGTTGTCGATTTCTAAGCAGGAACTAGCTCGTAGCTCGTGTAACCGATGGATCTGGAGATCCTTGTCCGGATATATAGGGGTTGTGCTTTTTTACTGATCAGCTTGATTTTTCCTTTTTTTTCAACCGGGGATGTAGGAATATTTATCCGACATCGAAGTTGGGTCCTGGTATCAGATTGACCCGCGATGTAGATCTGTGTTGTGCATCCTAGTCATACATGCACTTAGTATGTGTGCATCCGACTGGACAAACTAAGAGGGATATACGATATACTGTGCGTAGTTCCCGGGTATAATTTATCAAGGAGATGAAATTGCGACAATCCTGTCTGGATATCTACGCCAATACAGAAAAAGTTTGCCTCATTTACGGCCCATTGCTCTGGCTGAAAGATAGCAATCATACGCAATCATACATGCAAGAACAATGACAATGGAGATAAGTCCATCCAGACAACCTTTAGTTGCCCAGTTCAGGTCCGTATGACGACGTGCCTGCACCCCAGCTGGTTGTACTCGTCTCCGTTATCTCCGTCTAGCGCTATCCGTGAACGGACGAGCATCAGAGAGACCTATAAATACTCGAATAAGAAGCCATCAACCTGCGAAAAGACTGCTGCTGCAGGACCTAGCTTCGCAGCCGTAGACAATCAGTAGTATTTATATCTTGCCCGTCTCCCATCAAACTATACCTTTCAACTCCCTCCAGCCCCTTCGCAGCAATAATGGCATCCCACCCACCCAGCGCCTGCTGCACCCGCGGCTTCAAGCACGAGGGAATCGCCTCGGGCGAAATCAAGAAAATCGGAGATAGTACGTTATATAACCCCTACTTTATATCATACCAAATCATACATAGATCACTAAACAGTTCTCCGTCTCGATGTTGGGCGCGCCAATCATCCAGTCGACACATACATCTCCCACCCCAGCGACACCGCCAACTCCAGCACCAAGGCAGACAAAGCCATCGTAATCTTCACCGACATCCTAGGCTTACACGACAACACCATGTTTATCGCGGACGATTTTGCTTCCCGCGGCTACCTGGTCGTGGTCCCGGACCTGTTTGGTGGCAAGCCCTTGACCATGAATGAGATTGCCAGCGGCGTGAATACCAGGGACTGGTTGAAAGATCACACCCCAGAAGTCGTCGACCCCATTGCGGCTGCAACGATCAAGTATGTGCGCGAGACGTTGGGGGTTAAGAGGGTCGGGGCGGCCGGGTATTGTTTTGGTGCTAAGGTTGGTGTTTATTTATTTATTTATTTTTATCATTTCATATGTCGTTTGCTAGTGAGCTTGAGGTTGGAGATTTGGTTCTATCCCCCTTTGACGACTCTTCTCTATGTATACACATATAGTACGTTACCCGATTCTTGAAAGAGGGCGGGGGCCTTGATGTAGGCTACGTCGCGCATCCGTCCTTTGTCGCTGCTGAGGATCTGCTGGCTATCAAGGGTCCATATGCCATTTCTGCCGCTCGTAAGTAAAAAATCCTATCCCCTTTTTTAAGATATATATCTATAAAACCCACTATGCATATCCCCTCTAACAAACCTCCCCCCCGCCGCGCGCAAAACAAAAACACCATGACAGAAACCGACTCCATCTTCCCCAGCAACTTGCGCCACGACACCGAGGAACTTCTCATAAAAGTAGGCCTCCCATGGCAAATCACCCTGTTCAGCGGCGTCGAGCACGGCTTCTCCGTCCGCGGCGACTTGAGCAACAAGGCTGTCAGGTTCGCGAAAGAACAGGCGTTTGTCCAGGCGGTTACGTGGTTTGGGGAGCATTTGTGAGGGATTCTTTGAATGTTCTGCCAGGAGAGCCGGCGCGAGGATATCCTCGCGTGGAGAAAGAGTTTGTCGAATTTGATCTGGATTCTTACGGCTGGCAATGATTGTTAGTTATATATATATATATATATATTCACAGTTACCAAACCATGGCGTTCGCTTGATCTGGATATAGAATTTTCTGCATAGAAACGTGATTAGGTCGCTGCTGCATTTTAGATAATTTTCATATAGGCGCTCTTAGTCCAAATCCAATTCTGTTGTAACGTAATTGAGGGTTAGTGAACCCAGCTTGAAAAAACATGGATATCCATTTTCATAAACCTCATTCTCTACGCCAAAACCATGTCATTGGTCTTTTTTGGAAACGTGAATCTTATCATTTTATCGCCGGGAATGGCCTCACGTTCAACTTGTAACTTCCGTCAACACTAGCGGCTTGACGATGCACCCTTTTTGTTTCTCTCGCAGTTGGATGCCTTGTAACAAACTTTGTTACAGCTGTTGGGAAGCACTTTTACGGTAGATGTTTTGGGTATCAAAACTCAATACGAGTGCAGCGAGGGGTGGTGCATCATAAGAAGGTAAGGAGAATTTTAAAGAATCAGAGATATGAACAGGTAACAACGAGAGACATTACCCGGATTACTTAAATCCATAGTAGATTCGTTAGAGGACCTCAACGAAACCAAAATAAAATAAACAGGAAGAAGAGAGAGGGAGATGCGGAGGTAGAATGAAATACAAGTGAAAAACCTCAAGAGATTTCATCCAATAATCTCTTCCGTCTCGTCAATGATCTCCTCCACAATCTCCTCCACCACCATTCCCTCTGCCTCCGTCTCTTCCTTAGCCGCTGCATCCAGATCCTCCTCCTTCTCCAGGCCAAGCATCTCAATCTCCTCATCCAGCAGCTCCTTCTCCCGGCGTACCCAAGCAGTCCATTCCTTAAGGACTCTCTTGCGCATCTCGACAATAGCCGTGTTGGCAATGTCGACGGCGTACTTGTCCTCCTCTTCGAACTCGCGGGAGTACTCACGCAGGTTCTTGCGGACCTGTTTCTGCTCCTCCTTGCTGAGGAAGGTCGGGGGACGCGGGCGCCAGACGAACTGCTTGAATTTCTCTGTTGGGTGTTCGGCGAGCGTGGTGCCGGCGAACGTGTGGATATTGTACCCGTTTTCCATCTGTAGGTAAGCATCAGTTGGTATTGAACGTTATATTATATATATATATATATATATATATATATATATTCATATAGTTAATCGGCAACGAAGGGATGCAACTTACTGTGTGAGTCCAAGCACTGGCACTGCTGACAACGTAGCGGCCAGTAGGGTCCCAATCGATGTCAGTGACACCGTAGTGATCGGAGGTTTTCATTAGTTGGAGATTCGCGGAAAGGTCCTTCTCGCTCTCTTGCTTCTCACCCTCGAAGTCCAGGTCCCAGAAATCAAGGTCGAAGTTCTGTTGCGAGTGGACAGTGGCTACAACCACGAACCGGCCCTTAGGGGACCAATATATACCGTTGCTCGTCTTCTTCTCGATGGTGCGGATAAGTTTGAAATTTCCCGTACCGGTGCCCTTGACTTTCTCAGGGCAGAAGAACGAAACGGCTGTCTTGGGAGCAACTGCGGCGCCAGGGGTGGCTTCGCCGGTCGTGATGAGAACGAACCGATCGCCCTTGGGCTCCCAAGCGAAATTTATCACGGTATCTTTGATAGAGTCAACCACCTCAACAGGGACACCTTTCTCCTTAACACGGAAAATTTCGAGATTTGTAGCAAGAGACTTCTTGGACTTGGAGTGCCGGTCAACTTTGACGCAGACGTATGCACCCTGCGATTGCCAGTGGAGTTTAACGTCGGAAACGTTGAAGAGATTTCTTGTCCGGACAATTTCCTTGGAAGGGATGCTCATCAAACCGACTTTCGCGGGGTTGCTGCCGATTTCTGGGGTCCAGAAGGAGAATAGTTGTTCGTATTGTTTAATGCCGTCGCGTTGGGGTGCCGCGGGCGCCCATTCGAAATCAGTAACTCCTTCGATTTTAATAGATGTCCTATCTAGGAGGTTCATGCGTGGAAGCTCGTAGACAGAAATGGATTGACCTAGGAGCATTCGTGCAACGTATTTTTCATCTGAAGACCACTTGAAGGCAGGCCATTGGACCTTTTTCTTCACAGACTCTCCCTCTGGGCCAGCAGCCGCGGGAACGTCATGGTTGACAAATGATCGCAGGGGCTTGCCAGTTGTGATGTCCCAGATAATAAAATGTTTGCCGTCCTCTTCGTAGGAGAGAACCGGGTGAGGGCCTTCGATTTGGATCGGCCGTGCTGACCAGGTTGTCAAGTAACTTTCGCCGGGGGAAAACTCAATAAGCTGAACGAATGGATGGGGGAATTGTTTTTGCTTGGTGAATTGGGGCCCTCCCCAAAGCTGCACGCCTTGTGGATGCACGGACGCAAGGAAAGTGCCTTGTGGAGACCATTGTACGAAAAGCTGGGTCCAGTGATCCCGGTCGACGATATTCTCCGGGGGGTCCTTTTTCATATTCCAGAACACACCAACCTTGTCGCCTCGGAACATTGCAAACTGGTCGCGGGCATTGGGGTCGCTTAGCCACGACCGAAGGTGTTCCTTTTCTTGGAATGGCTCGATGGTCGGTGGTTTATATTCCTCGTCAACACGGCCCTCGCGTCCATACCGATCGATATCCGTAAGTTTATTAACAGCCAATGTGTGCTTTTTATCCAGGGGAGTGCCGTGAAGATGTTTCGTGGCCTCGAGAGCCTGTTCGGGTGACTCGTATTCAACAAATGCAAATCTGAAAATATACTCATGGAATAGAATTAGTCTAGAGTCCCCACCGCTTCATTGTATCGCTGGTGTTTTTCAATCTTGGTCTGGACGCACCCTTCTGACATCTTATTCTCGTTCATGGGCATAAAAATGGCATCTTCGCTCGTCCGGCCAACGGTGTTCAGCTTTTTCAGCAAGAATTTCACAAGCCGCGGTTTGCTCTCTTCGGGCACGATTGGCAGGCCATCGATAACCACAAAGGCATCCAAGCCCTCCTCCAGTCTAACTTCATATTGTGCTTTAAGGTCTGTTTTCAAAACATGATTAGCGGAGAGGAAGAGGTTTCTCCTATCAATGAAGAAGAATTGAAAACAGTAGTAAATAAAAAAAAGGCACCAGCCCTGGTCCGGGCTTCAGCATCAATTGGGAACAAAAAACGCACCTGAAAAATCGATATCCAGCTCCTGCTCGTGGAGGTCCTGCTCTGAAAGAGTGTCGAAACTCGGCGCCATGGCGACAGGAAACAGTCAGACAGGCGAAACAGAAGAAGAATGGGAGAGCAGCAAGGCGATGAGCAGCGACAGCGAGTTTCCAACGATCAAGACTGCTCTTCTCCCCTTGTTGATTAGGGCAAAAGATGTGTGTGCAAACGGACGCTATCCCCGATGGGGCATGGTTGGAGATAGGCACCATCACGTGCATGTGCAGCTGACACATCGCTGACTCAGCCTTCTCCACCTCCGGGTTCTCCAGCTCTGGACATTTTGAACATCGCAACATCGAAGACATCAAACGTCAAACATCAGACATCATAGGCGACGCCGGTGCGTCACGGTGTATTTCGTCCATCTCCAGAGCTTGCGACATTCTCCATCGCTGCTAATCCACCCAACTTCAGGGCTTCCTGGATATAATCAACCTGCACGCTGGTCCTCTTCCTTGAGCTCTCTGTCCCCATGCTCCAGGCCTGGCCTAACTTATAGTTTGGCCCTATTTACCCGCCCTAGGCCTCCTCCCACAGCCAACCAAGGGCTTGGTACTATCTGCCCTGCCGCTGCCTTTGCTTCGTCGCTTGCTTCACTTTTTTTTTTTTAATTTTTTTTTTTTTTTTTAAGAAGCGGGCTCATATTCACTGTCAATTCCTATCTCTGTTTCATCTGATCATACGGTGTCTGCTCTTTGGTTATCTTTCTTTTCTTTCTTTCATCCACTATTTACCTCTATTTCTCATCTCCTCCCCACTTATTGCATATATTATATTTTTTATTCATCCAACATCTTCTTCCTAATTCTGCCAGCCAGCCACCCGTCCTTCGCCCACATTGGTCAACTTTCTTCCATACCGTTCTGCTCCCGAATACCCCGCCAACCCCAGCAAGCGCCAGCAAATCGCACTAACGCTTTCTGGTGCTACTTTCACCGCCGGCTTTTTGTTGCGACACCCAGTCAGGGCACCTGACCAGCTCATACATTTCCAAGGTTGTTTCACCCCATGCTTCAGCTCCGAGTGCACCGGCGTCATTTCTCCTAACGAACATTTTCTCTACGCTTCAACGGGCTGGGAAGGTACAACGTATCAGGGGTTTTCCAGAAACATGGAATGTGAGAGCTCCCGATTTGTCTTTACTGGGTCAATGGAATAAGGACATGATTTTATGACATCAAACCTGACATTTTCCCATCATTGCAGTGTCCGACAACGTTCAAGCGTCATATATCAAAATCATCGATTCCATCCTAGCAACCAGTGACCTGAACACTATCTCGGAAAAGCGCATACGGAGAGGATTGCAAGATGCCGTGGACTACGATATCACCCCTCAAAAGGTTGGCTATCATTCCTCGACTAAGCTCGATTTTTTACCCACATTCTTGCGGGGCTATTTTGTTGCTAATGCATTGTGGACACAGGCGGCGATCAAAGTCCTAATCATGCAGCGCTTCGATATCTTTGCGGAACAAAGTGAGAAGCAGGCAGAATCAACTCCGGCGGTCAATGGCCATTCGTCGAATGGACAGCCCGACATTCCCACAATCGAGCCCATCTCCCCCGCCCTGTCGACCTCCCCGCAAAAACGCACGCCGGAGCCGGAAAGCGTCTCAGATTCCGGCGATAAATCCCCACCCAAGAAGAAGAGAAGGTCAAACCTGGTAGATGCCGACGCGATCTTTGCGGCCAAATTGCAAGCAGAGGAGAACCTGCGCGCGCGCCCTACCAGGGGCGCTAATTCGAGGAAAATTGCGCCTCTCAAGAAAAAGAAGCCGGCTACGAAATCAAAGACATCAAAGAAAGTGAAAGCGGAGGATGATTCAGATCTAGATGCGCAGGACTCGGAATCCAAAAAGGAAGTAACGAGAACGGGTGGTTTCCATGTGAGTTGAAGGCGATCTTCCAAACTGCTATTAGAGCTGATATTGACTTTTGTTTCTAAGAAACCCCTTGCGCTATCTGCTCCCCTCTCTGTCCTCCTAGGCGGGGAAGTAACCGTGAGTATTTTTCTCTTCCAAATCGTTCCTTCAACCACTTATGTTAATTCAATCGTCCCAATATCCCTCCAGCTTTCCCGACCCCAAGCCGTGAAGAAAGTGTGGCAATATATCCGCGAAAACAACCTCCAAGATCCCGCTGATCGCCGGCAAATCCGATGCGACGATCTCATGCGAGCCGTCTTTAAACAGGACCGAATACACATGTTCACAATGACCAAGATCCTCAACCACAACCTCTACAACCTTGACGAGTGAGGACAGAATATAGAGAAGAAATTATTCGAAAACTAACGTAGCCCCACGAACCAGAAGAAGAAATTCCCTTTTTCTTTTATCGGTAATCCATCATCGCAATCGTCATCTTGATCCGGCGTTTAAATGACGGACAAGGGGGGGATATTTACACCACGTATTCTTGTTTCGTTTTTCTTTTGTAATCCTCCATCGGATTGCAAATTGTGCTATAATGCCTGGAAGATCTAATATCCTTTCATCGTCTTTCATTTTTTTCCCCTTTGTTTGCTTCGCTTCTCCATTCTAGCATTAAACATCTATCATGCCATATTTTTGCTTGCCGTCACCCGCCGAACCTGAAACCCCACAGAAGGAAAATGCAAATCTCAGAACAGGCCATCTCCCTCCCATCATATTATCATTCGAACCACTGATTATTTCCCAATTCCCAAAGCCCAGGGTGACCAATCCAGCTATTTTCATGCATGCTTCCCTCTCTCCATTTACATTTTCCTTTTATCTTTAAAACATTATTATCATTTATTTTCCATATTTTACTCCAGCGGGTGGAGTTGGTTGGTGGGATCCTCCCTTGTGTATGTTTTTGCGTGCCAAATTGATATGAATCTGTTAATTCACATGTTACTTATTCCGCGCGCCTTGATATATATTGGCGATTATCTTATGCTTCGATCCAAATTTTGTCTTTTTCTCTTTTCGTTCTTTTGGCTGCACTATGTTCTCCCGTCGGAGATTTCCAATATTGAGTTTTCTTGCTTCTCTTTTTTCCTTCTGCTGCTGCTCCTCACGATATTCCCGAGATATTCGCACGTCGATTCCTTATTTGTGCCATTGGCTTCACTGTAACTCCCTTTTTAGCCAGGCGATTAATTATATTTTGATAGTCTAAATTCGTCGACTGACTTCCGTAACTACCATAGAATAACAAAGGAATTCTTCGAGTCAGAAAAAAAAAAAAAAAAAGAGATATCGTTTCATTTTTTCCTTTAACACTTTGGATGGCTAATGCTTCTAGCCGTGTTTCACTTTCACTTTCTTTTTATTCATGTTTTCCGTGCATCAACCTTGTCGGATACCATACATCGTGTAACAGCGTTTCTTCAATATTTTTGCTTCTGTATTTCATTTACATTCTTCCTGTTCTCCAGGAAGGGGGCTCGGGGGCAAAAGAAGGACAAGAATAAAGAAAGGACGAAAAAGAATGGGGGGAAAGTTGCATGAATGATCTATCAGTTTTATCTAAATTTCCGGATATACACCTTACAACTAAGCGAAGGGATGGAAACTCGCTGGAAATACCCCTTTCCTCAGTACGACAATGCTACATCCTGTTAGGAAGTATGTTAGATAGTTATGTGCTAGTATAGATGCATCCACCATATCATTCCAACTCTTTAGCAATGAGGGAAAGCCCATAAAATGCATCTGACATTGATCCGGGATATGTATCTCCCTCCACCCTTTTCACAAGCGATTACCTACTGCTTAACGCCAGGTGGGTGTCAAGCACTGCCTGTCCTTCTTGCTCTGATCTATCTTGATCGCAGAGCATTTATACAAATATGAAATTCTAGCCAACGCAATAGCTTGGAGTTTCTCGTTATATTTCTATTCCGCATGAAGTGGAATCAATCCATATTTTTAAAGATATTGAAGGATGCTTCTATCCACACCCCCCCATCCCGCTTATGCAGGGATCAGCCTTACGTAGCGGGTTTCCTTCTCCTGCGTTCACAGGGCATGCAGCATGCTCTTATAGACTGGAAATCGCTTGATCATGAAACACATTAGCAGTATAGCCAGCAGCCCGGGCTCTCACATTGGTGGAATGACCCCCCCCCCTAAACTCCTAATATTTATCATCGCTGTTGAGCCTGTGCTTTGTGGCTATTTGTTTTATTGGATTTCAATGTCGTTGTCACTCCGGTTATCTGATCTCAATTCATGGACGAAGGACAGAGAACGTTTCAGACAGCCTGGACAAGGTGTTATTCCTTTTCCTGCTCGCTTCCTACATTGCTTCTCAATACCAGGAAGACATGCGCTCTGTATTTATCTATGCTATTCGCCTCAGTGATGGTAGAAAGTAAGGGTTTGAAACAGACAATGCTTCTCTTTATTCCTCCTGCTTTATCTCACAATCGCCTTGTTACAACTCTTTGTTTGTTTCTATATGATACCCAACTCCCAAGAGTAGTATGTATAGAGCCGGGCCTGATAACAGTGTCTGCGGAAACCGCCGCCTGGAGGCACTTTTCTTTTCTCTTATTCGGAATCTTCTCCCCCATTTCAAGCAGCACAGGTCTTAGTGGTCACAGTGGCATTGTTTCACAATTTGTCGAAGAGAACTCATGGGTAGAAACCGAGTTAACAAGTTGCTTCAATAAATAGCGCCAGTCAGCTTCGAATATGAACAAATTGTTGCGACGCATATTGGACTCCCGTCTTCTATATCTCGTTTGAGCAGGCATCAAAAATATTTCGAATATTCGTTTCACTTCGCCGGGACGCTTTCATTCAGAACTTTTTCTATCACGCCTCTTCAGCCATCAATCTCCATTTTGATACGTTGGATACCTTCACATATCTCGACATAGTTATTCTAGGTAAGATTCCTAGATCCATTTTGGTTACACATCAGTCACAGGACTACTTAGTGATAGTAGTGCGTAGCTGTGATTTGTGTTTTTATGCATGAAAATTAACAATACTGGTGGACAGAATAATCGTAAAGATGTGCCAAAATACCCACACGGTGTACGGCTGCGGACATTTCGTCAACCAGCTCATACTTTGTGATAAATTCAAGAAGGGGGAACTTTACAAGCATTGCCCAGACGTGCCGCCGGCTACGACGAGTGACAAAAAGCCTGGCTCCGAATGCCCGAGGTGCCACAAGCTGGTCCCAGACCACCTGGACTGGACGGTCGTTTACAAGACTGGAGCAGAAATCATTGATTAATTCGGGAGAAGGGGTCTATCAGGCATCAAACGAAATCGGCAATCGCCAATTATATCACCCAATACTGAGTCTCGTTTGTGCTCTTCTTTCATTGGAAATTGTTCTGCCGGAATTTCATCTCTGTGGCTTCGGGTTCTTTCTTTTCTGTCGTCTGCCTGGCTGTCAACTGTACCATCCTATCTATGTTGTCCTTCAATATCACAAAGCCCTTGAGTTGTACTTCATGCTGCAGGTTAGCTATCAGCAATGATGAATAAGTGAGGAACAGCAGAGACAGAGCAATAGAGAATTATATTCACAGTGGTTATGATGTGGTATCTACCACATAAAAGAGTGAATCTGGATTTTCAAGAAGTAAAGAAAATCAAAGAACCTGAGGATGAAAGTAGAGTGAGACTTCAGTTTATCGCCAAAGAACATGAAGTATCAGCTCCGTGCAGAGGGTAAGAAGTAAGAAGTAAAGATACTAGTAAACTATCTTTACGAGTAGTTAACTGACTTAACACTAGTTAGTAAGTTAGTTAAAAACATCCATGCTTGTTTCAAGTGCAAACCTTCCGCACAGCAAGCTTCCACGCTCTTGGCCGGCGCTAGGCGTCGTTTCTTGCAGCCTCCGGACAAACGTGGATCTAGTGATAGTGGACACTTAACCCGAAGGACAGATAGTATGGGTAACCCCAGAAAAGGGCTTCCCTAACAACTTTCGGCTCCTGTCAGCTATGTATCCCGTGTGATAAGAGTGGTTTCAGGCTTATCCGTCTCCGAAAACGGAGATAAAAATCCACAGGCTCCTCGTGAAATTGTACTGTACAGTACATATGATTTTCACCAGACTGTTTATTAGGTGAGGCAGATGGATTGGGAATTTCCCCACGCTGGCACTTCCAGATTTGCTCACCAGGATGTTCGCTCTTGGCTACTTGCAAGTGTGGTGAGAATAGGCGTGCCCAGCTTGTCTGCCACAAAGCCAGCGCTGTGCATTATTCGAAGGAATGGCATACAGGAGCTGTTTAAAGAGCGAGCATCATTTTTTCTTTTCTTTTCTTTTTCATTACAGCGGTTCACGTTGCGCTCTTTGAAGATAACCTTTTGAGCTTTGTTGTCCCAAGACAACGAAACGGCAGTGGACAACCAGGAGAGAAGAGAGAGAGGGAGCATGGATCGGCATTCTTCTTCGTTTCAATTGACACGCTGGAACGGACTTGGGATTTCGGTTCATCGTCAAACGATGCTCATCACCGTACGGCCTCCGGTGCTGGTGACATAGACAATAACATGGTGAGAGTGTGCATTATCCAGCCAGGGGTAGATATAGTCCCAAGGGGGGGGTTGGATGGCGTAGTGGTAAGCACTGTTCATGGAATGCTTTCTCAAGTAGGCGCCTGGTGTTGGGCCGCCACTGCTGAGACCAAGAGATAGTGGATTCAAATTCCCCTCTCTTCAAAAAGGGTATTATCACATTTTGATGAATATTGAGGGTACCCTTTCTTATCTCATTCCTATTGGCAACTGCCACTGCAGGGTGGAGCAATGTTCAACACTATGAACAACAACAACAACAACCGCCCGGGCGACTGATTCCTCATGCCTCGATCGGCGCGCATTAGGTCATACAGAAGATCCGCAATGCTTGAGTGGGGTTGGGATGGCAGACGTCAATGGGTGGATTGGGCCGTACCTTTCGAATGGGCATTTGAATTGCTCATTGAAAGCCACGGGAGAATCAAGTATGTGCCAATCCAAAAGCAGGCGACATGATCAACCCCCGACAGAATGGGTGGGATTTGAGCATCCTTCTCCTCTGAAGAATGGGATTGTTCAATTACGGATGGACGCATGCAGAATGAGGAAGATCATTTTTCCTCAGTCGCCGTTTCGCCACGTCAAAACCTTATGCACAACCCATGAAAGCTCACAGTTGAAAGCAACTCAAAGTGTCCAGAGTATTATGTAGAAAATAAACGAAAGGTCACCAGCCGAACTTCCACAGATTCCGAAGGCGCAATTTTAGGGATACAATTTCCTTTCGAGACTAACTCTCTGCGAGACGTGCCAGCGCTTCTCGATCAAAACTTCGTCTTGTATTCCATGCGATACTCTGACAGGGGAAGTACGAAGAATGAGAGACGAAAAGGAGGAAGATAGGAAGAATATGTGACATGCTGGGAGAAGATACCCAGTCGAAACCTTCCGGGTGAAGATCAAATACCTCGTTGATCATTCATGATATGCGCCCTTGGTGGTCGCGATGAGAATTTTTTTTGGTAGATCCTCCTCTTGAGATCAACAACTTTTGACATGCTCCACGCATTAAGTTAAGTAGTCGAACGAAGCTTTCAGCCAGCCTTCACCGTGTTCCTGGGACCCAAATCCCTAGGCTTGTTCCTATCGTGCGCCGGCTCGCAGCTAAAACGACACTATTTTTCGTAAAAACCTCAAGTTAGTCCTGGCAAGCGGACGCAACGAAGGCCATATGACAGCTGGCTTCCTGCCACTCACGAACTTATTATTGGATTGAAGATAACGTTAGCTACGGGACGTCATCCATTTTCCAGCGGCTACTTTGTTGTTTACTTCCTTAAAGTTCTGTTGGGCACCTTTTGCCTGCAACAGCACAGATGTTTTGCGAATGTTGCAAATACATCCTGCATAGGAGGATAAAACTTAAAACGTGGTACTACAAGTTGGTAGTCGCATATGAGAAGCCGCGTAAATTAACCCTCTGTTGCGTCACGGTGGTGAGAAGGTTGAAAGATATTTCGGGAAGAAATCCCTTCTGGCGCCTTGATAGCGCAGAGACCCGTTTTGATTAACGTCAGGATGCCAATCTGATCTACTCCGTAAAGTCAGTGCATTGAGTGATAGCAGCGAAAATTCTCCGTCCTGAATTCGGCCGATGGTTCGTCGATTCCTCCGTCTGGCATTGATTGGATGTGCGCTGAGTAGCTCGGAGGGAGCTCCAGATGTCCAATAGTGCAGGATTGGCGATAACCATGGTGGACCAACCTCCCAATCAACTGCAATCGATCCCATCTTAACTCTCCACCATCAAGCCCACGCCGCCCACAGGGAAATGATTTC
This sequence comes from Histoplasma ohiense, assembly GCA_017607445.1. NCBI lineage: Eukaryota > Fungi > Ascomycota > Eurotiomycetes > Onygenales > Ajellomycetaceae > Histoplasma > Histoplasma ohiense. Next base: position 2,384,348 of record JAEVHH010000006.1, on the reverse strand, counting down.
CCAGATGCAGCCGTGGTTCGATGCTGATTTGCGGATGGAATTATTTCTCGTCGTTCCTGTCATACGAGTCATCGTTGGAAGTCTGCGAATCCCGCAACACAGGCTTGGGCCTCCAGGCAATTAAGCTTTGTCGATGAAAGCAAAAGCAAAAGCCCAAAATTATGAAAAATATGACTGCTCATATTCTTATTCGTCCCTTCGGGCGCCCCACTGGATTATCCATGCAGAGGCGGAGGACCGAAAGTGCCCGCCTCTTTCGAAGGGAGGCCAAAGGGCTGGTTTTTCAACGGCCTGCCAGACAGACCCTGAATGTTTTCTCAGAGGAAAATCTGTTCATATTGTCCAAGAGCTCCCTCCTTGATCCCAGTATCGAAAAAGCCACTTATTGTTTCAGATTAAGGGCTTAATTCAGCCCATTGTTATAGTGGGAATGTGGTTATATTTCCACGGTATAACCATTCCTCCCATCAAGTGGTGAGACCATTCTTGGACTTCCTGAAGCTTCCTCACAAGGCGCGGGCACAATGGCAGACTTTCTGGTCAGTTTTATTTTCCGTTTAGAGAGACGACGATTAAGGGTGCTGGACATTTTGCAGAAGCTGATAACTGCCTTCAGAATCCAAACAATGATCCAAACATAGGGTCCTCTCGCGGGGACAACCAGTCAACTGTAGACTCAACACTTAACTCACTCGGCGTGGATGTCTCTACTTCTGCGACGGCCCTGCTGACAACTTTTGTTCCTGCGTTTATTCTCTTTACCCTTTGGACTCTGGTTTTTATTATCTGCCGACGAAGTCAACAGCGGTTCTACGCTCCCAGATCTTACCTGGGAAATATACATGAACAGTAAGTATCCTTACCTCTTTCAAGCTACTACAAATTTTTATTCAAAGGCCAGCCTCATAACCTACCTACCATCAGTGAACGGAGCCCGGAACTACCTTCGGGTTGGATTAATTGGATCGGTGCCTTCTTTAACCTATCCGACACCTATGTGCTTCAGCATTCTTCTCTGGATGGATACTTCTTCCTGCGGTTCCTCCGGCTTATGTCGGTAACATGTTTTGTGGGATGTCTTGTGGTTTGGCCGATTTTATTCCCTATCCATGCCACGGGGGGTGCCGGTAATACTCAGCTTGACGCACTGAGTTTCAGCAATGTGACAGATCCCAATCGATATTATGCTCATGTCCTCGTCGCCTGGATGTTCTTTAGTGAGCCTCCTTGTCCCAAAAAGAAAAATTTTGACATATGGGGCTAAGCAAGTTATCGCAGGTTTCGTATTTTACATGGTAACCCGAGAAGGCATGTTCTATGCTACGCTTCGACAAGCATACTTTCTCTCGCCTCTATATGCCAGCCGTATTTCGTCGAGGACTGTCTTATTCATGGCGGTCCCTAAGGCCCTTCTCACTGGGTCTAAGATGACGAAGGTTTTTGGAAAGTCTATCCGGCGGATCTGGATTACCACAGACTGCAAAAAGCTGGACGAGCTGGTGCAGAGGAGGGACAAATTGGCGTTGCGGCTTGAGCGCCTAGAGACAGATCTAATCAAATCTGCAAACCTGGCAAGATCTAAAGCGATGAAAAGGCAGAAGAATGATGAAGAATGTGCAACTGATGACGGAGTCCGCCCCAAGACCACAGGCTGCGATTTTGATTCCGTCCCTTGGGCAAAGAAAGTGAAACGACCCACACATCGCCTTCGCTATTTCACAGGCAAAAAGGTGGATTCCATTGAATGGTTGCGGTCCGAGCTTGAGAAAGTGCTTCCGGAAGTCGAGAAACTACAGAAGAAACATCGAGATGGGGGTGCAAAGCCAATTCCTGCTGTCTTTATCGAATTCGATTCGCAAGCAGCTGCGCAGACTGCATATCAAATGCTGTCCCACCACCAGCCATTCCAAATGACACCCCGTTATATCGGAATTACGCCTCAACAAATTATCTGGCCTGCCTTGCAATATAGCTGGTGGTCCAGAATTGTGCGGAAATTCCTGGCCCAAGCGGCTATTACTGCCCTGATAATATTCTGGTCGATTCCTTCCGCCTTTGTCGGAATGATATCGAATGTGGCATATCTGAGCAATCTCCTCCCATTCCTTAGCTTTATCAATAAACTCCCCCAAGTGATTCAGGGAGTTATCAGTGGGTTGCTCCCCGCCGTAGGACTTGCTTTGCTTATGTCACTGGTACCCGTTTTGCTCAGATGTAAGTTTATTGTTCAACCTCCAACCCGATAGAGGATGAAGGCTAACGCTTATTTGCCTGCAGTTCTGGCACGACAAACAGGACTTCCAACCACCGTCCACGTCGAATTGTTTACGCAGAACGCCCACTTTTGTTTCCAGGTCGTGCAGGTATTTCTTGTAACGACGCTAACCTCCGCAGCCTCAGCCGCAACAAGCCAAATTATCAAGGATCCCATGTCGGTGAAAGATTTACTCGCAAAGAATCTTCCAAAAGCTTCAAACTTCTATATTTCATATTTCCTTCTTCAGGGTCTAGTCTTGAGTGCTGGTGCTGTGGTGCAAGTGGTGGGATTCTTGATTTTCAAAATATTCGTTGCATTTTTTGACACCACACCGCGCAAACTGTATGAACGATGGACATCAATGAACGGATTGCGTTGGGCTACGGTTTTCCCAGTTTTCACAAATATGGTCGTGATAGGTAAGTGCATCCAAGTTTTTGACCGATCAACCTCGTTATTATCACTGAACCCGGGCGTCTATACAATATCTAACCAATTATAGCAATTACCTACTCTTGCATCGCACCTCTTATTCTCGGGTTCTCCTCATTCGGCTTGTACCTAGTCTACCAAGCCTACCGCTACAATTTACTTTTCGTCTACGACTCTGATGTTGACACCAAGGGCCTTATCTACCCGCGTGCACTGCAACAAGTGTTGACAGGCGTATACCTCTCCTCCGTCTGTATGATTGGCTTATTCGCCATTAAGGGTGCCATAGGACCGGTGATCATGATGGTCCTCTTCATCATATTGATGATTCTAGCGCATATATCCTTGAACGACGCACTGCGCCCACTCCTGTCTGCACTTCCCCGGACGCTCGAACAAGCTGAAAGGCTGGGCGATGGTGATGATGACGACAGCAACAAAGACATGGGTGAGCAGGACGACAGCGCAAGCAGCTACCAAGACGATGCAACAAGCGAGAAATCACCCATCAGCCCAGCAAGCGGCAGCAACGAAATTCCCAGCCCAATCTCCACCTCCTCCAAACTCAAGCGCGCAACCCAGACAACGATAACACTAGCTGAAATCACGCGAGCAGGCACGTCGACCGAAATTCCGGCCTTCCCACATCGAAAACCCAGTGCTCTCCAAACAATTCTGCGCAAATTCTCCTACTTCATTCACTCCATAGTACAGCCACATATCTACATCGATTACTCCACGCTACGTAAACGGATCCGGCAGGGCACGCCAATCGAGTACTCAGACGAAGTGGCGGACAATGCATATTACCCGCCCTCAGTGTGGAGTCCGACGCCGCTGCTGTGGGTACCGCGCGATGCGGGAGGGATTAGCCGTCGCGAAGTGGAGTTGACGAGCCGTGTGACGCCGATGACGGATGAGGAGGCTCATTTGGACGAGAGAAATAAGGTAAAGTGGGATGAGGTGAAGAGTCAGCCTCCCATATGGCAGGAGAAGGTATTTTATTAAATTCCATTAATCTACAGGTATTGAAAAAATTTGTACGGGAAGGAGTACGGGACTAGCCTTTCACTATTACTTTTTTTTCTTTTTTTCTATTTTCTCCTATTTATATATATACCATGGGGGAGTAAGTGATCAGGGTTATTGGTGTGAGATTTATTGAGCTTATTGGCTGGCTATCTGGGAAGTTGATCTTTTTATGTATATACCCATAAATCGTAATCGGAATTAGAACTTACACTTTCCAATATGAATGACTTCGGCCGTCAAGAGAAACAACCCAAGAATTATCTCACCTTACCACATAAAAGGTCGACCTGGCCTCTCTTGCTGCAGTCTACTGGAATATTTCCGAGTATTAATGATCCAGATGTTGACGACTTCCGAATCTCAGGTTGCTTACGCCTTGGTGAACCCGCAGAGTAGACTAAGAACCCTTGTCAGAGAAGGGGACAAGAATGAAGATCCCAGCCATGAAATCCTGTGCAAACTATGGCATGTATCAGATTACCCCGCCTCTGGGACATCGTATAAAAGGTCATTCGGGAGAAGATATTTGAGATAATAGTCTTCTTCTTAAACATTTACCAAGCCAATACATAGTTACCTACGGGACCTCACGTCACCCTCTCCTCTACCCCAGATCAACAGCATCACGACCAACAGCAGGCGCAGCCATGGCATCCCCATCCAAGCGTCTCGAAACGGCCAACAAAAATTCATCGCCAACTTCAGCACGATTTCCACAGAAACGCTGGAAGCCATCCTGGCAGAGAACTTCGTATATCAGTTCGCGCCAGCGTCAATGAATCCACCGGGCCCATTCGACAAAAAGGGGTTAATCCAACACATTTCCGGCATCCGTGCCATCATGAGCGGTCTCCCAGTAACAGCCAAAGAGTACGTTGAGAGTGAGAGCAGTGATCAAGTCACTGTGTGGGCGACAAGCCGGGCGATATTCCGTGAGGAGTTGAAGGTTGAGGGGCTATCTGAGGCGGAGTGGGCATTAGAAGGGGAATTGGTGTTTCTGTTGTGGATGGACGAGACGGGGGAAAAGCTTGTGAAGACTGTGGAGTTTTTGGACAGTCAGAAAACGGTGAGGTTGCTAGAGCTGGTAAAGGAGGGCGAAAGAGAATAAAGCGAAGAATAATTAGTGAGTGGGGGTTGAGCTGGGTTGGTTGGTTGATCGCGCGGAAATCATGTTTTTGTGACTCTTTTACTTGGCGTAACGCCGCGCTGCATCTTAGACTGGACACCCCAATGACTCAGATATCTGATCTCTCGATATCAAGCGGCCAGCCACCGTTCCGCTGTGTTCTCAACTTGAAGCGTTGGTGTTGCTGATGCTGATGCTGATGCCTGATGCCTGGGGTTGTAGAGGCTGAGAGAATGGATGAGTAATAACTGTGACGTTAGTTAACTAATTAGTTACGTCTCTTCTGTATTATTACACAATCCATCCTCCCGGTTTCTCTTCAACAGCCGCAAACTTCCCACCTGTAGATATATATATAGCCAACACCATTCTGCTCTCCGCCTGCTGTTGCGTTAATTTCCTTCCCGCTCCGGTTCTGATTGCTCTAATTCGGATTCTGTGGCCGGTGTCCCTTTTTCATTATCGAGAGCCACAAACCACCAAAGTGTTCTCCGCAAACAAGCGCCTGCAGAAATTTCCCTCATTTCCAAGTGAATTGAACAACAATCTCGATTACTAAATATGGCTGAGATATCCCGTAATACTCCCCATACTTCTCCTCCACAACGGGACCAGAACCCTACCAGAGGCAATCGGAGACAACGTGGCGGCGCATCAGCCAACGTGCGTACAGATACCCATCAGCGCCGCGAAAAGAGCGGCGGTAGAGGCGGCAGAGGCGGCAGAGGCGGAGGAGGCAGAGGTTCGCGGGGTGCACGAGAGGGGGCACCGGATGGAAGAAGGCAAACAAGACCACAATCGGAAAGTCACTCTATGATTCGGTCGGGCCAATTCACAGATGGGGACTACGGCGAACCACCCGGCTCAACCCCTCGGAGTGGAGGCACCTCCGGTGATCGCCTGGCCGGAGATGCCAAACGTACTGAGGGCGAGGGCGCGGCTGTGACTGCAGCTGCCGCGATGGATGAGGAGGCGGATACCGGCGAAGTGTGCTTTATCTGTGCGTCGAGTATCGACCATACTGCCGTTGCGCCTTGTAACCATCGGACATGCCATATTTGTGCGTTGCGATTGAGGGCCCTGTATAAAACTAAGGCTTGCGCGCACTGTCGGGTATGTTTTTACATCGTTCAATTTCCTCTGTCTTTTGAGAATCAATTGCGAAAATTAGGGAATGCTGAGTGCTAACGTACAGCTGCTTCCATCTGTTACGTCACATGTTGAATAGACTGAGTGGCCGTTCGTAATTTTTACCGATGATCTGGTAAAGAAATTCGAAGATTTCAGAGACAATGACTTCATCCGTACGGACGACAACTTGGGAATTAAATATGAAACAAACGATATTTTTGAAGACACGGTTTTGCTCCTGAGGTATAACTGCCCGGATACCGAGTGCGATGTCGCATGTCTGGGATGGCCAGACCTACATCGCCATGTAAAGAGCCAGCATCACAAGGTTATGTGGTATGCACAGGTTTCACTCTGCTCGATTGGTTACCTTTCAATGATTTTAATGTCGTTGCTAACGGGAAAATAGTGATTTATGTACTCGAAATAAGAAGGTGTTTACTCATGAACATGAGCTCTTTTCGATGACCCAACTGCGGAAACATGAGAAATACGGAGACGATAACCCTGGCGCTATTGATCAAAGCGGTTTCAAAGGTCATCCAGAGTGCGGATTTTGCCGACAGAGGTTCTATGGTGATGATGAACTTTACACGCACTGTCGAGATAAGCATGAGCGATGCCATATCTGTGACCGGCGCAATGGATCACGACAGCACCAGTATTATATCAACTACAATTCCCTCGAGGACCATTTCAGCAAGGACCACTTCCTCTGCCTTGACAAGGAGTGCTTGGAGAAGAAGTTTGTAGTCTTTGAATCACAATTGGATTTAAAAGCCCACCAACTAGAGTGCCATCCAGCCGGGCTCTCCAAGGATGCAAGGAGAGATGCAAGAACAGTTGATTTATCCACTTTCGACTACAGAACTCCCTACCAACCACAGCGGGGTGGAAGAGAGGGAAGAGGTGCAGGAAGGGGACGTGATCCTAATGCAGAAACTCTCCCTGTATCCAGCGCGCAACCTTTGAGACGGGACGAGCTGGCTTACCAAAGACAAATCGCCATCCAAAGCGCTCAATCTGTCACTAGCAGGACATTCGGCGGCCAGCTCACACCCAGCGGGGCTCAGACAGTTCGCGTGCCACCTCAATCAGCTGCTCCCCCGCCCTCCTCTACCCCAGCGACTCTTCCTCCCTCTTTCGAAGCGCTAGACCTTGGCCGCCCCAATGCGACACCCTCTACTCCCCAAGAACAAGCCCGCAAAATTGCACATGGCGCTGTGATGGCTCGTGCGACATCTCTCCTGCGAAACGACCCACTCAAAGTATCCGAATTCCGTAATAAAGTGTCTGCCTACCGCACTGGTGCTATCAACGCCCCCTACCTGATAGAATCCTTCTTCTCACTTTTCGACTCTTCATCTAGCGAACTAGGCACTCTCATAAAGGAGATTGCCGAACTCTACGATGACAACTCAAAACGCACTGCCCTTCTCAAAGCTTGGAATGACTGGCGCGCCATAAATGAAGACTACCCCGCCCTACCCGGGCCCAACGGGGTACTATCAAATACCAGTCCAAGTACCAGCGGCGGTGGAAAACGCGTGCTACGCCTAAAGTCGTCGACGGCGCAATCCTCGCGCTCGGCTGTCGGGCGCAGCGGAAGCCTCTTAGGAACATCAAACGGCATCAGCACCAGCAGTAATCCATTTCCGCCCCTTGGTGGATCCACTGGCGGTAGGAACGCACGTACATCAGCATCACCTTGGTCGACTGTTACCCCTCCATCTCGTTCAGCAGGGAGTTCACCGGCCCCTTCCCGCCCGTCTGTATCAAGTGGTCCCAAATCTGCTACGACCGCAGCTCCCTTCACACGAGGCACTAACGCGGACGCCTTTCCAGCGCTCCCTGCCGCTCCGAAACCCAACACCCTCATGGCGGGACTGACGCGTGGTACGGTTCGATGGGGGGGTACACCGTCAGGCAATGCGGCACCTTCTCCATGGGGCAGGGGAGGGGTTAATCCTACTCCTGCTGAGGCTGTAAGTGAAGGAGAAACGGGTGATGGTGGGGAAGGAGGTGGCAAGAAGGGAAAAGGGAAGAAAGGGAAGCAAGTGCTATATCATTTTGGGTAGGAGAATGAGCCCTGGTATGCACAACGGCGAGCTGAGATGTGGGGGACAACAATATTCTTCCCGTTGATCGCTTCCAAGCTTGATTTTGCTTCGGAATTTATATAGCACCTGGGGATGTGTCCATCCCCGGTCGATCTTTACATAATCGGAAACAATTCTTGATCTGTATCTTTATTTTGGCGAAGAGAATGGCAGTGTGCGTGTGCGTGTACGGGCTGCATGTTTTATATTCATCTCTCCGTAATGTTGTACCAATCCAATATAAGCTGAAGTTCTGTGGATCTCGACTCTACTACGGTTCAATACCTTAGTTTTTAAATACATAGATGGAGAATACACCCCAGAACTTGTAAACAAAAATGAGCTGAGGCAGCCATTTGACTTTTAGAGTCCTTGAGGACCGATGGCGAGATACTGTTGCCGCCTTCCACCTCCATCCTTATGGAATAACTATTTGAAAGGAGACAAAAACACAATTACCTCTGAACTCGTTGCCACGCTTTTCACAACGACAGGCGATATTCTACTTAGACAAAGGTGAGTAGCAGCCATTGTCAGTTTCATTTATTTACCACAATGTAAGCAATCATGCCATCATCGCAAGTATATTTGTTTTTAACCCGCGCTCAAACAGAGACGAAAAAAAAAAAGGTGTCAAGCCAACCCCGGCCAGCAGGAGAGGGATGTTCCTTTCTGTGCCGCGGCGCATTTCGTTCGCCTCCACTTGCATCACTATTTTGGGCGGATGTAATGTCAATACGCCCCCTAGCATGAACGAATGTTTCTATGTCCCTATAAAATAGGACAATGGCAATGTACGGGGCCGAGGGCTGGAGAGTGGATGGGTTATGATTTATAGAGAAGATATCATATAGCTATTATGTATATACATGCTGATCAACGACAACGCATAAGTGAGAATTGAATCGACATGTTGCCACATATACGATTATGATTATCGTAGAAATAAACAGCTAATTAACGTAAACGAATAGGGTATATGGGGCCGCTAAAATAAAAATATAATGAATGCATATATCTCATAATTGTAGAACAAATTAATAACGTGTATATGCAGGAGGGCTGCGTCATTACCTGATAATTGTAAGGGTGATAGAAAATTAATAAATGAAGAGCATAATCTTATAAAGACATGTTAAATCACACTATTAGAAATGGAGGGATCTTCCACACTCTTGATCTTCCACACTCTTCGAGTATAAATCCTTGATAATTTTATAAAAGATGACGGTGCTAGTTCCTCGGAGGCAGCGGAGTATCATTCCATGACGGATGGAGACCATGGAATTGAAGGAGATTTCTCTAGCTGTGATGAAAAATGAGACGGTCGGGCAGATGGGGTCGTAACATTAGTCATGGGCTTAGATTCTGTTGGAAGAATCGCTTCGGGATCAAGGTCAAAAGACACTGACGGTTGTATACTCCGACTTTCATCCACATCCATAAGATCATCATCTGCCATGTCAACTTCCGCATCGAGTGCTACCATTCGCAACGTGAATTCATACTGTAATTTCCTCAGCCAGATTCTGAGTGGCTCACCCTTTAACGCCCCCTCTCTAGCTTGCAGCAGTTGCTCTTTAAGATTTAGAATGAGCTTTCTCCGTTTCGCAATGGCGAGGGTTTTCGAGCGTTTCCGTTGATTTTCGATTTTCAAACTCAGTGCTTCTGAAACCTCTTGAGCCTTGTGCAGCATCGGCTGGGGGAACGGGAGAAGTTTCGCGAGGAAGAGACCATAGTGTTTGTCCTTTACAAATCCGTCCGAGATTTTATAAAGCATTGTCATTTTGGAAGTAGACGGCGACATCTCGACGGCAAGGTGCAGATTGACAACACCATTCCTCTCTGACATGATCTTGGCCAGATCATGGAAATGGGTAGTGAACCACACTAGCGCGTGGCTTTCGATAAGCGCTTCAGCGATCGCGATAGCAATGGAGAGACCGTCATTGGTGCTAGTACCGCGACCAAGTTCGTCGATAATAACCATGCTCTTTGGTTCTATATTGCGAAGAATGAAAGACATTTCACGCATCTCGGCGGAAAATGTAGAAACGTTGGCTTCGACATTGTCGTCTGTCGATACTCGTGCAAAAAGCTGATGCACTATTGGGAACGACGCATACTGCGCAGGAACAAAACAGCCGATCTGGGCCATGATAGTCATTAAAGCCAGAGATCGAATGTACGTGCTTTTTCCGCTCATATTGCAGCCGGTGATAATCTGAAACCGCGATTGTTGGGTGGCGTATGCATCATTGGGTACGTACTTGTCCGAATGTATCTTTTCGCGAATAGGGTGCCTACCAGCTTTGATTGCTAAGGTATCTGTGAGCTCTGGCCGAACATAATCCTGTATAGTTACAAGATGTGCGAAGGCTACAAGCACATCTAGCATGGCGATACTTTCGCTTACACGAAAAAGCCCGGCTATTTGTGATCGGATGTCCTCTATCAATTCTTGAATTGTTCGATCGCTCATGTTGATCACTTCATTGTGAGAATCGGTAATTTTTTGGTTCAACTTAACAAGATCCAGAGTTTGAAACTCGATGTACGTTTTCCTCTTGAAGATATTAATGAAAACATCGGGTAGAGGATTGTTGTCCAGGATCGAAACAGATAATCGAAAATAATACTGTCGCCCGGTTTCGAACCTCAAGTCAAGGGCCAAGTCGTATTCATCTAAATTTGAATTAGGTTGTGGTCACCAAAATTGGGGTTGCTATTTGTAAAATACCTCCTAATCGCGAAGCCAACTCAACAACATCGTTATTTGCCTCTTTGTATGTCTGTCTTGCAACGTCGAGAAGGGTATTAATTCCAGCCTGCACAGATTAGTATATCCTAATTGAAAGGTTTCAGAGGCGAGGGGAAGCTTGCTTTAACTGCGTAGGTGCGCTGATTTCGCAAATCTAATGGCCGTGATTGATATGTAACATCTTCGTTCAGTGTGGAATTGATCATCTCTGCGATCGTATCGTACTCTTGGGGCGCACACAGCTAGATCGCGTCAGCCTGCGACACGAAAAACATTGACAAAATAGAACGAACATTGCGGATTGCTAACAAAAGGGTGCTCTGGGCGCCCGATAACGCTTGATATATAGGTTTAATCGCGTTAACGTAGGTTTTGAGCATGATGACGTTATTGATTGATTGCTCCGCATGCTGAAATGTTACTTTCGTCGGCATTACAATGAGCTAAAAATAATTAGTTTCGACAAAAAGCAGCGCTATGACAACAGCAACTAACAGAGGTGAGGACTTTGTCCGAATCAACGAAAGACTTGAGAGCTGGAAACACTATGTTAGCACTGTACGCCGTCGGAAACTCCTGATCACAAACCCTGCCGAACAGAGTAAAACATTTCCTCCTTCATGCTAAGTTCCTCAACAGCGTTATACCTAGCTAGAAGCTTGGCCTGTTCTGTGGAGGGTTGCAGAACATTACTGCGGAGGAGCCTAGAGCCCATTGGGGTAAGAGTTTCGTTGAGTACTCCGAAAAGGCAATCCCGAGATTTAGAATTCTGGAGATTTTGGATCAATTCTAACGAGACGATTGTTGACAGATCAATCAACATTGAACCCTCAGACGGTTCATATTTGATGCGAAGGGAATGGTGAGAAAAGGTTTTGGAGAACTCCGTCTTAATATAAGTGAGTGCCTTGAATGGTCATGTCAGAGCATGTTAGAACAAACAGCAGTGAGTCAGACCAATCAGACACGTTTGAATACAGCAAACATACCGCAGCGAGGCAGCATGTCGCGAAATAGTTTCCTTCAAGAGACATCTTGATAGATTCAAGATCTTCTCTAAACGCAAGCTGCTCGACATATTCATGGCCAGCCCTTTCCGCCCAGAGCCGTCTATCAATGGAAGTAACAGTCAATTGAGGTAAATTCTCCTCCACGATGGAATAAAGCTTTGATCGTGGTTCTCTAGCAGTTTTCATAAAGAGAATTTCCGTTGGATCAAATACAGCCAATTTATGGATGGTTCGGGCGTAGGTTTGGCTGTCACATATCTGGCACAAGACGGCCTCTGATGTGGAAAAATTGACAAAGGCCAGGCCAACAGTAGGAGATATTCCGCGGGATTCACTAATGGCACAAATAATTTCCTGAGAGGAAACACTTGTTCCTACTGTTGTTGGCCTCGCTGTCCTAGGGTATCCAGAGCTTGATTGGTCTGTTGTAGGCCGTCGAGCAAGGACATTGCCGTCACTTGGGAAATATGAAGTATTGGTTGAGAAACGGGTTGAAGGCATCCTCAACAAATTGGGATCCCAGAGAGACGTGGTTGGACGCAGCTACAAGGTCCATAACAGGATTGGCTCAGATATGGTCGCTAATCACTGCCGCTCAATGTCTGCTGGGGATATACGTGACGAACATTTTTTAATGTAGTCGTTGGAAAAAAAGAGGAGGTTGTTGAAAGTTGATATACTATTCCATTTTTGTCTTAGTGTGATATTACTTTCATATCAGTGCTTAATCATCTTATCAAAGTTAGTTATTTTTTTTTTCGAAGCTCAATTTGGAATATTTTCCCCAAGGCAGCTCTCACAACGACAATTTCAGTAATATTTAAAATCCTGCACTATGGCGACAGTGCTTCCTCCTCCCAGCAAGCGCCAGAAGCGGGAAACTGCGGAGAAAGCGCGGCTGCAGCAGGAAATCCAAACAATCCCTTCTAACCTAGGCAGTATTCGAGTACAATTCTTCGACCAGACAACGGGAAAAGTTACCGGGCCCCCAGTATCTGTTCCAATTGCAGACGCATCTGTTAGGAACCTTGAAACACTCGTGAACACGTTACAAGGCAATGTAGGTACGCTCATCTTTAGGGGAATGTCAAATATAGAGGGAAACAATGGGAGCTAATCTATCCCACTAAACAGGATGATGACGAAAGAGTCCCTTATCGATTCGCATATAATTCAACAGAAGATAATGGAGAGGTTGTCGACATACTATCAGACCTCTATCATTCGCTCCTCAAACCAGGACTGAAAACGCCCGAAGATACTGTCCATCTCCACTATACCCCGCAGGCCGTCTTCCGAGTAAAAGCTGTATCGAGGTGTTCCGCGTCAATATCAGGACATGGAGAGGCAATTTTAGCGACAGCATTCTCCCCAGCTTCGTCATCACGCATGGTTACTGGAAGTGGGGACTCAACAGCGCGGATATGGGACTGCGATACGGGAACTCCACTGCACACCTTGAAGGGACACAAAAGCTGGGTTCTCGCCGTCAGTTGGTCGCCGAACGAACAGATAATAGCGACAGGGAGCATGGATAATACAGTCCGGCTGTGGAATCCAAAAACAGGTGAAGCTCTTGGTGGACCGCTGAAGGGACATACGAAATGGATCATGAGCCTGGCATGGGAGCCGTACCATTTACAAAGGCCGGGGCTTCCAAGACTGGCATCCGCCTCCAAAGACAGCACTGTGAGAATTTGGGATGTGGTGTCGAAGCGTATCGACACGGTGCTCACTGGCCATAAGGGGTCCGTCACCTGTGTTCGATGGGGCGGGATTGGGCGCATATACACCTCGTCCCATGATAAAACAATTAAAATTTGGAATCCGGTAGACGGCAGCTTGCTCCAGACACTCTCCTCGCACTCACACCGCGTGAACCATCTAGCGTTATCTACAGACTTTGTCCTCCGAACTTGCTTTTTCGAACACAACGAAAAGGTTCCAGAGACTGACGAGGCTAAAATCGCAACCGCCAAGCGTCGGTTTGAAAAAGCAGCAACGGTAAATAATAAAATTACTGAACGACTTGTCTCCGCCAGTGATGATTTTACAATGTTTCTATGGGACCCCGTGACATCGAATAAGCCCGTTGCTCGCCTGTTGGGCCACCAGAAAGAAGTAAATCATGTCACATTTTCTCCAGATGGGGCGTACATTGCCTCTGCCAGCTTCGATAACCATGTTAAGCTGTGGAATGCTCGGGATGGAAAGTAGGTTAAAGAAACTTAGAATTTTTATCTCTATCAGACAAACCAACCTTTGGGGGCTACAATCATATTCACTTCTCTAACTAAAGTCGATAGATTCATATCCTCCCTTCGTGGACACGTGGGCGCTGTATATCAATGCTGCTTCTCAGCCGATTCGCGCCTCCTTGTTTCATCCTCCAAAGATACCACACTGAAAGTTTGGGATGTCCGCACCGGTAAACTGTTCATGGATTTACCAGGTCACTTAGATGAAGTTTACGCTGTTGATTGGAGTCCAGATGGAGAGAAAGTGGGCAGTGGTGGGAGGGATAAGGCGGTTCGCATCTGGAGGCATTGAATTCGATATTTCCCGCTATCTGGAGGGAGGTTTTATAGAACCAAGCGTCTTTGAAGTGAGAAAAGACCTGGCGTTTTGCAGTTTAATCTTCATAAAAGGACCCAATGAAAATTACCTGGGTATATAGTGGAAATGAACATGACTCGACCTCGACGTATGATGTATAATGTGGCAAGGACAAACCAACCTGCAAAATTATCAGTACCTACCAACCTAACCCGGACCCCAAATCCCCAGAAGCATTGCAAATAATGTAACCACCAACCCCCATCCCTCATATACCCCAGTCATCAACTTCATGCCACCACCATGGACCCTATCCTGAACATTCTGCTCAAAAAACTTTCTCCCTATAATGTTCCCCACTGGGAAATATTGACAAACAATATACCATCCATACGCATCATCACTATCTCTCCTATTTTTATAATCTCCACAATAGAACCTCGCACACCCTACAGTCCTGGTGGCCTTCCAGACCAGCTGTGAAAAATGGCCAGTCTCATGTGTGAAATGGGGCTTATTGAAGTTGAAATGAGTTCGTTCATCGCCCCATCCCTGGACTGAAGCCGTGACGTTCGCATAGCCCATGGCGAGGTTTTCGCCGCTAGTCTGTGTGGGTGTGTTTGTTAGCTGGATGTGGAAAAACTATTGTACTGTATAAATAAATAAATATATATATATATATATATATATATATATATTTGTAAATAATAAGATGAACAAATCGATGCGCAGAAATTTCGAAACACGGGACGAGGTATGTGTGGTACTATAATCCATCCCGAAGAAATACGTACGGAGTGAGCCCAGTGACATTGACGTGCCCAACGCCTCGAGTTCGATTCGAGAGTGCGGTTCCATGTGAGTGCTGTGGCGTTGTGCTCGCGCCTATATCTATTTGTGACAGTGAGGATAGTATTTTGGAATACTCTGTCGGAAGCATATGAGAGCGGGATAGCAGGTGACGTTTGATGTGGTGTAGGTAAGCCAGGGACCGTAACCGTAACCGTAAATATAACTAGGGAGGGGGCTGCGAAGGCGCCAGAAAAACATAGGAGAAAACAGAATATGGCGACGGGATGTGATGACTTTAGCATTTCCGGGGGTGGTGGAAAGAATTTAATGGTTATTGAATGGCGAGCATAGTTTGTCATAAATTGTATTGATGATAATCAGAAGACGCAACAGGTGTTCTAAGGCGTGTGAGAGATAGTAATAGGACGATAATAATATCATGCACAAATGGATATATTTTGTACTGCGGGCGACGGTTGAGCAAACTCGAGGGTGTAGACTTGAATGCGAACAAGAACGTTATTTCTTTTCCCTGACCTTTCCGGCGGGTAGCAAGAAGGTTGAAAGGAGAATATATCACAAATAACAAAAGAAAATACACATATACCTAAATATAACCATAACAGCTTTTACATATCGTGATTATAATTCAACGACAGAAGTTAAAAATAACGCTATCATGGCGTGTAGGAAAACCGATCCTACCTGCAGTAAGTGACAGAAAGCAAAACATACTTGTGACTGGCGGGAATGTCATGATCCAAGAAAACTTGGAGGAGACATGATGCAAAACATCTTTGTAGACTGTGTGTATCAGGGCCGGGATCATGGCTTTCTTTGACTGGCCTCTCGTGAGTGTTGTCGCTGTTGGTGCGAAACTGTAAAACCCCTGGAAGTTGCCTGGCGCCTATAGAAACATCGACAGGTTTTTATTCGGATTATGTAATCAGTGGAGTGCTTGGGTTGGGAGCACGAGATAGCTGGTAGCTGGAGAGAGAGGCGGAAAAAAAGTGGAGGATTAAACATTGATTATGGACGGTGGCGCCACCATTCGCTGTATCCATTAATTAGTTAACCAGCCATAGCTGCACCCAGAAGCTGGGACGGCGTTTTAACTAAGTTAAACATCATGAAAGTCCAGGTATCAAAACCCACAGAGGTCCGTCGAGGAGAACATTCAATTCACATCACGAAGCATCCAATACCAAACATAGCCCCTTCTACACTTTTTTTAACCTGATACCAATCCGCGCGTCTGGTGGCAAATTCATATACCTCCTCGGCGCGAAAGATGCCCTGAAACCGGTCACCATCAGCGATGATAGTGGCCATCTCCTTAGAATCAGACGGGTCAATAAGGTAGACCTGTGAAAGTTCCCGGAGGGAAATAAAGTACTGGAGCAACTGATCGTTTTTCATCGTTTTGATGAGGTTGAAGTAATGGTTCATGTCGCTATTGCTCAAGAAAAATGTAGAGAGTAAGCTACCAAAACCCATGTTTGCAAATCCATATGAATATTCGGATGGGATTTTAAACTGTACCTGATAAGTTTAATGGACCCCTCTACCGCAATACGCTGCATTTTTAGATGCTTGCACAGCGACGCGAAAAGCCGAAGGCCGATTTCCTGATTAAACACCTCAAGTGTACTCTTGTCTGTGCTCCCCACAAGCATGCGCGTATGCGACGAAATAACTTCCACAACCGCCTTCGCCGCCTCGCTTGGCCCAACATCACTCGTATTCCGACGGGTAGGGTCTGCCTCCGGGTTAAAATCAGTGGCAGGCTGCTTCGTCGCCAGTAGGTAATCAACCTCGTCCATAAGCACGTCTATCCCCTTGTTAAGACCTGCCGCAACTCGCTCATCTAGCATCTGCTCGAATTTTTTCTTCTCCTTCACTGCTGGATCGAGGAAGTCGCTCCGATCCGTCAGTTTCGCTGCAACCAGCTCCTGCTCGTAGAAGACGTCCATCATCTGGAGAATCAGATCGCCGACATTGACCAGTTCCAGGAAGGTGACTAATGGCTCCACGCCCTTGCCGTCATGCTTCTCCTCGTATCGAGGACGATATTGAGAAAGGTGGTCGACGGCTTTATCGAAACCTGCAATGACATGCCGATGGCCGAGGATGTGCAAAAGGGAGACGAAAATAGACTCGCATTGCAATTTCGCATCATTCCCGGATTTGCCTCCTAGTTTTAGGAACTGGGCAGCTCTTTCTAGACTAACTTTGGCAACGTGGACTAAATCGAGGGCTACTTCGATGCTGAACAAGGAGCGTATTCCCTCGAGTCTTGAGTTCAAGATTGCAGCTTTCGCAGCAAGTTCCGTTGTGGGAAGGTCATTTGACGGTGTCGAGGGTGTGGATGGAATTGACACGGGTGTTGCAAACTTGGGGTTTGGGATATATGCTGGATCATGTAGTTGTGCATCTTTCTCCGCGTTGTCCGCTTTTGAGTCATTGGACATCATAGAAGAGAAATTGGGTAGAATATTTACAGGAGCCATAAGGACCTTTTTAAACGAAGTGAGAAAGTCTTTTTTATCAGCTTGTCGGTTGACATTGGACATGTAGAAGGATTCCGTGGATGCTGCTTGCTCCGAAAGTTGTCTATCCCATTCCGACACGACAACTTCACAATGCTTGCGGAAGTGATTGAGTTCGTCCGTGAGGTACTGATCAAGACAAGGCTCAAATATAGTTTTCACGATTCTATTCGCCGCCTCGACAAAGTCATCGCCAGAATTTTGAACCGGTTTGCGCAATTCCTGGGTGAAATGCAATGTCTGCACAAACGTTCCCGAAACAGCCCTAAGGTACGACTCAACGTTCCGGGAGCGGAGGTCGGTAAAAAGGGCAGTAAAGTAAGGAGTCAATATATCCTTCTCGAGCTTATCTAAAAAGAGTGTTGAAATCTTTGTAGGCGTAGAAAAACACATATCTATAATAGCAAGTTCCTCGTTATACGCAACATTTAGGCGAGTGAGGAATGCCTGCGAATGGCCCAATTTCACAGCATTAGTGTCATTGTCGACACAATCTGACGGGCTTCCAAAATCGCGCTTCCGTGCAAAAAGGTGATTGTGTTCAAAGAAATAATCCATAGCGGCACCGCCACCATTCAGCGTGGTCAGTACACGTGCATATTTTCGCATTTGGCCATCGATATCTCCCTGTTCGTAACCACATTTAAATTCCCGCAGTGCAGCCATTTCAAAAAGAGATACAGCACGAGAGACTTTATCTTGTCTCGCCTCCCTGCCAATGGCAGTATCGCATTTCGCGAAGGCCTGCAGTGAAGACAGCATCTGAGCTTGGTCTTCAGGCGTATCGTACACCCGGAAAACCATACTATCCATCGAGCCTCCCGTTTTGTCAATATCGTTATAGAAGGGATAAAGAACTGCATGGATCTTTCCGTATTCCTCTCTCGCCTTCCCACGTATAGATCGAACACGGGACAAAACGGATAAAGCGGCCGCCCCCTTCGGGTCGATAAATTTATTTGATCCCGGTTCCGTAATGTGCTCAACACTACTAAAGGCGCTCGGTCTGGTTTTCGTCGCATCGGTAATTGCAATCCCTCCCGCCGTGTTCTTTTTAAGAGATGTACTAGACAGTGGAGCCTGGACGTGTACAGTTGGCACAGCCATAGAGAGCTGACCATGGAGATACGGATTCGACTGTTCTGCCAACTTCCTTGCCTCCAAATCATCCCAACAGCCAATCCTCTTCAGTCTTTGTACCCATCTTGAATCTTCGTACACCATCTCTCGCATTAACCTTGAAGCTCTGGCAACTCTGATAAGGTCTGTGGGTGAGAGGTAATCTAGGATAGAGGCTAATATTTCTAAAGCCGGCAATTGTCAGCAAAGTAAATTTCCACGCCCACGCATGGCGTATGTATGAACAAGAGCGTAAACTGCTACTCTCCATACTCACCAACAGGGAGGGCCGGTTTAGAAATCTCCAGCTGCGCCATTTTCAGCGAGGCAAGGATATCCTTCCGCGGCGGCCTCCCACCAGAGACCTGAGCCTTTGCAAAACCCGACATCACGGCTCCAAGAGCAGTCTGGGGCTCTGTGTCAGTAAAAGGGGCGGAAATCAATTGGGCTCGCGATCAATGTAGCGGGGTAAACGGGGGAATCATTTCCAGCTGCTGCACCCGGATCGCTGACAGTGTTGCATGGGGATGTTAGGAGCTTCGTAATATCAGATCTTTGCGGATCTGCATGGCTGGAAATGAAGCGGCGGGGACCCCATATTAAATAGAATATCCACGCGGGAGGGATTGCCCCTTGAATTCAAGATATGTGAGGGTGTCTTCGGCGAATTGGTTGGAATAGCGAAATCATGCATGAAAGTGAAGCCCGGAGGTATGGAAAATAACAAGTCCTTGTACACGCTAGAAATATAAACAATACCACTTGGGCGGAGCTCGAAGAAATTAATCCAGTCCTCGCAGCAGAAGTTATGGGACCTTGATGCCTAACTTGATGGTCAAGTGTTAGGCCTCAAGCTTCTAAACCCACAATGCCCAGTTGGCATATGACATGCTTATACGTTTCTAGCCTGTGTAAGGACTTTTCTTCCACACCCTTTGTAACCAAGACGGCTTGGGCGAACTCGAGATCATCTCACACCAAACCACCAGTTCTTTTCTTTTCTTTTCTTCTTTATTATTGAATGCTTGGGGAATTGCAGAGTACATCTACGCATAGTGTTTTTAAAGTAGTGCACATGAAAAACATTGGTTCCATTGGTTCTGTCGTGTGCCATTAATACACATCTCCATGTGTTTTGTGGTCAACAGCGATTTTCTCTATTTCCTTTATCTCATTACCTTGGTTATGGTTATCTCTGCCATCCCATCAGTTTATCTACTGTATATGATGTCTGAAACTCGGAGTGTCCTGTGATGGTTGAGCGCATCAATGCGTGGCCGTGTTGGAGTCCGAATTCTCTCTTGCTGTGCTGGGAACAACATCTCGCCTAAGCAAACCCCTTAGTTAACCCCTTGACCTCCTTTCCTCGTTCTATCAACCTCCTAGCAAATGCACCGTCAACACAATAGCCAGAGATATTCATTTGCCACATCTGTTGCGTTTCTTAACGTTTTCCTTATCGTAGTCCGTCTACCTTTCCGTCTATCTTAAATTCACAATGGGATTCCCACCCAGAGGGACGGAGACCATTTCCAAGCCTATCCTCCACGTCGAAGCACGTATCAGGAATGAGGGAAACATCATTGTCCGGACAGACATCGTGGGTGCTTAGTTTGATACATCGATTACACACCACTCTGTCATTTCTGCTCTTTTTATAATGATATCTAAACATGGACAAAAATATCCTTACACAAATAGGTCCGCGATGAAGTCACAAAATGGCTCCTGGAAACTTTCGCTGTCCTAAGCCTGGGACAGGAGATAACCTCCTTCTGTGAGACAGCAGACCAAACCTGTGAAAATCATTATAATTAATCCATCTGAATTTCCACGGCAGTCAAGACTGACCAAAAACCAAACAAAAAATAAACAGCGGACCTAACGGATACTTACTGCCAATATCTCGACGTGGTAAAGGTGATGGAATGCGCAGGGCCCCAGCAGGAGAGCGGTGCATACCGACTTGAGGACGTCGAACTGGACGTGCAAGCATACCAGCTGCATGGATCTGAGAGCATAAACGACTCGCCGCAGCCGACGTATGCTGACGTCAATGGGAAAAGAGATGAGGAAGGCCCGCAGGCACGGATTATCAGCCTACCAAGCAAAGAGTTGGACGGGTTGTGGGAATCGTATGTTTTCAGTTTTTGTTGCCATAGGGTCCCATTAATTTCACGGGTGTTGGTTGTATTGACAATGAATCACTGCGTTGAAATAGGCTTCTGTTTGATGAGCTGATACCGTCGACATTGCTTCGAGCGGTGAACAGGATGCGTATGTCATCGTTATTATTCTTAAAGAAGAAAAAGAAAGAAAAGGTCTCAGGATCAATGGTGTCTGTGGTGTGGCTAATAGGAATAGTTATGTTTTCCGGGAGGAAACTCAACACCTGGACGATCAATTGGAACAGGCTCATTCTGCTCTATGGTCCACCAGGGACTGGAAAGACGAGTCTTTGGTGCGTATAGCTCTATTCCCAATATACCCTAATTTCTCATTATAAAAAGATACTAACTTAAACTTCAGCCGTGGATTAGCACAAAAACTGTCAATCCGCCTGGGCAAACAATTCCCCCAGAGCAAGATGGTAGAAATCAACGCGCACTCGCTAGGGAGTAAATTTTTCAGCGAAAGCGGCAAGCTAGTTGCACGGATGTTCGATAACATTGAGAATATTCTTGAAGAGGAACCGGATACTTTTGTATGTGTGTTCATCGACGAGGCGGAGACACTGACTGCCAAACGGGAACAGAGCGTGCACGGAAACGAGCCTTTTGATGCGATGCGTGCCGTGAACGCACTTCTGACGGCGCTGGATCGGCTCAGACACAGGCCGAATGTGGTGGTACTCTGCACCAGTAACCTTATCACGGCGCTGGTGTGGGACCTTTTCTTATGATAAAACCAGAGAATACATCCTCTCTTTAGTGTTTTCCCTGCTGATACAAAAAGAACAGGATTCCGCATTCCTCGACCGGGTAGACATTAAACAGTTCATGCCCAACCCGTCCAGTAGAGTGATCTACGAAATATTCCGGAGCTGTCTGGAGAACCTCAATCACTGCGGTTTGATACACGGCGCGACCTTCGATGTGGTCCGCGTCGACCAGGACAATCCAAACACACCGTTGAAATACGTCTCATGCCCGGCAGAAACTCTTGTTCTCCCCAGCCACACGGAGATGGTTCTCTGGTACAAGCTGTTTCCTGAATCTGTACCTAGACGATTGGCAGATGTAGCTGAAGCGAGCGTGGTAAATGATACTATCTATCTCCCCCGGAAGTCATACAAACTATTAACAAGCATTATTAGGGATTGAGTGGCCGTAGTCTGCGGAGGCTTCCGGCCCTATCGTTGGTGCTACACTCAGACTTTTCCAAGTGTACTATCGAGCAGGCCGTGAGAGCTTTGGCGCTAGGAGTGGAAGAGGAGAAGCGGGCCGGAGTAGAGGCAGCATCAGGAGCAAGCGGGCGATGTGCTTCCAGCATGTCAGTGAGCTAGAGCGCGCATGTATATTATATTTCCATACCCATTTGCCCAGGTATGTAGTTATGACGGAGAACACTAAAAAGCAGAAGATAAGATACGGTATTGTAATCATCATACTCTCATCCTCGCGGTTTTCGCCGAGATCACATGACAGAAAAATATTATCCACCAATCATATGACTTCCGTTGTCACCGGCGCCAAGCCCGTTACCGCGCTAACCCGATACAGCCAAACCTGCTTGCATGTCCAAACCTCAAAACTTCCACTCCGGAAATCACATATCGGAGTCTCAACGACAAACGTACCCTCTCTTCTCCCCGCCTCAGCACCCCCTCCGGCCCTTCCCACTGGCGGGAATTCCATCCTCTGAATTGAAGAAAAATGTTCGCCAGATCTGTCGCGCGCAATGTGCCTACGAAGGCCATCTTCGCTCGACAGACGTTCCGCCAGACAACCGCAACAACGGTAGTGCCCATCCACCCGCACAATCAAACATATTCTCCAAGTCCAATTGGACTTCCCAGATCGCCGTCATTCTATCAGTGGCATTCTTACGTTGTTGATTATATTGCTGACACCCCATCTTCTCTAGCGAGCCTCCTCCACATCTTCTGGGTCCCGCGCTGAATCGCCGTTCTACCTGACCCTCTCCGCCTCGGCTGCCACTGTGACCGCTGTCGGCGCGGTGGCATGGTATTATCATCTCTATGGCCAAGAGGCCTTTGCTATGACGCCCGCTGAAGAAGGGTAAGATTTTTCTTGGAGGATTGTTGGACAGGAATTGACAATACATGTGAAATTGTTCGTCGAATATATTAACACTTGCTTTTCTCCAGGTTACATCCAGCTAAATACCCATGGGAACACACAAAATGGACAAAGACATTCGACCACCAAGCGTAAGTAGGCCATTGGCTCATATGCAGGCTACCAATTACCTCTCAGTTTAATTCTCCCACAAAACACAAATAAAAAATAAAAGCACAACGAGATGTAGCTGATTCGTACAAACCGATGATATATAGTCTCCGCCGTGGCTTCCAAGTCTACCGCGAAGTATGCATGGCTTGCCACTCCCTCACTCGTGTGCCATGGCGCGCATTCGTCGGCACCATCCATACTGTGGACGAGATGAAAGCTATGGCCGAGGAATACGAGTACGATACCGAACCCAATGACCAAGGCGAAATCGAGAAGCGGCCAGGCAAATTGTCCGACTATATTCCCCCGCCCTACAAGAATGATGAGGCCGCCCGCGCCGCAAACAACAGCGCTCTACCACCAGATTTGAGTTTGATAGTCAAGGCCCGCCATGGCGGCTGTGATTACATCTTCAACTTGCTAACTGGATATCCCGATGAGCCGCCTGCGGGTGCCACAGTACAGGAGGGATTGAACTTTAATCCCTACTTCCCCGGAACTGGTAAGAAACAACGATGCTGAATTCTCCGAGAGTGTAAATTTTTACTTAGGGGAATTTGATATCAGGAATCGCAATGGCCCGCGTCCTCTTCGATGGCCTTGTCGAATACGAAGACGGCACACCCGCCACCACCTCGCAAATGGCCAAGGACGTAACGGAGTTCCTAAACTGGGCGGCAGAACCGGAGATGGACGAGCGAAAAAAGATGGGCCTCAAGACTCTCGCCATCACTGCTATGCTCACTGCCATCAGCATCTGGGTTAAGAGATATAAGTGGGCACCTATCAAATCGCGGAAGATCGTGTATAGTCCGCCCGTTGGGAGGCCGCCCATTGGCAAGCGCTAGTTGTTTGGTTGGTTTTTCGTTCGTTTCTGAATTATGCTCGTTTTTTTCTTTGTTGTACTTTGTACTTTGTATAGAAGGTGCAAGGGGAGGTTGTCGATTGTGGTCGGGGAGATAATGGATAGATGGGAAAGTCATACTTGTACCAAAACACAGAACCAGGTCAAAAAAGCCCTCAACCCCCTGCCTTTTTTTGCAGATAAAAAATTATTTGGATGCGTCTAGGATGGAAAGAAAAGGAACGAGGAGAGGAGGAGAGGACCACTACATCCCACACCCAAGTCACAAAAAAAACCCGCAGAAATATCACCGGAGCATATGCTTTTTCATTTTACCGTTTCATATGCACTTTTTTCTCTACCATTTTTTTCCATTTGCTGTATTGTTTTAAAAGTACATACACACACCCCGTACTTCCCTTCTCTTTCCTTCCCTTCTTTCACTCTCTCCTCGCACTCTCTTTCTCTCCGTCCTCTATACCCATCCATTTCTAGAACGAGAATCTTGTTTCAATTCATTCGTTTTCACCTATATTCTCGTCTCCCTTATCTTTAGCGATGTAATATTATTGTATTAGCGTGGTTTTATCTGTCTTCCCGCTCCAACATGTTATCATCCTCATATTTTTCCGTTTCCTGGTTTCCTTGGAAGAAGGCGTCGTCGATACCATTCCACTCCCCCTTTTATTTTCTTTTCCACTGCGATATAATGTCACAACGATAGGTAGCAACGGCAGGAGTGAGGAGGCTCACGTGTCGATGAAAACAATGGCTAGATGAAGATGGGTGGAAAGATAGAGATATATATATAAATATATTAAAACTTTGGCCTGGGCAGACCCTTTTTCTTTTTCTTTTCACTTGCATTCTTGTTTTTAAAGTTAAGCGCTATCACTAAGTTGAGTTCAGAGGCATCGCCAAAGTTCGTTTGGGATTGACTTTCACGGAGAGGGAGCGATGAACTCTGTATTTCGCCCCGGTTGATATTGTAAGATAGATAGATGGGGCTTTTCTTTTCTTTTCTTTTCTTTTTTTTTTTTTTTTTTTTAATTTCGGTCTGGGTATTAATGGGACGGAGAGCTTTGTTTCTACTGTTATCTCGCTCTACCCGGATCTTCGAATGCTCTTTAGTTTGATCTGACGACATGTACGACATTAAGAAAATGAATCCTGAAGCTCTAGGAAAAAATATCCAATTTCTAATTTAAGAAAACGCACGAGTACTCCTGTAATATTTCATTCAGCTACCAGAAACCACGGGGACGGGGACAAAATACTTAAAACGGTATATCTCAATTCATAATTCTACATTGATCACGTTTAAAAACCAGGCAGAGGGCATCTGCCGAAATCTGCGGCCAAAGCTTGACAAATAAACAAGGGAATGGAAAAAGAAAGGGAAAAGGAAAATATAGAAGCTTCATCCTTCATGCTTCAATCACCCTCTCCCCATCCCCAAAAATCCTTTTCGCAAAATGATCATACCACCCCCACAACCCCATAACTAAAAACTTCTGGGTCGTCACCACCCATCTAGGCGCTCTCCCATTTTTATCCGTAGTCAGCGACGAGAGCATCATTACAAGTAACACGGGCGGTGCCCACAGTGTCACCGTGGTATACCTGCCGATCTGCTGGCGGGTGGTGGTGACTCGGTACGCCGTTATGGAGGAGAGGTAGGCGCAGTATTCGGCTGGGAGATCGTGCTCGCGTGCGCCAGTGACTAGGAGGTTTTTATAACGTGGGGATGGCTGGGCCGGGGCGTTGGCTGGGTGGACGCGGGTGTAGGGTCTGTTGTAGGGAGGGGGATTCGTTGCATGGGCATTTTCCTTCGCATTCCCAAGAGGACTTACGGTTGTGTTGTTCTGTTCGTTCTTGTGGGACGGATAGAGGAGGGTGTGCGCTTTAAACGGCTTTGCGTCTTTAAGCGGGTGGGCTGGGACAGGGTCCGCGGGATCGTACGATTTCGGGAACGGGTAACAGTCCGTCACGATATCGATGTAAGAGGCGCCCCCGCCTTCCGTGGCGATGATGCGCGCGTAGTCGGAAAGGGTGACTTCGTAGACAACACCGACGAGCGGTTTGTCCCATGTTTGGTCCGATCTGTGGATCGGGGCTTGGTTCCCTGATATTGAACTGGAATCCATTTTGGCATCTCGGTATTTCGTTCCCGCCATGCAAGGTTCAAGGTAGGGGAAGCCAGGAAGGTCAAATGTGAGGCTGAGGCCAGGGGCATAAGCATTCAGTTGCGAGACGGGCAAAATACCGCGGGTTTTGCGGAATGATTGGGCACTCATATTCGAGCCGTAGGCTAAGTACAGGACCGTTTCTTCAGGTTTATCAGCTTTCACATCCGGTTCACTGGTTTTGACCTCAGACGAGTGCTTCGCCTTTGGCCCATGATCGTGAAGCAGGGTGTTGATATCCAACGCATGGTCGTGGGCGGCCGCTTGCAGACGCTCTTCTGATGTCTTGGGGATTATGATGGATGGATCATAGGTCTTTCCTTTTCCCAGGTTGAGCAATTTTGCGAGTCGGTTCGTTGCCTTTGTAGATGTCAGGTTATCAACATTGTCAGGCTCAGGGAGTGGCTGCTTCTGCAGCATGTCTTTATCAGCGGGCTTTCTCATGATGACGGGGTTTGGGGTTTTCTGGTGTTGAGAATGAGCTACCAATGCTGGATGGAACTTCTTCAAGCTCCTCAAGATCACTTCCTATGGGAAAGGTGGAGTATGCTGATTTATAAGGCAACGGCATCCATGACTGAACGTTCGGCCATTTAGCACTCTTCGCGCAACTAATAATAGTAATAACCCATTTTGTCCATGGAGACCGTTTCACTAGGCGCAAAGTTACCCCCAGCAAAGAGGTTTGACCTCTGGCCTCCCAGTAGTTAGCGCAAATCGGAGCTGATTTGATTCTCATCCCAGATGTTCTCCGCCCTACCCGATATAGATCATTCCTGAACACAAGTTGGAACTTTGTGCACTTCCATCCTATCAGAGTTTCATGAATCAGCAAAAAGGTACGAGAGTTGAAAGTTTCAAAAGAAGCTATTCCAGACCGTTCCAAAAGCTTATGCTTCGGTGTAAAGTTTGCCCTTCTGCCCTGCGGGGGATTCAAACAACGGCAGGTTGGCTCCTAAGGGAGATGTGTCGGAACTTGTATAAAGTCCGAATATTGACCCAAATACTGAATATCGATAAAATAAATTGAATTGATTATTCTCACTCCAATAATTATATGATAATTAGGCCGTATTTATAAGAAACAGAATGCTTGAATATATGATAGGGGCAGTGCTGGTATATATCGGAGCAGTGATCCGGTTTCCGGAAATGAGGTAATAGAAGATCCTTGCTAGTACTGTACAATC
This sequence comes from Histoplasma ohiense, assembly GCA_017607445.1. Taxonomy (NCBI): domain Eukaryota; kingdom Fungi; phylum Ascomycota; class Eurotiomycetes; order Onygenales; family Ajellomycetaceae; genus Histoplasma; species Histoplasma ohiense. Next base: position 2,356,849 of record JAEVHH010000006.1, on the reverse strand, counting down.
AACAGAATCCTTGATATGAGATATCATTTCTCACAAGATGAATAGGTGACCAGCAACCGTGAAACCATTTCCACCTCATGGTATTTTACCACCGTATGTACCCTGGAAAATTAATGAATCTGGCCCAGGTTATGGATGGCATTCTGCTGTTGTATTCTCCAGACAATTAACTGCGTGGATGTTTGCGGATGTTTTTGTACCCCTAAGAAAGCTACAACAGTAGCTTGTTTGAAATTTCTTCTTTCCATTGCCTGAGGGATGGTTGGATGTTGTTTGTTCGATTATATTGAGCGCTGTCGCTGTCGCTGTCGTTGTCGTTGTCGTTGTCGTTTGTTTTATCAGCAAATCACCAGCTTATTTATTGCCATCTGCGCTGTTGTTGCGGCTCCAACTCCTGCCATTTCCTCGCCCAACGCTTTGCTTGATGGTTTCGCTTTTCAGCTTATTTGCTCCGTTCCCGCAATGTCTTTCCGCTAGCTATGTAGCATCATATTATTCTCTATACGATACATACACTCGTGCAATGCGATTTGTTTGATATACCCTTTTGTATTTGTTGCTATCTCATCCCCTTTCAAGCATCTCTCGACATGGCCATCCCCAATAAGACGGATGCTTCCGGAGGGGAATTCTCTCTGGACAGATTGGTAGCATACCTACAAGGAGCTATAAGTAAGCTCAGGGAAAACGACCTGCTGGTGTCAGTTCACTTAACTCTCAGGACTTTTGGTCGAGCGAAGCATGAGGGTGACCAGCTCACTAACAGTGTCTTTCCTATACAGTATTCCCATAGATATAGTCAATGGCTTTCTGGGATCATTCGATCGTCTTGCCGAGACTGGTTTTCCACAGTTGATTGAATTGTTCGATGGAGAAAATAGAGGAAAAAGCTCGAGACTCGATCTCGTTTCTTTCCACTGCATGCTCCATATTCTCCTTCGAGGTCCTCCATGTCTTGCCCGAGACAGGGGGTTTTATCTTTTTCTGGTTTGCATCTTCTTGATATCTACTGGATGTGCATTGAACTGTTCGCATATCTAATATTTTGTGAAGAAATCTATGAGAGATCTCACAGATGCCATCCAAAGGTCTCCGCATTATACTCTGGTTGTTGCTTCTCGTCAGCGCAAATCACTCATCGGACAAAAGGCCTTCAAACATTTGTTACACACTTTTGTCAGTGGTGACGTCGACGCACCTCGAGAATGGGTATGTCGTTGACGTTTTTCGCACTACTATTTCGTGAAATACTAACGTGTGTGTGGCCAGAGTGGCCAACTCATTCTCGAGTTGGTTCGGAAATCTAAGGATAATGGGAGCCTGTTAGTGTTGGGCGGTGAGGAGAATATGTTAAGTTTCTCTCCTTAAGGACAAACCAGCTCGTGCACACGATCAGCTAACGTGTTCTTAGCCGAAAACTTGGTGAGACTGTTCTGAGCGAACCGGAATACGTTCTACGATTGCTGGCTGGTGTAATTATCCAAGATATGGTTGCTTCACAAGTCAAACCCTGTATCTTTTGGCCTCCGGGCACACCGCAACCAGTCATGGACATGTTTTCATCAGGAACCCTGATCGATTCAAGCTGGATACAGAGGTTCAATCACTTTGCTTCTGGTCGGGATTCACAGCCAAGACCAGAGATTCAAAATACGTGGGTGGATACGAAAGCTGTCAATTATATCCTTTCTGACCCTGCTATATAGGATGCATATCGTCCAATCTATCAATACTGGAACATGGAGTATTGGTTACAGAAACTGTTCGATTGGAATATTAGTTTCGCGTATCCTCACCATCATGATAACTGAAGACAATAGGTTCCGGTTTATGAAGATTCGTCTCGACCATATTGACAAGCTAGTACAGCACGCAGGAGCCGCAGTGCTTGATGTCTACCTCTACGACAACGGGGTTTATATGACAAATGGTTTGACGGAAAAGGCAGACAAGGTCTCAATGGTATTTGAAAATCAAATCCAAGGGATTGGGGTTCGCGATGTTCTTGAACAGCAATGTCGATCCGTCAAGGGAACCATGGGGCGATTCATGGGTGCCGGCGGTGTCTCTAAGGTTGCCGACCGAAGAATCTCACCAGAATCTTTTTTGTGTACGACGGGGGTAGTAAGGGATTCAATCACTTTAGACCCCAATCTTGGTAAATCTACAGCACAGAACCGGAAGAAAAGGCCATCCTTTGCGGCCATCATGCTCTCCTTTGACGAGGAAGCCATACATGGTTCCAGTGTCCATTTCGATTTAAATGCGTCCCACTCCCAGAATGAAAGAGATCAGGAAAGCCCGCCTATGCGAGGGAAGCAGCTGCCAAACAAGAATGTTGATTGTTTGGGCCTCGTAGATAGTTGGAGATCATATCCGTCCAAAGTTGACGAGATCCCAGAACCTGGATATCCTCCTGGAAGCAGTCCCTACGACCGGCAAGGAAATCCAAGCCCCCAAACAACTCCCAGCATCGTAAATCTACCCAATGGTCAAGATCAGTTTTTCAATGGAAACGGTGTTGTTGAGCCGCAGATTAGTCAGGAAGGGGGTGACACCCAGTCTGTGCTGCCAAGCCTTGCACGACAAGCACTTCGACTCCGACTCGAACCTTACAACTCCAACTCACCTACAGATAGTGTTGGACAACACGATCAAGGTGTGGAAAGCGGCCTGGACTTTGGTGGCTTGGTGGCTGAGAAAACGTCCACTGTTGATGACCCCACCGCTGACCCTCAACGACCAGCCGACACCCTGGTCGATAAGAATCCCAACCCAGTTAATCCGATAACCATGGGCCAGCAGATCAATGTTCCCCAAAAGCACGTATCTGGAACTCATAATGAAGTAGATGTTCCCAATCAAACTGCAGGCAACCCGAAACTCAAACGGCCTCATAACCGGATCAGCATATCCAAAGCTAATCCACTAACTGTTGACTGGGACCAGGATCTCCGGGTGGAGGACAATCTGCTTGGTCTACCAGCAAGTTCTTCTAAGAAGTTTAAAGGAACACCCCCTCAGCCCCAGGGCCCTGCCAAAACCTCCAAATTAAAGAGCGCCTCATGTTCAACAAAAAAGAAGAATAAGAAACTGGCACAAACCCTCCCCTTGACACCACATGAAGCTCGAACGTCAGCTAAAAGTAAGACGAAGAAAACTGACCGTCAAGTTACGAAAACCTTGACATCCGCTCGTCAGCGGCGAGCTGCGGCTGAGAAAGCAAATCGGAAGCTCGCATTAGCCAACGAATATGAAAATGCAACATATGACTTTGATGATCCGATCGAATCAAGTCCACCAGAAGACTCGATATTGGTTGCCAACCGGGATAACTGGACCGGAAGCACAGACGTAGTTTCACCTGGGGTAACTTCTGAAGATGTTCAGGTGCCGCCCATGCATTCTATCGAGGGTGTCGTCGACCTTAAACCAAATCCTACGATGCCAGAAACCTCCAATCCGGTTGAAATTGTTGGATCTGAGCAGACCACGAACAATAAGGAGACTGGTCACTCTGACTTCCTCATTGGACGGGTAACCGACCACAAGCTTGATTTGCAAGGAAGGAATGTTCCCAGAAGGGAAGCCAGCAACTCCGCTCAACCAAACGAAGAGGGAAATTCCGAAACCCTATCCAGTGTTGACATTCCGCAATGGAAAACAGTTGGTGAGTGCGGGGAAAGCAATTGGGGAAAGAGACTTTCCAAAGCGCTAGCGAAAGCAGGGATGCTTTCGTCAAATTCTTTGATAGACAGCAAGAAAGTTGATGGAGAAAGCAGCAACAATTTGATTGATGGCACGGGGTGTCAATTGGGGGAAAATGTATCGGAAATTTCGAAAAACGTTTCTCAGTTCATCGCACGGCAGGCCGTTGAACATGACAAGCTGGGCCACTCAGGGGTCCAGGTCGTGGATAATACAGAAGGGTCCATCAAACCAAATGACGGAACATACCAGAGTGTACGGGCAGGGAGTCAACCTGAGAAACATCCTACAAAGCCAAAAGTACAAAGTCAACTTACAGCTGTTGCTGAACTTGACAGTATCCCAAAACCTAATAGTAATGGTCGAAATAAAGTTGAAGGAAACAAGAGTGATGAACTCCTAACGATGGCAAGAGCGCTTAGGAAAGTTCAGGTTGTAGGTTTCGACTCAAAGGGGCCTAAAAATCAATGCGCCATATCCGACGGCGCATCAGGCAGAAATTCGACGAAATCTGATACCATTATAAATGACACTCACGAAAAAGAAGTTTACCTTGGAAAAAAGTGTTCAGAAAATTGTGCAAACGATATAGTTGACGAATTCGACGACCTGGATGAGGTGTCCCTGATTCCAACGTCGGATTGTCGTAGATTGGTGATCGACAATCAATACAGCGACGTAGGTTCCTATGTCGATTCTATCTCGATTTGTGAAGTTACTCACGTTGAATTTCGACCGCAAGGCCGGGATGTGCAACCAATCCCAACTCAAAGTCAAAGGGTAGATGAGAATGGCAGCCCCCAGCCCCTCCACAGAGATCTCCACGCAAACAGGCTCGCAAGTAGTAATATCCCACCTGGTGTTGAACTTCCAATAGAGATTTCGGGAACGTCACAGCTATCAGAGGCTTCGGTTTCTCTGTCTGAAGAGGAAGTTAGGATTGCGCATCGTATGTCGCCATGTTCTGTTCCTGCCGGTACATACGTAGATCCCATCAGAGCTCAAGATCTCTCCGTGAGCAATGAGAGCTCCCTCAATTCCAAGTCTGAAACTTCGTCTCAACGAAGAGACAAACCGCCAAACCAAAAGGATCTAAAAACGAGAAGTATTTTTGCGATTCAAGACCAACCAAGTCCAAGGGCAATTTCGTTTTGGAGAAGGAGTACTCCGAGCACATTCGCTAGACATCTCAGGGGGCAGCAAAAAACAAACCGGAAGAATAAATCACAGAAAAACAAAAAGACCCGCAGGCAAGTGCTAAGAATAAAAAAGGCTTCGCGGAAATCGAATGCCATGCCTTTTGCAGAATCTAGTAGTGAACTCGACCATGATATCAATAGTTTAGAGGATGAAGTATACGACACGCGTAGCAGCAACTGGGACTCAGTCGAGATTTCCTCTGGGTCAAACTCAAACCTGTCGGATACTCTAGTGGAAGAGTGTAAGGATGTGGAATCCGAGTGGCGGAATGCGCTGCGAGCCACCCAAAAGACCAGCCTCGACATTCTGCTAGAAATCAGCGGTGTAAGTACGAAAATGAAATTGAAACCGTGCTGCCTTCATTGATCCTGCTAACCCAGTTGTCTCAAAGCGTCTCATTCGACACCTGGTGGATGAAGAGCAAGCCATCATCAAGGTCGTCGACACCTATAGAAAAGGAGGGGCCACATTGATACAGCAACTGGAGCAGAGATACGGCGAGCAGCTTGTGGAATATGAGAATCGGCTGCAACCAATCAAGGAAGAGCTGATTGGGCGTTACGATACGATGATGACTCGTCTCAACAGTGATAGACAAACCCTTTTGAAGCAACCGCCAATGAGGGATCTTTCCGCAGCTGTCCACAAACGGAAAAGAGTGCTTGTGCAAATCGATGCCGTGATGAAAGCATACGAGACTGACGCATAAAGCTCCCAACTCACAACTACAGCGTATGCTATGGAGGAGCGAGTTTTCAATTTTGTGGCCACTCTTTGACTTCAGCTGGTCTTGGCATAAATTGTCGTTGCCGTGTCTGACTGCGGGACGCCATGGGATCCTAGGAGGGCGAGAAATGCTTCAATGGCAGAGGAGGGACGGAGGATTTCTCTTTATCGCTTCTGGAGGATAAGGTCTTGTTTGCGGATGTATATTTAACTCGAGTCAAACCTGCTATGGCTGTGTTAAGTTAATGAGGCAAAACCCTGTGGTGATTATTATTACGGATAAAGTGGAGGCGCGGGGGGATAAGGATCAACTAATGGGGGATAAAAAGGGATCATGTCATGTCATGGCCATGTTGCTGGTTGTTAAAAAGAAGAACTAGTATTGTTCTATATATTTTCTCTATATTTTATTCCAAAGTGATCAAATAACGTTTTAACTAACTTTCTGGATCTCAATTGTTGAACTTAAAAATTGTGGGCTTGAAATCTAAAGAAAAAAAAAAAAAAACCCCTGAAGGTCATCGCTCGGTGAGATTTCTATCAACCCCAGGACCAAAAGCGTGAACGATCAAGACGACGAAATATCTAATGAAGAAATGAGCCTAGGCCGTCTTCTCGACAATACCTCTCTTCACTTTATATCTTATAATCAACACTTGCAGTTGACCTCCCCGTCCAACCACTAACTAAATTTGTCAAATAATCCTCCGCCTTCGTCGCTTGTCAACTGCCCCGCCATGGCTACCCAAGTGAGTTCATGAGCTGCGGCCGGCCGCAAATGACTCAACTAACCCTGAATAGTGGTATATCGAGAATAAAAATGTCGGAAACACAGAACTTGCGGAAGACTGGCGAAGTATGTTCCATTCATTGACACTTCGTTGCTTCAATATCTTGAAGCACCGTGCCGCTCCCCGCCATTCTCCGTCTCAGCCCAACTCAGCTAACGAACACACCACACAAACAGTTCGGGGTTACAACCCTCTTACCCCGCCAAACCTGCTACAACATGAGATCCCTCAGACGCCCGCATCCAAGCAGACGGTCATAAGCTCGCGCAAGGAGGCCGCCGCTGTCGTCAATGGCAGAGACCCGCTCAACAGACTCCTAGTCATCATCGGGCCATGCTCCATCCACGACCCAGACGCAGCCATGGATTACTGCAACCGCCTGCTCCAGCAGAAGGAGAAACACAAGGATGAGCTACTCATCGTCATGCGTTCCTATCTCGAGAAACCGCGCACCACCGTCGGCTGGAAGGGCCTCATCAACGACCCCGACATTGACAACTCCTTCCAAATCAACAAGGGCCTGCGCGTCTCGCGCCAGCTCTTCGTCGACCTGACGGACAAGGGCATGCCGATCGCCAGCGAAATGCTCGACACCATTTCCCCGCAGTTCCTCGCCGACCTCCTCTCCGTCGGCGCCATCGGCGCACGCACCACGGAGTCCCAGCTCCACCGTGAGCTCGCAAGTGGCCTTTCCTTCCCTGTCGGCTTCAAGAATGGCACGGACGGCTCTCTAGATGTCGCCGTCGACGCCATCGGTGCCGTCAAGCACCCTCATCATTTCCTCTCCGTGACGAAGCCCGGCGTCGTGGCGATTGTGGGCACGGATGGCAATGAGGACTGCTTCGCGATCCTGCGGGGTGGGAAGAAAGGAACCAACTACGACGCCGCGAGCATTGCGGAGGCTAAGGCGAAGCTGACTGAGAAAAACCTGAACTTGCGGTTGATGGTTGACTGCAGCCATGGCAACTCTCTGAAGGATCACCGTAACCAGCCTAAGGTAGCCGCTGTGTTGTCCGAGCAGATTGCAGCTGGGGAACAAGCGATTATGGGGGTTATGATCGAGAGTAACATTTACGAAGGTGTGTGTTTTTATCGAAGTCTCGTCCTTTATATCCTTTTGCATTTTTTTTTTTTCGCAGGGCTGGTTTTGAACACATGATCTAACCTCGCTTTTCCGTTGATCTCTATAGGAAATCAAAAAGTCAGTCCGCAGGGGAAAGCAGGTCTCAAATACGGAGTCAGCATCACAGATGCTTGCATTGGCTGGGAGGATACGGAGAGCGTATTACAAACCCTCGCGGACGCGGTGCGACAACGACGGGAGCACGCACAAGTTGTGTCATAAAAAAAAAAAAATAAAGGAAAGGGAAAAAAAAAGACGAAAATATGAGTGATTTTAGACATTTTGCTTATATTCTCCTTCGATGATGGGACCCTTATTATTCCCCTGAGTTTTTTCTCCATCTGTTTCGAATTTGTCTACTTGTTTGTGCTTCTCATCTTTCTCTCCTCTTGGTCGATCAAAACCAAAGGGGCTAGGGAATAATAAAAAGGAGGATATACACATATGTGGCTGTTTAGAACTTCGGAAAGACAAAATATTGAATTTTCACAAATGCGTTACATTATACATTACTTGAACGGGTCTGTTTTCTCTCAGAAGGGTCCCAGCCACTGTGAATAGAAGAACCGGGCATAGGAACCTGCAGGATCGCTTAAACAAAATTTGCCACCCATATCGCTTTAGAAGGGCGAAATGACGATGCGGGTTTTGTTAGGGTAACCCAAAACAATGTGAGAAAAGTTGGGAATGGGCAGGAATGAGTTGTGGATGAGAGATTGAAGTTATATTAGGCAAAGGGTGAGTGGCAGTATGAAGTAGCTTCATCATGGAAAGTGTGTAATTACGGTGCGTTGGAGGGTGAAAGCTGACAAAGTATAAAGGAGAAAAAGGAAAATGATATCAAAAACCATCCTACCTAACACCAGCTCTAAAATCTCAAGCATAAAGAGAAATAATACCGATCCAATCCCAATATCAGCTTCGGTTCTCGTCGCCTAGTGATCCTGATCACGAGTCCGATTCTATATAGTCGATGTACTTAGGTACGTATATGTATGTATATACAATAACCTTCTATTCAAATCAAGAGATTTAGTGCCCCATATTCCTCCGGATCCTGTTCCCATTCCTCCGTGTACCAGTATTATCATCGTGACTACTTTCGGTGACAATATCACCACCCGTATCAGGAGAATTAATAATCGCATGCGCGGATGCCCGTCCCGGAATCCACGGTTCGTCAAGAGGCACGACCAAATTTGGATTGACATACTTCTTCAACTTGGACGCAAGGTCCTGACCGCGGAAGCGGAGAGGGACAGCATCTCGATCCCATTGTGAAACCGGGTAAATTGTTGAATTAGGTGTGAGTACTTCATCCTGATCAACCGTAGCGTGGGAGCGGTCGATGGAGCGTAGCGCTATGAATTTCATGAGCGGGTCGTAGGTGCGAGAGAAGAAGTAAAAGAACCAGACAGTTCCGACGAGTAAGGGGATGACGAGGATTGAGCGTGTGACGGCGGTTCGGAGGGCAAGAGTACCGATGATGGCCAGTTGGAAGACGATGAAGCCTAGAATGACGCGGGAGCAAATCATGGGCCATGCGCGGCCGGTGCTGTGTTGCTGGTGATCCATGGCGTAGAGCAGTTGGTATTTGTAGATGAAGCGGCCGATGGAGAAGTAGATGAGGCCAAAGAGGCAGACGATGTACGAGCTGGGGAAGACACTGTACACGACAGTGATTATGAAGATGAGGATTGTTTGTGGGAGCGCAAGGCCGTAGCTGAACGTGGGGGGGTTGTCGAGGCCGGCGTAGTCGCGGGGTGTGTGCGCGCTAAAGCGTTGGAATGGATAAAGAAACACACTGCCAAATTCGAGAAGACGGAAGGGGAAAAGCCCTAAGCCCTGGAGGACAATGAGGTTGGTGTAGAAGGGGGCAAGCGTTTCCAAAGAGCGAGCGAGAGCTAAGGCAATCGTGGTCGTATCTCTCAAGACATCGCGGAGGTTTTCGAAGAATCGGTAGAAGTTGGAGGCAGTTGCAAAGACCGTGAAGACGAGGAAGAGGTTGAAAAACGTGAAGAAGAAATTCTTAGAGATAAGAGATAACTCGACGTCTCCCTGAGATGTCATGCCTTGAAGGTTGCCCAGCCCTTGAACAATCAGATATTAACGACAGGTTTGCGGATAGACAGGGGGATGGATGTGACAAAACTTACAATCATAAATAAATGGAACGGCAATTGTCATTAGGGAGAGAATGAGGGTAGGCAAACCGGTTTGCACAAGAGATTTGGCTATGGCATGTCGTGAAAGAAAATCCGCAAGACTCGGAATCACCTTTTCAATGGTCTCCAAATTGAGCAGGTAGGCAAGCGGGATCAGGAGCACAGACCAGAACACGGTGAGTACCCCAATGAGCAATGTGATAGACCAGCCTCGCAGCATCCGGCTACGCCGAGACAGGTATGTGTGTTGCCAAACAACGTCTGCAGGAGCAGGTGCTAAGTTCGCAACCAGTTGCATGGGCCAAGGATCGAGAATAGCCTGAACAGCCATCTGGCAAGCAGCAATGGACTCCATGGTGACGAAAGCGAGAGGTATAGGCTCACATTCCTTTTTGCGAATCTCCTCAATTCTCTCGTCGAGTTGCCGCAGCTTTTCCTCATAGAAATCAATTGCGTCGATTGTTTTGAACCGCAGGTTTAACGGGCCATACCAGATGCGTGTTGTGGGTCGCTTGAGGTTATAGCTAGACACATGCGCTCGCGCAGATTCCTCGGCGGAAAGCAGGCGGGACCGCTCGCTGTTTTCGTTCGAGTCGAAGGTTGCTGCCATCCGGTCGGTTTGAACAAGCGGTAAGGCGTTTCCCCTGGTATCGGACCTTTGCCATCGATAACCAACATGTTTAGTCCATGCTTCTTCCAATTTCTGGAGAATATTTTTTCTCGCTTCCATCAGGCCATCCAGCTCGCTCCAGTCCCGGCAGAGCATAACCTGATCCACTTTCCCAATCTGAAACTGTTCGATGCACTGCCTAATCTTTTCCTCGGAGCGTAATTCGGGAGGAATCCCCGACAAACGAAGCGTCCTATCCGCAAGCGTCGTTTGGGCACCTAGGCATTGCTGGCGGATCTGGATGATTTTATTCGTGTGGTCGATGAGAAAGGATATGCCAATGCCGGTGAAAATATAGGCGAACACAACATGCATCCATAGGTATGTCGGGTTGGCCTTCGATTTTTGTGGATCATCTTTATGATCCTCCGGCATGTCCCAAGGATAGCCATATTTATTCGTATATATATAGTGTATCGGGAGGATAACCGCAAGAGTGAAAAAGAACACCACCCTCAAGAATTTAATGGCGTACGTATAAAATGATAAAAACTGTAGTAGAAGAACATGGTGAGCACCATCATCATATCCTCAAAATATAGTCCTCGAATAGTAAAGAACTAAGAACCAACCACAAACGCATCTAGTCCAGCCGATGCGAGAACCTCATCGTCCGAAATCTTATGGACGATCGGGATCCAGCCAAACAACGTATCCGGCAATTCAGGCAATCTTGACGCAGCCGTTCTCAACCTCCTCCGCGCAGCATATAGTTCTCTCCACTTCGGTCGAAGAATCTTCACCGGGCAATTAGCATTTTCCCACGCCAAACAAACAAGTTCAAAGAAACAAAGGGGGAGAGATAGAAAACTGCCAAATCTAAATCTTACACAAAAGCCCATAAATGCAAGAAACCCAACAGTGCAGCTGACGATAACCTGCGTCAACAGGTCACGCTGACCCTTGGTCTGATCCTGGAATCTATGCTCGCCATCCCCGCCACCGTCGCCGGAACTATTTTTCCCTGTCGCGAGGGACAGGGCCGAAGAGACTGTGGTAGTCGCGGTCACAGATAGCAATGAGGATAACATTGGGGTGGGCCGAGAGGGGTAATCGTCGCCGTCGTCAAGGACGAAGAGGAACTGGCCCGTAGCTATTGAAGAGCGGGATCCTGCAGCAGGTTTCCTAGAGATGGCATGCCTAATCTTCGTTAGGTTGACTCATATTCCCACTTTTCGCGGTGATCTTAGGGCAAGCCACTGTCTACATCAGCAGTATCAGTAGTTATCACTGGGTTGTTGGCTTGTTGATCCATATTTAGAAGTTCATACTTTGACAGAAATGCATATGCAATGACCTAAGTTACATGACTAATAGCTGACTCAGCGCACCTACCGTGCACTACATTACCAGCAATTTTCATATTGAGGATATACTCTAAGCGAATAGCTGTGGGGACGGATTTATCTCTGACAAATGTTCGAAGAGGTGAAAGACACGCTTTCATTCAACACTCTTAGCACCGAATTGTAAACCCCACCGAGCCAGAGGAAGGGAAAGCGGGAAAAAATACGAGGTAAAGAGAAATGCACATGTAGTCAAGGAGAATATAAAATCAACAGTATTTGCCCACAAGAGCTATAAATGATGGATCTTGCAGAAGCTGTGTTGCAGTTGGCCCGCTCCTCAGGGACTTATATAACTATACCCTTTTGACAAGACAGAGAGTGCATGGTGTCGTTCAACAGGATCGGATTCCGGACGCCGGTATGCAATCTTTGCTTCAAGGGAGTCTTCTGGGGCTGGCTTTCTATTCTGATCATACCACATGTCAAGGCTGCTCTCGGGGTCAACATATAAGCCTTTCCATTCTTGGGGAAGAGGGCCTAGGGTGAGAACCATAGAGCTTACTATCCCGCCACTTGACAAGGTATTGAAAGGGACAAAACCTAGGTAAAGCACTGAAAAAACACACATATAGCTCCACATGTCACAAGTAAAGCTTGGAGGCTTGTTATGAAGTCGTTCGGGTGAGCAGTACATACAAGCTGGGTGGGCGGCCTTGAGTTGCTGGGCCTTCGAGCCTCATTGCCAGGCCTAAGTCGCCAAGATAGAAATCCTCAGTGCGTAAGTTCTCGGGGAACACTAGGAGTTGAACAAGCTCTCCTTTTTTCCAGAGTTGTACATATGGGATTATCTGCTTGAGTGGTCGGCCAAGAATTTCGTACTTAGCAGCTTTGTTGAGATGGTGAAGTGGTTCTACACCCCACATACAATCTTGACTATTTAGGTCTGCATCAATGGTATTAGGACATTAGTTCAAGCATTCAGGCATCAATGGAATATAGTAGGTTTGGCCTGACTCACCGCGGTGCACAATCCCATCATTGTGTAGGCTTTCTACTCCGTAAAGCCTTCAGTAATTGCCGAGCAGCGGACATGCGAGTTGACATTGGCAATGCCCTGTTCACATAAATATACTGCCCAGGGATCGACCTCTCAGAGGAAACACCAGGACTCGGCGAGAAGATTTGCCCGCAGGAACAGGAAGAGTGAAGGTTGCCAGAGATGTCACAAGGTGGGAGGTGTCCTGCACACTTTTGCGAATTTCTTCTTGCATATCGACTTCATGTTCTCCAGAGTTTCCCCCCGAGGCTGGCTACTTTGACGGCGACATCACTCTTAGTCTCAAGGTCATATGCCATCCAGACAGTGGAGAAGCCGCCGTGACCAAGTTTATGATCAATGCGGTACCTTTGGTTAAGCACTTCTCCAATACAAATGAGATGAAATGTGCGGGAGTCTCCTGCTGTTTTATATCTATGCCAGGGCTCATCATCCTCAGTGACTGCAAAATATCCAAGGTCAGTTATTTCGCTATCCTCGGGGGATCGAGGCATCATTGCTGTTATTATTATATCCGATACAGCTCTCGCGGAACTTGTAGCTACAATTCACATTTCGAGAGTAGGAGGTGGCGCTGGAGGCTCTATATGAGGAATGGGTAGGGTGTTGGGAGCCGTGGGAATAACAAGATGTAAAAAGAACTAGTATGACTACTACTAGCATATACAGCCTGCATAATTCCCCTATCTATTTACACTTCCATCTCTTCTATTTATTTAAAGTGTATCTATCAATCAATGAAAACTTTAAAATTGAAAGAGCGCCGCCCGTCAGCCGTCGATTCCTGAGGTCTCATTTTTCTATCATTTCTCATTCTCCACCAACCCCCGGCCCTTTACTGATACTGAGTCGCATCGTAGTAAAGATCCAACAGACACGACGCAGACCATGCTTGTGTCGGGCACTAGAATATGCAGGCAATTAATTAGTAAACAATAACACCCACACAGGTTTGGTGCATTTCATCACGAGGATGGAGAGATGGAGCGGAATGAAAATAAAAACAAGATTGAATGAACAAGGAACGGCAACTTACTGAATCTGCACAGAAGGCTCCACCCCCATCCGTCAGCTCCGTCAGGCCCTTCCACCTATTGTCTACAATCATTCTCTTACACCCCTTCAGCCTACTTGACACAAGTTGGAACGCCTCTGCTTTCCCATCTCCCTTCCCCTCCTCCCAGCCCTCTCCGAAGCCAGACCGTCTCAAAATCTCAAACCTCAACAGCGCCCGCAAGAAATAACCCAGCGGCCACACCCACTCAGGCCCTTGGTGATAATTCCTCCCCTTCGCCGTGGCAAAATCCGTTGAATCCTCAGCATTGTTATAATGCGGTCGGTAATTCAGGTCAGCAGGATCGAGCGTAGCCATCCCCACCTCGCCGCGGAGGACATTGTCCGCAATGCTAAGCGCATGAAGGGCATCCTTCAGTGGAAATAGAGTTGGAGCGACGGCCATGGCGACTGCGAAGTTGGGACGGAGCTGGTAGTCCTGGTAGGGGGTGGAGGATTTGTAGAGATCCTTGTAAATGCCACGACGGTGGACGATGGACGGGTCGATGTCGTGTTGTGAATCATCGCCTGGGTCGAGGGGAATGTAGTAGGCACGGTTGAAATTCTCGTGGATACGGGAGGCCCAGTTTGAAAATGTTATTTCCTCCATCGTCGCTGTAGAGATTGAGCCAATCTTAACGCCCTCGTGCTTGTAACGCCCCTCACTATGGAGCTTTTCCACCCAGCGCAGAGCACTGTATAGAAGCCCTGTAATCTCAACAGCAGCACCATCCCTGGGTGTCCCCGGATAGCCCTTATTTCCCGCCTTCTCGCTCTCACCCATCTTATCCATCCACGTCCCGCAATTCCACTGATTACCTCCAAAGATAAATCCAGTCTTCCAGTCGACATGAACATCAATCTGGAACCCTTCAGAATTCATCTGCCTATCTAGCTCTGGACCGGCATTGTACTCCCTAAACGACAACCCGGATGCATGTCGTTGGAACACCTCCTGGACAATTTCTGCAATCGTCGAGGTCTGACTATACGCCCGCTGATCATCGAAGGGGAACCAAATATCATCATACGGCAAGAAGCGACGGGGTACTTTCACATCTAGCAGCGAAATCCCATCGGGGACGATGGTGGTATAGTCCTGAATGGCCTGGAGAAAGAACCAGACGGAGTCCCGCGAGTTGTAACGCGGCAGCTTACCACTCCCGAGCAAGTTGGGGATCATGCCGTGTTTAAGCACACTTGCGAAAGCGAGGATGTGTGCCTTCGCGTCGTCGAACCGGCCAGTGACCAGCAGGAGACCGCGAAGTGAAATGAAGACGTCGCGGCCCCAACATCGAGCCCAGTCGGTGGCGAAGTGTGGTAGACCGGCGGCGAGAGCGGGGACCTGCTTGTCCGGGTAGAGAGAAGCTGATTTTACATACCCGACCATCTGGACGGCAACCATTGCGAGTGAGTGGATGAAGTGTGTGCCGTATCGAACGCCGTCAAGTAGACTTATACCACGTTTCCGCGCAGCATAATACGCAGTTTGTACGATCATGGAGAAGTACCTTGGCAGGAGGAAATCTGGCACGGAGCGAATCGCATCGAAGCGCTCTTGCAGCCATGTTGCCGGAACTCGCAGATGGTCATATCCATATACTTCTACTGCATTTTTCATGCGTCCGACGATGAAATCAAACGCCCACTGGCCGCTGCGAATGTTATCGCATACTGGGTGGCCAAGGTCGTTGGAGTGGACGATAGGTTCAAGCACGCTCCACCAGCCCTGCAAACCAGCATAATCAAGCGGAGCAAAATTTGGGATATTGTAAACACCGTCCTTGCCTCCACTTGAATCTCTCTCCTCCGCATCGCATCTGTAAAGGACGAAGTTAAGATCGATAAGGTCAAGATTACCGAATGCCTCGTCGGCACCGGAGATGATAAAGGAACGAAGATTTTCGGATGGATCTTCACCAGGAATCCACGTCTCGAACACCGCAATTGAACCAGGGGGGAATTCGCCGGGAATTGTAATTACTGTCTCATTCCCCTTCCCATCAACTCGCACACTATCCAGGCTAAGAATGCGGCTTGGTAGACCCCTAAGATACTTCTTATCGGAAAGAACACGCTTTTTCGACGCATCAGAATCATCAACTTCCAACTTCCAGGCACTAAGAAGCTTGGCATCAGTCCTCGTTAAGCACACAGGGTCCAGCGTGGCATTCGAGTTCCCACTGTTTGAAAACGCCGTATGAGCAATGAGGAAGATGCCCTTTCGAGTATTCGGTTGCACGCGATGGACAGTGATGTACTCCCCCACATGATGAATATGGGTCTCATCATATCCATCCACAGCCATTGTCATGTGTAGTTGATTCAACAGCTTCTTCGCACAACCTATACCCTCCTCCCCAGCAGGTGCTGTCGTATTCCCTTTGACTCCCACCTGCGCTCCCCGCCCTTCATCTTCCGAGAATCCAGAAGAATACACACGCGTCTCTTTCACCAAGTCCAGATTTTTTGGATAAATCTCATCGTAGCCCATTACACTCCCAGACGCAGATGCACACATGGCGACCAGTGCCGCATTGGGCAGCGTATCTCTAGCTTGCCGCTTCTGCGCAGGTACCTCATTGTCATGCGTGCAATCCATAAATAGCACCTGGATTGGCATCTCACGGATGTGTTTGATAGCTTCATTCCTGTCGCCACCGTTGGTGTGATCGGGAGAGTTTTCTCGAACATATTCGCCCGTCAGCAGATCGATATCAAAGCTCCCAATAGGTCGCCCGCCATGCCGATGGACAAGCCTGCTGAGCTCCGTCGCATTCCAAGCCTGCATAGCCTCGCGGATCAGCGCGCTGAGACCTAGCCGCTTCGTAAAGAGATAATCCGTCTCCTCAGAGCCAGTAAATAGTTCCGCGAAAACCGTAAGATCTGGGCGAACGCGCCTGGCTTCGTTGAGGAGGTATTCTGCAACAACAAGCGGGGTAGAGTGGCAGTTATCAATGCGGAAGCCGGCGAAGTGTTTAGCCATCAGCCGTGTATAACGGGCCATATAGTCCCATAGGAATGGGTTGTCATCTGGACAAGCACCATAGCGTAGTTTTACACAGTCGCCCCAGGCCACGACCTCGCGTCGGAGATAGGCTCGAGAGTCTGCGCCCGCTGTGTCTCGCATGGCATCTGCGTTCCACACCCATCCATTGTTAATCAGCGCCAGGGAATTTGGATCGTGATTCTTCGTCACTCCATTCACTGGCAAGCGGGTGAAGTATGTCTCAACAAGAGGATTCTCTTCAGTAATTGGCCCCAGCTTCGGCCCATTATCGTCGAGCCGTTGGTACTTGACGCGATTAAAGACCTGGTCAAAGATCTCCTGGGAATCCCTATCAAACTCCAGAAAGAGCGGGAGATTAACCTCGTCGAGGATTTTAACGAGCTCCACTCGAATTTGTGAAATATCTGACGACTCTTTTTCATACCGACCATATAGCGCCCGTAGCAAGGCTGCACCCACCGCAGCATCGACATCCCGACTGTGTCGA
Source organism: Histoplasma ohiense (assembly GCA_017607445.1). Lineage (NCBI taxonomy): Eukaryota > Fungi > Ascomycota > Eurotiomycetes > Onygenales > Ajellomycetaceae > Histoplasma > Histoplasma ohiense. The sequence goes on along the minus strand of JAEVHH010000006.1, from coordinate 2,339,570 downwards.
CCCAGGATCCGGTTGTTATTATTCAATCCCCTCTCCCGAATAAAGGACGCTTTTTCCTTTAAGCTCCAATTTCTGATCTCCTGCAAAGGGCCAATAGTATCCACTCCAAACCCACCCTCGGGAATGCGAATGTCATCGCTCACATAAGCCTGAATCGTCCGCTCCACGTCCCTCTGCACATCCACAGCGTAATACTCCCACAGCCGTATCTTATCAATGACATTCCCCTTTATCCCATTGACAACTTCTACCACGTCCTCATTCGATTTAAACTCCACAGGCAATCCCAGCTGGGCCAGCTGCTCGGAGTAGCGCAGCAGTGCCGTATCAAGCTCCAACGCCGCCTCTAACCACGGCGCCGTGGCCACACTATACCCAGCCTCCGGATGCTCCAACAGCCAACTAGCATTATTCGCTGTGTGATTCCACACGACATCCGTCAATGCCAGCAGCCCATATGTGCCTTCCATACGCTTGACCAATGCCGCCACGTCAGCTTCACCATTTGGGAAACAGGCCGGGTCAAACGTCAATGGGTCGAAGATGCTGTACGGCGAGTTCGACTCGCCACGTGCCATCAGCGGGGTGAAGTGGACCATGTTATAACCACGACGGGAGATGCTGGCTAGATGCCTGTCCCAGTCTGTCGGATACTGACCCATGAATTTTGAGAGGACGGTGATTACTGAGAGGGATGTGAAGGGGAGTCTAGTATCGTTGAGTGTTACGCGGGGAGAGATGGTTAGGTAGTGAGTTTGGGAGCGGAGCTGCTCTTGACTCTTCTCCCGCGGGATTAAAGACGAACTGGCTGAGATCGAAGGGGGAGCGGCATATGTTACGTAAAAGGCGAATGCACCAGGAGCCGTGATGGGTATGTCAATTTCAGTCGCTTGGGTTGAGGAGTGGATTAATCTAAGGTTATATTCTCCTTATTATTATCATTACCCTCATCTACAGTCAACTCCTGTTTTCCCTAGTCGTAAACAGACTCAGAGGGAAAAATATAGGATAATGGCCTACTTATACTCCGTAAATACATCCTTCTCAAACTGTTTCCCTTCTTTCGGGATATTGGCCCAGAGGCTGCCTCGTCTGCAAATGGGACTGCTCCCCTCAGTGACGAAGCGCAGAATGTATGGGGGGTCTGTGGGGGGCGGTAAGGAGATGAACTCCCGCGGGACGTCCGGGCTGCCATTGTCGGTCAGGGGAAGGAGGTAAACTTCTCTCTTTTGAGAAGCCATGTTTCTGAGTTGGCTATAGGAGATCTAATGTCTATCGAGCCTGTTCTTTTTTCCTAATCTTTTGTTTGCCCAATGTGCTAGTATCTTTCAAATGGACTGTGATGAAAAGGGTATGCGGGGGAAGAGAGAGCGCGGGATGCAACATGGCATAAGGGCATGAGAGTGGAATCCAGCGCGAGGGACTCATCCATATAAGATATAACTCCCGTGCAGGAATGTACCGCTAACAGGAACTCAAGGAAACCGACGGGACAAGGCGGCGGGCGTGATTGAAATGTTGTTTTGAGGTTGTCAGGTTTTCGGCCGCTGACATCATCATCTGCCACATCTGGAGGAACATCCGGAAGATATATAGTCATATGTGACTTAAAACCAACTGACCATGGGCTGGTGCTAATGGGAGATTTCCTTTCAGGCTAGTGGAAAAGCATTCGGTTTGGTATTATGACCATCTCAGCATATGGTCCTAGCATATATTTCGTTATTGTGTCATCAATAAGATGTGCCATTTATACCGTATACTGTATCTACTTGGCAGATGACATTAAGTATCGCTATAAATTTATGATTTAACTTTTGGAAAGTAGGAAGAATAAAACAAAAATCAAAATCAATGCCCTTCTCAAAACACCAACCCACCATTTTTAGGCTTAACAATCATACGTGCGCGACACAGAAGTCCGTGTTGACGGGTCCCGTATCCGTGAGATAGGCATAGGTCGACACGAACTTCGAACAGACGGGAAATGCAATGCAGTGCACGTCGGAGAAAATCGGAAGGGGTCGTCAATCTTCAAGCATATATGTGAATATTAAACCACCTTCTTGAAAGGCAAAGCAGGGCAACCACCAAATATGCAGCAAAACATAAAAACGACCATGATAAGGATGATAATTATAACGCATGTGCCGAGACGAATGGTACTTCCATCATCCCATGTTTAAAACCCTTTCCATCTAGCGTTCAATCAGGCTGGGTAAATCTTCCACTTGCACCTCTCCTATCAGAATCCCTGTAGCATTGTTAGTTTCCAGCTCATCTACTCCGAAAGGGGGAAGGAGGAAGGGGAGACGATGATGAAATACATACTATAAACCGCGGTGAAAAGCGGGAACTCCCCTTCCAACCCCTTATTCTTCAAAAATATATTAACCTCCTTCGCTGTCAACGTCCCCTGCAGCATCTGCCCGTTGAGCTCCTGCTTCTCCACTTCGTCAACACTCAGCCCCCTTTCGATACTCAGCTTTGCACAGCGATGATTCCTTCCTCCATTACAGCTCGTGATCAGATCCGCAACCCCGCAGCTCTCTTCCGTGAATGTCTGCGAGTTCACCGATGCACCAAAGAACATCGTACCAAACTTCACCATCTCCAGCAGCCCAACGCGCATCACGGCTGCTTTTGCATTATCGCCCCACCCCTTCCCATCGACGAAGCCTGCAGCTAGCGCAACGATGTTCTTCAGTGCGCCACCCAGAGACACACCCGCGACATCGCTGACGACACGCACGTGGAAGTACGGGCGGTGGAAGAGAGATTTGATAAGCTTGTGGTCGATTGGCGGGTATTCGGGCGGTAACGCCTGGAGTTTGACTTTGGAGAACTTGCCGGAGGAGTCCTTGTGTTCAAAGTGCACGACGACGTCCTGCGGGCGGGGGATATTGATGTTCGCGATGGAGGGAGCGGGGGAGAGGCCTCTAGGCGTGGGGGCTTTGGAGTCCATATGGGGCGGGTCGTAGGCTATTGTAGTTTCAGAGTAGAGCTCCTTGGCGATCTCGCTGGCGATGTTGGCTCCCGAGAGGGCGCCGCAGTAGATACCTAGCTTGCGGCCGATAGTTTCGGAGAAGAGGCTTACGCCATCGTCGGCGGTGACGTTGACGCCCTTGATGCATGATATGCCGCGAGCATAGGGGACGATGTGGCCCTTGAGCCTGTCGCAGATGTTATTGATAAACTGGTGGGGTAGGTTGAAGACGAGGATGGTGGAATTCTTGACAGCGTCTTCCAGGGAAGGGTTTGCGCGGAGATTTTCTGGCAAGGTGATGTTGGGCAGGTATTTGACGTTCTCGTGGAGTTGGTTGATGATCTCAGTCAGGTTCTGGGATCCCGTACAGATAGGCAATTCCCTGTTGTAGTGTTTTGAAGATTGGGGCACTTCGACATTCTCCTCGTATACCCACATCTGCACTGTTGGTTCGAAGAGGTCTGGGTTAGCTGCCGCATTTTCAGCGACCATTTTGGAAATTACCGAGCCCCTGCAAACATATATATCAAGTTAGGTCAGAAAATTATGTCGTTCAAAGAATGAGAATACATACCAATTTCCAGAGCCTATCACGGTCACCTTGTGCCGCCTCCCGTGTGGTGTCAGGCCAGCCATGGTGTACGAGCGCGCAAGTAACTTGGGACAGAAAGAGGTATATGTGAAAGCTAGACGAGGATGGGGGGGTGAGCAGGCAATACTGGTATTTAAATGATAGGTGTGGCGATTGACTCGGGTGCCAGCGCAGAAACGTGGGGCCAAGAGGAAGAGAAACGGTGCTGCAGGCGGTGAGACACGAATTGGCCGTGGAGAGATACGGGACATTCACAAGGCGCAGATGGCAGCGAAGGCGGATACCTGGGCCCGGGACTCGATCTGTGGCAGGATCCCAGATGCAAGGTCGCAGAGATAAAGATCAATCAGGAACCGAGGCCACATCTGAATCGCCCAAACAGGAAATTTCTCCCACCGAGATGGGCTGCGGTTAGATAGCGGCCTGTGATTGGCTGGCAATGGCCCAACAGGGAGAACGGTGGGGCAGAAGCCTCAGCCGCCACTGCCCGGTCCAGACGCCGGGTCTGTTTGGCCTGTTTGGCCTGTTTGGCGGAGGAAGGTTTGGAAGCAGAGAGGACTCAACAACCGGTATTTTCTTGTGCTGAGAGGAAAAGAAGCATCTGGATTACGGGAAGGCCATTGCAGCTCTGTCATCCAGCAAGTCCCGCACGGCTTTGAAAGCCCTTTGGATAGATACCCGCAAAGATACAAGCAGATGGACAATTCCTCTCGAAATCCGCCACTGTCCCGGAGTCCCTGAACCTAAAGCTTGTTCTTATGGCTAGACCCTTCGGCGGGCGGTCGTTCCTGGGTGTTCTTGGCGTTTCCACTGTTCCCGATCGTTTGCAAGAGACCCAACCGATGCTGTATGATCCATCTGGTGGATCAGATGCCCAACCTCGGTCTGGATGGAACAGCTCATTTTATTCCTCCCATGTGCTAACTCACATGTGTTCCATTTGCCTATGCAAGGGCGTTTTGTGCAAGCTAGTCTGATTCTAATTGAACAAGCCGAATAATTTTGATGGAGAATTCAAGAGTTGATATGTTTTATGGATATTTAACCGCGCGTTTATTTTAGCGAACAAACTTTATCCTCCGCGCGCTTGCTACCATTTGAGACCGTCTCCTCCCCGCAGTCAAACAGCTCGAAGCCGTATACGAGACCAACAACTACTCTTCATAACCCGATCACCATGGTATTCCTAACTTTTAGAACCCTTGTTTCGCCGCTTTTCACTTCTAACGAACTCAACAGGCCCCAGTCGCCCCCAAAACACGTACCACAAGCCGGGCCAAAATTGTCCGGAAATCAGCTACCACTCCCATCCCCTCCGGTCCCTTCTCTGACACCCCAACCTTCCGCACAAACAAAAAAGACAAACGCCAAATAAAACATTCCGTCTTCCTTTCCAGAATTGAGAAGCCGCGCACCAAGACCCTAAAGCGACGTCGTCCCTCGAAGAAACTAGTCGCCAATCTCGATTCTCTCGTTGATGCGCTGCCTGACGCCGGTGATGAAAATAAGAGCCCTAATCATAACGATGGACATAGAGGGGCGATGGCCGGCCAGGTGAACATCATCCGGCAGAAAAGTTTGAAACATAAGCCCGGCGCAATGAAGAGAAAGGAGATGCTCGATCGGAGGGAGAGGGAGCGGTTTGCGAGGAATCTGGCGCAGATGGCGGTTGTGGCGCCTTCGCCTCCTATTGATGCAGAATTCTCAAATCATACGCAGCCACATCCACGGCTGCAGCCGGGACCCGAGAACGTTCCCACATCGAATCGTTGGGCGGCGTTGCGTAGTTTTATTACACAGACAATCGACCAGAATCCAGAATTTAATAAGGCTGCGCGGCCAACATGAAAGGGTGTATTATCTCTTTTCTTTTATTTTACGAATGGTCACACGCTCCTACCATAGGTTGCCTATCTCGGCCTCGCTTCAGTTGGAGCAGATGCCGGATCCTCTCTGCACGCTGCTGGTTGTTTGTTTGCGTGGTTTGCAGTTTTGCAACCTGCAGGGAGGATTTTATTATATCAGTGATAAAGCTTCGGACATAGAGAACCAACATGGATGATAGCTATAGCCCATGAGAAACGGTCCGCGGGATATGTAGAACGGTGTACAGAGTTTCTTTGGTGAAGTTTTGGTTTGAGAGTATCTGAAAAGTTCAAATACCATGTCTTCCTCTAACAAAATATCATGATAAGAAAAAGGCATGAAAGAGGAACGAAAGTAGCACACAATGATTTAATTCAATACTATTTGCAAACTACATACTGAATCGTTTCGCTTCTATTTTTGAAAGAGAATCGACGTGCCAAAACCAAAGTTAAAGTTCAGATGTAAAAACCTGTATCACCCCGCTTAACCCCCCCCCCACCCTTTTCTTTTCTGAATCCAGCCATACTGCGAACGCCCTCTTGACCAAGCGTAGTCGGAGGATAACATAAAATGACAAAGAGATGGAGGACCTCTTAAAATCCCGCGAATTCCTCCAGCAGCAAATCGCCACCACGGAAGCCCAGCTCTCCCAACTCAATGCTGCCCTCGAACGGACTGAGCGGCAGATCGCGGCGGGGAGGCCGACAACAGCGACGACGACCACAAGCCAGCCGGAAACTGTGAACAAGGGAGAAGTGCCATCTGAACGGAATCGCAGATATCCGCTCAAACAGGATGAGTATCGACGCTATGGACGGCAGATGATTGTGGACCAGATCGGGCTTGACGGTGCGTTCCGGCCTCGAACAAGCTGCTAAAATGGAGAACTACAGGCTAATTTGTGAATCCTTTTGATACAGGGCAATTAAAACTGCGCGAATCCTCGGTCCTCATTGTTGGCGCGGGGGGGTTGGGATGCCCTGCTGCCATGTATCTGGCTGGAGCTGGGGTTGGAACCATAGGAATCATAGATGGAGATACGGTCGAGGAATCGAACCTGCATCGACAGGTGCTGCATCGGACGAGGAATGTGGGGAAGTTCAAGGTTGATAGCGCGATTCAGTATTTGAAAGAGTACGTCATATTGCTATTAATACTGGATACGCAAACATCTCACCAACACATAAACTCTCCAGATTGAACCCGTATCCCAAATACATCCCCTACCGCGTCAACCTTACCCCCGCCGACGCACCTTCGATCTTCAGTCCCTACGATCTCATCCTAGACTGCACAGACAACCCTGCAACCCGCTACCTGATCTCCGACACCGCTGTCATCCTAGGCAAACCACTCGTTTCCGCCTCCGCGCTTCGCACCGAGGGCCAGCTAATGGTCCTCAACTACCCTCCCCAAAAGCCAACAGACCAACTATCCTCCTTGCCAACCGACACCACCACCGGAGGACCGTGCTACCGCTGTGTGTTCCCTAAACCCCCTCCCGCCGCGAGCGTCACGAGCTGCGCCGACGGCGGCATCCTCGGCCCCGTCGTCGCAGTCATGGGCGTCCTCCAAGCGCTCGAGGCGATCCGCGTCCTCACGCAGACAACGTCAGCCACGTCCACAACAATATCACCAACCCTTCACCTCTTCTCGGCCTTCTCTAGTCCCCCATTCCGCAGCATACGGCTGCGCCGACGGCGACAGGACTGCGCAGCTTGTTCGCCGACGGCGCGGACAATAACACTGGACTCGCTGCGCAGTGGGTCGATGGATTATGTACAGTTCTGCGGCGGGGTGGTTGGCGCGCAGGCGCTGTTGGGGGCTGAGGAGCGGATATCGGCTCGGGAGTATTGGAGGCGGTATCAAGAGCGGTGGGGAGAGGAGGGGGAGGGGGAAAGCCCGATTCTAATCGACGTGCGGGAGGCGGTGCAATATGGCCTGGGCGCGCTGAAGGGGAGTGTTAATATTCCGATCTCGTCGATCTTGTCATCCTCTTCTTCTACCTCCGCGACGCAATTGAACTCCGGCTCCCTTGTTGAAACAGCGCCAAATGGCACGTCCGCAGTAGCAAGTACATCAGCTCTCAATCTCCCGTCCTGGTACCCTTCATCTCTGCTCGATACGGACCCGACCAGACCGATCCATGTCGTGTGTAGATTGGGGAATGACTCCCAGGTGGCGGTGCGGAAGCTGAAAGAGCTGGGTGTTGATAGGGGCGGTGAGAGGTGGGTGGGAGATATCCGGGGTGGACTGAAGGCGTGGAGAGAGGAAGTCGAGCCGGAGTTTCCTGATTATTGATCGTTTTGTTTATGAGTGAAAAATTTTTGGGTTTGTGAGGTGAGAGGGGCAATTGGGAGTATTCCATTCATGTCATGTCATGTCACGATCAGAGTTTAATAATTGAAGATAACAAGCCGCTTTCTCTGGCGGTGGATATTAGACGCAAGCAAAAGATATAAATAGAGATATACGCATTGACAACATATCATTCACTCGATGTATATATTCGATACCAACAACAATCAAAGAATGTTACTTACTACGCACCAAGAAGTTGAAAGGGTTTTGCCTTTTTATACTAAAAAAGGGCTGGGTGTAAGGTGGGTATCATATCCAAGAGGAGGAAATCGCAACAACGAAAACAAGTAAATACGCATGAAACGTTTCATTCGCCCGAAACGAAACAGTAACGAAACGATGAAACGAGAAACATCGGTTTCCATGATAAAAACAAAACAAAACAAAAATGAAATATAATAAAAAAGAAAGAAAAAACAAGAAATTCAAGTTCGTATCTCGAAATCCACAGGATAAGCACCACATATCAGCAGGTGTGGACCTTCCAACCTGCTACCCTGACGGGCGTGAGGGCGTGCGCGGGAGGGGTGTATCCTCCAACCACGCCCACTGCACATCCACACGCCCCTGCTCTTCCAACGCCAGTTGCGTGAAAACGCTAAGCGAGACATCGATATCATTTGGCTGGCACCCAACACCTGCAACAGAAACAAAGTCAGCAAACGCCAGAAAAATAAGAGGTCAAAAAAACCTACATCGATCCACAACTGTAACATCCACACTCCTCCCCGCCCTCCGCAACCTTAACTTCTTTCCGCACAGCGGATTCGCATTTGGATTCGGCCCTACAGACACCGCATCATACAGATAATGCGACACAGCACACACAGGCTCCCCAGCCGAACTCCCAATCCCACAAGCGCCCAGTCCCGGGTCATAATATGTTAAATCGCCCGTATACGGCCCTCCATGGTTGTTGGGTAGCGGGAGGTCGGCAGAGGAGTGATGATTGATATTACTGCTCTTGTTCCGCCCCGAAAGACCCACTGTCAACCCAATTACGAGGATGAGGTGGAGAAGGACTACTCCACCGACTATGAAGAAGACACGTTGTTTTTTCTTGTTAGACTGGAAGGGGAGTTTTGCTTTGAGGTCGTTGGTTTGCGTTGCTGTCGTTATTGGTGGTGTTGGTGATGTGGGTGGTCGTGATGGACTTGCGGCGACGGACGTCGATTTCATGAATGGACGTTTGAATTTGCTGATGAAGGATCGCCAGGGAGAATTTGCGGAGGTGGCGCCAGCGCCTTTCTCCGCGAATGGGGAGTCGTGGTATGGTGCTGCTGTTATAATTGTGGTGGTAGGATTGGGGGGAATGAGGACGGGTTTGCGCTTGGGAATTTCGGAGACGGAGACTTGCACACAAGAACCGGTTTTCATATGTTTTATCGAGGTGGACTCGGACTGCGGGAGCACAGGCGCTGCCCAGAGAGGGTGAGGAGGTGCGGTTTCATCATTACTGATGCTCCGAACACTGGTTGAGGAGACGGTGCGGGTGAGAGAGGAAACAGTCTTGATTGATTGGGCCATTGTCTATATTCCTTTCCACAGGGTTTTCGTCTGGATGTTTCCCGGGGATATGTGTTTAAATGAGTGTGTCCGAAATGACAAATCAGAGTCGATTGTATTCATGAATCTGCCCTGCGAGGAATTGTTTCCTGACCAAGGATAGCGAAGGTGACGGCTGTATATCAGCTCCGATTATATCTATCTGGATGCCAGTGTGGGCCAGACAACAAAGTCTAACCCAATTCTGTGACTCCAGAATATTTTCTGCCTTTGCGCCGGGATTCAGGGGCTGGACGTAGTATAGCTAGAGTAAGCGCAGGCCTCCTCAGCAGGGGATGAATGAATGAATGGACGGCAGTCGACAGAGTAGATAATAGGGGAATGAATGAATTCGCAGGACAAACGAGTGTGGTCCCTAGCGGAATGTCAGGCCATGGTCGCGACCAAGGACAGCAGCGTCTCATCAATCTGACATGGTCCCAGAGATGGTTCCCGTCCCCTAGATCAACAACATGGATGAATGGAAGAGGTTGGCCTGGCCGAAATAGGGAATTAGGGCTTGCTGGAGGATATTTATCACATGATTAAAGCTTGGCAGTGAATCTGTTCGAAGATGGAATAATGTTTCGTATCCAGCGCGCATTATTTGGTATACTAGAGGGGGTAATTCGAGGGATTAGAGTGCAGACTCGGTTTAAGTAATGTTAATAACATATAAATACCAATATCAATACTAGTAGCTATCAATATCAACGTTAACTAGTTATAACTACGAGACATCGAAGAACTGACTGGTAATCACAGCCCCGTGATTGGCTAGCTCTGCTGACATAACTGAGCTTGGCGAAAACTGAAGCAGAACACACTCAAACAGCAGACATCGACGACGACGACGACGACGACGACGACGGCTTCAATTGACCCCACGCGGAGAGTGGCAAGCACGAGGGAAAATCTTTTGAAGAACCAACCGACTACGGGTCGCTGGTATCCATCTACATCCCAACTCTGAGTTATTGCCCCTCTTCTCGGAATTGGAAGGCAGCTGTCGATATGGCCTCCCTTCGCCCTACATCCCGCCTACTCGCGGCCTCTCGACCTCTATTCCGCCCCTCCGTAGCCTTGAGATCTTACGCCACCGTGGAGACTGCATCCAAGGTCGCGGATCAATCTACTCCGTCGACTTCACAATCCCCAAGACTCAAGACCTTCAAGATCTACAGATGGAACCCGGACAAGCCCACCGAGAAGCCCTACATGCACGACTATACTCTCGACCTGAACAAGACCGGGCCCATGGTGCTGGATGCCCTGATCAGAATAAAGAACGAGCAGGATCCCACCCTGACCTTCCGGAGAAGCTGCAGAGAGGGCATCTGCGGGAGCTGTGCCATGAACATTGACGGCGTTAACACCCTGGCTTGCTTATGTAGGTTCACCACTGTACCTTTTAATGTGGATTGATACTGAACTATAAAGGCCGTATTCCTACCGAGACCACCAAAGAGTCCAGAATCTATCCTCTCCCTCACACCTACGTTGTCAAAGATCTAGTCCCCGATCTGACCTACTTCTACAAGCAATACAAATCAATCAAGCCATACCTACAGCGCGACACACCTTCTCCAGACGTATGTTCTTCAACGTCCCTCTTCACAAATAACAAATCTCTCATAAAGCAAACTTTCTCATCTTATTTCGTAGGGCCGCGAAATCCGCCAATCGCCCGCAGACCGCAAAAAACTCGATGGTCTTTACGAGTGCATCCTGTGCGCCTGCTGCTCAACCGCCTGTCCATCCTACTGGTGGAACTCGGAAGAATACCTCGGCCCCGCTCTCCTGCTGCAGTCTTACCGGTGGCTAATTGACTCACGCGACGAGAAAACCGAAGAGCGCAAGGCTCACCTCGACAACAGCATGAGTGTGTATAGATGCCACACCATTCTCAACTGCACGAGGACGTGCCCCAAGGGATTGAACCCCGGTCTGGCCATTGCGGAGATTAAGAAGATGATGGCCTTTGCGTAAGAAATAGGATCGTGCTGCTTTTTCTGCTTCTGTTTTAAATTTTGGTCTCCTTTTTTGTGTTGGATCCTTCAATCGGTTAGCGCCTGTGCTTGTGGTGCCATTTTGCTACCATGGCGCCGCAGTCCTTTTGTTCTCTCGTACAGCTCGCTGTGCCGTGAATTCCTACGACATGCGTCATGGGTCCAGATCCGTACTACCAGCAAAAGCAAACCCGGCTCCCTCATTTCCGGCATCGAGAATGCAGGTGTTGGAATACGGAGATTCCGTTTGTTCGTTATCTATTTTTCCTTTGGTCATGAGTTTCTAGCTTTCTCTTGTTGACATAATGTTCAAGCTGTTATTTATTTTCTCGTTTCCTGTTCCATCTTTTTTCACCTATGTACTGTACATATATGGAGAATTATCAATTAGTGAAATGTCTTAACCATGTATAAAATTACCGATAAATAAAACAAGCAGACCAAAAATAAATGATTGAATCAACGAACGAATGAACATGAAAATGAAGCGATGCTACGCCATCCCAGTTGGCCCCAACATATACATTATGGCCCCAACCACCTGCTGCATTTCCGCCGTCACTTCCCCATGCAGGACACCTCCCCCTTTTTCTCCCTCTGCACCCGCACATACCCCTATTAACTAACTTTTAACATTAATTAACCTTTGACACCCCACACCCAATAGACTTCTCAAAAATCTCCCTCGTAAATGGATCTGCTCCGTGCAACACAAGCCTCACGTTATTCCCCACCGCCCCCCTAATCCTCCACAACAGGTCATATTCCAACAAGATTCCACCGGGACCATCTCTCCTGCACAATTCCAAAAGCAGGCGCGAGCCAATCAACCCTAGTCCGTACAAACTAACCCACGTCTCTTCGATGTGAGACACCCGCGCCTTTGACGCTGAACGGAAAATATGTAGAGACATCTAAACACCTGAGCTCTCGAGGTTAAAAGGTTCCGACAACTTACCAAAGACTTGAGGTTTCGGTAACGAACTTGCTTGGGTCTGGTTGATTCAGCATCTGCGGGAAGCTTAGACGCAACTGCCTGTCCAATCTATGATGTCTTCTGCGTATGCTTGATAATTCATTTCACATCCAAGGGGTTCGGCATCCTGTTACGATGAGGCATGTCTCTGAGAATCAGCTCTGGCACGAATCCATTCCACGTAGCTGGTATCACGCCTAGTTACTAGTACCCTCAATGGCCAATATAATTGCTTCGCGAATCGGAGCCTGGAGATGTATGGAAGAGAAAAGAAGGGGTAGGCATGACAGCCTATATCCAACCAAATGTGCGGATATATGAATACTTTTACAAATCCAGAGCAGAGATTTGTTTGTTCATTAGCTGCAAAATATCTTGTTTTGCAAGAGCCCTGCCAACCTTCCTATATTCTCTCGAAAAAAACTTAACAAAACCTCGTTTACCTCATCCCTCGCCTCCAACTGGATCCAATGCCCTTTAGCATCAACTTCCCTGACAGTCAAGTTCTGCCTAAACTGTTTCATCATGCCCGCTGCTGCGCCTGGTATGTTCAACCGGCTTGGCTGCGAGGTGAGCATCAACACTGGCTGGTAGAGTTTCGAGTCTAACTGTGCCTGGATCTCGTCGTCGACATTGATATTCCCTACTAGGGCGCGATACCACATCAACGCAGATTTGTAATGGCCGTGCATGATCTTGAAGTGAGTGTCTTTCCCCTGTTGAACGTTAGAATATAACTAACTATAGCATTGAGGAATTAATTTCCTCATGGCCCTACGCACCTCTTCCGTGATATACGGGGCCAATGGCGCTGTATGATTGTTCCGCAGCCATGTCTCCAGGGCCCCTGGTGGCCCTAGGTGTTCGATCCATAAATCGGCCTCTGCGGGGTAGAACAATGTGAAGAACGAATCCACCTAGCAAGTTCAATTGGCCAATCTGCCCCACCAGCGGTGTATACCAATACAAAGATCATGGCCAAACACTTACATACTCCTCAATGAGCCCCACTGCCCCCTCCGACACAAAAAACTTCAGGTACCCAAACCTCTCGAACCCTAATACCTGTTTTACCATCTCATTAATCGCATCGAGATGAAAGCTCTCACCAGGCTTCTGGTACGGGACTTCCAAGAACGACAAGCTAGCAAGCCGTGTGGGGTAATAATTCCCCAGCCTCGAGAGCAGATAGCAGCCTGTATCATGCCCCACGGCGTGGACAGGCCAGGAGATATTCTCAACGGTCCAGCAGCGCAATAATATCTGCAGACATTGTCTTGGCTTTGTAGTCTGAGAGCTCCGTCGGCTATGTTAGGTCATTTACATCAGCTCCAGAAGCTGGTGTGTTCTGGTCGTATCCGAGCAAGTCAGGCGCAAGGACGCCATAGGCGTTCGTTGTGAAGAAGGTGATTTGGTGGCGCCAGTCGTAACTGGAAGAGGGGAATCCGTGGAGGAATAGGATGGTGGAGGTGGGGGTGTTATCTATTATGTATACGGGACGTTGTGCTTATCCGTTCCACTTGTGTTTGCTCTACTCAGACGGCAGTAGAACGACGTTGTGCAAATATTTTGAATAAGGTCACGCCCTCGCTGAATCTCTCACCGATATTTCTGGATCAATGCATACTATCTGAAATGCGCCCAGGGGCTTTAGCAGCCAAGTTAGGTGTCAAGGCCATAAACTTCTGTTGTGGTGACTGGACTTGCATAGTTGAGTTTTGCTATTCGGATGAGTAGAAATATAATTTTCATATAAATATCTTGTTTATCTACGCTGGAATAATCATCAATCCATTTTGGTTATAGTGGAAAGCCAAGCGGGCAGGCAGGGCTTGGGCCACTCGGCTAAGGCCAACCACCAGGACAGCGCTTGCGGTTATAGGAGCCGGACCCTATTCGCAGTTAAACCCTTCGGGGCATATGGGGCCCTGAGGCGCCTGGCATGACGCCAAACAACAGACTGCTATGAGCGTAAAGACAGAATAGTAAGTAAAAAAAGCTTCATCAATCAATTAATTTAACTTCTAGCACTTAACAGTCTCAGCCCTTTAATATACACTATTTTAGCCAGTGGAGCCAGAGTATTCTTCTATTTATGCTGCCATTTTTATCTATTTCCCTTTCACTGAGAACAGCGATAGCCAGTTCTTAGTAACTTAAAGGCAATTTATAATTGCTGTTGCTCACATATGAAGTTAATTCCTGTGATGTTTAACTAAATCTCGCCTAAATCTTGGGGTGCCTTTAGGGCTTTGGAATGAAGGTGAGTCCAAAGTCTTTATGGGGAGAATCCTATAAGAAACTAGCTTTTCACTTACAAGGATCAAACAAATATAAAACTAGGATAAAACAACGACTTTTGTGTGATGAAGCGTCACTTATTAAATGAGTGGCATTTTTGGTGATGGAGCTTGGTGGAAGCTTTTATTTCTTTGAACCTAGAGGTTTAACTACTGGTTTCACACATACGCATCGCGATATGCGCTCCGATTCCACGTCGTGGTTGGTATATCATCCCTCTATGCAAAGCATCCGTGACCCAAGAACAAAGTCGTACAGAGTATGAAAAAAAGAAACGAGCTGGCATGAGTTGAGACCCCAACATCCCAACTTCCCGCGCAATTGGTGATCCAAGCAACCAACTGACACGCGTTCGATCATCAATGCGCACCTTATGCTAGCCTGTCCTCGAACTGGCTTCGATAGTTAGCTAGTGGCATATTCGATAGCTATGCATATCTGATGCATCCAACCATGCACTGTGCTAGTAAACAAAATCTCCTGCATTTTCCAGCCTGCGGCGAGCTCTTTACTGGAACGAACCCACCGTTAATTCACGGTAGCTATCAATTCTCAGGTCTGGAATGTCGAACTGGTTCCTGAGTTGGGACCTTTGTTACATTGATCATCACTGCTCTGGTGGACCTCAAGAGGCTAGTGGTCAAGCATCATTTCGAGCAGCATGCAGCATCAGCCATTTTTGAACCCACCGCAGATCTGCCACGCCCACCTCCCCAGCTATTACGGGCCTATAAAATCTTAGGTTTCATTATTGTGGGGTGTTTCTTTTGGGAATCAAGTTCCAGAGAGGTGGATATACCCTTACTGCTTGGTGCAGCTAACATTACATATCATATTTTCTTTGTGATACCGTACAATACCTGTGCATGTGATAGAAGGAAGTCGACTAACTGAGTCGATATCTTACATGGGGTAATTGAGTTAGTTAACGGACGAACAAAGAATTGGAAAGATGTCAGCGAAGAATCCAAAGCGATTGCATTTCAAGGCGCGGCGCACAGACGAAAAGCACCTTGACAGCTTGAAAGGGTTCGCCTTTGATGCAGTGCAATCGATCGAATATACAAATGAATGACGATCGACGCGCCTTGTTTGTTACCTCGCTCGTGCAAATGGCGGTGATCTGCGCTTCTAGGTCCATATCTCTGGAGCACGAGTAGATCCCGCACTCCAGGCATATAAATACGGCTTCCAACCCCTTTCTTCCGGGAGGCAACATCAAAACTATCCCTCAATCCAATACTCCGTACATTGCGGCTCAGTTATACCATCTACTTCGAGCTCAACATCCCTCCCGTAACCATGAAGTTCACTCTCCTCGCTACTCTTGCCCTCATCGGCACTGCGCTTGCCCTGGTATGAATATATCAGACCCTACGTCCATGATTCCTATTACAACCAACAACACAAGCTAACTTCTTTCAAGATCCCTAATGGAAGGAAATGCAAACAAGATGGGAGCATGGGCTACTGCGAGAGCGGATACTGCGAGGTTTGTTTTATTCCTCTGCCCCCTCCCGTGTTATCAAGTTTGGAGATCGTTTGAAACCTGACTCCTTGATGAAACTCCCAGCAACTTCCAAAGGAGGAAACCGGCGTATGCAAGGACCTGAAGCACTGAGCTGGAGCATGTGGATGTCCCATAGCTACCCAGGTAGCTTCAAGTTGCTTTCGGATGATAATACAGGCTATTCTTGCTCTTTTGTTCGGATGTCGCGTTTTCAATTACTAGCCTTCGCAACATCCATTGCCCCATATTTAGTCAATGCAGCGCGCAGTTAGATTTCTATTCCTGAATCAGTTTTTCTCGACTGCTTTCATTGCGGTGACGGATAGAGCAAGTTGCATGTAACTCATCCCCTTAAACAAATAGAGCTTTTCTGGACCTTCACGGTCATGTCCAAATCCATGAATTCAGCCTACAATTGTGTACATGTACATACAGTGGGGGGTAATTATTATACATACACTAGCATGTTTTGATTTTCACATCAACCAAGAATATTGCAATCATCTATTATTTTAAATATCTCAATCAATATAAGAGAAATGACTCTGACAGTAGAGTATTATATAGAATATAATATAGAGAATTAATTCTATATAATATCTTCTTTGATATTTAGTTACATCTTCTCTAGCTTTGATTACTGTCTTTATTCACCGTGATTTTGACTCTATTAAACTCTGTATCTTCTACTCTGAAGATTGAATTCTATATCTTATCTTTAATACGTGATACTTTATAATCATTCATAGATTTTCAATAGAATTTAAATCAGAAGATTGTACTGACTATTCTTTGTATTTCGATTTTCATTAGAACATTCTTTGTTCACTCTTTTACAGTCTTAAAGATATGATAACATACTTCATCATTCAGTCAATATACAATTCCATGTTTTTAAAAGATTCTCTTATAATGAGGATAGTCAAAACTTGATAGAATGCTGATGTAGTGGAAGAAATCCATTCTAACTTCAGATGAATGAAAAACAAGCACTGATTTGAAATCTCAGCTTATAGCTGTCCACACTTGAATTATATTAATAACAGAATTTTTGTCAACTTTGCTTGTGTAGAGACTTAAGATAGGCTTTTGATGAGATTAAAAAGTATTAAGATTATTCTTCTTAAAATATAATTATACAGTTTTGTGATTGAGATAGTAGATTGATTTTGAGGGTGACTGAAAGAAAAGATAGTAGTAGACTTAAAAGAATTCTAAGTGACTGTATATATTAATCAGTGTTTATTATAAGCAGAGAGCGTAGAAGATCTGTCAGATCTTTTCTTAGAGATTGTAGATACAGATTTCAGACACATTTCATAGTAGACAATGAAGAGAACAGTAGAGTGAGGTAGATTCAAATTGTAGACAATAGATGAGAATGTGTGATTATTCTCATATAGTAGAAGAATATACTGGATTAGAATAGAAGTCATATTTTGATTTCTGTCTGACATTTTTCAAGAACTTGCATGAATATAAGCATGATTATGGAGAAATAAACAAGGATGAAAGTAGGGGGTAGATATCTTGGTTGACGCGAAAACATGCTAGTGTACATGTATGTACATACATATAATTATTACCCCCCACTGTTCTGTACCATGACAATATGTACTCTGAAAGCCGTATATACGCGCCGAAACAGTCGTTTAATTATCCTTGCAGCCATAGGAACTGGAACAGGGAGGTTAAGCTTTGAGTCCGTGGGTCCATTGGCTCAATCTATAGCATGGAGCTGGATATAGATCACTTATGGACAAAAATGATGTTTGAAAAGATTGTCATTCAGTTGGAGAGCGATCTGTAAGAGGAAAAAAAAAAAAAAAAAACTACCTAAGACATGGATTTCAACTTCTTCCTTGAGACTTTTTCTGTGTAGAGGAATGGAGCCCCTGTACATTCAATGGTGCCACCCTGATTGGATAATATAAAATACATACTGCCGACAGGGATGCTAGTGACTCATGTTGATTGAGACGGCTTGTGGATGAATCTCAGGCCTTGACCGCAGCGGGCTCAAGTCTTCGAAACCCACCCTCAGCAGCAACCTGGCGCTGCAAGTCTGCCATCCGACACTGGTCGCCCGTTGGATCGTCGGATTCGGGCTCAAGCGTCCAGCTCAAGAACTTGTTCGTGTAGTTTGGTTCGAAGCTAGCGTCCAGAATGTCGAGACGTTTGCCGTAGTTGGTCACTTTAATCCAGTCTCGCTGGACGTTCTTCAAATCTTTACTGAAGTAGGCGTAGGAACGTTCGAAGATCTTACGATTGACTGGAGTGCCCATAACGGGTTTGACGTCAACGTACTCTTCATAAGCTTCTGAGGGTTTCGCGAGAACATAGTCTGTGGCTCTTTTGACTGCCTTGAGGAATTTGGAGACCTTCTCCGGGTTCTGGGAAATAAATGTCTCGTTTACGATGTACAAGATGGAGCAGAAGCAGCAGCATCCGAGCTCCGCGAGTTGGTCGATGCGAAGCATTTGGACATCGGAACGAGGGCGATTCTGCTCCGCAAGCCACTCCTCCAACTCGACCATCTGAACATTCTCGAGGCCGATACCCGCGTCGATCTCGCCGCGAATGATGGCCTTGGTGATGTTCATTCCGCAGCGGACGGCAGTGTAGTCGGATGCAGACATGTTATAGTACTTTGTAAGTTCATCGATTTGAATCTAGCGAAATTTGGTGAGTGGCTTATTCCTTGGGAAATATCATTGCTAAGCTGGGAAGCTCAAACCTTTCCAAATTCACCAACGTATCCAATCCGCTTCCCTTTCAGGGAGTGGAAGTCCATGGTAATACCACTATCCTTCAAGTAGACAATACCGGTAAAGGGTTCATCCAAAAGCGATCCGACGGAAACAACTGGGAAGTTGCGAGCTTTCGCCTAGACGGATCCATAAGCATCAATGCATTTCTATCATTGACATACATATATAATATAAAGTAAAATAGTCTCCACTAACAGCGAGAGTGTGGATCATGGCTTTGAAGCCCATGTCGACCTTTCCACTCCCAATGATCTCAGTGACATCAGAGGGGTCATTGGGCTCAAGAAGGGCCACTTTAATGCCCTCATCCTTGAAATATCCCTTGGATTGCGCGAGGTAAAGGGGGATATGATACGGGGTCGCATGCCTTTTAACATTCAATTGATCCATTCTTAGCCAATTGGGGTTGGGTATAATTAATTAAGTGCGTCAGTGCGCCCATTTCCGCGCTCAAGAGACCTACCAATTGGTCAAAAAAGTAATCTTATCGGTAGACATGATGGCAACAAGAGCGATGTAAGTTCAAGGCAAATTGAGTGTCACTGTCAGAGTCAGCATATCAACCACAACAACGTATATAGGGACCTTGGATATCAAGCGTAACATGTCCTTTCGCTGGAATTACCCAGATCAAGTTCAGACAGTATAATCTCAGAACAATCAGTTCATGATCACCAGCTGCAGGCCCGCCCCAATTCAGAAAAAGTGTGGCTGGATAAAATATCCACGAGGCACATACTTTCGAAGAAGAGTATATAGAGCTAAGCCGCTGAGAGAACATGAACTGATCGAACACCTGTCATGTGCACGCATGGTTGCAACAATACCTTGACCATTCGGCGACAACTCCATCGCAAGAGAGGACAACGACGCTATCCATGCTGAGCCGTACCCGGATGAAAAAATGTTCGAAATCTAGAGGTGAGGATGGAATTGAAAGCGAGAGATGGGGAAGGGAGCTAACTGCAACTGAGGTTTGTCGTGGGAAGTTTGACAGAGAATGCTCTGGCGTGCGGGGAGAGGGGCTTATATATTATATTGCGCAGCACGTGGTCGTCCTTGCCCTAATTGACCACAGGCAGACAGGGGCTCGAAAAAAGCGATACTAGTATCAGACGAAGCAGGGGAAGCAAAAGAATATTGCCGTTTGATCATTTATAAAAAACTGAAACAAACTCACTCGTTCAGCACAAATTCAATTTCATGAGTTGTAAAGAGGGCCATCAAATAAGCTGGCAAGCCTTCAAGTTTGCATCAAAACGTCCGCTTCCCTTCATCATATCAATGTTTATTTGATCCAGTTAAGCAAGTTACATTGCATATTCCTTCTCACCAGTCAATTGAGTCTCCATAAGCTGTATTTATAAGCGTCTTTCTAATCCAGGCTATCTCTGTAGTCATCTAGCATAAGAGTTTGTGCGCTGCAACTTATTATTTTTCCAATTGTTCTTTATTGTTTTTATTTTTTGATCCTACAACTATCACTGGCAGTTACACTCCAAACCCAAAGCCAGTACTGGCTGGCTGGCTAGCCACCAATTAGTTGCCAATCATTAAAATGTGGCAGCACGAAGCCGTTATTTCTTTGTCAACAAATTTTCAATGAACCCCACATCACCCGAGAAATGAATGTTCCCGATGAAGGGACAAAAAGAGGATCATCAGTCGTCACGACGAAATCATCACCGTCTCCCATACTTAATTTGGACACTCCACCGGCTGCTGGTGCCCGTTTCTAAGCTCATGATGGTCTACAATTTCGGAGAGACTGTCAAGAGAAAGCAAAGGCCGAATTTCACGCACCGAACCGTTAGCAAAATCTGCCATCTTCTCATATATACTAGATAGGGCCATGCAAGGGAACCGATGGGGCGTGTTTCGAACGTGTCCGGGTGGCAGGGGGCAGGGGAAAGCGGGAAGCGAGGTCATGATGGGAGGTTGGACTGGACGATGGTGGATACGCATCACATACATCAAGGTTTTCCAATCGTTGACCGGCCACTCGGCATAATCCAAGTCGGCGACTGACCATGTCTTGTCAGACGTCAGTTCGTCCGCTAGATCATGGTAAAGTGAAACATATACATGCTCGAGCGCCTGGGTGGCAGGATATCTTATCGCTGGATCGAAGTCGAGCAATTGTTCTAGAAGGTCAAGGGCTGTTCGTGGAATAGAGGTGGATTAGAAACGAATTAGCGCCCTTCCGGTATATTTTACATGGTGAAGTGAAGTTTAGCTACGTTGCAGGGGAAGGGGAAAAATGTAGAAACAGAAAATAAAGACAGAGGGAATGGGGAAGGAAAGCAAATTGGGCCTCTTTCCCTACCTTCATTATCGGACGTGGAGATGTGCTTTCTCAAAGGCTTCCAATCGCGAGCTGGTAAAGACTTTAAATAACCAATAATCTTGTTCAATGTTCAAGAGATTAGCCATCTCAGCCGGCATCCTGTGTAAGGCTAGCCTAAGTGTTCGGCAGCATATAGCATATACTTACATTCCCACTACTGAGCCCGTCCATCAGATCGCCTGGCGCATACCCAAGCAACTTAATAATGGCGTATAGTTGATTCGTGCATCGTTCTTCGGAAAATAGGGGACAGCCATTTATCATTTCTGCAAGGACACAGCCTGCCGCCCACATGTCCATGGCAGGGTGATAAGTCTGTGCATCTAACATGAGTTCTGGAGCCTGATAGCATTGGTTTGCGTTGTCGTAAACATGATCTATCGTAACTCTCTCACCATGAATTCGTGAGTGGCCCAGGCCAGTTATTTGCAGGTCACAGCCCCGGGTAATGAGGATGCTGGATGGTTTCAAGTCGCAATGCACTATGTTTGCGGAATGAAGATATTTCAACCCCCGCTGCGGATAAATTGATTAACAGCGAGGTCGCCTATTGGCAAGCTGGAAATAGTGGATCTGGAGGGTCAGCACATACCAGGAGTTGATAGAAGAAAACTCTTGCATATTGCTGGAGCGTACTGGATGCAAGACATTGATCAAGAGTCATGCCTTGGTGCTGTGATATGAGATATCTATACGTTCTGGTAAGCTCAAAATTGCCTGTTGAGATTTGCAAAAGCAAGTCGAGGATCAAGGACATGCTTACAAATTCCCTCCGAATGACAGGAACGCATCCTGCAAGCCAGCGATCTAGTAGGAAAGAAAACGGCACACAAGTTAGTGAGGGGGTCGATACAAATGGTGCAAATGCTCGTTCGTAGGAAAAGGGGGTTGGGTTGAGGGAGGACATTTTCATGCTTAAGTAGTTTCAACTGCTTTAGTTCTAGATACGCTCTCCGGCACAGGTCGGAGCGGGCGAAGGGTTGATATATTTTCTTAATTGCGACTTGGATGCCGAGCAGGTTATCGCTGGCTGAGCTGTTATGGCACATCCTTCAGTTGTGAAATTGTAAGATATGGGGCAAAAGGTTAGATGTAAATGAGCCCGTACCAGATGATATTAGAACCCTTGATCTTGACAGGGCGTAGGTTTGTATATCTTTGGCAAGACAGTCAAAATTAAGCCAGTCCAAAGACAAAATGAGATGAGCTAGGTGATATCATACCTTGGTGCTACTTCGAACGAGGAGCTGAGGAAATGCTGCATATAAAGGAATTCTAACATTGTTTTTACTACTAGTGATGATTTGTTTCGGTTCTAATCTTGCTGCTCCCAAAGAAAATGGTAGCACCGGCTGGTATCGTGACACACACGGCTAAATTAGAGTAGACAACAAAGGCAATGGAATTTCCTATTATGTAGTAGTTACGGAGACGACCGTCATTCTGAAAATCTGTCATCAACACTTGAATATGCAAACAGGAAAATGGAAGTTTATGGAGGGGGTTGCGGGTATGTCCTCCATATATAAGGGGCGGATGAACGACTCCATCGACACGGTACGCAGCGCACAAGGCCCTCCACGATCAGCGATTAACTGTCCACCACGACTTATCCTTGCTCTTGACGAGACAGACGCAGAAAGCTTGGAAACTTGAAGCAGCCATTACGTCACGATCAACAGTCCATTCCCGCATGTCAAGGCGACAAGGCGACAATTAGAATTTGGGGCTCGCCGTATAAGATGAACTCCCCTGCCGGTGTTGAAGCTAGACAGGGTAACTCTCTTGCTTCACATAGCGAACTTGCACGCCAAAACGCTCCGGGTTCCAAACGGCCGCTGGCTGCTTTGTTGACTCTTTAATAGTTATTAATCTAATCGTCATCAAACTGATGCTGGAAGCGAGAATTTCAAAAGTGGGCCTAATGCTGCTGTCCCCCGCTCAAGCCCATGGACCGGATGTGTCATCACCATCCTGAAGGGACTGCTCATCTATCAAGCTCAGTAACCAAGCCAATCCATGGACTGTGCAAAGCATCGGAAAGAGATCCCCTCCAATCTCTGTGGCGCATTCTTGAGCTTCAGTGTTCATCCGTCCACACTATTCTAGAGCTCGGGCAGTTCAATCGCAGAATAACGATGGAAAATCGAGTTGGATAGCTACCTCACGCCCGCTTGGCCCTGGAGGATGACAGACCTACATGACGCCGTCTCTTAGCTCTGTCGCTGGAGGATACGAGCTGCGAATCACAGAAGCGATCCAAATATTCATTGCCACGGCCGCGCGGTCGACAAGATGAGAGCAGCCATTTGGATGATCGTTGGACCTGCCCCCCCACTAAAAATGGGCTTGTGCCGAATATTAACTGGCCGAGCTTCTGTTGACCTGCCACTTACATGAACGGTTTTATGAGGCTTGTCAGGCATTGGTGGGGCATCCCTGCGGGCAGCGGCCAGTGAGGGGTTCGTGCAGATGCTGGATGCTGAGACATGCAAGGGAGAGCGGTCCGTTTCCTATGTGGCCAGTTACTTCAATCCTGAGATATGTCAATGCTCAGAGTACGTGTTTCAACGCAATGAAAATTGTGAACTTAATACCGGGAATTGACTCTCCTTTTTAGCTCCAATTCTAACATGCTTCAAACTCCATGTTTCTCACACAAAAAGGAGAATTTTCAAGAGGGATATAACGGCCACATCATCCATATTTTATTTTATTTTTATGTGTAATATATAAGGTCCTATACATACATCTTATATATGTCATGAAATTTGTATAAGAATTGACTGAAAAATAAATCTACAATACATAATAATAATACTGTAATCTCACGATAGTTACATATAAATTTACATATATCATTTTTGTGAAAGTGAACATCTAACGAATACACTTCAGATCTTATCTTATAGTTACTTGATATTTTTCAGCGAAAATGAAATACATAATACTATATATCTTCTAACATATAAATTACACTTTATACACTAACTACAGTGTATTTATACCGAGATATTCAGATAAATTGATTCTTCAAATGGGGTCTTCCTGGAGCATAATGCAGTTAAGTTAGCTGTATCACCCTCGAGGCATCCTCATCCCCGGCATGAAACTCTCCCCCAGCCTCCAAGTTCGCTACTCAGTATTTTGCTCTATTTGAGAGACTACAGTTATCCAAGCTATATTATTGTTCACACATCAAATATGGCATTCGCCATCCAATTGGACAGTTCTCGAATCTTTTGTGTGCATTTTTATACATTTTGTGGTCTCGATTAACTAACAAAGCCAACCCTTCCAAGGCTCAAGCCACCCCCGCTTCAACTAGTTTGAACTCTTTTCTCAGCATCGTACAGTTTGAGACAATTCCTTGAGGAGAAGCGGCCTTAACTTTCCAGCGGACGGATGTTTGTTCTTTTGCCGACAATCCCTCTATCTACTGCGTACCTTGGTACTGTTCTTCTGCATCTCACTCTTCAGCGAGGACCTATTGGCTTTTCCAGCTGGATGTGCGGCGGAAGGCAAAAGTCGGCGTTTCGGGGCAGGCGATGTCCGATGGCTACAGAGGTGTAACAGTACGATCTATCCTCAAGAACTATTCTGTGCTATGGTTCAGTTAAAAGGCCCGATGTGGCAGCTTGGCTTTCTGCTCCTCGTTGAGCGACAGCTATGTCCCTTTCCTTATGGTCCACAATCCTGACTACGCTTCTAAGCCCTGGCTTTTGGAAAAATGAATCGAATCCCAGTGTTGATTGTTGGCGGTGGACCCTCAGGTCTGGTGCTGGCGTCGTGGCTGCAGAGACAAAACGTGGGGCTGCGGATAATCGATAAGGGCGAGTTTAGGGCTTCCAATTCACGCGCCATCGTCATGCACGCTCGCTCCCTTGAGCTCTACCGAAAACTGGGCCTGGACGACGAGGTGATTGCTGACGGCAAGCAGATGATAGCCGCAAACCTTTGGATCCAGGGGAAACATAGAGTGCGATTACCGATTGGCGATATCGGAAAGGGCGTCACACCTTACCCATTCGTCCACGTCTACCCACAGGACCGACATGAAAAGCTGCTGGAGGAAAAGCTGGCGGAAGCTGGCATCACGGTCGAGCGGAATAGGGAGCTAGTAAATTTCAAAGACCATGGCGACCATGTCTCGTTCACCGTCCTCCACAATGATACACAGGAGCGGGAGGAGAATTGTGAGGCACAGTACATCATCGGCTGCGACGGTGCATCGTCGACTGTGCGAAATGGGCTCAGTGATATACACTTCCCAGGTGGGACTTATCAGTCCCGATTCTACGTTGCGGACATCGAGGCCAGCGGACCCGCCATCAACGGAGAGGTCCATGTCAGTCTCCATTCCTCCGATTTCCTCCTCATCTTCGCATACAACGACAGTTCGCGCGTGCGAGTAGTTGGTATGGTGGATAACAAACCCGATGTCCCTCCGGAAACACTGACATTTGAAGACGTATCGGGTACCGCTATAGACAGCTTGAAAATCAAAGTAGAGAAAGTCAACTGGTTCTCAACATATCGCGTCCACCATAGGGTGGCGAGCAAATTTCGGAGTGGCAGAGCGTTTCTCGTGGGTGATGCGGGGCATATTCACAGCCCCGCAGGCGGGCAGGGAATGAACACCGGAATCGGCGATGCGGTCAATTTGGCTTGGAAATTGGCGGCGGTATTGCAAGGCCACGCCGATTCGTCACTGCTGGATAGCTTCGAGGAAGAGAGGATTCCATTTGCGCGAGCGTTGATACAGAGGACGGATCAAGCTTTCTCCATCGCAACATCCGGGGGTTTTCTTGCAGATATCGCGCGCTCTTATATCGTACCCTGGATCCTCCCCGTGGCTATGCGACTACCAGGAGCTACGGATTATGCCTTTCGCATACTTTCGCAAACGCACATAACCTACCGCGGAACGTCATGTGTCGGAGGCGTCGCTGGCCTTGTGCACGGCGGGGACCGGCTCCCTTATATAACCGCCATTGGGTTAGATAACTATGAAGCACTATCACAAATCGCGTGGCAAGTTCATGTTTACGGAACCCCCAAGGAGGAGATGATAGCATGGTGCAGAGACAAGGACGTTGCACTGCATGCTTTCGACTGGACAGAAGACTGTAAAGGAGTGGGATTCGCTCGAGACGCTGCATATCTATTGCGGCCCGATAGTTATGTTGCGTTTGCGAACTTGTCCGGCATGCCAGCACAATTTGAGGAGTATCTCAGAGCTTGTGGAATCCGCAAATTGTCAACATGATCGATTGGTCATCATGTCGTGTCTCCGATCAGCTTAACAGTAGTTGGTTGCGAGGCCAAGGGGTCTAAAATTATTTAGGGGTAAGTTCGCGGAGATTTATTATACGATGCGATAGACATATGCAGTGTATTACCGGCTCATCCGTTAAGTTTCCGGAAGGTCACTGTTAAAAGTTTTGTCTGACCAAGGCACTAACCAACTAGTTAAGGTATTTGTCACGGCCCGGGTCCCCATATTTTAGGCATGAGCTCATTGTTGATTAAGCCCTAATTCCAGATGATGTTGTATGCTTTTTGAGTGAGCCAAAACTTTTGATAGTGACTCTGCACAACTCATGTACTACTAGAATGCGAAGTACTGGGACATTCATTTGATTTCTAATTGACTTCGAAAGGAAAATGATGGTAGCTTCTGGAGCTTCTCCTCATCGAACACCTCTATATATATCGACACTTCTCCCCGTCGTTCAGCTGCGCAGTTGAACTTACTCTCTCGCCTTCCTATATCAGCACAATTTATTTATACATTAATTTCCCAACAACCTCTTTATGTCCCGCCCCTAGTTGGTGTTTGCATATCTGAATCTTATTGTATCAAATTACTCCAATGGCGATTCCAAAAACTCAAAGGGCACTCATATCAGGTCCCAACTGTGAAGCGCTCGTATCTAATGATTTTCCCATCCCCGATATACTACCCGACCACGTCCTCGTCAAGACAACCCGTGTCGCCCTCAACCCGGCGGACTGCAAGAATTTGGGCTCAGACAAAACCATCCCAGGCACACTAGGTGGCTGCGACTTTTCCGGCATAGTCGAAGAAGTTGGTCCTACTATTGTCAAGAAATTCAACAAGGGAGACAAAGTGATGGGCTTCAACCTCGGCTTTAACAAAATGAAGCCGACCAAGGGCGCTTCGAATATGTAATCTCCAAGGGCGATCTGCTGTTGCGTGTGCCGGACACGTTGCGCATGGATCAGGCAGCATCAATGCCCATGGGATTATACACAGTGGCTCAGGGGTTGTATCAGGGGATCCTGCAGATGGCGCTGCCGAATGAGCCTGTTAAAAATGCCGTTCCCGTGCTTATTTACGGCGGAAGTTCGGCGACGGGGGCGTTGGCTATTCAGTTTGCAAAGCTGTATGTCGTCTACACCGACTCAGTATGATGAGCGTTTGCCATATCCATAAACATTGGCCAACGACCTGCCTATTGTGGTTGCGACGGTATGGCTAACCATTTTAACAGGTCTGGCTACACAGTCCTGACCACCTGCTCGCCGCAGAACTTCTCGTACGTGAAGGAACTGGGCGCAGACGTAGTTTTCGACTCCCACGAGGAGGGCATCGGCAAAAAATTCCGCGAATATACCAATGACAACCTCCATCTCGTCTACGACACTATTTCAATTCCCGAAACAGCTGCAGTATGCGCTGGCGGTTTCTCCTCCAAGCCGGGTGGCAAGTACATGGCTACGCAATTCCCGCAGATGGAGCGAAAGGATGTTGAGTCCAGCGCCGCGGTAGTATACACTATGATCAACGAAGAATTCAGGGTGGGCGAGTTCTTCTTTCCTCCTAAGCCGGAGGATATCGAGTACGGGATCCGCTTTGGGGACATTGCGGAGAAGCTGATTTCAGAGGGGAAGATTAAGGCACATCGAGTGCTGACGAACGAGGACGGCGGATTTGCGGCTATACCAGATGGATGGACGCTTATGAGAGAGAATAAGGTCAGTGGGAAGAAGCTGGTATATAAGGTGTGAACTTAAGGGTTTTGTTATGGCGTTTTTCAAATTCGAGATAAAAGGGGGGGTTTTGATGTCGTCGAGTGGTTGTAAACATATGCAACGCCCGCATTCCCCGATACGAAATATGATACTCATATCTCAAACACAAGTTGTTATAGTAAATTTAGATGTGGTAATTTAACATTATCTATCAAGTATATATAACATAAAAGTTTTTTGCTTTTCTAGAAAGAGCATTACATGTGAATTCAAGAATATTTTCTCGGATAAATTTAGGAGATGTATTCAGATCACTATTGTGTTCCGCTTGCTTGAGAAAAGCTGATCATTTTATAATATTTGAATAACTTTTTTTTTACATGCATTATTTTCTATTACAATTTACATATAGAATAAATATGCAGTGAAATAAAATATATAAAACTAACAGATAAATATATTGATAACAGCACTGTAATCTGAATAAAACTCACAAAATTTGTATATATAATTAATGAACAAAAAGCACATAATAATACAGACTGTAGCTCGGCAACATACTGATAATTTAAATTCTAAACAATTTATTTATAATATATATATCTGAATCGGCAAATTACGTATCATGTAGCATTCTCATGGATGTTGGAATATCAAGAGTTGACCACCATTGATTTTATATGGAAATGGGAGATGTGTGGTGATCCATGTTACCGATTGGACGATCTTGACACATCTTGGTCTTCTTGAAATTTTCGAAATAGGGATTCAGAAAGGACGCAAAAGCGATTGAAATCATATCTTTCCATTGATACTCTGATCCAATAATACCTGGGACTCATCGGTGGATATATGCATAATTTCTATGTGGAACATCCAAAAAAAGAAGTGAGAAAACCAAATTTGGCTATCGAATGTAGGATATAGGGGGAAGACAGCCGCAATACAGAAGGCCGCAACGTATATTGGGTAAGAGAAATGGCAATGAGAATTTCCCCATCAACCAACCAGCCCGGCAGTTTCTTACTCTCCATTCTCATAAACCCGCAAAATATGCGAATCAGTCTTCTCACCCAGCCCCTGCTTCTGAGCCAAATAAAGCATATTAAGCGCAGCATTCCCTATATGAAGCGGGCAATAAACATCCCTCGCTGCCTGAACAACAGCGGCAAGCTCCGCCGTGGCCTCATTCACCGTCTTCGTGCTGCCACTGCCAAACCCACCCGTCAATCCTGCGATCATCCCCTCACCACGAATTTTGAAAATTGTACTCGCGCCCGCGGCAGCGTTGACGACGGCGTAGACTAGTGGCAGATCGACTTTGAGGAGTCGGGCGAAAGCGATGGCTTCGGCGGCAGCGACTAGATGGATGTTGGTAAGTAAATTGACGATGAGTTTGAGCGCCGCCGCGTTGCTTTCGGGGTTGAGGGACGCCTTCGGCTCAGCCTTGGTGATGGGATCTCGGTAGTAGAGGCGCACGGCACTGGCGTCATCATCACCGCCGAAGCCGAGAGGGAGGGCGGTGATGAATATTTGCTCCGCAATGCTACAGAGTGGGGTGGGAAAGTTATGAAGGCGCGCAGCCGCGGTGACGATGCCCTGTTTTTCGACAGACCAGTCAGTTAGGGGAAAAAACTAGCTGAAGGGGCATAGCCGTAGAAGACGGAATTAACAACTATACCACATCTTTTAGAATAATAGTAATAGCACTCGCTCCTGGATAATAATCCTCCCGTAGCATACGCTCGCAGCGGTTCTCATGCATGAAGCTCCATGCATCGGATGATGTAAGTGCTTTGCCAGCTTCTTCGGCATTCAACCCCAAATGTGCGGCAAGCCCCATGACTTCACTGGCCGCGAGTATATGGATAGCAGCGAACACTTGGTGGATCATCTTCATGTTGCTGCCCGCGCCGACTCCGCCAGGCACAAAGTATAGTTTATTCGTATCCGCCATCTCTGTAAGGAGGAATTTGCCCTTTTCAAGCGCCGCATCTGAGCCGCCTGCCATTATAGTGAGAGTACCCTCTCCGGCTTTCCGGGCTCCGCCCGACACAGGTGCGTCGATAAAGTGTACATCTTCGCGGCCAATTGAGTCGAGCTGATCACGGTACGACTGCGCGGAAACGGCTGGAACAGTGGAACACAGAATGAGAGTAGCGCCACTGGGGAGACCTATGGGAGGAATTATCGGCAACAAATTAGCTTAGCTAAAAGAATAAGACATGTACAGTACGTACAACATAATTCATTGAGAGCAGCAGAATTTAATACCCTTCGCAATGCCATTTTCATGGTCAAAAATGGCGACCTGTGCCTGAGCAGCGGTAGCGACCATGCAAACACAGAACAGATTCCCACCCGCGGCACCTCCAGGAGACGAAGCGATCTGGCCGCCAGCGTCCTTGAAGCGGGCCATTGTTGTCTCCTGGATGTCATATCCCTTGACGACATAACCTAGCTTGATCAAATTGGTGGCCATGCCAAAGCCCATGAGGCCCAGGCCTACAAAACCTATCGATGGTTTCTCAGTAGCCATTTTTTTTTCCCAATAACAATCAATATGCGACTCTAAACGAATATATTTTCTCAGGTCGTTTATTAATCGTAATATTTCAGGCCAAACTTAGGCAAACGGGCAAGGAGGGATATCCGTAGCACATGGAAGTCCCCGTTAGCTTGAAACGCAAACAAAATGGACAGCTGGGAAAGAATAAGAACACACTTATGGGTATTTATAGGGAGCTCATGAGAGCCTTCGATTCGGTAACCTGAATGCCGCCTTAGAGTTTTCAGCGGCTGGTTTGGGCAGCAATCGTAAGCCCTGTTGTGGCTTTACAAAGAAAGTGATCAGAAAAGCACGCCAGGACCAAAGGAATAGCAGTACCCAGTTAGTTCCCCGTCTCGGGGTTTCTATACACCTTGGTATCTTACCTACCTAAGTCATGTTGTTGAGGCATGAAACATTTGCGCGAAAATAACCTCTACACCCCGCCATTGACATCACCGCCATGGGTGCGGATGGAAAGCGTGGAGAAGGACGCAAAACATTTCGACAGCCACAGAGTGCCAGATTGCTTTCCAATTATTGGGCCACGAGGTCCCCTTTTTACCCACAGCGAGGGGGTTGGTTGGAAATAAACATGTAGTTCCCACAAATCTGCAGTAGAGAGAGCCCGGTTTAGTGGGGAAGTCAGTTCACCCCCCTGAATGCTTCCGAATATGTCAAGGAGCGGTCTCTCTCAACTTTGTTCCATTGGAGTAATTGAGCCAGATTGCAACGAAGCTAAAATAGGTCGTTTTCCGCCTGATCTCCACCAAATTCTGATGAATGAAAGAAAATAAGGGCATATCATGAACTATTTTTCCGGGCTCTGCGGGAGGCTCTGCCAGCGGACGGAAGTGCTGAAACAACCCGTTTTCTGTTCTTCGCTTGTCGGACTGAAAAAATAATTTATCAGAAACACAAAACAAAATGGAAAAAAGAAAGAAGGAAAGAAAGGGGAAGAAAGAGAAAGGAAAAAGATCAGGGGACTCAGTTCTTAATGCATGTTCAACAGCGGAGGGACGCAACAGAAATCTTCTGTGTAACTGCAATGGCATCAGCAAAATGAGTCGGACACCCCTCGGACAAGTTACATATGCCTTCGCTCCGGTCGCGCATCTTCGCGCATCTCTCCAAGCTTCAATTATGGACCTGGGCTCAGGTAGCCATCTCACCAGGCTCAGAATCCCATTTAACAACCAAGGTAGAGACCTCACAACTACCCCTCCCAGTTGTCTGAACTATTCTTATCAAACATGTCAATTTCGCCCTCAACTTTCTGGAAACTGCACCGTGGCTCATGCGCATCTACATTTGCAGGCTTTGGCAGTGACCAGTTCGCAACGTCCGAGGGTGGCGATCTTCGTCGCTTTGGTATGTTTCGCGAATGTTCGTCGAACGCAGCCACTCATTCCGAATCGGTACCATCCCACAATGGCGACCTCTCCTATCCTCGAGCCGTACAACGGCTTGTTGTCCTTGTGTGTGGACGTGGTCTCGTTTAGTTAGATAAAGTACTGCATTCGCTGTTGACAGTTGGAAACACGAAATATTAACAACGTTGCTCTAGAATTGTAGCACATCGGGTCCAAAATCCGGAATGGAAATGATTTCTTGTTCGTCCTCGAACTCTAAACTGCAGATGTCGAGAAGATAGCCGGATTGATTGAAACTCCCGTGGAGTCTACCAGATCGGCCTATCCAGGGATTCTGGCCAACGTACCATGGTAGTGAGTGTAGGAATTCCAAATCTGAGATATTGGTATGGACTCCTAGAGCAGGCGGTATTCCACGGCCACTAACCAACCGGCCAAGGACCAAATAGGGAATGGTATCACTTCATCCATCTCGATCAAGGCATGGTTGTTCAATTTCCTTTCAGTTACTAGATGGACAGAGGTCCACAGCAAGACAAGATAGGGAGATGCAGCTGGGAAGCCGCTCATAAAGGTGTTCCCTAGGTGGCCAGCAAGAACACGAAGAATTCCAGAGAAAGCGTTGAGGTTGTCGGCTGGAATTTTCAACTGCTGCGCCGTGTATAGCTCCACCAATTTCCCGTAATCATAAAATATTCGGAGTATACCTTCATTTCTAGGAAGTAGACATGATTTCTTGAGTTCGACCAGGGGGCTTTCGTTTCCAATAGGTCGAGGAACCTCAAGCGGTTTGCCGAAAAGTTCAGCATTCTCTTCCAGAATAGTTTCGCGCATGGCCCCTTGTTGCATTGGAAGTAGACGAAATTCATGCCAAATGGATGTGTCATCGAAACAGCAAGTGTTCCCGTAAAGTTTAACCGCGCGTGTCCAATTTGGAAGTTTCTAGGATGAGATGGAACTGGGTTGGAGTTGTTGTCAGTGTCACTTACTTAGTGTCAGACATTGAAGCGGCATGGCGTTTTAACAGAAGAGACTTTTCCGAAGGGGAGATAACCTTGCAATGCCGATTAGAATGGCAAATTAGTACATGATCCCGTTGCTGGATAGCCTCCATGATGGATGCCTGGGCCTCTACCATTGAAATGCTTCTAAGAAAATAGTTTCTTAAAAGGATCAGATTGTGTGCCATGAAGTCGGCTCTCCTCGGGTAGGCTCCGCCTCTGCCTGAGCCTGCCTGGAGTAAAATATGGAATCGCTGAGGTCCCTTCTTGTAGATGTGATACCAAAAGCAGGCACC
Organism: Histoplasma ohiense; assembly: GCA_017607445.1. Classification (NCBI taxonomy): domain Eukaryota; kingdom Fungi; phylum Ascomycota; class Eurotiomycetes; order Onygenales; family Ajellomycetaceae; genus Histoplasma; species Histoplasma ohiense. The sequence goes on along the minus strand of JAEVHH010000006.1, from coordinate 2,306,086 downwards.
TTCATGTAGGATAGCAGATCGAGGTACTTTGACCCGGCTTTCAGCTGACTCAGGGAGTTGAGAATAACAGATTCCAGGTTCTTGATAGCACTATTCAGATCATCTCGTACTTCTGTAAAAGGACACCTGCTGATGGGAGCGGAGCCGGATATCCATCCAATGCTCCAATCTGCCTGAAGCCAATAACTCTGGACATCCGCCTTGTTCAATCTCCACCCAGATTGGATCCCCTAGCCTGTAAAAGGCACATCACTCTTCTTCAGGGTCAAACGATGTTATGGCGAAAATCACATCGTTTTAGAGCTATAGCTGCAGCAGATGCGGAGCGGTGGCTGAACACCCCTTCGTAGTTATTCCCCACACCGGCAATCCGACTGGCTAACAAGTTATTCCACGAGGGAAAACGGTCCTTCAGCAAAATGTACAGGCACGTAGACTCTGCGATTGATGGTGAACTTACATCCAGTACATCGCAAACCCAAGCTGCGAGACTCAAGCGGGAAGTTTGTCGGTGCAATACTAGTAGTTAATCTTCGGTTCTCCTTTAGTCTCTTATCCATCCACAGAAAGCTAGACATCTCATGCGATGCGTCCTGGATCAGTTAGCCAATTGACCAAGTTAGCTAGTCAGTATATCAGTTCGCTTCACCTCGATGGTTGAAGATGCTGCGAATGGCCTTGATGATTTCAGGAAGATGTCTCGCGAAGAAAAAGCCAAAAAAGTTCGCCTAATTTTCTGAAACCAAACAATCAGGCATTCATCCGAAGGTCCCAAGTTCAGTTAAGCCAGTTAATATAACTAACTATCCCGCCGCTCAATGATCAATGTCTAGAACTCTGCGCATCTCGCTCGTCTGCCTGACCTCATTGCCGCTTGAAATTCTTCGTCCAACTCTCTTGTCAATTTCGATACAGGATTTTGGCATCGATGGTATAGTATTATATAATATTATATTAATTATCCTTTGTAATGGTACATGTACATACATATCGAAGAGACTTGCTAATTATCTATATACAGGCCTATCAGAAGAGCAACAATGCTTCCCAAAACAGCATAACGCGTCGCCACGAAGATATCGCCTCTCCCAGCAGTGCCCGGTTGGGATTCTCCTTTTGCCGCCGCTGTGGCCAGTTGTGTGGCACACTTATCGTCCATGACTAGCTCATCACCCGCCGCATTCGTCACGGTCATGGGGGTGCACGAGAAGCCAGACGGGGCGGAATTGCTTCCTGTGACTGTCGCAGTGACTGTCATGAAGCCGCCAGCGCCTTCAGTTGCGTAGACTGTCGAAGTTGTCCGAGTTGGTGGGCAGTCGTCTTGTCTTATACGCAGCGCTCTGGCCGCTTCGGAAGAGGTGACTGTTTTGGCATGGGAGTATTTTAACGCGCAGTTATCCCCAAGTTCGAGCGAATCTCCAAGAGAGTTTGTCACGGTCATTGGGGTGCAACTGAATCCTGACGGCTCCCTTCCTGGCGCCACCGTTTTGGTTGTTGTTGTCGTCGTCAATTCCAGACTTCTCGTGACAGTGGTGGTATCAGTTGTTACATGCGGGCAAGGTTTTCGGCATTTCCAAGTCCCAGCGGCCTGATAACAAATTGAGCCAGGTGGGCATGAAGATCCGCCGCCGCAACATCGGCCTCCTGGATAGACGCAGCCGCCTCCTCTGCAGCAATTCGTGCCCGGAGGGCAACACTCTGTTGGGCAACAACCCCATCCGGATTTGCAGCAACCGCGGTGATCTAACCCTTGTTAGTATTTGCTCATCAACCTCGAGGACAACGAGTGACGGTCATGTTGTCGTAAACCTACGATCGCATGGAAAAAACCCGGCATCTACACATGTATAAACTTGTCTAATATCCAGCATGCCGCGTGCAAACAACGGACTGGCGGGGGAGAGTCCCATTCCAAGGACTTCGGCCGGGGGAAGAGTCGAACCATCCTTGGGGGTCTCCTGCCCGTCCACAAGCGCAAGGAGCCACAACAGGGCAATGACAGAAGAGGAAGAATGCTGGACCATTTGTATTCAATAAAAGCTCGAGGCTTACGGAACAAATGGGAACAAGGCAGAAGATAAAGATAAAGATTTTCCTCGATATTCACAATATCCCTCGGCTCCGTATTCCTGCGGGAATCCCCTGACCCATGCTTCGAAAAGGTTGACTTTCCTTCTTGTCATGGTTAGTTATGAGATGTCAGATTGGAAAGGGGTTAAGCTATGCTATGATTGGGCCTGGGTGGCAGCTAGTGACCGCAGGAGGAATACAACGCTGGTTCCTGGCATCTTATCCGACAGATCGACGGCCAAGAAATCCTTGGATTGGCCGGATAACTCTGTGGAATTTACGGAGTAGACGTCATTCACATATCTGCTACGTGCTGCGTAATAAGGGAGAACCTATTAACAAGGTTTTTTCCAATAATCCATATAAACTTGTGTGCGGACGATACATGTTGCTCAAAGGAGGGCTAAAACGGAGCACGGACAAGGGTTAGGCGCAAACTATCGCTGTTGCGCTTTCTGCAGCACTGGAAATTTCCGAGGCACCTCAGATTCATCACAAACACCTCAAGGCGGAAAAACAAAATTCACATATTCTCCTCTTTACCCTTCCGTCGAGACATCATTGTACATGTTGCTCGAACATTAAACTTTGAGTTTTTTCCAAGATAGCACATTGTGAACAAAGAAGAGAGTAGGTCATTGCTTCTTCTAGCTATCTGCGTCCTAAGTTAATATATACTCCAGCACATTCAGCGGACAATATGATAGTGTGAAACAACAAGAAGAGAAATTTGGCTCTCAGAGAGCTACAGGAAATTGACACGATTCCACCCATTCCTCAATTTCCACACTCTAGCCATGCATATCACAGCAAACGAAATCATTCCCACCGGGGCAAACAGGATCTAGATATACCCGCGCGGACGCAACATGTTAGCTCAAACGGCTGTCCAACTTCTACTTATATGATTTCTATGGGTGCAAACCGGCTGGCTTACCGGGCAACACGATCCCCGAATACCGGCCAGTTCCCGTGCAAACGCTCCTCCACCCGCAATAAGAATCATGTGTCACACACGGGTGGCCAACCATGCAACCCCAAACATTCCCGCCGTCCCATGGACAAGGCCAATTACCCGGGGACCCTTGGACGGCGTGGCCCTTCCACCTGTTCGTGCACTGATTGTGGTCGATGCAGATGCAGTCTGGGCGCGAGCCCCATTCGGATCCCGCATCGCATCGGCCGTTTATGGCGAGGATCGGCGTTGCGAGGAGGGAAAAGATGGATAGGGAGGTGAGTTTCATATTGACTTTTATTCAAGGATATATAAGTTGGGCACGGTATGTAGCGCTAGAAGTTTGTAACAGGCACGAACAAAGGCCACTGAAAGATTTATTATCTTTGAAAGAATCTAACCTATACTCGCCGTGGGTGGGGAGCTTTAAACAATTTAGATATCCAACCGCATTCTTTGAACGGCTTGTGCCCACCAAGCACCAGATCGTATTCTTTTTGCGCTTGCTTGAGAATGGGTCAGCCTTGTGGAGACCGACCGCGTTGGAGCCTCAAAAATGCTCTCGATTATTGCTCCATATCACGAGTCTATCAAACCTTGGGAAGATCCCTTCCCTCTCGGCTCCGCTAATATCTTGGCCGGGGCAGTGATGTTGATGTGACTCTTGGCTCGGCGGTTGGGTCTCTGGGATGGAGTTTCATGACCAAAAAAAAAAAAAAAAAAAAAAAAAAAAAGGAAAGGCGCAGGAAGTGGTGGTTCTGTCTGATTGATTTTTCGTGAACAAAAGGGAATGATACTCAAACTGCGGACAACCCATTTATAACCTCGTTCAGTGATGCCTAATCTGGAAAAGGGTGGTGAGAAGGATGATGAAAGGCGGGCAGGATAAAGTACTGGAGGTGTTAAAACTTGAAAAGGGCTTCCAGACTTGAGCTATTTGTTCAAGCAAACCTCTAAACATCCCCGTTGACCAAGCTCCAAAAATATTTGGGGATGGTTTAGGGGCATTTCGCTTTTAAAACTTGGCCGGGAAGTTTAGGCGTCCCGCCCCCTTAACTCCAGACATTCCACTCCAGCATGGAGATCTCCATTTGAATTTCTGCCATGTGCTGCGACCTTGTTCCACGCCTCCGTAAATGCTCAGCGGAGCACCAAAAGTCCTTCTCGGGGACCACCACCCTTTAAGAGTTAAGCCCTGTTCACAGAAGCTTTTCGCCGTGCTTGGCCAGTTGGGAGGGAGTAGAGTCGGACTGTCCTCAACACTTAGCCCCTTGGGGGGTGTTGATTGAGGCAGTCTTGGATACTAGTTGCTAGGGTCGATTCTTTTTGTCAAAGTCTGTTTCTGAATCCAAAACTGATGCCTTAATTTCTGGGGAAGAGAAAAGCAACGGGCGAACCGATGGGACGGTTGATGTCGCCGTTTCTGACGGGGTCCAAGGGCGAGCGCACCATGATCGAGCAACTCTTACAGGGGATAGGAATGGATATACTGTTGTTGGCACGGTTGAAAAAAATAAAAATAAAATAAAATAAAATAAAATAATTCTGAACCGCATTGGGGCCATTGTCTCCATGAACACTCCTCCTGCATTTCCTTTTTACCAATAACGTATCTCCTTTCAACAGTGAGCTCCTAACACCAACATACTTAAGGCACAGTACAAAGCCATCCTAATATTTCCGCCAAATAACTCCTTCCCTCTTCCCCCTTCCCCAGATTCTCCGGTGTTCGCCTTCAAAGAATTTAGAACTCCACGGCAAGTTATACACATGCATACTAGTAGCCTAAACTTTGCCGACTGCCTTCCCCCCTCTTAGACACCAAGCCTGGTTCCACTCGAACCTACCTATACCCGTCCTCTGAGATTCAAAACCTCAAACCGTTTACTCGAAAATCACTGTCTCGTACAACTTCCTATCCCCATCCTCATCTGTCACCCTATACAAACGCTTAGTGTGTTCGCTGCTCGAGCGACTCACAGAGATACCCCCCACATAATTTCCTGCAGGCTCCTCAATCGTGCCTGCAGCACTATACGCCTCGATGGTCGCGCGAACAGGGTGGAATTGCGACTTGAGCATCGCCGGGAACAAGCAGAGGCCGACCTTCTTTGTCTTTTCCTCAATGCCGTCAAGACAAACGAGGTACCTGAACCCGTGTTTACGGTGGTAATGCTGGAACTCAGAGGCATCGGCTGGCAGCAACGGGAAGGTCTTTGCTGCTGGCGCAGCATCCCAGAGGTGAGGGAATGGCACCACGGCGGTAACTCGGTTCCAACCTGTGTACAGATTGTATCTGGATGTGGATACTGGGCTGGTGAAGGTGAACGGGCTGACGAGGTTGACTTTAGTGTGCCATTGCATCAGGGGCTTAGAGCCAGGATAGCCGCTAATCAAGAAGTAGAGATATTCTCTTTGCTGGAGCTTAACTTCGACCTCCTTGGCAGTAAGCAAGACGGTGTGGACGAAGTTGGAGAAGGAAATGGATTTCGGGGGATCTAACTCGCTTGAGTCTCTCTGGGTCTTCGGGTTGAATTTTGGAACAGATCTCGGAATTACATCTGTAAAGATTCCTTCTTGCTTCTTCGGTTCCTGTTTTGAAGTCTTCTTCTCCACCTGGAGATCTCGGAACATATAGACTTCCTTCGGAATATCACTTGGCGCCAGGTACTTTCTAGCCATATCACCCTTCGTCAGGCCTAGTTCCTCGAACAACTTCTCCGCGACAGCGATATTGCCCGCTTTCGGGGGTTTCTGTGGACGCAAATAAATTTTGGGATCGCACAGTTCTCTCCACTGTCGGTCCAGCTCTTTGAACTCCTTGCCCTCTTTAACCCCTTCGAGAAGCTTCGAAAGTGCGCCCGAGCGCAACTGTTTCAGACATCCAATGAAGGCAGACGCTGCGATATGAGTCTGGATGTTGTGTCGCTTTGTGTCGCTAACAGCGCTGGACTTTAGCAATACTCCGCGGGACTTCTGCACATCAAGAAGCCAGCCAATGGCACCCTTGTGGGCATCAGCGTATGGCAGGCGGTTCTCCTGCAGCATGGCTGCTGCTTTACGGACGGTTTCCGTGTTGTAATCTTCCAGGATCCGCTGCAGCATCTCCCTTTGCTCGTTTGTGGGAGACATGGTGCGCGCCACGGCCGGTGGAATCACCCGCCGAGCACATGGGATCTCAAACGCCATGTGCCTGAAGCCTCCTTTCTTCTTGAATCCGAGGGACCGGCGCTTATTGCTGGTGATTCTATATTCCTTGGCTACTGTTCCGTCTTCAAAGAGTTTACACATGGCGCTGACGGGAGCTCGGAAGAGGACCGGGAGAGACTTATCCTCGCTCCAGAAGAGCGGGATTAGTTTCCCCGTCGAGTCATCGACGATGCAGAGGTCTCCGTAGCGATTTATGAAGTGAGCACAAGTATTGCACCTAACTTCTGAGCGGTGCTCGGGCGGGAAAGCATATTCGAAGACCGCGTTCATTTTGATAGTAGAATTTTTCATGTTGACGCGAAAAATCGGTGCAGTGGGGCGCGAGTTCAGAACATCAACTGCGCGTTTCGCCATCCGCTGGTATAGGGGCTTTGGGTCGATGCGGGTCTCCTTTTTCCGAACTGGGAGCTCGTCTAGGTAAGCGGGGAGAACAGGTGCCTTAGTAGGGGTAATATCCACCCATTCATCATCCATGATTGAAGTCAGGGTATCGAGTTCAACAACGTATGTTTTTCACTGTTGAAGTCCTTGGTGAAGGGCGGGTGTGTGTGTGTGTGTGTGTGTGTGTGTGTGTGTGTGTGTGTGCACGTTGATGATAGTTCAGCTTCCCCTACACGCAAGAAGAATATGTAAAGAGAAATACAAGACTCTAAACTGTAGAAGAACAATTTCTTCCCCGCGAGATGTGACCGCCATTTTATATCTGTGTCGAGCGAGGAGTCAGCATCAGCATTCAGCACTGTGACTCGTTGAGGGCACTGGAGTGACTCAGAAAGTACGAATCACCCTCAGCCCCTCCCGACCCCAGACGGATGTTGTTACAGGCGAGTAAGACCTGGATATCGACCCGTGGGCGTCAAGCCACATTCGAAAACAGTCAAGGGGAGCTGTAGAACGAGAAGAAAAGCCACATCCAGCTAGGATTCAACGGCGGGGAAAAAAAAAAAAAAAAATAAAACAAAATAAGTACAAATTGCGGGGTCTTGATCGAGCGCTGAGAGACTATGTATGTATGGATTAGCAAAGTTGGATTGTTCAATTGTTCAACATGATCAAGAGACTGCTTCGCATACGTTAAGTTTCCGTTCCGCCAGGATGTCCTTCTCTTAATTGGTCCCTAGAGTTAATTAGTTTCCCGCTCATCCCCGGATAAAATCATTTAAATCATCCCAATGGCGAGTTGGTGAGTTATGGATGGATCAAGTCGATTAGTTAGAGCTGCGATGTCAACCGTTCAGAATAAATAAAGCTGCGAAGGCATCTTTGTCGAGAATATACCGAGCAGTGTCTCGCATATTTCCCACCACAGACCAAAGGAAGGAAAGGAGCAAAGTAAAAACAAATAATGCATTTTATTTTGACTGTCCTCGCCACGTCGCAAGCAGGATGAAAAAAAAAAAAAAAAAAAAAAAACCAGGCCGATTCTACCCCCAATCCATCCATCCATCATTCCAACTTCACATAAACCCTCGCAACCATCTGATCGACATACTCAAAGGGTAACGTCTGTCCAAACACCTCCACCTCGCCCGCAAACTCCTTCAAATTCAACTCACACACCACCTCCGCCTTGTATGGCGACGGCGGATTCGTCCACACACGGAACACAGCATCGCTGAAGGTCTCGATCCTGATCTCTCTAAAGCCTTTACCCGCAGCCTCATTCATGAGATAATGCGAGAGCATCTTCATCAGCCCGAGGCCCATATAGTCCGCGCGCGTGGCGGTGGAGTTGCGTCGCAGGATCTGGCCGGAAGCGCTGGGGTCCTCCAGCATGGCCGGATCCCGTGTGTCCCTCTCGCTGATCTGGGCGTTGATGAAGGCGAACTCCGGGGCCAGGGCGAATAGTGGCATCATCTTTTCCATCTCGAAGGGGTGGAAGGCGTCGAGGGAGAGAGCGATCGAGACGAGCGGGAAGTCCATCTGGTCGAGGAGGGATTGCTGTGTCGTGGCCTCCTTTTCGATATCTGTGGTGGGTTCTTTCCAGTATAGCTTCCCGCCCGTCTTTGCGGACTCGGGGTTCTTGAATTTATATTCTGTGTCGAAGACGCCGTAGGACAGGCCGGACTCGATCTGGTGGCGTACCAGGTAGTCGAAGGAGGAGAAAAACTCGTGCATGCGCCATGGTGGAAGGTTGGGGTATAGTTTTGGCCAGATGGGGGAGAAGAAGCTGTTGCTGTGGGTGTGCACGGCTTTGGCCCACTCGATGTGCTCAGGGCGTAGTTGGCGGATTTCGAAACGGGATGAGTGGTTGTTGGTGGGGTTGGACATGTTTGGGATTCTTTCTGCTGTTCTGTTGTATTTTCTTTATATTTTTGGGCTTACTTTTGTTATTTTGTTATTTTGTTGGAAGCGGAGAGGGGCCGCTTGGGTGCTGGGGCATATATAGACCATCTCATATGGGCACGGGTTCTCGCTATTGCATGCAAGGCGATGGCATCCATAAGCAGCGCGGGGAATTGGGTGTCATGATCCAAAGAAGTCCATACTAATGGTAGGCATGGGTTCTGTTGTTTCTTATGTTTCGAAGGCCTGGCGTAGACATCCTCCTGATATGCATGCACGAAGAAGGGGTCCACCCCGGCGATCAAAGCAGTCGAAATCTTAAAACTTTACTCTGTAATGAACTTGCCGACCTCATAAGGGCCAAGATACAAGCAAGATTGGGACCCCAGACGAAAGTCTAAATGCTTACCATCCCCAAAATAAACCACTTTTACGCCCGTAACGACCATACAAAATCCACAGCTAAATTCCGCAAAATGCTTGGCCTCCCAATAGAAAATGGCTGCATGGAGATTTCTTCTGGAATTGGAGTAACTCCGGAACTAAAAATATATATCTTCTCCCCGGACCCTTTTCCCATTCACACTTCGGAGAAGTCTGACTAGAAATCGTGGATACCGCCTACCAGCCAATGAAGAATTAAAAGTATGAGCGGTGTACTTGCAAATCTCGAAGCGCTGAGGGGCAGAGAATGAATGACACCCCGCCTGGGGTCGGATTTCAATTCAAGCCGAAGCCGTAGTCTTCTGGCGGTGCGGGCAGGGGGAATATCCCCGATCCGGCGCGCATGATTATCCACAGCCGAAAAGGCATGGATTTAAAAAGATAAAAAAAATAAAAAATAAAAAATAAATGAGTAGCATAGTCTCTCTGCCAGATTGACGTTTTGTGGCATTTCAATTCCCAGGCAAAGGAGCATCGATAGATGGATGGCTGGATGGCTGGATAGACGGGTGGATGATCTTGGATAGGGAGAATGGCGGATTGAATTCCAATGCCAGCCAAGATCTCAACAACCGAGCAGTTAGGAAAAACAACACGTTGCGCACCCGATTGATTTTTTCCCCTCTCGAACTGGGGTTCCACGGGATAAGGTCTGGTAGGAGCTGAACCCGATGTTGCAGCCGCATGGAGAGGAGGATCGTGGGGTTATCTTCTGGCATGGGTATGTATGTATGTATATACCTTGGCCTGACCTGGCTTGGTTTGATTAGCAACTCTTCGAAGCAAACTGCAACAGCAGAAACTCGAGCCCCTGACTCGTGGGAACGCTCACAGTATCCCATCTCTGCGAAGATCTGATGAGATCAGGCGTAACTGTTAGTTAATAATGAGCTGCCGTGTTGACATCATATGAGATAATATGGGATTCCGATGGTCATAGCATTTCTTCCTATCTGTGTTGAATTGACGCATTGGGCGAAAATCCGTCTCCCACACCCTCGTCATTGAGAACCGAACAGAGGTATTGTATGAGCAATTGTGGGGGCAAGGCCCCCCCTTGAGGACTAGATCCAGAATGATGTAGTGAAGTATCTCCATTAAGAATGACTTAGTTATGAATAGAAAAATGTAACTAGAGAAATGTAACTAGAGAGCAGCTGAACATAAGGGTAGGCTAGTGAGGTGAAGTTTGTCATAGTCTCTGGCTGCATATGTATCCTTAGAAAAACTATGAACAACAACATCAACAACAACCAGCAAAGAACATTCTTGTTTCAACCATGGCACCAAAAGCTACCGCACCCGACCAGTTGTACCCAGACCGAATCAAGATCGGATGGCAGATATACGCAATGGCATTCTTTATGTAGAAACGCCCCGGAAATAGTGTCAGCTTCATGCAGAAGATACGTCTTTCTCAAATTGCTGGAATCATAGTTTGTGCGGATTGCTGCTGGGCAAAACCCTGGGTTGAAACAGAAGGTGAGCACAGGACCTGACAGATCATTTTGGGGGGTGGGGATGAAGGAAAGTACCTCAGACCAGTACGGTCGGTCAAAATTGATATCCTTAAGAAGAACAACTTTGGCATCCTGGATCCATTTTCAATGGCCCTGGGAACACTTTGTCATGATATAGTTTGATTGCAGTCTGGAGATTTATCTTCTGAGCCTCACTGGTGGCAGGATCATCAATAATGGCCTGCAGCTCTGCAATACGTCCTGGCACATCCCACTGAATGGGGATGGGGCATACAGGCAGTGGGTTAGATGACATGACTTGCAAGATGGAGATGGAGATGGAGATGGAATGCCCAGAGATGCCCAGAGATGCTAGCCCCCGGCTGGCCAAGCACTGCCAAGACAAAGCTTGTTCCTCCACATGCCGTATCTGTTATCTGTCTTCTGTCTTCCAACGCAGATGGGGTCAAACGGGCTTAGGAGTACGGAGTACTCGTTCTCACCGCGTCATGATATTGCATTGTGCGCAGCGGGTCCAAGAATGTCATTTTTATAACCAGCCAGCTCCTCGAAGTGGAGCGAGTTATCCTGTGGTGGATAGTACTAGTGCTCGTTACTCCGCATCAACAGCGTTGACAAAGCCTATGTATATTTCGTTTGGCAGCGACTCAGTGAGCGATGACATCATTCATGGTCCCGAGCACTGTACCATACCATACCATACCATACCATACAGGCAATACACACCATCTGCTGTACTGTAATTACATATGCAGATCAGAAGTTCCTGGGTGGACGAGCAACATCCGGAGTTGCTTGATAATGACAAGATACTTCAATTGAGAGGAGGGGAGTTTTTATTTGAATCGAGTTTGCTGTCATGGGAAAGTATAAAAAAGAACCCCTTTTCTTTTTTTTCCCCTTCTCTCTCTGGAACATCTGTTATTTTTTACGTTCCTCGCCGGGTTGTTTTGCCGTTCTTTGCCCCAAATTTCCAACCTCTTCTTCTGAAAACGAGCCCCCATTGACCGTGGTTGGCGTGCCGATGGTCCCGAGGAGTGCGGGATTTTAACTGGGTTTCTTTTTTTTTTTTTTTTTTTTCCCCATTCTCCTTTCAATCAATCCCCCGGCGGAATTGTCTGTAAATTGGTATTTATTACGGGCTGTCAATGGATGCGCCCGGTATTTCCCCGTGTCCTGGCAACGGTGGATGTATGTACCATAACCAGTCCTTTTTAACTGTGTGGCGTGGGCGTCAATGATGATGATTGTCGTAGTTGAGTTGAATCTGTTTCGGTAGCCTCGAAAATAATTCTCAGGATTGAATCTTGGTTGAAATAATATATATATATATTATACATGAGGAAGGAAAATGCAACCCGCAATGCTATTATAGATGTACGAGTAGAGAGACTAATCTTATACTACTACATATCAACCCCTGTTAGTGTATTTTATCTCTTGGCAAAGGGTCAGGTCACGCTGTCACTGTGAGGGGAATGGTCCGTAACGCCAATACCATACCATACCGGCCAACCTCCTCTCCTCTCCTCCACCTTCCTCACCGAAATCTCTTCCACTTGTTCTGCTCCTCTCTTCGTGCATCTTGCTCCCTCTCCCAATCCCTCTCCCAATCCCTCTCGCAATCCCTCTCCTCTCTGCTGTCGATACGACCTTGAGTCCTCCTGCTTCAATTGCGCTTTGACTTGTAAGTACTGCTTCTCTCCGTCATCCCCGATGCTCAGCTCCCGCCATTTCCGCGAGCAGCAAGCCCTTTTCCACCACCAGCACTCCCTTCGCCAATCAATTGTGATTCCACCATCACCTGAATCATTGAGCCTTGTTCTTGGAAATGTCATTTGTTTTTATTTCCTTTTTCGATTTCCATTTGTCGCATTCGTTTAACCTTGACCGCATCCAGCTAACTCATGTATCGGTGCAGTTGAGCCGCCTGATTAGAAATTCAGAGCGACGGGTTATTTCTTTCCAATTCCTTCCAGCGATACAACCTCCTGTAAGCATTGGTTCGGGGAGCTCCTCCATTTCGGCTCTTTCGCGAACGGCAGTTCGAGAAACCTTAGCTGGCGCAGACCCGGTAGACCCGCACAAATACATGAATTGGATCTTAAACAAGTACTAACTAACATATCCGAATATATTTACCCTCGTAGTGATCCGCCATCCGACTACACAAAAAAAACAAAAATAAAAAAAAATAATAAAAAAATAAAAAAAAATATTAATAATAATCAATCACAATGCCTGCTCTCAGCTTGATCCCCCGAGATGAGGCCGTTTATCATCAACTCGCCAGAAGAGACAACTGGCCCAGTCGAAACGTCGGTGTCATGTTGGTTTTCTGCATTATCTTCATCATCGCCTCTGGCCTGCTTATTCTTGCCCTCTACCGATGGAATCTACGGCGCAAGGCCGCTCGTGGAGGCCATTAAATAGCGAATATTTTTTACCTGGCCAGGTGGAGGCCAGTTCCCAACCCTGGGGGACCGGGGGAGGGGGGTTGTGTGGGGGACGTGCGTTGTTTAGCGGTGGTTTTAATGTTGATGAAATGACATACACGTGGAAGCTAACTGAGGCTGGAAGATGCTTACACATGCGTGCCCGGCGGTGGCCTTAAAGAAAAGGTCTCTTAGACGACCAAGAAGATATCGCTATCTTTTGCCAAACCGAATCCCCCAATACCACATCTTGGAAACCTTTGGCCGGTGACCAGCTCCTGTCTCGGTATTTCGATGTAGTGAGCCAAGCTATAATTCGAGCCCTCACAATCCATTTCCAATCGTGTGGAGATCCGTGTCGAGGTTGGTGATTTTGGATTGGGTTAGGAACGACAAATTCCCTTCTGTGCGGGCGGACGCTGTTGCGATTGGGGAACGCGCTCGGGTTGCTATATTCCTGTCACTTCTTTAGATTTGTTTGATATTTTCTTTCTTGATCTCCTGCCCATATCCCTCCGTTATGCATGATGTGTGATTTTCTTCCCACCCCCCTTCACCCCACCGCCCATGGCCCCACAAAACCAACCCCTTCACATGTTTTCCTTGTTTTTAATGTTCTTAACGTATTCCTTTTTGGCTGTTGGAAGAAACCATGCACCGTTGTGTCTAATTGTACAGCGATTGGATTGTAAATTGGTTGTTTTCTTGATTAAACAGTACATACATCTATATTCTTCCTGTTTGTTTATCTCAAACGATAACCCCTATTTCTCGTTCCGAGTGCCCGTTTCCCATGGTCACTTTCAATAAAAATTACCTTTTTCATTTCCCCCGAACCTTCGTTTTCGTTTCCAATAAGGCCTCTTTTACTCTCGCCTGCAATGGGTCCTGACACTTTTCATACCCCCTCATCACGAGTACCGCAGCTCAGAAAATGTTGATGTCTCTCTATTCGCGGGGATACTCAGACAATCCCGGCGCAAGATATTCAAAATCTCACTACACATATCGCACCCCGCTGACGGCCGGATTTCCGTTGTTGCACTTAACACAACTCGCAGGGAGGAAGTCGTATTACCAAAGGATATTGGTTGCAGCCTTGCGTTTTCATGGCGTTTGACGACTTCCCGGTGTGTGCGGCATGATATGCCACGATCTGCAAAGGAAAGAGTATTTCTATTGATCAAATGAAAAAACATGGGAGGCTATGTTTGTGCAGTATCAAACACTCCATGCGCCCTGGTTTTGAGGGATAAATGCCTGAAATGCGATTGGCCATGAATCATACGAGGCAGACAGAGATGTTTTATAAGTTTTATTTGAACGCTGAGGTATGTTCCGTGTTGAGTCTTTGACCGCCCTTGGTTATTTCCGGGCTGCATCCCGATTGTTGAAGGCTAGGTTGGTGAAACGGTACATGAATCTCCGAGTGCTAAGTGACCAACCCATGCATGCAATTATGCCGTGGAAATTTCCATCTTTGATGAAGTTGAAGTTGCTGTGACAGCGTTTCTTCTATTTTTCTTTCATGATTATTGGACCTTTTCATGTATTCTTTATTCGCGCTTCCTTCATTCTGGTGTGTTTCAGTGTCCAATGCACAAACAAATACAAAGCCTTGCAACTATACGATCGAGAACAATGCCTCAAGAGAGCCAAAAATCTCGGCAAAGAGGGAAGACACGACGAAATCCCTCGTTCCTCCATTACAGCCGCCAAGCTGCTTCAATCGTTGATCGAGAACCTTTTATCGGCTATTCACTTTATTTCTTAATTTACGCTTTCTTTTTCTCTTTCTTTTTCCTTTTCCTTTTTTCTCTTTACCTTTTTCCCAGGCGTTCCAGATGAATCTCGACAGGCATTCCATTCCATGATGCGCGCGGCATAACCCAATTTTGTCTTCCATTACGCGCCTCAACCTTTTCCTCCTTCTAGCGATGACATCCACATTCGCGACTATCGGAATCAGGCGTATTATGCCTTGAGTTACCCCGGGTCCTGGTTTTCCTGACACTTCTGGACTTTGTTCAATCCCAGCAATGAGAAGCAACGCTGCAGGCAACCGTGCACTGATGCTCGCGGATTAAACCATCCTCTCTCATCTATCCATGTGGCCATCTAGGCGCACTGTTTTCACTTTCCGTGGCAGTGCTAATAGCAACAATACGCTACAATAATGGAATAACACTTACATCCCGCCTCATCCTGGCGGGTAGTTGATATTTCCGAACAGCGCCCTACGCTCAAGAGACAACTCGGTAGGGTGGGGGACAGATAACTATATAACATGCCTCCTACATTACCATGTTATTGTCGAATATGTGCCACCAGCTTCTTTCTCTGCGTAAATTCTTGTTTTACGTCTGCTTCGATCAAGGGCCTTTCAGCTGAGTATTTTGGCTGAAGCTAGCTGGTTCGCTGATCTTTTCTTGGGGCGTTCTCCAGAGGGCGGGTAGTAGGTGTGAGTGTATTTTCATCTTCAACGTGAAATGTGAAGGCCTCCGTTACCTCCATACTGATAAAAAGGAATTTCCGCTATAGGGTCTCAAACAAGTCGCAAATACTCCGCTCTGTTTATTTCCACTCCCTGCATTCCAACCAAACCGGACCAGATTGAAGCTAAACAAAAGGATATATTGCTAGCAGGACAGCCGAATCGCCACCCGCCTCACATGCCCCCGATGGCATACACTGCTCAAAGTCCGTCGCTAAATATAACATTTTGCTATGGCTGTTGCAACCCACATGGATGCAGTTACCATCCACAACTCACATCTCCGCTGAGAGATGCTGGCGGTGCCTCAACGTCCAATGAAATTGACGTGCAATGCAATTACCCGATCACAACTGCTCCCATTCCCGATACATTCGAATATCAATACTATGGCAATGTACTAGAAACTCCCCATATGCCAGACCGTATGTTGATGGAACCAGTTAATTGTGGAATAATGCCTTCACAAGGATATGAGCTTACAGAGCCAAACTCCTGTAATTATTTTGGCAACGCGAGGTTCCAAGAGATTCCAGATGAATATAACTCAGAGATCTCCATCAGTTTCGAGCAGGACACCGACTGCTCGGCATACAATACGTGCGTTAAATATCTTGGACCTGACAGCGGAGAAGAAGCCTACGCCTCCCAAGTAGAAGGCTCCTTTGAGGACCAATGGGCAGCGCCGGGGTTCCTACAGCCCGAGATCACCCAAGAACTAGGACAACATACTATCAACCAGGCAAACATGCCGGTAAAGCCTCCCGCCATGTCCCAGATATACACTCCGCAGATTGGCTCACAATGTGCCGCCGCACCTAGCGATGTAGGCATCCTCACAGAAGCACAACGCCTCGCGATAAACCGGGACGAACTCGACGAGTTCGTAGCCGCGGTCATACACCAAGATATGGAACGGTACGCCAAAACCCCGCTACTCACTGGCGAAGTCTATGTCCATCCCGCAACAGAGGAGGAGCAGAAGGAAGATCACCTGCTGTTCTCCCAGCCACAATTAGACGGCGACGATGCCCCAACCCCCGTCCTCGTTCCGATAGACACTTCATCAGCCCCCCAATTCTATGCGGAAGAGAGCTATTGCGATTCAGACGGCGCATCTACGGTCGCCACGCCGCGGCCGACGTACGTGCCGAACCGGGCATTTTCCTGTGGAACTGGAGAATTGGTGGCTTGGGAGGGCATGCCTATACCCGATGTTGTCGAGGGGGATTGGAACGGCGATGTCGATGGCGATGGCGATCACAGTGATGGGGACGGTGGTAATGACGACTGTAGCGATGGTTATGGCGCCGGTGATGAGGACTCTAATTATGGAGATTGGAAATCTCGAGGGAAACGACGTTGGTGATACTAACCAAAGCAATCGCTTTGTGTCCCAGCACGTATCCGGGAGCTACTTGTATAGCCGTAGCATTGCCTTTGCTGGTTGGCGCGGGAGGAAGGGGGAAGAGGCGGGGGGGAGATATTGAAAATCCAGCAACAGGCGAGCGGATACGACGATTTCACGGAATGGATCTGGAACCGAACAGATAGGGATGGGCCGATTCGGGTGATTCGGTAGAAAGATGTTGTCCTTTTATATTATTTTATATTCTTTTTTTTTTCTTTTCTTTTCTTTTCTTTTACTTTTATTTATTTTATGTTTTTTTTTAGACTCTTCTCTATATTTCCTTCCTTTCGTCGCTATTATTCGTTTGGGCGTGGGCGTGCGCCTGGGCATTTTGTTCGTTCATTTTTTTTCCTGGATGTTATTTGTAGGATTTTGTATGTTATTTATTTCTATCGTGTTTCTGAAGGGGGCTCATGGATGAATCGTCGTCGATATAGATTTACTGAACGCGGAAGAAAAGGGGGTCCGATAAGGGAAGATCATGCCGTCGTTGATTGAGGGTTCTGCCTCTACGAGTTCTTCCTCTCCATCTTCATCTCCATCATTTCCTTTTTCTCAACTTGGATTTGTTTAGTATCGTATCTCTCGGGGTTTTTATTTTTTTTATTTTTTTTTTTTCGAATTAGTTAGTTGCCCCTTCTACCATGGTTACAATATACAATATTAAACTTCGGGTTTTCCATTTTTTTTTTTTAGCAACATGGATACTTGTTTCAGAGATATTCAACCTCACGCGTAGTTCTTCCCCCCTTCACGTGGCATAACACTGTCCCTCCCATTCATCTACAACGAGGAAACGTATGCTATTCTTACTATTATGGCGTTGGCGGGTTGAGGCAGCGCTCTGTGGCGGCTCGAAGTGACATGGAACCCAGCGAAAGTTCTCCCGACTCTGGCACAACAAAGGAAGCCATCCTAGGAACACCGTATACCGGGTCGGCTATAAGTCAAGCATAGGGGACAAGACGCAACCTATTCTTGTCAGATTGCCACAGGTGAAATTGGCTTCGCAAATGGGTTTTTGGAAGGGAAGGAGATGAATATATAATCTAGCTCGGCGATTCTCAACAATTGAGAAAACTCCACAACGATGCAAAGCGCCAACGGGTTGTAGTCAGACCATTTCTATCCCAGCTTCTGTCTGACCTTCCAGACCATGGCTACCAAGGGGGGCGGGGAAGAGGCGAATGTTCGGAACGAAACTTTCAGTGAGTCAGCCCTGACTTCGCCCACGTTGCACGCTCGCGGATATCGAGTCCATAAATAAATGGCTTTTGTCCTTGGCGCGCGAAACCCATGTGGCAGTGCAACGTTCTTTTTTATATTGTTTAGGCGGGTTGTGCCTACATGGCGGGCCTTATATTACAACATTGGTGGTTGCCCACTCGCGCAGGATGCGCTGATGTGCCACACTTATGAAGGGGTGAAAATGAAGAGACACCATACTGACTGTTACACACGGTCTCCTGCTTTCTCCAGCCCGCCAGCCTCGGCTTTGTATCATATCTCCAAACACCGGTGATTGCTTTTCAACCGTGCGGCCGATTTCCAATGCCACACGCACCAACTGAACGGAGCATTCTCCAACTTCTCAAGTGCTGGACTGAAGACGACAGTGAACCAACATGGGTTATTATGGGTGTTCCAGATCCAGCTGCCCGATTGAAGCAAGCATATACGAATACCGCCCCTCCCTGGCCGCAAACGCACTCTTCATCTGCCTCTTCGCCCTATCCGCCCTAATCCACCTCATCCAGTTCTCCATCTGGCGAAGCCATGCTATATTCACAGTGCCAATCCTCCTAGGTTGCGTGGGCGAGATAATCGGCTACGCTGGACGACTCATGCTAAATAGGGACCCGTTCAGCCTCAACGGCTTCCTGATACAGATATGTGCCCTCACGATCGCGCCGGCGCTCTTCACCGCGGCGATCTATTTCTGCATGACAGATATCGCTCGGCTGTTTGGGTGTGAGGGCACGTCGAGGTTGGATCCGAGGCAGTATGCGTGGATATTCA
The DNA here is from genome assembly GCA_017607445.1 of Histoplasma ohiense. Lineage (NCBI taxonomy): Eukaryota > Fungi > Ascomycota > Eurotiomycetes > Onygenales > Ajellomycetaceae > Histoplasma > Histoplasma ohiense. Next base: position 2,287,281 of record JAEVHH010000006.1, on the reverse strand, counting down.
TCCCTTGCGACTTTATTAGTCTTTTATTGCAAGGCCTAGGAGGTGGGATCGCGAGTAATGCGATGCTAAAGAGGCAGAATCGGCTTGCGGGTATTGATGTCATGGTTGCAGGGTTGGTATTTCAGGTGCTGAGTTTGTTCGTATTTATTTTGTTGCTGCTGGAGTTGTTTACCAGGGTTTACCGACGAGGATATCTGTGGAAGGAGGTTAATGGCTATGAGATAAAGGCGGGTAGAGTTAGTGTTGGTGGGTCCGCTTGTACGGCGCTCGGGCGCTTGTACATTTTTTTCCCTGCGTTTTCGTTGGCAATCTTGTTGATTTTTATCCGATGTATATACCGGGTTGCGGAGTTGCTTCATGGATTTAATGGGAAGTTAATTAAGAGGGAAGGCCTGTTTATTGCGCTTGAAGGAGTGTAAGTTTCTCCCCACCACCCTTACTCCGCGGCCTCACCTCCTTTCCCCTTAGCAGCTGGCCATGAACCTTTTGATACCAGTGGATATGGATTTCACTCGGTTTTCTGACATTTTTGCACGACACAGGATGATCGTGGTGGCGGTATTCGCTCTCCACTTTGGCCACCCAAGAGTTCTAAATGTATAGATATGTCTTGAAGTGTTAGATCGTATACTTGTATACTTGCTCCAACCAGCTTAGCTTGTCATTTTCTTTGAGCAATGCCAACTTATCCAACTGCCTCCATTGAGGTAAAATATAGGCTTCCATCACCCTCAGTGAGAGATAACTGGATTTGCCAGTGCAGATATGGCTGCTAAAATTCAGGTTTGTTGCCAACGAAATCAGTTTCCTGGTGCGAACTCAAATATACATATATATATATGGTTCAACCTCATGTCTCTTATGACAGTGAGGTCGTTCCGACGTCAACTCCACAAGAGTCCAAACTGCGACCTGACTGTGGATTCATGGCCCCTTTCATGTAATCTGTCGGCACCGCATAGCTGCCATTTGGCTTTATATGTTCCAGAAGGAGGGCAAATAGACAGCAAGATATTTGCCAAGGTCTGAACATAATTACGCAACATGCGTATACATATCTATCTAGATGGATACGCGCGCGTGAAGCCGCAATAACTAGACGAATTCCCGTCCATCTATTCACCTAGATCATAGACTATTCCAAGTTCCCAACCCTCATGACGGGCATCCTCACGTCAAGGGATGGGGCGTCGATCCCGTAAGTGAGCTGAGGGTTGGAGTTCAAGACCTAGCTGCAACAAGGACCCATAAGCAGCCAGGCAGGACGATAGCGAAACACACAAACTGGCTGAGACGTACTCTGTACGGTGCTGGGCAAAACGGAGGGAATGTTGCGTGGTCACTCGAAGACGGATGAAATCGATGGACATACTTCGCCCGCTGTCACCTGTGTCCGAGGAAATTCAGAATTCTTTGTTTCGAGGATCAGCCCTTCCCGTTCAGAAAGTTTAAAAAAAGCAAAGAAAGGCAAGCAACGAAAAAGAAAAGATATAGACGCCAACGTGGGCGTTATGCAAACCACACGTGGATTGCGTCTTCGTCCACTCAGTCGCCCGCTGAAAAACGGGCTTCCACCTGTCAAGTTGACACAAGGTGGAGAGGGCGAAGCCGAGCGTACTCCATCTATCAGATGTCAGCTCTCTTCTTGTCAGGCCTCGAGATAGACGCCCCGAAGAACAACCATAAGCATGATAGGCGGTAGTAGCGGGGAACGAACTGAACTACCATTACCAGTACATCTGTAGTCGCTGGTGAAGAAAAGAGGGAAAACCGGGTTTAAAACCAGCTTCAGGAGCCGTCCAATAGCCCCATTTGGAGAGGAGGAGCAAATGGAAAAGAAGGCGATGACATGAACGGCGAACTGATGGTTAACTCCTTGCGCTCGGAGTTAACTCAGCATTACAAGCCAAATGGGCACCGGAGTCCGAGGAAACATTGAACGTACCGAGTCGAGGACGCCCAGATGGCGCATCAAGACTTCCATGACCAACTGCTGACGGACGCCTCAGCAGCAGAACTACGGACGCCAGTCAGAAAACTGTGACTTGGGAAGTTGGGATCACTCAGCATCATGGTGATCTTCTGCAAGCCAAAGGGGAAGGGAAATGATGGCAGAGGATCAACGTCCAGCTGACGATTGGGCGAATATGTGCCTCGAAGGACAATGTCAAAGCCTGATGCGCCACCCCGGAAGTTACTACAAGTACGCGAGTGTTTAGTGCTGACTGGGGGAAGATAGATCAAACTCTGCCGAGCATTCATCAGCCTGGTCCAGTGGGAGCAAATTGTGGATTTGATTTTCGACCAACCATGAAACTGAACTAGAAGGGGAGGAAAAAAAAAAAAAAAAAAAAGAAAAAAAAAAAAAAATCCTTGAGATATAATCAAGGCGCTGAGATGGGGCTTAAAACTCAAATTCTACTTCGTCGTTCTGGCTGCTCGAGTCTGACATGCCTTCAACAATGAGTCGACACAATGATTCCATCCACGATGTGACTCTCGATTCGCGTGAAGTCAGCTTGGCGAACAACGTTCTCGAATGTTAGAAGCCGGCCCTGGGCCATGGTTACAAATCGCAGTTCTGTGGCGCTGATGGCCAGCGCTAATTTTATGCCAATCTGCGGGGGTGCGGGACATCAGTCTGTCAGATGCTTGGACAAAGACAATTGGCGCTTGAGCCGATCGACGGTCAGCTTCCAGTATTACTGATACAAACGACCAGAACGCCATTCATGAGATCCCGAGCTTTCACAAGCATTGTCACCACAGTGAAGAGGATCTACTTGCGCTGATTTGCATGGAGATCTGGAAAAGACGGCAGATAATAAGGGAAAAAAAAAAAGTCAATTTCCAGGGTCTATCTAGTTATAGGTTGGAGACAAGCGAAATTCTCAACTCAGGCCCGAGGACGATCATTCAATTCAAAAGCCCATGGCTGAATCCATGACATACTGGAAATCTCCACGGCACAATGACAAACAAGAAATGGCGGTGGGATCGAAAAGTCTGAAGTCTGTTGGATCAAGGAATATCGTCACTCCCCCTTTCTGCACCGGACATAAAAAAAAAAAAAAAATTGAACAGAGCCGGAGAACCTGGATTTAAGAGAGGAACGCGGGGAGGAAGAGTCGGCGATATCGCACTTCGCTCTATTCGCATACACATGCAGTATGACATTCTCTACATCACGACATTGTCGCTGCACCGTACCCCCCACGGCGAAACGGCGGAGAAGAGCCAAAACGAACAAAAAATAATTTGCTTCCGGACATTTGTTTATTGTACCCGTTAGTGTAATAATGTAACAGGGTAATTAATGTCCAAGTAGCAGGATTTTAAGTGCCACGAAATTGTATGCCGCCCGTTTTGTACCTCCTAACCCCCTCCACTTCCAATATCTGTCATTCTTTACTATCCCTTTGTTCCATTTAAAGGAAAACGAAGAATATGTGTGTATAGATAAAGGTCTAAGTTTGTGTGCAAGCTTCCCGTTTCTTTAATACATTTCTTTTTCTTTTGTCTCAGGTGTCTCAGGGGCTAGCCGAGGTTATAAGCAAATCGACGTGGTGTGATATTTAGAGAGGGGAATGGGCTGGACAAACTGTTATTATCTACAATTAATTTGTCTATCCTAATGTGTTGACTGTACTCGGACATGTTGATGTATCTTGTCTTGTCCTTCTCCCTTGATGGTTGCTGCATGCCCGCAAAGCAATTAACGAGGAGTAGAGGACACAAGACCAAACATATAAAATATTACATGGGCATATAGGAAATTGCTATTGCCACGGGAGAAAAAATCAAATAATAGCTGCGAGAAGGGTTTCGGGTGGCCCCTAGAGCTTTCTTTCAGATGTGAAGGTGGGTATACATGAATGGAATAGTAGATGATGGAAGTAGGATATGTCTTCTGTGGTTCCGCAGATTAGCTGCCCTGACCAGGAACAGCGGCCTCAAGGTTGGGCGACCGAAATAAGGAAGGGAGCCAACGGGCTGCGTGGTACCACCTTGAGGGTTTCCCTGCAGGCTAAACGGGGAACGCATAGGGAATAGATGTCGTGTCACGTAGAAGAAATGCCAAGTAAAGGTTGATAACAGAAAGTTGGAAAATATATGTCGAATTTAAATGTATAGGTCAGGGATTGATTTGTAGCCTTTGCATGGGAAAATATCGCAAAAGGGGTGGAATTAAAGGCTTGTAGGGAAATGGTCTGAGGAGACGAAAGAAAAAGGGTAACCATATAGCCATACATGAAGGAAATAAGAAAAGGGAGGGAAAAAAAGAAAAGAAAAAAAAAAAAACCAGTCTCAACTCCAAAGCCTGAAACCCCAAATATCATTGCTGTCATCGCCTATGCCAGGTACGGGATGGTGGAGGCATCCGCGTCTCATTCACAGAGCTGTCAGGCGACGTGCTGGTATCTTCAGCCGGTTCCGTCGTGATCTCAATTGTCGTTTTCTGGTAAACTTTGCCCAGATCGTTGAGCTCGATAGGTTGCACAATATTATCCGTCGACCCGTCACGATCTACCCGGGTGTCCGTTTCCGTCACCTCCCGCCGGTGAAGAATGCTGTTGTCCAAGCGGGACTGTTTATTCTCCGTAGTGACAGTTGTGGTGTGGCTATGTCCAACACGTTGAGAATGATAGAAGCGGTCGCCGTTGGAAAGTTCAGAGTCGAGAAGGAGCGCTCTTCGCGTTAGGGTGTACATTACAACATCCACGAATCCAGAACTGGCAATAACAGCGCCAGCAGTGCAAAAGTAAGTGACACTTAGTTTCCCCCCTCTGGCGGTCATCATGCGGCCCGCTGCAAGTGGCAGCGATAAGACAATGTAGGCAATCGGATACAGAACCATGTACCCAATGACTCTTCGAAGGCGACGGAGATGCTCTTTTTGTCCTCGTCCTAGAAGTGCGGATTGTGCAACCTGGTGGCGGAGGTGGAAAAATAGGAGCGCATACAGCACGACGGATCCAAACTCCGAAACAAAGATCCACAGGTAATGTGTCCACAGTCTATAGTTGTCGAAATTTTCATCAATCCAACACTAGAGAAATGGAATTTCGTAAGTTAGCCACTGCAATTTTCGGAGAAGGATATTGATTTTTACACACCCATGCGCCAGATGGAACGTAAGTATGATTCCTAAATCGTAATGTAGGAATAAGTGTTATAGCCACAGCAAAAGCCCAAACACCACACACGCAAGTTATGAACCAACGATGAGAGAGCTTCCTCCCCATAAGCACCATGGCAAACGTGTGGACAGCAATTGAGAGAACAAAAAGTCCGCTGGCCGGATCACCGATCTGGAGTAGCCACCCCTGCGCGAAGCACATACGTGAGCGGTAAGATATTTGGTCTGTGATGACCCAGTGTATTGACAGGAAAAACCCAATCGCTTGTTGAAAATCCGCTAATAGCAAGTTGTAAATCAAGATGAGGAATTGATTATAGCCGAGATATGTTGGGTAGTATTTTCGCCAATAGATCAAGCGGTAGGTAAATACTATAAAGAGGACACCCGTAGAAATCGTTGAAAGAATGGAGGTAATGGCAACACCTATGAGACCTCGTCGGTGTTCCACCGGTAGAGGATCGATTATGAGGGGAGTGACTCTTCGTGGTGCAAGCGATCTTGCCTCGAAGGAATTCGCATCTAAGGGGCTGTATCCTCCCCACATCGCAGCAGCCAGATCCATGTTGGTTTCCAATAGCTATTGATCGTTCCGGTTGTAGTCTCAATGGTTTGCTCTTCTCTCACTCTATTCACATCCGTCCTTGTGGATGCTTTTGAAGGCAGGAGGTTCAAAGAGGACTTCTAAGTGATATATAAGATCTTCCGGCCGGCATCTGTGTGAGGATAAAGTTTCAATAGTGACAATAATGGCATGAAGATGAACCTGCTTGGGAGGGGGGGGTGGTCAGCAAAAGCTTGAAGTTACGGAGTGATAATCAGAAAATCTGGGGCATCTGTTCGTTTTGTTCAATTCCAACAACGGCCATGGGCCATGGAATACAGAGCCAAAGGGAGTGGAGCAAGGTCAGACAGGGATTTGCGAACTAAATAAGCTCCATTCTTTGTCCTTCCAGGTACTCCAGTTGACGGCCGTTTTGCCTCCATCAATAATTCGGTCCTGGACATTTTCTCCGGTAAGCGGATGTCCAAGTGCATCGATGTCAAGCCATCCCTCGCGCGACGAAGTTGCGTACGGAGTACCCTGTGCACGACTAGTGCTAAGTTCGGTGGGTTCGGCAATGCTTCTTGCAGGGGTTGTCGTTGGTGAACAGCTAGCGCTAGTGATGGAGACATTCTTTCATGCAAGACACGGAATAGTGCGTTTGCTCATGGTAAATTATCGCAAGAGGTGAAAATGTCCCAAATGTCTTGGTATGTTATCTGTTGTGGCATTTGTTGGTCAGTACCGAGTACTCGGTTGCGTTTGAAAATTTGACGTTTAAAACTTCCAGGATTCAAAGACCCTGAAGATTCCGCAGTTTTCAAGAACGTGACTCTGAGGAGGATTTGAAGTTGCCTGCTTCACCTTCCACTGGGAATTTCTCTTGTGTACGCAGGAATTCCCTCTTGACTTTCATATCCCATATACCGCGTCTGCATGTGGACGGCTTCCTTGAACAGCCGAGCGCGTAGGCGAGAAAATGATGAAAATCTTCAGCCCAGCCCATTGCCGGTGTGCTTGGGCCCTCTCGATGCTCACGCACCAGTTCCACAGAAGAAAAACAATATTTATCTCCGTTGATGTTATTCAAGCGAGTTGAAGAAATGCTCGCGGAGTTACTGTTTGCTAGCCTGACCAACGCCGAATAGTAACAATACAACTGAGAGTTAGGCCCAAATTAAGGACGTCCGGCGAGATCAGCTGGTGATACATCGGTGTACAGACCCGAAATGATATTGCCTTAGTCTAACGGCGAGCAGAGAACGGAACATGCACGAGGGAAATTACTGAATCGATCAGCCCATGCACAGAATGGAATTCAACAGGTGTTCTCACTTGCATGCTGAGTGATATTTATTCTTTGTATCGGTGCCATTGAAATACGGTAGGGTAGGTATTTCAATCACCTGGAGGAAGAGCATGTGCGTAATATCTGGAACTGTTGAGGCCCTGGAAGTATGAACACCACAATGCCCGAAAATCATATGCAACATGATATCGTTCATTCAGGAACCAATTCCCCACACGGCTCAGCAAACTGTGGGATCAATTAGCTCAGCTGTAGGCTACAGTTATTCTCTCCTGATTGACCCACTCTGGGGCATTATACTTTGTGAGGAACATCAACATAGACAGAAGCCCTATCTTCATATGATTTGACATCGCGCAGTTCCAAAATCAGCATTAGCGATGGAGCCCGATGATCAATATTGACATTAAAAAAAATAGTCCTATCCAGGAACTACAACGATTTGTTCTTAGATCCGAGATCTTCGATTGTGGAGAGCAGATGTAAAGTTCACGGCAGGCTGGTTTTCACGCGCTCTAAGGCTCAAATGCGCACAGTGCTTTTATGGGGCCGTTCGCTCCGCCTCTGAGAGGATCCATGGGTGCGATCATGAAGCGGGAAGTAACCAAGCTGGTGGTTGCGATGCCATAGGACTAAAAGTCTAGCCCTGGTATGAAACGCATAATCTTGGAGTTTATCAAGGAACACACTGGAGGATGTATTCGCCTTTCCAGATGAAACGGTGGTCAACACTCTTGATTTTGAGAGAAACACATGAGAACCCAACTGAATCCCGAAGAAATCTCTCCATTGACAAGATATTCTCGGCACCAATCGCTACATCGTAAGCACCCCTGGATGCAAGGGTTGGAGTCGCATGGTCAACAAGGATGCTGAACTAGCACCGAGGGTTTTTCAAACAATGATTTGTTCTGTCCAACCCAGCCACTTTAAGCCCCAGATCTGCCACTGATAGCTTACCAACGCCCTAAGAGAGTGGAGAAGAAAATGTGGGGGTTGATATTTTCCACTTTCCACAGAAATAGTGCCCAGAGGAACATCATGATTGAGCAAGCGAAAAATTCGCTCCGGAGTTTTTCAGCCTCCACGGCGCACGAGCTGGGATTTTTTCCAAGGAAGCCTTGAGAATCTCCAGAGAAAGGGATGGACGCCAGCCCATGCCATGTCGAGTTAGGACAAGCTCGATCTCCCCTGTAGAGAGGACTCTCGAATCCCGATCTTCATCTTCCGGCGGGGTCAATCTCCTCTTGAGGAAGATAGCGCCAGCAGCACTGCCAATCAACGTGTTTCCAGATGCTAGTCGAATTCCACCTCGTATTCGACGACCTTCCCGAGGTCGGCTTGATGTGACCCCCTCTCAGCCTCCGAGACTTCGCTCTCACTCCTTGGAAGGAGGAGTTAGTGAGCTTAGTTCTTGCATCAGCAACTCTCCGCTCGACGTTGCGCGGTACGTAACAACTTCGACTCTGGTCGCGAAGATCTCGAATATTGTAGAGTGGTGTTTGTCAGGGTCAGTATCCTTATGCTGAAAAATAATTCGTAACCTTGTTTGGAAGCTTTATAAGTTCGAAGGTCATTGTGAATATCCAAGATGCCAACCGACTCGCGACTAGCTCGACTGGGCAATATCAAACAGATATCCGCTGCTCTTCCATCACCGGAGACTTATGTACACCTGGATGATTGAACGCTGACGTCGCCATAAAACAATACGGCCTCGCAGGCGGCGGCTGAATGCCTAGCAATTTTCCCCAGAAATGAGACTGTGTGTTCCCAGTTTAGTGCTGACGTTGAAAAAGTTGGTTGTAACGGCCAAACAACTCCTGGAAAAGATACCGCTCCACCATTGAGCGATGTAGCCATGACTTAAAAGTCCACTTGTGGAGGGAGAATTTTAGAAGCGGAGGGTGAGAGCCTTTACCAACCAAAGATTACAACTCCTTGCACATTTTGTGCGAAACGCGCGAAGCCAAGCGGGTGCCAGCCACAAGGGCATTTCGGATGACTTGAATTTCGACGGACCCTCAGAACGAGGAAGTTCTTCACTTTTGCCGTTCTCATATTCAAATCCCGGGACGGGGTAGGGATGTGCACACGATCGCCACGGGTGATATGCAGCATACATACAACATCCTGCCAGTGTATGCTACCACGGCTCGCGACATTAACTCAGGGGCACAAAATCGGCTCTGCTAAACTGTGATGTGCAGGCGTCGCTGAGGTCAGTCAGTCAACACGCCAGAATTTCGGCTTGCGAATCGCAAGTATTGCCTTATTAGTTGCGAGTTGGCAAGCAGGGCCAATGAAGCTCAATCACCGGCCCTCGAGGAAGCCCCAGAGCTCGTTGGGTTTATGCCTTGAGATATTCGCCGCCCAGAGATATCGAAATCGACTAGCTAATGCTTGATTATTACTCTGTACCCCCTATTGCGATGTTCCCCTGACCAGGAGTCCCTCCTCGCCGAGCGACACCATGCAGCAAGCATACAGGGAGTGACTACAACCACTCACTGACTCTGTCATAAAGACCGACAAGCTGAATCGCTCAGCCACCGAAGGTTGTACTCCGGCAACTAGCTACTATGTATAGTATAAAAAAAGATCAAACAGGAAATATTTACACTCCCCCTCTGACACGCTCCCACTTGCAAGCCATTAGCATGGTTATGCTAGAGGACGAAACATTCTATTCGAGCAGGGCTGACCATGACTGTACGAATCCTTGGACTCAAGGAAGAACGGGGGGATGAGAATCCAGGAACAAAGAACAAGAGATTGTCTCTTGCATAAGGGTGTATTTAAAATGCGACTACGCCAGGATTCGAAACAACTTAAATGGAAAGTCTCAGTACCATTAGCAGATATCCTATCAGAACCCTCGTCTTGGCTAACCACCCTGCGCTTACCGCGCATCAAGCTCTGTGATATCACCATGCAATAAGATCAAGGATTCAGCACTATCACATTCATTGCACCTCGCGAAGGAGGCTTTCCTCCTGGAAGGGGGTTGTCCCGATGCAATTCCTGCCTGCTTGTTGAAATATAAAATAAGATATCAGCTACCGCCTCTCAAGGAGGTTTGGAGTTTCAACAAGTCTAACTCTGATTCGAATGTATGGTTGACATGCCGCCGCCGGCCTGTACTGTGGAGAGTTAAGAAATCAACTCTTCATGACAACTCTGGGCATCCCACGTCTTGGAGTTTATTACTCAACCCTCTGTTAATAATGTGCGGGATTCACCATGAGTGCTTGCGATGGGACCACCCATCTTTGGAGGCTCTTTGCGGATTTCTGAGAGAATCAATTTTTCCTTTGCAGCGTTGTGGGGAGTTGGTGTGCGAGAGATAATATGGGAACTCAGGTAAGATATGAGTGTCTGCTCTATATAGTTACAGCACAAAAGCCCATTACACATATGTCGTTAGCGAAGTTATATCTTCTTGTTTGGCGTAGTTGTCAATTATGTCTGAATTGGGCTGCAATAAGGATCAAGATAGGTAAATTAAGATATACCACATATTGCATCCCATTCCCGCCCCGCCCCCAAAATAATCTCGAATGCAAGAAACTGCTAAATGAAATGACGGTAATTTACACGACTAAATTTGTTCCCACTTGGGTAGGGTACTGGGTCGCCATGGCAGAGTCACTGATATCACAAATTAAAACAATCTCATGGAGATACAGGAAACAACGCAAGCAAGAACAACAGGAACAGTCAGCAAATGGCTGCTAGCGATCGCCGGGCAACCCCCAATGACACGAGGGTTGTCCACGATTATCGCTCTCAATACTCCGAACTCAATGGTTAGCACTTCTCCCCTAGAAATGAATTCCCTGACGTGTTACGGGCGTGCTTTGTATTCTGTAGTTTCCGCTGCTTTCCACCAGATCCGTCGTAACATTTTCGGCGGGTTTGATTTCAACAAGGAGCAACAAAAGAAAGACCCATATGAAATTTCCCTTGGCAATTCATGTCGGAAATCATGGGAATGAACAACGCGGATGCTTGCATACCAACGCGAATTTTTGTAGAATCTCAAAAGGGAAAAAATAAAAAAAAATAAAAAAAATAAAAAAAGTTGATGAATTAGCAACAAACGGAACAGTTTCGGAAATTTTGTCGTGTATCGAAATAGATAAGGTCATCATCGTGTTTCGAGATCACCTTCCATGCATAGTGAGGGCTGTTCCACTTGGATCCGAGGGGAAAGGGTCTTGAGGGTTGGCGGATAACAGCAGCTCTTGCAACTGGAGTCCAATTTCCGAAAAAATCTGCGGAAATCCGAATAATACCAGATAATAGATGTCTGCATGGGAAACGCGAACCAAAAAAAAAGGGAGTAACTGAAATTTAACGGTTCAAACTTTTATTTTGATGTTGGGGGGAGAAGAGAAAAGTAACTCGGAAGTTAATCAATGACTGAAGCCTCCCGAACCGGTTTCATTTTATTTGTCAATGTTTAAACAATATCCATACTACCCAACAATTAGTAATATGTTCCACGAGTTGTCATATCCAGAAGCGAGCTAATCTTGCGTGTAGGTCCAATAATCCATGACACCCTCGTTATCCCAAAAAGGCTCAAAGATATTCAGTGAATCCATTGTGAAGGCAATGCCGAGGGAATTGGCAATGGAATCCTGCATCGTTTGGTCATCGGCCTGACTACAGGTTATGTTACTGCCACCGCCGATAAATTGGGCGCCGATGCTGTACGTCTGAGGGTTTGCGCTGGCGATCTCAGATACATGAGAAGAGGCGGGGCTATGCTGGCTGCCCCCTTGGGTGTGGTTCAGAAATACATCGATCTTACCGACGACGGTACGGGTGACGTTCGCGGCGCTCGCGGCGATGGCGAAGTGGTTGCCGAAAGTTTCAAAGACGGTGATGGCCATGCTAATGGCGTTTCGTGCGATGGGTGTTAGAGGAGAATTCGGCTGGCCCAATATGAATCCCATCAGGCTGATAGAGGCGTTCCATTGCCACTGATACGCCTCATGCCAGCCAGGGAGAATGTCGGATTCGTCGAGGATTTGATGAATGATATAGGTGATTGCCATCGCATGATTGACACAGGAAATTGCGTTGCTTTTAGTCTTTGGTTCGAGAATTGAAGAAAAGCAGATAAAAGGTCGATAGAGATTCATTGAAAGATTGTGGTACAGGAGTTCTAGGAGCACCTGCTGCCTCTTCAACCAGTGGGGTGCAAATCGCTCCACCTCTAGCGGTGACCTGTCGGTGGAGAAATGTTCTCCAGCCCCTTGGCGTTTCATTTTCAACGCCGTTGGCACGTTGGAAAGCCACGTCTGGAGAGCGCTCATATTTAACGAAAGAAATTCTGCAGCGTTCTCCAGACCTTCCGGATCATTGTATAGGCTCTTCCCACCATTCCTACCAAGAATTTCAGAGCAGTGATCATAGAATGCCGTGTAGATATTGCGGGCTGTTATCAGTAGTTTAATGTGATGCAGACCGTGAGTAAGCCATGTGATATCTTCGCCGAAAGAGCCAAAGTTAGATCCCGAATGCAACGCCAATTCATGGTCATCAGCCGGCAAACTGGCAGTAACCTGGGATAGTTGGGCATAAAACGGCCGTCCAAGCTTCATGCATGTTTTGCTTTCTGTGGCATACAACATCCACCACATCCGTTTCCTTAACTCCCGCTGCGATCGGGGCATGTCCTCTGGGGGCTCTAAGTGGATGCCTATGATATGGGCTGTCCGAACAGCAACAGCCAAAGTACTATGAGCCATGTTCTGGAATGATGCATTGCAAAGAAAGATGAGCGTGAAAATGTGGCACTGTAGAGTAGATATCGACGGACTTTCAAGCTCAGTTGCCAGTAAAGCTTGAGATCGCTTATAAAACCAGCGGCCGGCGATGGTCGCATCGTTGCTATCGACATCAGCCTTTGACGCAGTGTTTGCATCAGACCGTGGCAAAACTGAGATGCCATATTGCATGGTCAGTGCAAGGATAATATCAACTAAGGCAGATGGTTTTCGAGGCTTCCCCGGAGTATCCCACAGCGACTTGTAATATTCTCTAAACACCCGTTCATCTAGAATTGGCAGAGTGCAGTGATACGACTGCCAAAATAGGTTCAAGAAATAGTCTTCCTGTGTTCCTGTAAGATAGTCTCCATCTATCGGTATGTCAGCGGACATAAGATTCTCTTCGATGCTTCCATTCTTTGAGCTGGTGGGACACGAGAACGACCTGCTCGCGGAATTAGGGTGAAAATGATGTTCTAAATGCGGTTGCTGGAGAACCATAGCTAAGTAAGAACTTAGGCGACCGACGAAGTAGCATAGAGACGACGGGCCATAGAATTGGGTCTGATGAGACTTGGCCATTCTTGCATGGATGCCCTCCCAATTCCTCCTGTTGGGCCGGTCTGGATTAAGCGGATCGAGTCCCTCAGGCGTGTACACAGATAAGGGCCGTGGAGGCTTTGAAGGGTGTACAACGTGCTCAACTTCGGGCTGCTCAGCATCTTTAAGTTGCAACTCCAAGTCTTTAATACGCTTTTTTAGTTTCTCGATTTCTCTAACAGATTGTCAGCCGAATAATCCACCACGGCCGTCTCGGTCAGCGAGAAAAAGAACGGGAGACTGTAGAAGACCACCAACCTGAGAGCGTGAGGCAGCGTCCGCAATTCGCTCTCCCCATTGCTGGTACATTTCCCTCCTCGACTACGACAGTTTGCACATGGGCGTTCATTGTCACATCTGATGCGGTGCCCACGGCACCAGTCACAGGCCCTCGCGACCTGCTTGCGCTTGGGTCGTACTGGGGTGGCGGATCTGAAAGGGAGTTGCTCAGATTGGCTCCCTCCAGCAGCGGCTTGAGACGAGTCTGTGGGGGTAGCAAGCATCATAGCGGGCATGGAATCAAGATCGTTTCTATGAGTACGGAGTAATGCCGCTGTTCATTCATCCATCCAACTGTTAAGCTTGGAATTCTCCATGGCTGGGGCGCTGTCTGTCCGACCGATGCTTCCGCCAGCTCTTGACGCCGGGCTTAGCGCGATGGGATCCCCGCACTTGGCATCTAGTGTGGAGTTTGTCGAAGCGGATCTTCTTCCATATCTCGATCAACTTCCTCGATATCAAGCATTATACGGAGTACTCCGTGCTGCGTATGACTGCCCAGCCCCAGAGGGCTCTGCGCAGTCTGGAAGGGGAAGCGTATCGCGACACAGTATCTCCCATGCCCCAAACTAGGGCCAGGTAAAGCGGAGAGTCATGGAAGCCTAACTGAAAGAGTTGTTCCGAGGTCTCCTCCGAAGCTCCAGGACCATGCGCTGTGAACGTATGAGTTGTCAATGCCAGGGAATAATTTCACTCTAAAACGCATTGCGACCTCTTCAAACACCCGCCATGAAAGAGATTCTGGGGGCGAACGGGAGATAACTACCCGTTGTCGATTACCAGTATGGATATCCCAGCTCCCACACGCCAACTGAAGTTCGTTGTGAATATATATATATATATATATATATATATATATATTGGCTACTAGGTAGCTAAATCAAGATATCCTCAGCCAACAACCAAGCTGTTTAAAGAAAAGAAATAAACAAAAATAATATCTGCAAAGAGAAAACTGTCAGCTCTCAAAATTCGGACCGCTTCCATTCCATGTCTCGCTGCGACTTAATCTCAAACGAGACTCGAATTGTTTTATCTGAGCTGCCAGAGAACATGTCCAAAAACCATCTTGTCCTGCAGTTCTGGCCAGTTTGATACACGTTCATCTGGCCCATCCTGATTTTGTTTCGAGCCAAAAGTCCAAATACGCCGGCTTGAAAGGTTTGATCGGCTTGAAAGGAATGTCCCAGGGTCATTCCCCACTCAGAAATCACACCGAAACCTGGCCGCCTGCTTCAGGGCGAGATCACATACTCTTGCCCGCAAAAACTAAGATGCCAATACCCTTCATGAGCTGGGCTACTGGGATCAGAGAACTCGATATTTTAATCATCTGCACCGGAATCGCAAGCAAATTGCAGCAATCGTGGCGCATCACCTCGGCCTAGCTTCGGCAGACTTTGCCAACTTGCTGATGCCGAAAAATGGATACATGGAAGCTTCAACGCCTGCATGCGAGTTGATGTCAATGGCTGGAAGGACGATGGAGGAAATAATAAATTGATGATCCGATTTCCCCTGCCATACCGTGTTGGAGAAGCGCCTTGCCAAGGGAACGCAGATGAGAAGATCCGATGCGAAGCCGGCATGTATGCATGGGATCCAGCAGAACTGTCCAGATGTGCCCAGTCCTTGTTTGTATGGATTTGAACTCTTCACTGGTCAGACCGTATGTAGCTCCCCTGAGACAGCCTGCTGGGAACACTCATCACCTAACAAATTCTAGTTCACCGTTCTTGACAACCTGCCATTTATAGCCTGTGCTATCCAAGCTTTGCGCTGCCGCTGGTTAAAGTTCTTGGGATATCCAATTCCCTCTCACTATATTCAGCACCAAAGCTGGGAGAAATGTACTTTAAATACAGACTATCTGTTGATTGAGTATATCGAATTGTCGAGAGGAGAAATGCTTTCCAATACATAGCAGGAAAGACATCATGATGTAAAGTTGCGAGCAAATCTCTTCCATGGTATATCCCGCATCGTATCCTGTTTTTTACTCGCACTCCTCTACCAAAGATCGGCTCCTTTGTTTTGGATGACAGAGGCTACTTGAGTTTGAATAACAGGCCTCTTACTGTTCAATATCAACAGTTGGAAAACGAGAATATTCCAGTTGATGTTCCGCGAAATGTGACCTATTCCACCGTTGATTCCTACAACAATGATACCCTTGCATGCCACGAGAGCCGTTTTCGGTACCAGCCCAATGCAGACATGATCTCCCGGATGGCTTCTATCAGGCATGTTTGTGCGTTGATGGTTATGAGAAGTGTCTGGCCTTGTTTCTTTCGCCGTGATCTTTTCGAGGTCCCTTCTTTCTGGACCTTACTGACCTCCACCAGAGCAGCATTCTGGCGGATGATGAATGGAACATGAAGTGCATCATCGACCTTTGAATGAGCCTGCTCGCGCCCTTTGGAAATAATCCACCCGCCATATCGGTTGTCAGACCAATCTATTGATACGGTCAAGCTCGGGGACTGTGAGAGTCTTCATGCAGAATTCATGAAGAAAGCCTTTGAGGAGGAGGAACATAAGGTTACATCTGGGTTGGGAGAGAGGAACAATTTTGGTGCGCTCTCCCGCACTTAAGAGTCCAAACAGCATTGTTCTCGATCTTTTACGACTACACCCAACCGAAGCTCTCTAAGACTCATATAGATGAAGAATCATTCTGGTTAATCACAATGCGCTACTGGACGTTTGATACATATGATTTTCTTGAACGCAAGTTGGAAGAGAAGGAGCAATTCGGTATAGCATTACGCGAAGCATTCGAGGATCGATCGGAACTTAAGAGCAATACATCTTAAATGTCTTGCTTCTCGCTTCACCTTTTTCCTCTTTCTCCCACATCGCCGGATCGTTTAAAAAAAAAGGATCGCTCGTCTCGTCCTATTTTGTCGTGCGACCTCAGCCGAAGAGGAAAGTTGTTGAATGGTTTTGACATCTGCTTTGATACCGTACGTTGCTTCTTGAACTGTGCCGTCGTAACTTGAATTAGAGTGTCGGTCACCCATCTTGTGGAGATTTAGACCGCCAATGTGGTATCAGCGATCCAGGCGGAGCAAATGAAACGAAAGATGGGAAAGGTAGCAAAAGGTGAAGGTACAAATGCAGAAAGGAGCACACTGGTATCGGAACTGACTGGGGTGAATCTCCTCGAGGGAGTGACGGCGCCTGCTGGTTTTGTACGGAAGAACTGGTCAATCCACCCCAATATAAGTCGTAGGCAGTAAGCTGTCAGTATGCTGGGTTTTTTCATTGTAGGTGAGACTGCGTCCAGCTCGTGGATGCCTCGCGCCAGAACCGTCTGGACTTTGGACATTGAGCAGAAATCAGCACAGAATGCAGCGTCGACAACGACTTGACCTCCAGTCTTTTCCAGTCACTGGTGTCTGTTCCTTTTGACAAAGTCTATCACACAAAATTGTAGCTTTCTCCCTCTCTACCTGGCTGCGCTCCCTCCCCACTCGGAGAGTTCTCCAGGGCACTGCAAGTGTCAGCGATGTCCGTCCGGCATGGCGCCGGTCGTTAAACACCTGGATTTGCCCATTCTGAGTGTGTCTATCGGACCAAGCAACGCACATGCACGTGTATGTCGGCCATTGTTGTGAGACCTCCGCAACCAACGACAGTGAATGAATATACACTTCTCCTAATTTCTCGGGCATGATTGATCTTGAAGACAACCGAACCGGACTCATGGACACAACGCGACGGCCAGTATGTGCGGCTCAATGTTAAGGATGTATCATCGGTGTGTGTGAAGGAGCGGAAAAGACATATATATATATATATACTTCTCTCTTCAGAACTGGCTGCCGCCACATTTCCACCCACCTGAGGCTGCTGAATCACGCGAGATGCAAGATCAAAGGCGTTCAGAAGTCGGGCCCACTGCACGGGAGAAGTAGTAGCTGCGGTATGTACACAGTGTGTTCTCTCGCAAATGCGTTGGGAAAACCTCTTCTTCCTTCCCCCGGAGGATGGATACGGAGGAGAAAAAAAAAGGGAAGGGAAAAGAAAGGGAATAACTAGACATTAATAAACTAGTTACGCATTAAACATCTAATTTAGTTAGCTATTATTATAATAAATAAAAGAAAAAGAATAAGTAAAATAATAATAATATTCTGACCGCTTGCATGCTTCTTTTTCTTTGCCTTGCGCTCTCTTCGGGGGGAAAATAAAATGGAATAATAGAATAAATGCCGAATAAATGCAAACCAGGAACTGGAACTGGATGAAAAAAAAAAAAAAAAAAAAAACAGCCCATTTTCAAAAGCAAAGATCACCAGCACGGATACCGCTGAAACGAGGAAAAAAGCAAGAAAAAGAAAAGAAAAGAAAAAACGAGAAAAGGAGGAGGGCATACATCATTCCTTGCGTAGGCGGGAACAGAAGGGCTGCATGCATCTGCCAGGATCTTAGGATCCTATAAGATCGATGTTAACACATATAATTCCGGAAGGAAGAGAAGGGTAGGATTCATCCTCTTCACATTCCACATGCCAGCACAAGGACACACACACACACACACACACACACACACACCACGCTCTCCTCCTCTCTCTCCCCCTCTCTGTCTCTCATATGCATAAAAAGGGGCTTCGACACAACATTCATTTCAGCTCATAAAACCGTAGAGAAAACGTAACCTGTCGTTAAGGAAGTAAACATCGCATTTCCGCCAAGAAAGGAGAGGGGAGGGGGGAAAATATAAAAATGAAAATGAACATAAAAAATAAATAAATAAAAAAGTCGGGGAGGAAGCGGAATAAAATATGAGTAGATGGTCGTCATTCAATACGACCACGACCTGGAAGTCGATCGACAGGACAGGGAGGAAACAGGAAGAGAAGGGAGGTAGAAGGCGGAATATAGGTGTTGCTAAAAAAAAAGCAGCTGGGAAACACCTATCACTCAACAACGAGGAAGAAGCCCCGTCCTCCGTTCCCGTTGCCGCCTCCCTTCAAAAAAGCCGCTGTAACTGCGGGTACTCAACCGAGTACTTCGAAATAAGCTTTTTCTTCCAGAACTCAAACGACTCCTGCGCAACGGCGGCCGCATTCTCATCGCCCTCCCGAATAAAGGCCTTCCGCAGGCCCAAAAACAACGCCTCAAACCCCCACTGGTCGGCCGTCCAGCTGTCGCCCAACGAGTACAGAAACCGCTGTAGCCGGCGGCCCTTCAGCACGATGTCTGCCATGTCAGGCCTGCCGCGGCGGCGGTATATATCTGCAAACTCCAGTTCGGCGGGTGAGAGGGCGTTGTCGCCGCCGACGAAGCTGCGGGTGGGCCACAGCATGGCCGGGGAGCTGAAGGCGTATTCCTTTGACTTGATTGACGAGGAGGACCAGTCGATGATGGCGGTGATGTTGCCGTCGTCGTCGACCATGATGTGGTCGTCCGTTTCGCAGAAGTGCTTGAGGTAGAAGGGCCCGCCTTCGCGGCTGTCTGTCGAGGCGACCAGGTCCGGGATCGTGTGCAGGCGCCAGAGGTAGGACAGGAAGTGGCAGAGAGAGAGATGTGCGAACTCGCCGTCGGTGATGATGTCTAGCTGTAAGTGCATGATGGCTCTGAGGGAGGCGTTAAGGCTTGAGAACGGCCCAATTGGAGTCCGAGAGTCGCGGAACAGGGGAAGCTGTGCATATCCGCCTATGCTGACTTCTCCATCGTCCGACGGGACGATTGACCCGGTCATCTCGAACGAATGGCGCTCCAGCTCGAGTGAGATATCCACCAGCTGCTCCATGATCTTCGTCTGTCTCGATTTGCTGGCTTTGTCCCATTGCAGTTTCCGACCGCCCATCTTCTCCAGAAGGACGAATGATACGCCGACATGGCCATCCGCAGAGTCAGCCCAGTAGTGGTAGTATACCCCGGGGGCAGGCACGGCAGTTTTTTCGAGGAATTTGAGCGTGAATACCTCGCTCAGAAAGATATATTTCTGTACCGACAGGGGCGGGAAAGCGTCATTTCTCAGCCGTATCCGTGCATCCCACACCACGCCATCCTGGAAATTTATATCCACGTGGAAATCGGTTTTGGTCATATGCTTCGAGATGCGTCGCCACTGGGTGTCTCTGTCGGCCGTGAGAGCAGGGATCGAGCAAGGGACGCCACGACGAAGATTACTCGCCAGCGAAGTCAGGGCGCAGACATCTAGCTGGTCCAGGACCTTGAACAGGCGGCCACGCTGGGACGAGAGATAGGCCTCGCGGTATGCATCTGGATCGGTATCCTTTTAGTTATCAACGAAAGTCAAAGTTAGCGGGGGGGAAGCTCCCGTTCGGCAAAAAAGGTAATTGACAATTCCAAAGCAGCGCAAAAAAAAAAAAAGGGGGGGGGGTCTCGTGCCTCCGAAAGACATCTGTGAGAAGCTGACTTGATGTGGGCGCCGCAATGGTTCCTGGAGCAGATCAGACAGCCGCCATGTTTGCGGGCCGCCGACTTGGAGCAGCCGTGCAAGTCGCAACCCCTCAGAGGCATAATACAGCTGCAGCTGCAGTGAGCTACATAAATATGGACCTCCCGGGGGCCAGTGGAGGGGCAGCAGGACAGGGGGTAGATGTAATGGCCGGGAGAATGAGGGTGGTGACCGAGAGTGTCTATCTATGAACAGCGTGTTCGTGGTGTATGTGTGCGTGTGTGTGTGTGGAGCAGTGGTGATCCTGGCGGGTCTTCTTCTTGGTGGTGGTGGTGGTGGTGGTGGTTGTTGTTGTTGAAGCTGGATGTGTGGAGGGAAAAAAAACGAGGATGCAAGCGATGTGAAGGCCAAAGAAAAAAACAAAAAGAGCAGCCAACTCAGCAGCAGCCGATGAGAACTGGCGAACTCACTAACAGGCAACGGCCAGGAACCAGCAGGACGTAGTGAATCCGCCGTGCTCGACTAGCCAGCAGTTGACTTTGGTTGGTTTGGCAGTTAGTTAGTTAGTTAGTTAGTTCGTCGTCGTCGTTGTCGGGGCCTTCGTCGTCCTCATCGTCGCCGCTGTGTAGATAGGCCGCAGAGGAGGCTGCCACTACGCCCAGTCAATACGCCCAGTCGGCCCAGTGCCCCGCCAAATCGCACCTGTAAGCGACCCGCAGACCCGCCGTCCATGCAGAAACCACTAACTACCGCCCGACCGCCAACCGCTGGCTGGCGGATGCTTCTCAGAAGTTGGAGATGTCGACCGAGCCCGTGCCAACCACAGAGCCTGCACACGCAATCTGGGAACCCCCCCCTCCCCCCCCCTTGGGTGGTCATATGAAGATTGGAGTCGCGGGCTGAGAACTTCGAAGCCTGCAAACTTGCTTGGGGAGAGGAAGGGGGGGTGGGTTGGGAAGAGAGAGAAGAGGAAGACTGTATGATGTATCTAGGTAGTGACGGGACGGCATCGCGGTTAGAACAAGTGGGAAGTTTTGATTCTGATCAAGGAGGTCTTAAACATCCAATTTACTCTTTTGACGAGCTCCACTCTTATTTATTTTTTGCTTGTTTTGTTTTATGGTAGAAATTGCGTTCCGTCGCTTCCACTGAGTGATGAAGAGAGAGATATATATATATATGCAAATCGACTCCTCAGAACTTATACAACCCTAGCCCCTTAACTCCAGTAGGTACTAGTAATAATGCATGCATCCATATATATGGCAGTACCAGTGCGCTCAATGCGTTAATGGTACGTTCCTTCATCAACTGAAATAGGGGGAGAAAGGCGGATATGATAACCCCGATGGCAACAACGTGGAAATACACTCAACAAACAGCGCCGTTTCACATGGCGGGTAGCAAAAAGAGGAAAAAGAGGAAAAAGCCAAAAAAAAAGAAAAAGAAAAAGAAAAAGGAAAAAAAAGATAGAGGGGAACGTAAAAACAATATATGTACTGTACTAGTATATAATATAACGTTAGATATATAATGAACGGAATGGCAATGCATGAGTGATGGACAGCGATAGAGGAAAGACGTGATTTTCGTGGGAGGGACTTTACTTATTTATGTATTTTTTTTCCAAATGCGAGTTCTAAGGGGTGCAAGGAGATGAAATGACATTCAGATGGACAATGCTGTTTGGCGGTATATCTTATGGTATGAGGAAGAGAGGTAAGACATCACGGAGGGAGAAGATGGATAACAAGTGGAAATAGTATATGCCCAAATTATGAAAACAAACCTCATGCTAGAGAGAGAGAGAGAGAGAGAGAGAGAGAGAGAGAGAGAACGCGGGAGCATAAAAGCTCTGGGGAAAGGCGGAATGGAATGAAAATCAATAAAAGAGATAAAAGAAAAAGCGAAAAAGGAGGAAAGGATACACAGTATCAACATTTTTCCGCCTGCTGATGCTTTTGTTCCATCATCATGCTTCTCATTTCATACTGGTTCGTTTTCAGGTATCAGGTATCAGGTATCAAGCCATGTAATGTCATAAGTGTCGTTTTGAATTCCCTTTACTTCCTGCCGAAAAATGATGCATAGCAAGTGCAAGACATGCAGGGTACGTAAAAATCAACTAGTAGTAGATGTGCCAAAAAAAAAAAAAAAAAAAGGGGAACAAAAAATGTGTGTGTGAGAGAGAGAGAGGGCTGGAAGAAAACGAGGAAGCAAAAGCAAGGACAAATGGGAATGAGGCAAAAGATCCATGATATTTTTTTTTTACCACACTCACTGACACAACAACCTGCAGCACCGTCCCAGATTCACCCCAATCACTCGTCCCCCAACAGCTCTCCGCAGCCTAATACTTCTTCCTCGTCCTGTAATCATGGGTCGCAACAATATTAACCTCTTCGCCCTCCTCCTCCTCCTCAAAAACAACCGGCGTCCGCCTCTCGCTCCGTCTCTTCGGCCGCCGCCTCCTACTCGAACTAATATTACTCGCGGAATCGGAGGGCAATATCTCTGAAACCCCATCTTCAATCCCGTCATCCGTTGAGCTCTCCCAGCCGCCGTTGCCATTCAGACCGTAGCCCCCGATGCCCGCTGCAGGCGTGCCCGAGAGCACTTCAACGCCCCCGGATCCCCCGCGCCGTGTTAGATTGGCAACTTGCAACCCCGCACCGCGTTCCCGAAGGGCGCCACGGATCGCTTCCGCTTTGACATGCAGGACTTCAAAGGCGTCTTCCAGCGCTTCCATGCCGAGATAGATGTCCCGTTCAATTTCAGCAAGGGCGGCGATTTCGGTGTCTTCGTCGACGTAGATGGGGGCGCCAAATGAGGCAGGGACCGGAGTGGAGGTGCGGGATGGATATGAAGGACCACCGTACGGCTGGCTGATGTTTCGGAGCCTGGCGTTAGAAGCTTGCGAAACCGGTCGAGTGGATCCAGGCCGAGGGGCCCGGACGGATGCGGCGGAGAACGTTTGGGGAAGGTCATCGTCTGCCCCACTACGGAGAAATCCATCGAAACGTCCGGAGATGAGAATGTCCCATTCATCGCTGCTGATGGCTGCGAGTGTGGCTAGGACATGGTGTATGCCCGGGTTCTTCAGCAAATAGAGCGCTGTTTCAGGGTCACGAGGTGGTATGGATAGTCTGTATAAACGCTGGATTGCAGCGCCGGACTGAACGATGGCATCCGGTCGATCTCGTGGTTTGGGAGTTTCACGCTTTGGCTCTGGGGGTGTCATTGCAATGTCTAATAGCGCACTGAAGAGTTCTCTCTCCTCCTGGTCTAGATAAGTTAGCATGGCAAACATCAGTGTCTCATCGTCAATCTCATCAGGCGGGCTGCCGCCTTGGTCGTTGCTGTAAGAAAGCCATTTATCCACAGCATGCTTCGTTTTCCTGGACTGGCGAACGAAATGTTCCCTAAACTCTTCGGGAATGTCCATATCCATCTTCTGCATCGGTTCGTCGCTGTTTGAATCCGTAATATCCGCAGCCCCCGGTTTGGCAGCGATTTTAAATGGAGGCCACGGCGGTAGATCCTGTCGACCAGAAACAAGCTCTAACACCTCGCCCCAGCTGACTCCCTCTGGCGCAACCTCGGTAGGGGAACACATTATACATTGGCACGATTCAGACGAAATATCCCGCGCAAAGACGGCTTCTAACCTGTCCAGGAGCCTCCTTGCAACCGATCTATACCCTGTGGCCACGGCGAGGGATCCACATTTCGATATCACTACTCCGTAGTCATCAAGCAACTTATTGTACGGCTCGAAAAGTTTGGAAGCAGCTGCCGCGGGTTTAAAGAAATCCTGCGGCATATTTGCAGACTCTCCAGCTCCAAAGAAACTTCTAGGGACATGATATTTGAGCCCACCATTGTTGAGTAAATAATCCACTTTTGGGATCGTAATGGGTACATTAGGAGGCGGGGGGCGGGGGCGGGGGCAATCCGGTAGATGGGGAGTGAGGCGCTGACGGCGGGCTCAGCTTTGTTGGGGATGATCTTCTCGGTGTAGGGATTCTGTGGGGCTCAGATGGAGCTCTCATGGTGATAGAGGGACGTTGATATGTAGGTTGCTGATTTGGTGCGATAGATGTTGCATCTGAGTCCACAGTGGAGGGTACAACTTCGATCTCGACCTGTGTTACTGATGATAGGTCTGGAGATGAGGGCTTTGCTTTTCGGCGGGATGATTGTTTGGCTGAGTCACTCCTCCCTAGTTGTCTTGATTTGGATGTATTTCCACTAGTTGGAGACTTGTTGTGCTGAGACTGGAGAGATTCAAACAATAACTTCCCAGGGGTACTTGGTCCTGACCCTCTGCTGCTCGTTTTCGAACCTTCATCTGACTTGCGGCGCATGCTTGAGGTGGACTCCTTGGAGATGGGGTTGGGCCTATGTTTCTTCTTTTCATCCTGACTCTTCGTTGCACTCCGTTTCTCCTCCGATTTTTTGTTCCCACCTGTGGTGCTCTCTCTCCTTGTAGACTGTTGGTCAAGGTTCGTTAACGGGGGGCTTGGAGGGGAGCGGTGAGCGCTATGCCGTCTAGATGCCTTCTCCTGCTCGGTAGGATTGATATCTTCTCCTCTTGTCTTGCCATTTGTTTCTTCTCCCGTAGTTAGATCAGTTGGTTCAGGCGTCAAGATATCCACTTTGGGTTGCCCGATGTTTTCCCTGCTCCCCAGAAACCCCACCGCTTCCTTGCTGTGCGCTTTGGAAAATGACGGATATGGTAAATTGGGCTTCGACTCCACAAAAAAGGCAGAGGAGGGGCGGGAATTCGAGTCGGTGGCGGGCATGGAGAGATTTGACGAGTTCAACCTATAATCTCCTGTAACAGCTCTCCTTCGATCCCTTTCTCTTGTTGTTGTGAGTTCGCTTGGTCTTGTCCTATGGAATATCCTCGGAGTCCGTCTCTCGTATCTCGTATCAGAATATCTGCTGCCTTCTTTCTCAACAGCATCTCCTTCGAATAACGATGGTGGGGAGCGATATCGAGGGCGACGTTGTTCCCTGTCCTTTTCTCTCTGACTCCTGCGTTGGCGATCCCGGTCCTCGTCCTTCGCAGGCATGACGCACGCCGGGAACGACAAGGGAGTCCTCCGGCGAAAGTTCGTTCGTCGGTTGTGGCGTGTAATCCACAGCTTATTGCTGATAGCCTGATGCCAGCCAGTAAGAGACTGGCCTGTTCGACATCAAAACCCTCTACGCTGTATATGCTTGTTGCGTGTGGCTTCTATTCAGACCCCATTTGGGTTTAACGTGAGGGACAAGGATGTGGTGGATGACGGAGGCGGTGCATTTGGTTGGTGGGTCGATGAAACGTCCAGACGCTGACTTCAAATTCTGGATCCCGTTTCGAGAGAAGCGAATCAAGCTGCAGAACCAAGCGTGAATTGCTCAACACCTGAATGGCCGATACACGCAGGCAACAGACGACGAGAGCCGGAGACGATGTGGGCGTTGCACGAAAGACTGCACGGAAGACCGAGAGATGGCCCAAAGAGTGGTTCAATCGGCTTGATTCTGCAGCAAGCATGGATGCAGGGCCAATCGGGAGCCTGCAAGAAACGTGTCTCAGGGTGTTGTTGTAGATGCTGATCTCTGGGACCGCGATTATCGATCGATGAGGTGGTGCTGATTACCGGATTCGGTCGCCACATCATTCCCATCACCACACCAACACGGCTTATTTACCTGTACAGTTGTTGAGGCAGCGCTGAGACATTGATCTTTAGGTTCTAGTTACAGGTAGCCAAATGACCCAAAAAAAAAGGAATGAGGAAATATCAATACTAATCTTTCCAGAGATTGATTGGTGGTAAATCCAAATATATAGATATCTTTTCTTTATATACCAAAAAATAAAAAAAAATAATAATTTATCGAGGAGATCATTTATCCTGAATAGGCTTTTCAAAATAAGTTGATGTTTCCGCCATCGAAGATTCAAGAATCCAACTGCCGTTTGTTTCAATGGCAATGCTTCCCTGCATAGCAGCACGGCGAAGCTTCTTGCTCGCCCGTCTTCTGCGCCCCGTCTGCGTTTCCCATTCCCAACCCTCCTTGAGCCACATCCAGGTCAAGAATCCGCGGAGCTCCTTATCCTTGGGAACCACTGATTTCCATTCAGGCACGAATCCATCAGGCGCCTCTGCGCCCTCCCAGTCCCTCGCCAAGCCCCTCAGCTCATCACGACAAAATATCCTCCAGCTATCAAGGGCATACGAACCTAGGCCGGGGAGATGAGCGATCTCCCAGGCGACTCGGGTGTCATCATCACCCACGCATTCTCCAGGTTTGACATCACGCCCATCGCCTTTGTTGGGATAATGGAGCTTCCTGTACCTTTTTCCTTTGATGGGGGGATTTTCAACCCAGAGCTTTGCGAGGGCAATACATTTGCGGGCACGGGCATTCTGGAAACCCAGACAATGGATCATCCCGACAACATCCTCTTCCTGCGCTTCTGCGAGGGCCGCGACGGTCGGATATCTCTCAAAAACGCTGTATAGAACCGGTATCGCAACCTCGCCACGGGTTCGATTAAGGAAGATTGTTGCGATCAACAGTCGGAAGGGGTCGTGAGCGAGCTTCTCTTGGATCAAGCCGAAGGATCGGGCTGATATTGGTGGGAATGGGAGACAAGAGGCGGCATTCCGACGCTTCTGGGGGAAGTACGGGGACTTCTTAGGCTGTTTGGCCATATATCGTTCCTCAGAGATTCCAAGGCTGTCTGTCTGTCCTGTCTGTCCGGATTTAACCTTTAACTATGTATGTACATGTACTTTCTGGCTCAAAGGGTCTGGATTTGGGGCCCATATCACGTGGCCAGCATAAAGTTCCAGATTCAACCGGTACTCCGTTTTGTTCGGCTGCGTTGCACCAAAGCCCAGAAAACATTGGAACCCGCAAGACTAACGCTCTCAACGAACCAGGGCCTCCTTCCCTTCGCAGGCATAAGCGCCGCGGGAAACTCTAAAGTTTTAGAGCGAGAGAACCCTAAACCTAGTTCTGAAAAGGCCTGTGAACCGTGCCACAGTGGCTGACGTTCCAGCTGCAACATCGTCCCCCTAGTTGGTTTTATATAGATCTGATAATAGAGAGAAAAAAATTTTTTTTTTTAATATTGATATAAATGGACCTGCAATGCACACTAGTATTTTCTATCACAAGATTGCCGGATCTCGCGAGATCAACAACTGCCTCCCTGATGTGGGAGAGAACTTCTGCTCCCCAGTTGTGAATACGCAGCATGGAACAAATGCTGAAAATGTTGCCAGATAAGGAAACGATTTCTGCTCAAAAAAGGACGAGAACCTGTTCCCTCTTGCTGCTCCCCAAGAGCAGTAGAATTGTGATGAAGAATGCGTAAACATATTTTCCCCCTTCCCGATCTGCCAAGCACTTGATTATGCCGATGTATTCTTGATACGCTGAATTTTCTGGCGGATAGAGTGGGGCTCCTTAAGATACACCCGTTTGACAAGGGAAAGGAGTAACCTGCATATCGAACCATAGAAGGGGCTTATTTATGTACAACACATTTCGCTAGCCTAATGTACACTTCGCTCGCCTCGATAACGTATGTACAAGAGTGGATAACATGGCTCTATGACCGTCTTAAAAAGATTATTCGGAGAGATCGCAAAAATTAAAACAAAAATCAAGTAAAATAAAAAAGAAAAAAACCAAAAAACCAATACACCTAACGCACATCGCACTCACGCAACAGCTCCTCCCGAATCCACCTGTCTAGGCTCCCCAATCGCTTCATACATGCCATCCGCCATCAGCCGGATAGCTTGCACCTTGCTGGCCCCCGGAAGAACCCATTTCACCGAATGATTCCTACTGATCATAAACGCCACCGTGCTGTTATCAAACGAATACTCAAACTCTGACACATTCGGGCTAAGCTGGTCATGGACACGGGGTTCCTTGAGCGCGTCATAGGTGGTCATATTCCTGTCAAGGAGATTGATGACACTCTGCACAGTGCCAGTGATGATACGCGACCCACCCGCGGCACCCGTGATGAAATAGACCGTGCCGTTGGGATGGGTGACGATCACCGGGCATATGGAAGAGAGCATGCGCTTGCCCGGTTCGATGAAGTTGGCAGGTGAGGGGATGTAGCCGAATGAGTTGTTGGTGCCGGGGATGGAAAAGTCATCCATGTCGTTGTTCATGATAATGCCGGTTTCGGGAACCATGACTTTGCTTCCGAAGAGGAGGTTTATGGTTGTTGTGAGGCTGATGGTGAGGCCTCTGGAGTCGGCGGCGACGACGTGGGAAGTTCCCGGACTGTGCGTGAGTGAGTGTGGATGTCAGCTTTTCGATCTTTGAAGAGCTGAATGTACAATGGGTCTAATTGTTTGTTTTGTCCATCGTTTCCACCGAAGGTTCACGGATTTGAGTTGAGGAGTTGGGGATTTGGGGCTGGCACATACGTTTCTAGGCTTTCAAATCCATTGGGGTTATAATCAGAGACATTGAGAGTATGCGAATCAGAGATTTTGTTTCGGATAATAGCAGCCATGGAACTATGTAGCATATGATCTTCATATTCATCCATTCCCTCCGAATAGGATGGGTCAGCCAAATGAGTCCGCTACGGGGAAAAGAAGGGCCGGAAGAAACATAGGTCAGCATTCAGAAATATGAACTCTGTCACGCAGAACTAAGAGAAGAGGTGGGGTGGGGGTGGGGGGGGTCTACCTGTCCATAGGCAAATCTCATTGCCTCAACAAGATGGTGGGTGCTCAGGTTCACATTTCCCTTGACAAAGAAATCATCATATTGACCGACAATGTTCAAGATACTCAATGCAACGACGCCACTGGACGGGGCCCTCGTGCTGGTCACAGTGTAACCCCGATAGTTGATATGTGAAGCGTTTCGAATCACAACGCTATAGTTCTTCAAATCGTCCAGAGTCATAGTCCCATTATGTGCCTGGAGGGCTTGGATCATGGAATCCGCAAGCGGCCCAGAATAAAAAGCATCGGGCCCGTAATGGGCGATTGTCTCGAGTGTTTGAGAATATCGTGCACGAGTGATAGTATCCCCCAGGCCCAACCGCGTTCCATTGGGGGCAAAGTCAACCGCCCATGAAGGATCTTTGGATAGAAAATCCTCTTTTCCTGCTGTTGCAGCCTCCATGTAATTGACCAGGTCCACATTGACGGGCCATCCTTCCCGTGCAAGACGAATGGCCGGTTGCATAACTGTTGACCAGGGCAAAGTACCATATTTCTCATGTAGGTATTGCAGCCCTCGAATCTCACCAGGGACAGCGCTGCCGCCATGTGGGGTTAGCTAGTAACAATTCAAATCTCGAGAGGGTATATAGCAGATTAGCATTTACCTAGCCAAACCCCCTAAAACCGCCCCTTCCACGTTACCTTTATACATATCCTTATGCGCTGCTGCAGGAGCCATTTCTCTGAAATCGACGACCTCGTACTCGCCTTCTGGCGTTCGTACAATTGCGAATCCACCACCAGAGATACCGCTATGATACATTGCTGGAATAACAAATGACGCGCTTAGCAGGAGCACATTTCTACACGCCAAGGAGCCCGGGTAGGGTGTTTTCAAATGAACACCTACCAATCACGCCAATGCAGAATACAGTTGCAACCATCTGTGGTAGATCGAATGAGTTCATGTCCTGAGCATTTCAAAGCAAGAAACCAGGCAGCCTCACTACGGATTCCGCCAACAGTGCTACAAGGGTAACATATTATATCTAGGATACGAAATGATGTGACGACAAGGACAACAGGGTAAATTACACCACAGAAATGCACAATAGGAGAGGAAGGCGAAAGATGAAAAACCAAAATACTCACAGCATCCGCCGCGGTTCCACCCATCTTCATCATCTCCGCCCCCATCTGGCTACAGTTTCGATTCTCAGACGCAACAGCACCCAACTGACCATGACGGCCATTTCCAGGAGCAGAAGCATCGCTGCTCAGCTGCACGTCCAATCTCCCCCAGAATGTCGTAAGGGACGAGTATAGAGAAACCGCAATGAGCAGCATCATCGATGCCGCCGAGACGACGACGACAAGGGAATGGTTGAACATCCTGCCTAGATCCTCCTTAAATCTGGCTCAATCCTCCCCGGAGACATCAACGGGCCGTTGCCCCCATCCTTTCTGCTCGAGAAATGCACTACTAGTATTTTTGTGGTGGGTTATCTTTTGCTGGTTTAATGCACGCTGTGTTCGCTCGGTGCTGGAGAACCGGACGAGATAAGTTCATGGTTGTTGGCATCCCTACCTAGGTAACCTTGGAATGCTCGCTATAATACCACGTGATCACACCTATTTAGCAGCTAGATTGGTTACAATGAACCAACATTCCACCATCACATTTGAGGGAGTTGGTTCAGCCTAAAATGTGGAGTGATTTCGAAATTGGGGAATTTTCACATTTGCCTGAACCATGTTTTGACTGCCGATTCCGGCCCCAGTGCTGTGTTTTGGTTAGTGGCACACTAGCTAATCATACAGGTGACCTGCCTAACCAAGATATCGGAGATCAGATTGTGTTTGATAATGATATAGAGATAACATTTTGAAGCGCAGAAAATTGGAAATATACATACCATATCAAGCGTATATGCAACATCCACATTTCCATAACAAAAGGAAGAATTTTGTATGGAAAAGTAGATAGTCAAAGGGGGAAACTGTGCATGAGTTGGACCCAGTATTTTGGTTAGTAACACGCTATAATTTTAGGGCACCAAACTAAAACTAGAACACCGGGATAGACCTCCCGAAGGCCCAATGAGTCAAAGATGGTAACCTTGCTCCAAAGGATCAGCTTCGAGCAGCAATTGATTTCCATGATCAGTGGTTACATGAAAATCGGGGAATATCATAATCGCACAGCAACTGAGGATTTACCGTCCGTCGTGTCTAGTCCATTCATCTGTATTCAATTCCTTGAAAATGATTGTAGACACTTTTCAATTTTGGATAGTATCAATCAGTTGATCCATTAGAAACGTCAACCTTAACATAGTGAGCCTTCTGTTTGGTTTGGTATATATGGCCTCAACTGTACAGGACGGAGTCCAATGAAGTGGCTTTAAACAAGGTTTCCTGGCCGAAATTGACTTTACCATGCACTGGACGGACGTTCAACTGAATGCTGATGCAGGATTCGAGAAAGTACCTCTGTAGTCCTGAGTTGGGCCCAAATGAAAAAAAGGCCCACATGGGGCGAGTTATGGTGTCCCTGAGTAGAGGTTTCGAAAAGTGCTACATCTCCCTCCAGAATCTTCCAGGATATCGGAAAGGAAAGAAAAAACTATTATTGTTGAAGTGGATGGTGTCACGAACCTTCGTTGGCTCTACATGTAGGCAGGCTCCTAGGCTGCCTATTGCAGACTAGAACACAGCGCATAGATGCCTCCTCTGCCTTGAAGAAGAGATGAGTCTGACAAAACGAAATACAATTCAGGCAACAGAATCACTGAAAATCATTTCATTGGGTGTTCCTCCCCAGAAAGCTCTTTCACATAGCCCAGTCACAACAAAAGAGAAATCCTAGTTTCGTGCGGTGTAGCAGAAACATTCTTGTCGGCAACAGTACCCTATCCATACTCAATTGGCTACCTGAAGAGCCTGCTGCGAAAAGGACAAATGTGAAATCTGGTGTCTATATACTGATTTGGCGGTGTGGTATGTTGTGACTAGGCATTTGCTTATAACTTGAATAGTCAAATAAGAACGGCAAACCAAACTATAATTATAGCACTATGATAGCTATCCCCTCGTCTGGCCGCCAGGCACAATTAGCGCAATACCATTAGTGTAACAACTAAGCTGTTAGTTCAGAAGTACCAACCAATAATTTCTCATACTAAATTCTATATGATCTGATTTGTTGATACAAGGTGCGCTACTACCCTTTCTCATGGTCACTACCTTCCATTCGATTAAATCCAGATCTGAATCATCATCGGATTTCTCTGTCATCCACTCAAACTTGTGCTTGGTGTCAGTACAAAAGAAAGAGAACAGAAGGGAATAAAGATAGAACTCCAAGAACAAGATCTGGTTGCGCTGTATGTAATAATATTCCCCTCTGTTTGAAGAGTCAGTGTTGGCAGGAGTTCCATTCTATATCTTAATTAGGGCTAGATCAAATAAATTACATATATTACATAAAAACATGCCAATACAGCCAATCTCTCATATAATCCAGTAGATTTTGTGTTTTTAATACGCTAATGTACACGCTAAAAAATGACGCTAATTGTGCCTGGCGGCCAGACGAAGGGATTGCAGTGACTGGTGGAGTGATTGTATATCTGCTAGTCATGGTGTCTGGGCTTGGAGAAGCTCTTGATGGCAGAAGATAAAATCGGTAACAGGCCCGTGATACTGGAAGCAACGCGAGGGGGCTCTTGGCAAGTGCAAGATCAATGAAATAAATTTGTAGCCGCACAAATTCATGTAAGATGATTTGTGGTTAGGATAATTCTTTGGATGTTGGTCTTATATACGGATACAAGATTGAAGCGAGTTACAAAAGTAGAACTAGCTCCTTGACTTGACTCACAAACTAGATGACTCAGCTCCTTCCTTGGGTTTAGCGTCGATCTCCCCGACGTCATGGCCACGGATTACTAATCCAGGTTTGCCGTCCCATCTCCACTGAGATGCAGCTTGAAGTGATTCAAAAGACACTTGCTACACTCAACTTCTGTAATTCCTAGCGTTTGTTTTTTTTATCGAAGTCCCTGAGGCTTGCTTCTTTTTTTTGTTTATTTAAAAGCCTGCTTTTCATTTTTATTTCTCCCGCTCTTTTCTGTCAACTCTATTACTGAGGACTACGAGTAGACAAGAATAAACCCGATTTTCCCTTCTGGCTTTCATTCGACAAACAACTGAAGTTAAATTCCCGTCGATATTTTTTTATCTTTCTCAATTCCTTCTGCTGCACCTGAACCCGGACGGAAGTGGTGAATCCTCTCGGGAAGGGCAACTACCCCGCGCCTGTATGCGCCGGCCAGCTACCAGCGATGACTGCTACTACAACTCAATCACAGTCTTCAACTGCGCAGACTCCATCTCTAGATCAAGCTCCCGCTCGTGATGAGAGGATAAATTCAAACGATACCGGTTCCAGGCGAACAAGACGTCGAGGCAGGGGAGGAAACAGTGGGAACAGTGGGAGCGGAGGAAATGTGAATACATCTCGCAATCGGACATTGTTTTACGGAAGCGGGAGACGAGGTGGTGACCCGGGTCGCGGCGGACCGGGAGCAGGAACAGGCGCAATATCCGGGAGAGGAAGAGGGAGACTGCGAAGTGACGCGTCCAACACAACGAGGACCGTTGCCGGAATGGGAAGATTATTCGGCGGACGGTTGACACGGGAAGAACCACAGACAGCTGACGATGGTGGAAGCGATAGATCACTCGTGCAAGAGGATCAGGCCACACTACGACCTAATGCTCCAGAATTTATACCTGGAGTTCACGTAGCTACAACTACACCTACACCTACAACGATATCGACTCATACCCCCACGCGGAACCGGGAAAGAACGAGACAACCAAGGCCTCCAAAAGCGAAATCTACAGCGAGCGACATTGCCACTCGCACACATGAGGATATCACCAACGGTGTCTACGAATGCCCCATATGCACAAGCGAACTTGGTCGGAAAGCGAAAGTGTGGTCCTGCTCGTTATGCTGGACTGTTTTCCATCTCAGCTGCATAAAGAAATGGTCGAATAACGAGGGTTCGGTAATGGCAAGGCCAAGACAACAGCAAGGCCAGGATGGCCATGACCACCCGCGACAATGGCGCTGTCCAGGATGCAACTTACCTCACGACATTTTGCCATCGACGTATAGCTGTTGGTGTGAGAAGGAGACGGATCCGCGACCCTTGCCTGGATTGCCGCCCCATTCCTGTGGGCAGACGTGCTCCAAGGCCAGGAAAGGGTGCCCCCACCCCTGCGATTCTGTATGTCATGCAGGCCCTTGTCCGCCCTGCACGGCCATGGGCCCAACGCAGTTTTGTTTTTGTGGACGCCATGAGTCGACAAAGAGATGTGCTGACACCGACTACGAGAATGGGTGGAGTTGCCGGGAGCCATGCGGCGAGCTATTGCCCTGTCTTGAGCATAAGTGTGCTCGTCCTTGTCATGAAGGCCTTTGCGGCGCCTGTGAGGAGATTATTGAGGCAAAATGTTACTGTGGAAAGTCTCAGACGAAAATGATGTGTTGTAATCGGGAGGAGGAAAAGCACAGTTGTCTTTCCCATGGCAAGGACACCTCCGAAGAAATAGTAGAGGAATGGGTAGGCTGTTTCGATTGCAGAGAAATCTGCGATCGCGCCTATGACTGTGGAATACATACATGCCAGAAACGGTGCCATCCACAGGATGCAGCTTTGCCACATTGTCCTAGTTCTCCCGATGTTATAACCCATTGCTCTTGTGGGAAAACACCTTTATCAGATATTCCAGGTTACATGGCTCGAACATCGTGTCAAGATCCAATCCCAAGTTGCAAAGAACCATGTGGGAAGCTGCTTCCATGCCAGCATGAATGCCCCATTCTCTGCCACGCTGGTCCCTGCCCTCCTTGTTTTTTGAAGGTATCCATAACCTGCAGATGTGGAAAGGGTGTGTTCCAATCAATATGCAATCAAGGGGCAATTGAACCACCTCATTGTTTCCGGGTGTGTAAAGCCACTATGAACTGTGGGAGACACACCTGCGGTGAGCATTGCTGCCCCGGTGAGCGCAAGGCAATTGAACGACAAGCGACGAAGCGAAAGCTAAAATCCCTCAATGTTGCCAACCGCCCTAATGATCACGATATCGAAGCGGAGCATATCTGCACACGAGTGTGTGGGAGGTTGCTCAAATGTTCAAAACATATGTGCCAGGAACTCTGCCATAAGGGAAGCTGTGGTACGTGTCGAGAAGCTATATTCGAGGAAATATCCTGCAACTGTGGCCGATCAGTGCTCTACCCGCCGTTACCATGCGGCACACAGCCTCCACTCTGCCATTACGATTGCTCGAGGCCGAAATCATGTGGACATCCACAGACATCGCACAATTGCCACACTGATGACGAAAGCTGTCCCAAATGCCCGTTTCTAACAGAAAAGCGCTGCCTGTGCGCAAAAAAGACGTTGAAGAATCAACCCTGTTGGCTGGCAGATCCGCGATGCGGCCTTGTATGCAACAAGGAGCTTAAATGCGGCTCCCACACATGCAAAAACCTCTGCCATCGGCCGGGAGAGTGCGAAGACTTGACCCAACCTTGCCAGCAGCCTTGTGGCAAGATCAAGAAACTCTGCTCGCACCCGTGTTCTGATCCCTGCCATGCTCCATTTCCCTGCCAGGAGAAAACCCCGTGCCAATCCCTCATCACAATAACATGCCCCTGCGGCCGTTTAAAACAAGAAAAGCGCTGCAACGCTTCCCGAGACAACAGAAACCGTCTCCAACAAAGTCAAAGTCAAGCCCCCAGTCCCTTAAAATGCGACGACGAATGCGCGCGTCTCCAACGCAACCGTTCCCTCGCGTCCGCCTTAAACATCTCCATCGACCCGCTCACAACCTCGGCAACAACTGACGGAGACTCCTTGGCAACAGCCACCCTCCCCTACTCCCCTGAAACCCTCGACCTGTACCTCACGATCTCCACAACCTCCACCCGCTCCACCCTGCAAACCTACGAAACAACCTTCTACACCCTCGCCACAAGCCAAACACAGCGCAGTGCCCGCTTCCCTCCCGCCCGCTCACAACTCCGTGCCTTCATCCATTCTCTAGCCGCAGACTGGGGCTTCATATCCGAATCCTACGACCCAGAACCACACCGGCACGTCGCTATCTTCAAGGGCGCGCACTGGGTGCCGCCGCGCGGCCTTGGCGCTGAGGTGGCAGGCGGGGCAGTGGCGCAGGTTGGGATCGGGATTGGCGGGCTGAGTGTTGGCGAATGCGTGAAGATGCGCGAAAGGGAAAGGACGCGTTCGAGAGAGGCGAGGAAGGCGGCTGCAACTGCAGAAAGGAGTCGGGGGGTCCTTGACAGTGGTGGGGATGGGGATTCTGCCGCGGTTGGCGCGGGCTTAGGCGATGGTTGGGCGCAAGTTGCGTCGAGGAAACGGCCGACGGCAGCGCCGCCAGAGTCTGCGTTTGTGTTTGGAGAGGTTGGGGGTGGCGACAAGGGGCGGACGTTGGTGTTGAGGAGTGGGGTTGGGCTTGGAGGGAAGGTGAAGGGGAAAGCAGGTGCGGCTGGTTCTGGAAGTGAAAGTAGGAGTGGGGGTGGTTGGAAGTCGTTTCCTGCAGGGTTTGCGGAGGATGTTGTTGACGATTGGGAAGAGGAGGTTGAGAAGGAGGAGAAGGGCCAACTCGGTGTATCCGAGAATGGTGCCGTTGGAGGTTGAGGATGCGGGATCGAATGAAAATTGGGATTGTAAATTGAGGGCGCGAATGGGAGTGTGAACGAGGATTGACCGGTGATGGGTGTTGGCACAAATGAATGTTGGAAACAGGGAGCGGATTGATTGATTAGGTAGGAGATATAGTGTTTCTCCCAGACCTTCCCAGACCTTCTCATCAATCAATGGCCTCTTAGCACCTTTGTGCTATACATACCGAGTTTGCGCATCGTGCCAGAAGATAATGCGGTACGCTTACACTTGTACCGTACTCCGTACATCTTGAGAAGCCATCACTCTCTCTCACACACACATGTATGTATACACAGTATATATGAATATATGTAAGCGAAAAAACTACTTGTGGGATGCATAGTATACATGAACATTTGGCCTCTTAATCAACAGATCTACATAACAAAACACCCCTTTTCATTAGCTCTTTGAATCTGGTTCCTAAATCTGGTCGTCTGAGAGCCAGCAACGTATTTGAAGTCCCGAAACTGAAATAAAATATATATATATATATATGGAAAACATTGCACAATAAATAAATAAATAAAATAAATTATTAGAAGAAAAAAAGATGTGTGAAAATGCGCGCAAACTGAAGGGGGAATCGTGAGACTTGAACAGAATGCGGAGATATAAAATGAGATGACGATGATGATGCTGAGACGAGACGAGATGAGATGAGATGAGGTGAGAGACAGATGCATAAATCCAACACAATAGACCAAAAGAAAAGTAGGAAAACAAAAGGAGAAACAAAAAGAAAAAGAACAATGGCATCTATCACATCCAGAAGGTCCTCACATCCATACACCCCATACACCCCACACCCTTCCACACAGCTAGACAAACACAACAATCTCCCCCCGGTCATTCCTCTTCAGCCTCAATACCCGCCACAGCTCCCTCTCCACCTCGATCCTCCGTTCCCTCCCCCGTTCCCTTTCCCGCTCTCTACTCTCCCTCCCCTCCTTATTCCGTCCGCGCCCTCTCCCCTTCTCCCTCCCCCTCTCCCGGCCCCCATCCCTTTCTCTTTCTCTTTCCCTCTCCCTCTCCCTCTCCCTTTCCCTTTCCCGACCACGGTCCCCCTCCAAAATCCCCCCCAGCCCGTCCTCCCGATGCAACCGCTTCAGCGCCTTATGAACAGACAAACCCCTCCCAGACTCCGGCCCCTTCGTCACAAGCGATAAAAACATACCCGCCCGCTCGCGAACCATGAGCTCGTCCTCCTCACTCCGTTTATAACCGCCACTAGCCCCACTACTACTCCCACCACCGTAAACGACGAGTTGATTATCATGGTTAGCATGATTCTCCGCGACGTTCCCGCCCGCGTCGTCCGCATGATACTCGATGGCCTTCAGACGGCGTGAGGCGGCGGTATTATTATCCTTCCCACTACGACCGGAACCAGCGCCAGCGCCAGAACCCGCGCGTGTGCGCGTACGCGTAGCCGCACCAGCACCAACACTGGAACCCTTATTGCCCCCATCGCCCACCACCCTCTTCTTCGTCACCACCCGTCGCTCCGGCTGCGCCAGCGCAGCACGCTGTCTCTTCTTCTCCAGCCGCGCCTCCGCAGCAGCCACGGCTGGGGGGATGACGGCTTCAGCGAGGCTATGGCGCTTGCCATCCTTACCCGCCTCAAGGGAGAGAGGGTAGGAGTTGTACGGTTTGGGTTTTGGTTTGGGAAAGACGTTGCCGTTGCGGGCGAGTAGGGACATGATGTGGTCTGCGCGATCCTTGATCGCGAGCGCGAGCGCGGTGTCGTTCTCGTTCACGGAGTCATTGCTGTTCTTATCGTTGCTGTTATTGTTATTGTTATTGCCGCTGCCGTTATGGTTAGAGTCACTATCTGCCCTGCGGGTGCGTTTGATAGGCGATGCTGGGTCTTGGAATTGGTAGCGCCCATCATCTCCTCCTTCGTCGGCGCTGCAATAGGCCGCGTCTGGAGTAGGTGGGGAAATGTCTCTCATCATGCGATTAAGGCCACCGGTGAGCCCTGAGTGGCTCAGTGTTGGGGTTGATGGGTTAGCAATGGAACTTGAAGGCGGGGCGTCGATCATTGGGACGTCGCCACCGCCATGTGAAGTCGAGTTGGCCATCTGGGCATCAATGTCTTCAACATGGCCACGCTTACGCTTCTTGTCACCTGTGCTAGTCAGATTGTTATGAGGAGTGTGGTACTGGTCCGGGGAAGTGGCGCGATCCCGGTCTCGATCCCGATCCCGATCCCGGCGGGACGTCCGGTCCTTATTCCGCTTTGGAGCTGGGGTCATGAAACTGTTGAAAGAAGCCGTGGATCCATTTGCACCTCCGTTTTGGTATAGTGGTGCCTCTAGGGTGTCCGCGCCATAGGAGAAGCCGTTTTCCTCAAATGCCACATCGTAAATTACCTCATCGTCCCTCCCATTGTCAAGTTTTGCAAGCTCCTTAGGCGCATTGAAAAGCGGGGGTGCATTTTTCAGCATAACCATTGGCGCATTGGATCCTCCCAGGGAAACTTTCGATGCATTGGGGGTGGCTGTCGTGTCAAGAAAATCAAACACATTCACACGAGCATTAGGCTGGGTCGTAGTGGTAAGGGTTGAAGCGTTTCCGGGTTCCTGTTGAGGCGTGGTCTGGGGGGGGCTTGGAGCGGACGGAGGGGCAGAATAATTATGGGAGGCAGATCTGGTATCGTCAACATCTGAAGTATCTTCAACCCAAGGGTCAGGGGGCCTAGTAGGTTTGGAGGAAGTCGGGGGTTCGGCTATTGTCACGGACTTGGATTTCTTGGGCTTGTTTGGCTTCTCCTTGTAGAGGACACCCTGGTACTTTTGGGCTTCTGATATGCATGACTATAACAACACAAAGCCAAAACGGAACATGTTAGTGGGATCATGTAATTCCCATGGTAGTCGTGATCGCAAGTGCTCTGAGGGAGAGTTAGGGTATAACTGTACGAATGGGAAGACACGATATTTATGATGGTTTTCGCCGATGGCCACCCAATGGGCATGGACAGGTGCCATCCGCAACCCTTGCAACCAGAGAAGCCATCTGCCAAATCAACGCAAGCGTAAGAGAATAGGGGGAACATGCGCGAGATATTCCTGCCTATCAGCTAGGCGAATCATCGATCCGTCGCATCGCCGCTGGGTTGGCTGGCGCGCACACCATCACAATGGAGGGCAGCACGCACACGCACACGCACACACAAACATAAACACGACGACCGCCCCAATAACAACAGAATCAAGTGCCAGACGCGTATGATTGATGAGGCTGATACGGGTACTCATGGTAGGATTCAGGCAGGGTGTTGGGAGCAGGAGGGTATTGTGACAGTAAAATAATATGGGAAAATAGACACTTCCGGGGCAAAGAAGTACAGTACAAATATGATATAGGAAAGAGAAAAGAGAAAAGGAATAACCGTACCGTATGGGCTCTATAGGAGGTTCCAGGGAATTCGACCGAGCAATCTAGACAGGAGAAACGGGCGCCGCGACACTGATTACGGTGGGAATCGGTCTTCTTCTTTGTGAAGACATCGCCGCACGCCTAGAGAGAGAGAGTGAAAGAGAGTGAAAGAGGAAAAAAGGTCAACAACAGTCCATGGTTTATTTAGACAGGCATCGGCAGGCATAAATAAATTGGGCATCATCCCAACTCCACCCCGAGCTTGGGAATAAGATGGACAAACCACCAAACCAGAGGTAGAAATTAGAATCGAACCCGGGAGTAAACAGTAAAACGCAAAAGAAAGAAAGAAAGGAAGAAGACGACGACGAGAAAAAGACAACTCACCTCGCATTGGAACGAGACCATGATGCCGTGGTTCAGAGCGACTAACTAGGCGTACGAGGCAGCCAGCAGAGAGGCAGACAGCAGGCAACAGACAGCAGACAGGTGTCCGTGTCTAACAGGATGGACCTAACAGGATGGACCTAACAGGATGGACAGATCGCAAGGAAGAGTCGGTGAGGCGAGGGCGAGCAGACCAGCCCGCAGAGCGAGAGACAAGAAGAGTGAGGCGGCGAGACGAGTTGGGAAAAAAAGAACCACAAGCAGGACGACTATTTACTCCGTACGAGTAACTAACTAACCAACTACATATATAAACAACAACTCGAACGGTCCCGCTCTCTGGGCGCTTGCTTGCCTTCTGCTTCGTTTCGTCTCGGCTGCTTCGGCTGTTGCTCTTCTCTCTTCTCTAGATTTTATTTCTTTGTTCTTTGTTGAAATACGCCCTGGGGGAATACTTGCAAAATGCAGCCGTCAGCCTCGAGATCACGCAGCGAATAGGTAAACAACATAGCCCGCGGCGGCGGCGACAGACACGCGGGACGGCAGCGACTAAATAAATAAATGGCCGATACAAACGAAATCGATAAATAAACCGGGAAGAAGGGAAGGGAGGGGAGGGCGGGGGGCAGGTCGAAGTCGAACAAAAAAACAAAAAAACCAAGGCCAAATCAATCACGTCGTCAACGCGGATGACACCCCCCCTTTATTTATCTGATATGCTATTATTTATTACGATGACGATGATGATGATGGTGATGATGGTGATGATTGCTATCTTATGTACGCTGCAATATTACATACTGACTGACTGACATCCTGCCAGGCTTTGGCTACCTTGAATTTGTTGTATTTCTGGCTGTCTCGGAACTGATGACGGCAGCAAGGCCAGCGAGGAGATATTAATATCGATCAGCGATATCATCGCCATGGAGCTGTTTATTGTTGCGGATATGGGAGAGCATCTCCTGCGCCAACCCCCCCTGTCAAGTCAGGAGACGCGAGCAAAAATAAAAATAAAAAAAATCGCGGGCGCCATCAATCCTAGCCCAGCCCAGCCGATAGCGATGATCCCATGCGGGACGGACCAAAGCTAGAACTGATGGATGGACTGCCCGCACGTCAACATCAACAATTAACCCAGACAGCCAGAGACAGCAACAAGAACACCTCCTTGTCTCGTGGAATATCCGCCGCCGTTGTCTATCGAAAGGGGAGGGAAAGTTTGTTCTTATCGATAACCTTGCCCCAAACACCCCCCCCTCTCTCTCTCTTTTTGCAACCCCCAGCCAGCCATGCGCGGGAAGGGCAAACAAAACATGGCCGCCCTTGTCTTCTCCTTCTTCTGCGGCTTGCCCGTGTGGTGTGTGTGGGGATCCTACAGGCGTCAAACCCGTCGCAATTGCAATTCTAGATGAAACCCCGTGGATGGATAATGTCCAGGTTCACATATCTTAGTTGTTAAGCAGGCGGTGATTCATGGTTATTATTTCTCTCTTACTCAACCGAAAATGAATCCTGCGTACTCAGTTCTTCTCTCCTCTCCATTTTTTCCCCTTCCCATCCCAATCCATCGTCATTTTATTTATTGTTATCGACAGTACAGAGTATACACACATTTCAGCAGCAATCGCAAGGATTCCAATCCCCCCCCCTTTTGCGCGTGGAAGCTGATTCGCTCCCGACAGCTGCAGCATGTATCTCAAAATACTCAGCCCACCAAGTCCAGAGCGAAAGAAAAAGCAAAAAAGCGAGGGCAGACATGGGATGCGCATCGAATCAGGATGCATACTTCAGATTTCCTTCCCTGGCTCCGCTCCCAATACCTCCAGGATCTTCCAACACCACCACGTTCAAAACACGGCCTTGGAACGGCCTCGAAAGAGTCTCAGGTAAAAAAAGAAGAAAAAGAAAAAGAAAAAGAAAAAAAGAAAAAAGAAAAAAAATCTCAGGCAAGACATATCTGTAACTTATCTGTACTGGCCTTTCTGTCAGTTTACTATGTAGTGATTTTATTCGTAGTAACCCAGGCCACAGCATTTTCTCCAGCGACCACTTTTCCGCTTTCCAACATGGCACACTCAACCCGTCATTGCCGAGCATCCTCTGTTTCCATATTGGTCCATGACGTGATTATTTACTGACACAATACTCCGTGGTGACATGTTGGATGCCCGCTCTCGTAATCTGAAAAAAGCGAACCTAGGCTTTGAATTTTGGTGGGGAGCAGATCGGCCGGCGACCCCTCCCCTCTCAATATAATAATAATAATAATAACAATAATAACAAGATCAAAAATTTGCGGGAAAAAAAAAAAAAAAAAAACGAAATAAAAGTATAATGATCGTGCTGTTGTTAAACTTGAGACCAAACCGGATGAGTGCAGACTTTGTACTTTATACACGTACTATACAGTTATAGCCGTGGCCAGAGTAACTACTAACTAGTGGCCGCTTCAACTACAGGACCAAGCAGAACGAGACGGCAGCTAGTAATATTACTGCGTAGTTACACTCCGCTGTGCTGGGATGGGCCGGGATGGATTGCTGGGTGGCAAATGAAAATGGGAGATGCGCTTGGAGGTGGTTGGTTGGTTGGTTGGTTGGTTGATTATCATTGTATGGCTACTGCATGTTTGCTCTGTGGGTTTGTTCATGCGGCAGGTCACTATTGCCCTTAGAGGCAGGGAGGGAGTCACACGGCATGCGGATGGGCCTTTTGTTGAGGACCGAGATTGAAGAGGAAGGGGGGTGTTAGAATACTTCTTCGAAAGGGTTCGATCGATGATAAAATTTCACGCATAGGTTAGGTTTTGCGGTGTTAATGTTGGATCATGACATCCAAAGTGACATTCCAAGTGGAATATCATTGGCCAGTTAGGATCGTTCATCGACGGGAGTTGATAGGGTAAATAACCAGCTGTTCAATAGGTCGAGATTGCTTTGGCCCCTCAATCGCGCACCGTATTTCCACACAAATAGCGGGAGCATGATCGTGAGGAGGAACCCGGCCAACGAAAGGACTGAATTGGTCCATCCATACCCGAGGGCATGGTACATGTACATACTAGGGGCAAACAAAGGGAACAGGAAAGCTGCTAGACTCTTTACAAACTGCTGTGCTGCCATGGCGCTACTAGTGTGTTCCCCATACAAGTCGATGACATAGGCCATTGCTATAGAGGAAGCCGGGGGATGAGCAATTATGAGATGAAAGCGATTGTAGATTGGAGGCCAACAGCAAGCAAACTAGGGATGGGCTTTAAACAGGGGAGTAAAATTAACTTACTCGACATATCACTCATTTGCATTCCAGCCAACAGGGTGAAAACTCCCACGTCAACCGCCAGCCAGTGCACTCGATACTCAGCGGTCCACCCGTAGATCAACGCGCCTGACCACGCAGCAATGATTCCAGGAATCATCAGCGGGATGCGGGATTCAGGCAAAAAATCCTCGACCTTGTTGTCTGTGGTTATAAATATGATCAATTAACCGAGCGCTAGCCTGTGAGCCGGCCAGTTCGCCCAGCGAGCAGGCGATGTAGTGAAGTCCGCTGATTTCGAGGGATTGGTGATAATGAAAGATCCAGAGGGTGGAGAACGTTGAAAGGGTGATGTACAGGATGCCATAGTTGAAGCCCTTGAAGGATCGACGAAACCTGGATGATGGGGTGAAACATGAGCAAACGGAGCGGTCTTGTAATGGCGCGCATGAAAACCGTAGCAGCCGACCGTCCTCCGTCAAGCCTTTGGCTTTCTGTGTGGAAATTGTTGTTTTCAGTCTCCTTGCGAAGACGTTCGGCACGCCTTCGGAGGATATGCGGGCCGTACGACTCGTAGAAGCAGAAAAACGCCATGATGGTCATTGCAGCTTTGGAATGCGGATGTGGACCAGAATATCCAGCGCCCAGTGTGAGCGTTCAGCAATGAAGCCGCCAATAATGGGCCCTAGGGAAGGGGTCCATTGTTAGATCATCGGCAGTATTTGGAGACGGTTTCAATCTGGAAAGTACTGTGAAAGGAAAGACGCCATTGCGGAATAACTCAACTCACCAACCGCCGCACCTAGTAGCGGAATTAGGAGATATATCCCCAAACCACGCCCTCTCTATTCGGGTCTCCAGATATCACCCATCACGCCACCTGCAAGTGCATATATGCCACTCGCGCCAAGGCCGGCCAAAAACCGCGACGCAATCAGCACCTCCTTCGTCGCAGCGAAACCGCAAACTACATTCCAAACCAGGAACCAGACATTGCTGGAATGTAAAATAACCCGTCG
Source organism: Histoplasma ohiense (assembly GCA_017607445.1). Classification (NCBI taxonomy): domain Eukaryota; kingdom Fungi; phylum Ascomycota; class Eurotiomycetes; order Onygenales; family Ajellomycetaceae; genus Histoplasma; species Histoplasma ohiense. The sequence continues at coordinate 2,242,719 of JAEVHH010000006.1, read as the reverse complement.
ACCATACATCTCGGACAACGGGCTCATGACTAGCGGGCCAAAGGCGCTAGCCAAAAGGTAGATCGATAGCGACATGGCGGATTCCGTGGCAGACATGTCCAAGTCGGTCGCAATGGTGGAGAGGGCGGGGGCCATGATGGTCGACACCATAATCCGGTTGAAGCCAGTGGCGGAGAGAACATCGGTCACCATCCATTTGCGGCCGTCGCGCCAGTCCAACGGGTTCTCGGCGTCGTAATGTTGGTCAAAGACGACCAGGAAGGGGTCCGTATCAAATTCCTTTGCGCTTTTGCTGCTGGCGACATCATTTTTAGCCAGTGTTGGGATCGTGGCCAATTCAAGCTCCGTCTCTCGAGAATCTGGGGCCAACGTGACCATGTCGTCAGAGTTGGGGCCCGCCATGATTCACAGGTCGAGCTGGTGGCTGTTCGCCCTCTCGAACAAAACTCGAGAATAGGTAACAGCTCGCGATTGGGAGTATCTTGGTGAAGCTATAAAGGCAAAGCTTTGTGGTTTAAATAGCTTTGCCCAACGCAGACAGCAGACGATCCGGTAACACTCGCATTCGAGTGGATATCCCGGCGACTTTTGGATACGGCATCCTATGTTTTGCAGCAAAAGCTGTGATGGGAGCCTGGACAGGGGGTTTGTGCGGGAGCTCATTCGCCCACTTCTCAGCCAGAGCCATGGCCGCTTGTCGGAACGCTCCGAAGACTTGACTTGAATGACCGGCCTTCATCGCATAGTCTCGAGGGAAGAAGCTGAGCAAGAGCCCTGCCCATGTGAGCATCATCACTGAGCGTTTGTATTTTCGACTGTTGGCTAGTTAGCAAGGGGATTGGATAGTTATTTCTACAAATCAATTAACTTACATAACCATGGTCCAGTTGAAGTTCTTGAAGCAGCTGGTAAGCACATATTTAGCAATGTGAGGTATGTGAGGTCTCATTGCGCTCACATCCCGCTCTCCTGCTCTCTGGTAAAGTAATTTCATGGCGACTAATGCAAATATTTCCTCCAGTGCAAGGAAACAATTGCCATTCTCACGGTGGTTGGGGACTGTTCTAACATTGCGAGATTGAGGCCCTGGCAATTGAGGGTCTGCTGCGAGGAGGAGAAGAAGGAGAGTGTAGATTTGTTTAGCCGCACTTCCCAGTGAAATAGCCATGATATCTTTTCCTAGTCCAGTACATCTGATAGTGGTAGGTGTCCTCTTGACCACGGGAGGTTGTGACGCGCAACATGGCGGAGAGCGAATTCTACCATTCAAGTATGCTGCTTTGCCAGTACATAGCTATGTCGCGGGAGTGAGGAGCCAAAAGGAGCGAAATAACCAAAATATAAACCGTGAGTCACTCGGTAGGGAGAGAGAGAGAACCACTTGCAGTTTATGCCTAGAAACCGATTATATATGAATAGATACGTATGCATGAGGGTTAGGAATATTAAGAGAGATAAAGATGCTGAATGCCTCCGAGCCGTTAAACGAAATGAAACACTCGATGACAGGAAAATAGTGCTAGTTCATAGCGCGCTGATATCAAGAGGAGGTGGGTAATGTCCGAGAATGGTTTCGTCATCATGATAAGAAAAATAAACAACAAGGTATAAAGCATAGACGCAAAATGCGAATGAGGTATAAATCAAGAAAAAGCCTTCTCCAAGTAATGTCGGCACTTAGCCGGGCTTCTTCCCATAGACAATGTAGGTTTTGATATACATGTGGTTTCTCCGGTCGCGAAACTCCGCCTTGACTTTCGCGCAGAGGACCTGGCACTCGGCCTGGCTCCATCCGAGGATTTTGCCAATGAAGCCATAAGCGTACGCTTCAACACCCAGAAGAACATTTTCAAGGAAATAGCGTCCGAGTTCTTTGAGTTTCGGGTCTTTGGGCCAAGGCCCGATTGGAACCTACACATTAGAGACGATGTAAGTGGAGTGATAAGGGTAACTATGCTTAGAGGGAAGGGTGAGAGAAGGGCAGTGGAAGATGTAATCAGGAAGCAAATTGGAAGTCGGAAATCCTAGAATCGACGAAACATACCTTGAAGATTTCCTCCCGCACATCCTCGAATCCCGCGTCGATAAGCATTTGCTTGAACTTATGTGCCATGTTGATTTCTTTCCCGAACTTCTTCGCCGCAGCATTGCAGAGAATCTGGATCTCGGAGGAGGCAGTGGCTCTGGCCATGGTATCGTCGTCAGACGACATCCACGCCTCGGGCTCCTGAATTTCCAGCCAGCCTCCTGGTTTCAAGTGTTCCATGCACTGCGATAGCAACTTGCCCCAATCCCCAATACTCCCACCAATCTGGCGTGCGTGGATGATATCGAAAGCTTCCTCACGGCTGTACCCCCATTCGGTCTCGATGTCGTCGACGTAAAATTTAACATTGGGAGACACCCAAGTCGGCTGGATCGGGCTCAGGTCGACCCCTATGGCCTGGGAGGAAGGGAATTCATCTCCGAAATCCAGAGCCCAGAGGCCAGTGCCAGTCCCCAGATCCAGTGCCCGTTGGGGATTGGGACCGATGGGCGCGAGAACGAGTTTCCCGTCGAGCAGTAGAAGAAAGATGTGATGGACAAGGTCTAGACGGTCTTGCTCGGCTTCGTCGTTGGGGAGAAGATATTCCCCCTTTTTAAAGCCAGTGTACCTGCGGCCGTTGGCATACTCGTAATTTAGAATTGAGGAGGTGACTGAGGCGCTGTAAGCAGAGGCGTCAGACTCGTCTCCAAAGGTGGAATCTGCAGCATCATCATCATCCACGTCGATAACGGGCAGCTCGGGCAGGGGGGTGGCGGCTGCAGCAGGGTCTGCAGCAGCTTCAGGGTTTCTGTGACTCATGACGACGGAATAATAATAATCGCGCTTGGGCTTCCCAGCTTCGATTGTGATGTGGCCTCATTTGTCTCTGGGCGGGCAAGGATATATTGTTTCGGCTGCGAGCCATCCCCTGCGGTGGGGACGGGGGCGGAAGCGCTAAAACCTCCCTTCCCCGTAGACGAACAAGGCCAGAACACCGTGGGGATTGCGGTCAACTTCCAAGGTTCGGCTTAGTCCCGGCGTGATCGGCTGGAGACGGTGGAGACGGTGGAGACGGTGGAGACGGTGGTGCTTGGCTCCAAAGCTTCCACGAATTCTTGCAACATCGCCACCACTCCTACGGTGGAACTGAAAACAACAGGCGACGGGAAGGCGGGTCAGTCTTCTAGGCGCCCGGAGCCGAATACTTCGTCGACAGCGGGGGCTCTTGGATCTTCGCTCGCTGGGGCCGCCGCCAACGCACTACGAATGCCACGACCGGGATGCAGAATCACGCCAAGCAGACGGCGATGCTTATGTGCAGGCCAAGCGCGGTTTGCTTCAACCTGTCGGGTTTGTGGATCGAGTTGCTGCGAAATCCCAATGGCTTCTATAGAGACTACAGAAGTTGATTTTGTGAATCTTCAACTACTCGATACTTCTATAGGCGCAGGACAAGCAAGACACACTCGCTCTGCTCACTGCGCAGTATTATATCCGCTTCCTTGTAGTATATTTATTACGACGAGAGCTGCATATTACTTATATCAATCATTGTGACAGGAACGCAGGCAGTAGGCAATCTGTAATCGGTGGTTTCTATACGCCCATGAGCCGGCTGGAAAACCAGAACGACAGACGGAGTCCCAAAGTTCTGTCTCTCTGTTTGGAATGGAAATGTCTTATGGCCTAGCCAGCAAACTTGTTGGTTGTAGAAAATTTATATAGAGACTGAGACTCTTCTTCGACAAAATTAGGGTTACACCAGGATGACTCAAATGTAGACCCGTCCACAGGGAACTTCCACCTCATGGAACCACCCTCCTCCCATCTCTTTTCATATCTCTCTGCCATGATGTCCAGAGAACCCTCGAATAGGAGGCAATCCATTCCTTCGGCCTCGAGTGAGGTCATACAGGGAACGAGCCCGACACCAACAACAAGCGGTAGCCTCCTAAAAATCTTGTCATGCCTATACTACTACTCTGTCCACTGTACCCAATACATCCCATCAAACTTGATCTGGTTCTCCGCCAACCGTCTGCATTTAATTGCTGACTCCTTCCAATCATATACGTGTGTTACATGCCCGTGATACCGGAAAAAGCAGCAAGACGTGACAGAGCTAGGTCATGCTCATGCGGCCGGCGGCGCCTCGTAGATCCTCATCGGAAAGATGTTGTCTTCAGAGAAGCGAAGGATAATCCCAACAGGCATAATATGTTGAAAAAAAGGACTTGTTGTCGTCGATGTTGACATTCATGAGATATGGCGGCAGCCTCGAGCCGCCAACCGCGACACCTGGACCCTGTCGACTACTGGGCCATTGAACAATGCCCACCCAATTAGCCTCAACAATCCTATCCCTGTACATGGAAAAATCGACAAACTCCCCTACGTGTCGCTGCTGGTTGATGCGTCGCTGGGTGCTGTTCCTATGCCTCCCTCCCCTCGGCTGCACACCAGCTCTTCTCACACCCTGACGGCCTTCCACATGTTCATCCTCAACTTCAGCGTCCTTCGATGCCGTGGTCATCTACCAGGCGCACATCATGCGGCGTGGAGGTTTCCTCGATGAAATAGAGCGTGCGAGTTGCGAACGCATCGAGACACATAACACTTCAGAATTGCGTGTTCTGAGGTGTCCGCTTCCAGGAAGCTAGTTCCGCTAGGATCCTCCGGAGTGAGGTAAAAATCGTCAGCGGCCGTCCTCGATCGGGTCTCGGGTGTAGAGAGCAAGAGATGCTGTCTTAAAATTAGCTTCGGGCGTTGCCCGAGTTATTGACGGAATAATCATCACTTTGTATTTTGGTCTGGTATCAAACTTAAAATCCCTTCACGCAGTTCGGTTACACCATTACAATCGATAATGGAAATCCTTCTCTCGTCCTTGTTCTCACTGTGCCTTTCTTTCTCGCTATGCTAAACGGACCCGAGAGGGAGAATGTGCGCCCGTCTTGCCTTTGTTTGCTGGTATTGTCTTGTTAAATGATGCCTGTTTGACTATTTATGTAAAAATCATAATGCTTCATGCTTGAGAAGGAATAAGCAATGGTTAAAAACATGGATATCAAAACCCGAACGCCATTGCACGTATATAACAAGTAAAATTACATCACGGTTTTTGGGTCTGCTGCCCAAGAGATTCAATAAAATTTCAGTCGCTTGAAGCCGAATATACCGTTAACCATTTGTTGCCCTAAAATGCGTTGTCAATATAACCAATGGTTATGAATGAAAGATGTATCGCAGTTAAGACTTTAGGTTGAAAGTACAGAGAGACTTACGGTTCGGGGTGGATTTCCACGGGAAGAAACGATTGAGCATTAATCTGCCTCCCATCCGGCGTTTTCTTCACTGCGCCTCCACTCATCTCCGCCTTGCCTGAGAGGGGGTCATTAGCATTTTTCACAGGATTCGTGACGCTATTCTGTCCACCATCTTCGCCCTTGTTCCCTTCGCTATCACCCTCGTCGTGCGCGCAGCCACAGTCGTAGAAATCACCAATCTTGCTACAGTCGAAGATATCCTTATGAAGCATTTTGTTCACTTCGTTATGAACATGGCATGCCCACGCAGCGGCTGCGGAGCGCGATGACACTTGCGGGGGAAACTTCGTCAAATGCGCCTGGAAATGGGAAGCGCATTCACCACTATGGTTGAAACAGGAGGAAGAGAGAATTGATTAGCGGACCATGGTCATGAATATTTCTAAATAGACCTCGTTCGTTACATAAGATTCAGCAAGAGACAAAGAACACACCAAGGATACAATCTTGAGAATAGGTAAATGAATGACCGTAGCGTTTCTTGTTGCTCTGCTGAGGGTTTATCCGGAAACTGCGCCATCATGGTATGCAGCACTCTCCAGGCTGATCTTCCAAGTTCCGCTCTGTAAACATCCCCTTTTGTTAGCTCACTCAACATAGAAGGATATCGCCGAGGCCCCAAAGCGTCGATATTTATCCCTTACTTCGCAGTCTCATTGCCCATTTTCGAAGTCACCACCGCCCCGTGCAACATTTTATCCGAGATCTCAACATTGGGAATCGTCCTGTCAACATGGCCCGGCGCACGGGCTTCGGGACTTAATGGAGAGTTTTGGCGGAGGAATGTGAGGGTAAGGACGAAGAACAGCGCAAGGCCAATAAAAAGAAATAATCTTGACGTCGGTCGGTGTGCCATATTCCAGGAGAATAGGGTTGGAATGACTGCTATCTGGAAGACATTGGCAACAGGAGGGGATTGACTAATGTCCCCAGGCAGAGAAGGAAGTTGACGAGCACAAGTGTGGGCAAGGCCGAAAATCGTCTCCGGGAGTGTTTCCTGTGGTTTCTGCCTGTCTCAGCTGAGATGAGAGTTGGTTTGTCATGCGAAGCTGGAAGGCATAGTCATGTGACTTATAGGGTGAGAGAGATTCATGGGTCCTTAGGTGCCATCCTTGTTAATTTCTTCTTTTGATTTTGACTTTACAGATAACAGATTCAACTAAAGAAATAAAATAAATACAATTAGTTTTTAAATTTTTGCTAAAAATCTTGTCTTTAATTCTTGAAGAGAACATCTAGAGTGGCCGCTGGGACCATGAATTACACATTTGATTTGATTTGATTTGATTCTAGTCCATATCTTGATGTAATTTCCAGTGGGACCAGGATCAGAATGAGAGTGTAAAGTGACTAGAATTATTAGAACATGAGTGAAATGGGACTAATAAATCTTGATATTTCATGTAAAGTGACTGACTATCAAAAATACGAACATGATCTGGGACTGACTATGATTTTGACTGAGGTTTGATTCTGTTCTGATGATTATATAATACATATCTAGATATCAATCTGATGATATGATTGGTGGAGATATTACCTCTACCTACCACTGCTAATCTATACAGGGTAAATCATGGACCCGTTTGGTCCCATTTTATAGAAATGGGATCAAATGGGACCAGGACTGATAATTTATAACTAAAACATGATCTGGGACTAGAATTATAATTTTATTGGCCGTGTGACCATGCATGGGACCAGGACCAAATTTTTCCTCAGTCCCATTTTCACTTTACATGATTTATATTATAATTCTAGTCCCAGATCATGTTTTAGTTATAAATTATCAGTCCTGGTCCCATTTCTATAAAATGGGACCAAACGGGTCCATGATTTACCCTAGTGGTTGGGGTATGGCAAGATAAGGATAAATTCTGGGCTAAACTATGCTCTGTACCCTGTACAATCATCCCACGAAAGTGACGTCATAGGAGCTCACGCTAGGCTACTGAAACGATGACGTAGTGGCAACTAAATCCATTTTTTATTACTATGATAGAATGTGGGAGAAATATCTCATTGTGAGAGGCAGAGATTGACATATTCAAGCACTGTCCCTGCCAGTGATTTCTTCTCTGTCTGATTATGATTTAAATTCGCGAGGCTTTTGTGCCAATGACAAATTTCAAAACCTTCGAAGCACGCTAGCATGCCCGTTTCGAAAAGAGCGAGCTCGAGGCGTTTACTTATGAGTAGTTCGAATTATAAGTGGATCGATTGTACATGTATATTCGGCGGCTGCATCATGACACAGCCAATAAAGCTTAAACTATTTACGTTTCAAAAAGAGCTTAGTGATGGTTTCGAAATCATTGTAATTTATAGCCAACAAAATCTTTCATCTACCTCGTGCTCAAATTGATTACATTTCAGGTGAGTTGCAATTTTTCATTGCAGGTCACATCACTTATGTGCATTGTATAGGATAGAGAAAATGCGGAGAAATCCGACATGGTAGCAACACATCCAGAAGTGAGTCATCCACCTCTGACATAGTAGACATGACTGATGAACAGGTCATCTCATGCATATGCAATACACTACAGCTTCTTGAAACAGCAGGAGCTGCAGAACTTTTGAACAGAGTAAAAGCCAGCAAATCAAATTCTTTCTTGTTTGTATTTCAGAGTCACAATGATTCAGATTCTTGAACAAACATCTGTTTTGATCAAGAGTTGCCAATGCAACTGTCTTTGATCACAAATCTCAATGACTCTTTTCTCTGATTCTGTAAGAGATGGTTGTAGGTATAATTATGAGAGTAGTGTGAAGTACATATATAGAATGTTAAGAAGATAGCAATCTCTATTATTCAAAGCTAATCACTGATCTTCTAATATCTACAGATATCAGCAAGCATTATATAGATGATCATCACACTCTACAGCTGTCTATAATACTGTGCACTATATCTCTTCTCATTAATTCTGATGTGTTCTGTGTTCTTCTATCATCATATAGCTATTTTCTAATATAGATATCTCTGTTGCATCTATTATAATTATCTCTCTTTTTCAAAGACCTGGTTTTCAGAGCTTCTTACTGCAACATACAAAGTTTGTAATATGTACTGTGTGATTAATATTGTATAGAGTTCACAGAATTGAGCTGAATTAATTGTTGAGATTAATTCTGAAATGTTGTTGTTTCAGAAGAACATTTTTTCATCTTCAATATCATTGCAGTTTAATTATGATTTAGATACAACTTCTGAATCTCTTTTCTTTGACTTCTACATCAAAAATCACACTTCATTGAAAATCATTATCAACATCATCACTAACAATTTTTTATTAAAAAAGAATACATTAATTTATCAAATAAAGTACACTGTATCTTTTTATATGATTTTTATTGTGAAATTTGAAGTTTTGATTGTGTGATTGTGTTTTTCATTTTGGATTGAGTTTTGTATTGTTGCAATCTTTTTGATCAATATTGTAATATTGATTTCAATCTTCAATATCTGTTTTTCTTTTTTATTGCTTTTACTTCTTCTTCTTTTTTGAATAAGATTTTGATACTAATTAAAATTATGATAGAATGTCAGAATCAGCTGTTTCTATTACTGATTCAGAGTCTATAAAAAGTGATATACTGTCTGTCATTGAGAGCATTTGCTTGAATTGTCTGAAGAGATTGCAGAACTCTTCAGTATATTCTTGCTTTGTAAACAATGAATGAATACACTGTCATATCTACTATATATCAAATAGAAGTTGTGCTGCTGTAAGTTTTCTTAAACTGAGATTGTTAAGAGTACTAACAGATTATAGATATCTGAGTGCTTTTATAAAACTGATCAATCTTTGATTAATGAATTTCACAAAATACTACTCTCTGATGAAGTTTTAGATGAGAGATTTGTCATATATCAAACTGTTGTTGTGAGGTTTGTATTTGATGTGTAGATCTACAAAGATGTAGATGAGATTTTAGAATTTTATATAAACTCTGATGATCTATTGTCACAGCAGAATATGACATTTGATTATAGCAGTATTTCAGAAAATATGTTTTCACATTCTGCTATTACATCAGTGTCATTCTCACTGAGTCAAGATCTTGATACATTATTTGAGTTGACTGATAATATAGATGAAGATGAGAAAGTGAATGATTTCATTGAAATATTAGAAAGAAACACAGCAGTATATTACTGTCATTGTATTCAACATTTGATAACATTCTCTCATCATCATTGTGAGTCTGTTGAGAGTTGATATAAAAAATGCAAGCACTGCTCAGTGACAAAGCACATCTGTGATTCAGTAAGTTATTATTCAAAACAGATGTTTTTACAGTATATAATATTAACTTTCTATTAGATGTCAGTGAATGCTGTTGAATTGACTCAGATAGTTATCAACACTGCTGAGAATCTAATTGTTGCTGATATGAACATTTCAAATATTAACATTTTGTAGAGTGCTGTGACTGCAGTGATTAAATTCTTTGCTGTGAAGATTCAGAAGATTCAACAAAACAGTTCTTCTGAAACTCTAACTGAAATGATGATTGATAAGATTCTGATGATTACATCACTGATTGCAGCTCTCAAGTCATTGTTGAAACATTGTGCTTTGTCAGTTGAGAAAATCTGAGATAATAAGCAGATTTGTCTTGATGACAATTTTTTGAATGACACTGATCAAGCTGAGACAGATCTGTTTTTTAATCTCTGAGTGGAATAAATATATTCAGCAGTTATCATTGTTTTCTTCATTTTCATTTACTGACTGACTTCTGATAGATTTTATTAAACTGTTTCAAGTACTTCTGACTGTTTATCAAGTTTTTCTCAGATTTTCAAGAATTATCTATATCTGTACAATCTTTTCATTTGACAAGATATTGTGTTTGACTGCAGTACTGATGCTTGTCTAATATAGCTTCAACTTCTCATTTCTCTTACATATCTATAATTATCAGTTCTGCTTGCAGGATTTGTCTGTTGTATATGTGATATGATTTGAGAAGAGAAACATGAAATACAGAATGAATTTCTTTATATTGCAGTATAAGTTTCAGTTTATACATCTGTGTACTGTGAATATCAATTATTTGAAAGAGACTCAAAAATTGATGATCTAGTTTGAGTGAGAGTTGCAAGGTGGATATATTTTTCACACACAGCATTACTCAGTTCTCTATCTTAAAGCTTTTTGATATATGACACTGATTGTAATACTTTTTCTCAGCTGCTTTGACAGCTTTCAGACATTCTCAGGTTTTGTTCTTCACTTACTTCATTCATTTCACTTGTTCTATCATCAATTTTGATGCATCTGTGTTTGGAGGTTTCATGTCTATATGAAGTTCAGTTGATCAGCTGATCATTGCTTCAGATGATGTTATTTTTATTAATGTGTGAAAGATGTTGTTATATATTCATTGTGCTAGAGAAATTCATTCTATTCAATTATCTTGCTGATAGCTGCAATATGTGCAAAGATAATATTCAATCATCTGGTTCAATTGTTCTGTCTGACCATCAGTTTGCAGGTGGAATGCTGTTGATAATTTTCATCAGATATAAAGCAGATAACATAATATTGATCAAAACTTGCTATTTATTAATGAATTTTGATTGTTAATAATGTTCACAGATAGATCAAAGTTCTTTGCAATTTTTTATACAATAATATCTATAAGTTCTTCTGCATCTAGCTCTGAAGATGTGGGCACAATTATAGCTCATTTGATAAATAAATCAACAAATACAACAATAGTATTATAGATTTGACTTCTTTTTTTATTATCTGACAGATCTTCAATAAAGTTCATGCTAATTGTATGTCATTTCTTATCTGATACTGAATGTGGTTGTAGCAATCTGTACAGCTTGTGCTGTGGTATCTTGATATGTTGACAAACATTGCAAGTTCTCATATATTCTGCAATCTCATCACTCATATCATGCCACAAGTACTTGCATTTGATTGCTTTGATGATTTTGTCATATTCAAAATGATCATTTTGAGAATCATTATAGTTCATTTTCATTATTTCATGTTTTATGATTTTGTCTTACAGTATGTAGACTTTATCATCTTTTCTGAGCAGATTATTTTTATCTACTGCTCAGATTAAATAATTATCTATACTAGTATCATTCATCTCTAATTTTCTGTGAAGTTCAGACATATCAGTGTCTCTATTCTGAATCTGCAGTAAGAGTTCAATGATAGATTCAGCTATCTCTTTACAATAGACTGTCTCAGACTCAAATATCTTGACAGCTAGAATTCATAATATCAGAGTCTTTAAATTTAACTCTGTAACATCTGTAATCTCATTCTCATCTGCAGATGCATTCTTTATTCTGCAGAGATTGTTGTCATCAACAACTACAAATCTCTTCATTCAACAATTTTCATTAGCTTGCAGATCTTTTCACATCATCTTGATACATTGATCTAACTTTGTATTTTCTTTTATCTTTAGTGATTTAAAGATTCTCTTATGCAGCTTCTTTTGCAGAGTAGAAAGCTCTGTCAAGAAAGTTGTATATTTTACAAAATCTAAGTGACAATTTGATGTATCTGCAGGATTATTTTTCTCAGAATAATGCTCTATTTCAAAATCAAACACTGAGAGCATTTTCATTCAGCAAATCTGACACTCATTTAGCTGCTTTGTTGTCATGAAGCACTGAAGATTGACATGATCAGATAAAACAGTTATTGAGTGCCTGCTATTATATAAATAATGACATTATTGTCTGAAAGCTTTTACAATCAGCAACATTTCTAGATCATATATTTGATAACATCTTTCTGTTTCTGTGAGCTTTCTAGATCAAAATGTGATCAGATGTCAGTGATCATCATTCATTAATTGTGATATTACTGCAGTGATTGCAACATCAGATTCATTCATTTCTATACAGAGTTTTCACTGCAGATCAAAGTGGATCAACAACAGTGCTTTTATAAAGCATTCTTTTAACTGCAAAATTGCATGCTTGCAGTTTTTGTCTAACTGAACAGATGCATTATTCTTTCTTCTTTTCATTTCATAATCTTTTAACAATTTGATCAGAGATGCTGTTATTATTGAGAACTTGTATATGAATTGATGATAGAAATTGATGAATTCTAGAAATATTTGTAATTTATTTATAGTTCCCAGTTCTGATCAATCTAGAATTGTGTTGATGCAGTGTTTCTCAACAGTAATGCTCTGTGTGGTAACCACAAAACTCAAAAATCCAATTTCTGTTGCATGAAACATACACTTACTAAGTTTGACATATAGTCTCCAATGTCTTAACCATTCCAGCACATTCTTAACATGGACAACATGCTCATCAAATGTGTTTGAATAGATTACAATATTGTCAAGATAAGCCACACAATATACATCTAAAAGATCACTGAGAGCTTTGTTGATATAAGATTGAAAGATCACAGAGATATTGATTAACTCAAAAGATAAGACTAGATATTCAAAGTGTTCATATCATGTTCAAAATGCTGTTTTTCATTCATCCTCTGCTTATATGTGAATTCTATGATATGCATCTCTAAGGTTCAGCTGTGTATATATTTTGACATCTGCTAATCTATCAAGTATTTCACTTATTAAGAGCAGTGGGTATTGATTCTTGACTGTTATTTCATTCAATTCTTGATAATTCATGCAAAGATGCAGGGTTCCATCTTTCTTCAGTGCAAATAACACTGATGTGTCAGCTGAGCTCTTGAATGAACATATTCAATTCTTCTCTAACATTTTTTTGATATATTCTCAGAGGACAGAGAGTTCTTGAGATGATAAATTATATATCAGTCAGTATGAAGATTTCTTATCAGATTTGAGATCTATAGTATGATTATGAGATGTGTGTTCTGCATCAGATATATCTTCTTGAAATATATCAAGATAATCTTTATAATCATCTGAAATATTTGACTCAGTTGCTGCACTCACAGCTTGTAATGATAAAGCAGTAAATATAATATTATCATCATCAATTAGTATTGTGAATTCTTTAGCAGTATTCAGATGTATATGATTAATATTTGATGTTTTTCTATAGATTCAGCATCTTCACACTCAATTGATATCAGAGTTTGCAGCTTTCAATCATGACATGCTCAAAATTATATCATATCTGCTAATGTCAGCTTCTTCAAAATGGTGGAATCTTTCTTGAAAAATATGTTCATCATCAATAATCTTCATTGCAGCTCTTCATTGTTTATATGATTTAATTTTATAATTATCAACTGCTTCCACTATTTTTGATTTATCTTCTGCCTTCAAGAAATATTTTGATGTTCAGATATGAGATACAAAGTTCACATTTATATTAGAATTCACTAGCATTCACATCATCAACCATCTCACTTCTGTCAGTATTTATATATTCATTGTCAATAATTATTTATCTCACAGTCTAGTTGTTTATATTTCCAATGCAGCAGCTGCTTCTACAATTGAGATTGTTGATTTTTTACTTATTGAACTTGATTGCATTTTTCAGAGTGTAATATTCAACAATCATTTTCAATATGATTCTTCTTATAACAGTGAGAACACTTCTTTATTCAGTTATATTTATCTTTTTTGATTTGTTCAGTTGAACTCATTTATTCTTCTCATTTTCTCTTATTCTGATGATTGCTAGATTTATCAGAACAATGCTGATTCTCTACAAATATCACAGATTTTTCTTTATAAATAGTATGCTGTTACTCTGACATATTTTTCTCAAGAGTCTGTAGAGTTCAAAGCAATTCTTTGTAGTTTTGAGATTTTTGATTTTGACAGTTGAGTTCTGTGTGTAATATCTTCAATATTTTATTACACAAGTTATCCATTCTTTGTTCTTTGCTATATGAGAGTAAGTAGTATTCTCAGTCTTTGAGATATTTAGAGAAATTGTGTATTGATTGTCATTCTTGTTGCTTTGCATTTTAAAACTTTTGACTCATCAATCAGCACTGATTCTGTGGATTGTTAATTTGCATCTCTAGATGTAATAGCATATCATCAAAAGTCAATGATGTTGCTTCTCCACATCTCTTATATAATGATATAAAATTCAATCATTTCTGCTTAATGTGAGTATCAAGATAGAGTTTAGCATCATTTATCTTGTATTTCTTTTTTTGATAATATCAGTGATGATGTGTAAAAAAAGTCAATATGTGATCTTTATAGTTTTTGAATTCTAATATATTTTTTTCTCAATAATAATTCTTAATCTCTAATCTCAGTGATGTTTCATTATCATTGTCTGTATTATTTGTAGATTGATTTTGCAGCAGTTCTGTGATGATATTCTGAGTTAATTGAGATTTGATGAGAGTATTTTTATGAATCTGCACTTTTAACTTGTTGAGCTGCTGTTGTGTATGCAGAATAGTTAATTACTGCTTTTGTTCATGAATTTGATTGTTTAACTGTTGCAAACATGCATTGTGATCATCAGAGGTGGTAGAGGATTCAGATTGATTTTCAAGAGATCTTGTGTGTATTGAGATCATCTTGTGTGTTTTAACTAATATTATGTGTTTTAACTAATGTTGTGTGCTTTATTGTAGATATGTGTAACAACAGACCACTCAAATAGAGTTATAAGTGATTAGAATTGTAAGAGATGATTGTAGATATAATTATGAGAGTAGTGTGAAGTACACATATAGAATGTTAAGAAGATAGCAATCTCTATTATTCAAAGCTAATCACTGATCTTCTAATATCTACAGATATCAGTGAGCATTATATAGGCAATCATCACACTCTACAGCTGTCTATAATGCTGTGTGCTATATCTCTTCTCATTAATTCTGATGTGTTCTGTGTTCTTCTATCGCCACATAGCTATTTTCTAATATAGATATCTCTGTTGCGTCTATTACAGATTCATTGTCTTGTTGAATGAATCATCTGTTGACAGAATAAATTCTGTTTTATTGAGTATATTGAAAGTCAGAAATACTCTACAGTCAAATCACAGTTCTTCTATTGTGATCAATACAAATATGTCTGTATCAGAAGCTGAAAGTACTCTATTTGTATCTCATATCAATTCTATTGTTGCTGGGTCAGGGAGTCTCTGTGGAGAACAAGCATTTTCAGATGAAAATACTGACTTTCTCTCAGCTCCACTGAAAGTTTCTTCAAATGAAAATCTACAATCAGTGAGCAATAGTGAACTAGTTATGAGTCTTTCTACATCATCATCTGATTCTTCTTCATCTGCTACACAGATCTCAAAGAAGAATAATTGTTGTAGATTGAGATCAAAGCAATCTAAGATCATCAAGATGACACATACTGATATGAAAAAATCTTTGACAAAGTGTAGCCAGATGGGCAAGCAGTCAGAGTCTGTCAGATTTGAGAAATTGAGTGTAATGACTAGTTCATCTCTAGCAAGGAATGCTCTTTGTGAGCTTTCTGATTCAGATCTTCAACAGATTCTAGAAGTCAGTGAAAGACTTATCAGAGATGGTTTGACTGACTGCCAGGGCTTCTACATATGACAGAAGAACAGTTTTTGGTCTAAGAATGCCCTCAACTTTTCAATTTTGACAGATTTTTCAGCTAAGGAGAGGTTTTGTCATGTCTTTCGCTATGCTAATACACTAGTAAACCAGAGTTCAGCCCAGAAATTACAGCTCCACATCTCACATGCCATATTATATCTTTCCTTCAAGTCCCTCACGCAGAAAAGGCGGAGTGGAATACTTATTGTTGGAATGCCGCAAGACCCAAAAAGGTTTTATGATCCTATTATTAAAGTGTATGATGATACGATATCTCTGATTGAAATGTAATAGGATTAATGATTGCTCTGTTCTGGAGAATAAGTATTATATATTAGCCTGCCCAATACATACGGTTAAACGGTTTAATGTGTCCAGTTATTTCTCCAATTAGGTCCGCTCCACTTCTTAGACAGCTTACTCAGTCAGCTACATGCTCTACTTTAAGGGTGAAATATGGATCCCAGCAAATATTCTATGTCTTCTGGAGGAGTGGGAACATTGCTATTCATTACACCTGCTGCACTAAGTTTGAACAACTAAATATCTAGAGGTGGCCGCAGCCCAAAGGTATTGTTGGTTTCCAGAAGCTTTTATCGCGCATATGAGAAAATGCCGGCACAATAGTGAAGTGAGAGGCAAAGAAAAAAGGGGGAAGAGCAAACAAAGGGACACACACAAAGTACCATACCATGGGCGTAGGCAAGATAGACCTTCGGCTGGAATGTGATAGGCGATGTCAATGGAGCTCGTGGAACGGAATCAAATATGCTAAGCAGGCAAAGATCAAACAAAGAGAACCAAAGCAATTGAGAAAACAATCAAGACAGACAAAGTACAGAACAAATCAAAACCGAAATTGATATTGACATGTTACACAGACCAAGATCCTAACCAATCAGCTTTGCAATCCCGCGTCCACCGCCCCCTGCACGATCTCCCATTGGCTTGCCCCCACGCGCGCGGATGCCAGGATCCAGCACATTTTCAACCAGCCACTCCTACTCCGTGGAGAGACACCGGCTTGGGACGCACCACTTCATCCCATGGTAAAGGGAGATTTCTGTAAGTGGAGGGTACGTGTATAGCTGTGGCAGTCTCTTTGTAGCAGCAGTCGGGATATTCTCACTCAACAGCATCCATGTTTTCTCGGACTCGACTTCAACTTCAACTTGCGAGTTGGTGGCAGGGTGCGATGTTTCAGCTTGGTGGAGTACCGCACCTGCAGAGTCGCCTTGGATCCACCTGGGAAGTGCTTGGTGATCTTCATCCCATGGCTCGCTGTCCTCCTTGAGTTTCTTTAGTAGCGCGTCATCCTTTGAGGTAAATAGCAACACACATATACCAGTCGCGACAGACGGCCACCCTTCTCAACCGGGGCTCGACAGATCATTTGAATTCACCGACAGGAGCCGGCCGGTCTCCTCGTGATAGAATGTTATAGTGTAGTATTTGTAGGAGTGGCCAAAGTGGAACATCACAATGATCCACATCGCCAGCTTCAAGCTTGTAGCTCTAGCTTCAGGTCCAGCCCCAGCTTTTAGATTTTTTTTTTTTTGGCTTTGCCGGCATCGGGTGTCGTTTTTGCGGGGAAGCAAGGAGGAAAAAAGCCAGGACAGCGGCTAAGGGCCACCCTAGGCCGAATCAGGCAGGTTGATCAGGATGCTCATGTGTGCCAAAGCCTCCCGAGGTGTCAAGTTTCTAACCAACTAGGAGGAGCACTCTTGAAAGAGAGCTTATTTGCCATTTTGGTTTTTTTTTTTTGTTCATTATTGGAAGGGTGAGAGGAGGATGGTTGATAGCTTTTGGTCGATGTACTGAGATTACATATAATATAAAAACAAGGAAAGAAAGGAGGGAAGCTTGAGAATTGATCCTTCATATAAAGAGAGTTCTTGATTCAGTCAAATGCTTGGGAAATCCTCAAGTCCACCCACTGGCCCACTCCATCTTTCTCCCTCTTGCTATTAATTCTTTGCAGGGAGATCAAATCTGTGAAGAATCCATCATTGAATCAGATATCAGAATGCTGTGTCATATCCAGTCTTCCACCACAGCTTTTGATGCTGGGGCTGCATGGCTCTTTGGTGACTCATTCAGAGATGGTGATTCATTATCAGATTCACCAAGATTGATCCACTTGTGGTTACTTATTCCTCATTCCCGTGGGGGATAGCTATCAATTCAGAGCCAGCCAAAGATATTTAGTGTAGCATTTTCCGATGCTGATTCTTCCTCAAGATTCAGAGCTTTGTAATTGACGGGCGTATTTATTGCTGAGTGCTGAGCCAGTGGACGGGCAGATGTAGTGGTTTTAACACACAATGAATGTAACAGTTTACCATTTCGACAAGTTCAATGTCAATCCGCATATTGAAGACTGTGACCAGTACATTGTTGTAACGGGCGTACTTCAATTAACAATTTGGTACTATCCTAATTACAGATTATGAATTGATTAAGAAAAGAAAGAGAAAAGAAATCAGAAGAAAAGATTGTATGAAGAGGATTTTTATAGAGAGAAATTCAGAGTAGAAGAATATCAGAAGTCATTTCACAGTAAAGTGTGAAGCAGAAGAATATTAAGAGCTACATGAAAAAATCATTAGAAACTATATGAGTGTGAAGTGTGGGATAAAAGAATCATTGAGAGCTACACAGAAGAATCATTAGAAACTACATGAGTGTGAAGTATGAAATGAAAGAATCATTGAAGACTACACAGAAGAATTGTTAGAGACTATACAAGTGTGAAACATGAAATGAGAGAATATTAGAAGCTACACAGAAGAATTGTTAGATACTATACAAATGTAAAACACAGAGCAGAAGAATGTTAAAAGCTACACAGAAGAATTGTTAGAAACTATACAAATGCAAAACATAAAATGAAAGAATATCAAGAGTTACATGAGATTACAACAGTCAGAAATAAGCAGATGTAGAAGAAGAGTTGATTGTGTAAGTTAATTATTAATGAATACTAATCCATCACATTATCCCCCTCTACTGAAGTGAGTGAGAACTTATAGATGTTGAGAGTGATGATATTCTTCAAGACAGATGTGAATTCTCAGATCAAACAATTGTATTCTACTTATTTGATGAGATATTTACAGTGATGATGATTGATTCTATTGTCAAGAATTACTTCAATTTCTCACTTGAGTTTATTGTCTTCTTCTATAATGATGAGTGACTGTCAATTGATGATTCTCTGTGAGGGGAATGGATCCTCAGCTGCAGGTTGAAGTAGATTTGTATGAAAGATATTATAAATATCAGACAGAGTGTTAAGTTGATAATTGTGTGTATCTAACACTTTCTTCACTGTATATTTGATGTGATGATAATCTAGTGTATATAAGAGATGATCTGTTCTTATATTTTCAAGATTCAATCAGACTTTGTCTTTTATATAATATTGAGTCACAGAATTTCTTCTGATGTTTGTTTGATTTTTATGTAATGCACTCGTTTATTATTTCCTTATTATCTTCGCTTATTCTTACCTCTTTCCATTATACTCTCGCTACCGCTATTTCTATATGTATATATATATCAATGTATGTATTTCACACATCTTCTTTCTCTTTCTTTTCTTTCTTAGTGATTAGCTACACTATGCTATGTTACACTACTATATTACACTCTACAATATATTACTATTATCTCTGCTATGCTATAAACTATCTTCTACTGTTACTCTTCACACTGTCACTACACCTCACAGTTTCTAATCACTCAATCTTTGAGAGATGGTTTGTTGAGTAATAGTCATGGCCTCTACCCACAGCATCTGCTGTACTCGTGCTACTGCTGAATCTGAAGCAACAAACATCATGGAAGAAAACCACAAAATGTGCACTTCTGCCACTGAAAGTGTGCAACAAGCATCATCTTTCTCTATGAAATCAGACTCTGAGCATAGTTCAGAAGAAGATATCTCTTCTGAAGACCTCAGTGCAATTGAGGCTGAGAAAATAGCTGTGGTCAGAAGAATCAAAAAATTACAGACTGAGAAAGAATTGTGAGAACTTCAACAGCAGTGTGACACTTTACTACAAGAATTGAATGAAACAATTCCAGTCATTCAAAATATGCTAGAAGCACATCTGAACCATGGTAGAGATGCAACTAGTGTGAATGGTAACTGTGATAACATCATCAGTATTCTTGAACCACTGAAAGTCACACTACAAGCACTCAACATCTTAGTGAAAAGCACTGTGACTACTGTCAGTGGGAGATGTAGTTGGGTACCACTTTGGCAATTAGAACTTTGAGATTCTGACATGAGTGATCATTCTTCTTGAAGAGATGTGGAAAAGTTCTGAGATCAAAGTATGAAAGAATTTGAAAACTTTGTTACAGCTGCTATTGCTTTTCATGTCAGTGATCTTGATTACTACAATGAACATGATCATTGAAAGATCATCGAAGCTGTTACTCATTTCAATGTTAAGATGCAACAATGTTGGTATCAACATACACATGATATGTGGACTTTGCCACCATGGGAAGAATTTGTTAGTTGGATGCAATGTCAAGTCATCAATTCAGATAGAAGTTTCTGAGATGCTGATAGACAGTACTGAAAAACAGAGCAACAAGAAGATCAGACAGTTCAACAATTTGCTTCACACTTACAATCAATTGAAGAGTGTCTGCAGCATTCTTATAGTGAATATCATTGAAAATCACACCTCTATATGAAAGTTCTATCTTCCATTCGCTGAGAATTCAACAAATATGCAATCAAATTGGAAGAGTTAAGCTATGATGCCACTCTACATAAACTTGCAATGGCAGAATTGAATCTGTCAGAGAGATGGAAGAAGCTTAAAGAGAAGTCAAATTTCAAAAACCCCACTCAAAGCTTTAACAACAGAAATAATGCTGATAATAGATCACAAAACAAATACAGATGAAATGACACTACAAAGTTCAATGACTCCATTTGATTGAAATATTGCTGTTATTGCAAGTGATCAGGACATACCATCAATTCATGTTTCAAATGACTCAAAGACAAATCCAAAAATGCCAAGTCCAACTCAAAATCTGATATGAAAGACACAAAGAACTCAAAGGACTCAAAAAACACTTAAGACATATCATTCAGCTCACAATGACAGTCATAAGTGTGGAAAGTTGATGCAAAAATGTCTTAAGCTTCACTGTCACAGTGGAACTTGCTACATCTAAGAGTCTGCAAAAAATGCTTGCACTAGTAGACTCTGAGTCAGAAGTGAACTGTGTCAATGAATTTTGAGCAAAGAATCACAATCTAGAAGCTGCTCACTGCAAAATCAAAATGATCAAGTCAATTGATGGATGCATAATATGCTCCTTTGAAGAGTATAACATTGCAACTACTGTCACTGATCACAAGGATAATGCACAGCAGACATCTCATTCCTTCCATGTGATGAAGATGAAGAACTACAATCTTGTATTAGAATTTTCTTGATTAAGACAAACAAATCCTCTTATAGATTGATCAGATGAACAATTCTTCTTTAGAAGCTCTGAAGATGAACAACAGTCTCAAATTATTTCTGAACAAAATGTCTTAGCTGAAGTTCTCACAGAAGCTAGAGTAGGAATGCTTGTAGTATTATCTACAGAACATTCAAAAGACTCAAAGCATGCTTCATGTGTATTCTCAGCTGTGTATTTGAACTTGCTAACTGATCTATCTGATTATGTCATGCCATACATGCATATCTTCTCAGAAGAAGCTGCTATAAGTGTGAAAAAATCAGAAGAGATGAAACACTGCATAGATCTTGAGTCTGATGTGCAATCTTCATTTATGCTGATATACAATCTCTCTGAAACTGAGTTAGCCACCCTAAGAGAATATTTAAAAAATGCATTAGATAAAGGATGGATACAACTGTTCAGTAGTCCAACTGATGCACTGATTCTCTTTGTCCTCAAAAAAGATGATGGACTCTGTCTTTGTGTAGACTATTGAGAATTAAATCAAATCATCATCAAGAATTGATACTCTCTACCTCTAATAAGTGAATTACTTGATAGGCTTTCAAAAGCCAAGATATTCACTAAGCTGGACCTTTGAGATGCCTACCACTGCATACTTATAGTGGCAAAAGACCATTGGAAGACAGCCTTTAGAATGAGATATGAACATTTTGAATATATAGTTATGCCATTTGGACTAGCTAATGCTTCAGCAACATTTCAAGCATACATTAACAATGTCTTGTCTGATTTGTTGGATATATGTTGTGTTGTCTATTTGGACGACATTCTCATATTCTCCAATTCAAAGCAGAAACATAAAGTGCATGTTACTAAGATGCTAGAATGTCTTGAGTGTGTGAATCTATTTGCAAAACTCTCTAAATGTGAATTTGAAGTGGACAAGATCTTGTTTCTGGGGTTTGTTATAGATACAAATGATGTTGAGATGGAGTCAGACAGAGTTTCCACTATTGTGAAATGATCTATCTCTAAATCAATTAAAGAGGTTCAATTCTTCTTGAGCTTTGCTAATTTCTATCAGTGATTTATTAAGTCTTTCTCCTCTATTGCAGCCCCATTATTCGAACTTACAAAAGGGAGCAAGAAGGGGGAAAGAAAAGCCACTTTTATATGAACAGAAGATGCTCAAAGTGCTTTTGATGAGCTCAAATTGTGCTTTATATATGCTCCTCTATTAGCTCATTTTGACTCAGCTCAGTGTATTCAGATTGAATCTGATGTGTCCACTTTTGCAGTTGCTGCTATTCTGTCACAGTTGCAGAATGATGGACACTGACATTCAGTTGTCTTCTGATCAAGAAAGTTGATTGATGTGGAAATGTGTTATGATACTCATGATAAAGAACTCTTGACTATTGTAGCAGTATTTAAAAATTGAAGACACTATCTGAAGAGAAGTCAGTATTCAATTCAAGTCTGATCTGATCATACCAATCTGCAGTACTTTATGATGACTAAGAAACTGAACAGACATCAGATTAGATGAGTGGAAGCTTTATCTGCTTATGATTTTGTATTACTGCACTGCTCTGAATCAAAGAATTCAGCTGATGAGCCCAGTCATTGCACAGACTACAGTAAGGCCTATAATGATCAAACTATGTTATCTACTCTGCAACAGAAGCTGAAACATGGAGTTAGACTAGACTGAGAAGCTGATACTTCTTTTCAAAATGATATTTCTTCTGATGTAGTCTGTGCATGGGTCTCTAATGAGCAAAATGCTTCTTTTAATGAGTGAAAAGCACTTCATACATTGACATCTTCTACCTCTCACATAAACTCTTCTCCTTCATTGTGTGTTGAGCAATATATACCCTGGATTGCAGTCAATAAGGCTATTCTTGAGGACTCAGTATACACAGAAATGCCTGAATCCTTCATCTAATTTCTGAGTAAAGCACAGAAGATTGATTCTTTTGCTGCTGAGCAAAGAAAGAAGATAAAAGAGAAGAATATGACTGTCACTGAAAATATACTATGAACAATTTCTGAGGATGATATATTGTGTGCTGATGGTCATGTGTATGTCTCTCAACAAAAGACACTCATTGATGAAATTATCAGTGCAAACCATGATGATCCACAGAGGGGTCACTTTGGTATAAAAAAGTTCATAGACAGCATTCAGGACAAATACTATTGACATGGGCTAGTCAGAGATGTCAAAGATTATATATCCACTTGTGATACTTGTCAAAGAGTAAAGCCAAAACAGCACAGACAATATGAAGAATTGGATACAATTCTCTTACCATCAAATTCTTTTGAGTTCATTACTATGGATTTTATTACAGGCTTGCCAGCCTCTACATTCCTCCATCAAACCTACAATGCAATTTTAGTGATTGTGGATATATATACCAAGTTTATGATCTATATTCCTTGCACCAAAAACATTACAGCTGATGAACTAGTGGAAATTGTTTATATCAAGTTCTATACAATTTATGAAGTACTCAAAAACCATATATTCAATTGAGGGTTGCTATTTACAAGCCATTATTGGTCCATCTTTTGTTATATGCTAGGTGCATGCTGAAAACTTTCCACAGCCTTTCACCCTCAAACAGATGGCCAAACAGAACAACAAAATCAAATCTTGGAACATTATCTCTGATGCTTTACCAACTATCATCAAGATGACTGAGCATGCTGACTACTGCTAGTGCAGTTTGTTTACAATATCTCTCAACATGCCTCTACTGAAATGGCACCCGCGGAAGCCTTAATGGGATATCAATCTGATTTGAAAATTAATATCAGCAAATCATCACAACCAGTCACCATACATGCTGCTAGCCACACAAAACATATTGAGGAAACACATCATAAGCTCATTGAGAATCTACAAAAGATGTGACAAGCACAGAAAATCTATTATGATGCAAAACATAAGCCTCAACAATTTAAAATAGATGACTATGTCATACTCAATGCAAAAAATCTCCAATTGCTGCGCCTGGTTCACAAACTCAATCATAAATATGTGAGACCCTTCAAGATTCTGAATACCATTGGAAAACAAGTGTACAAACTAGAACTCCCACCTTCATATAGAAGCATTCATTCTATATTTCATGTATCTTTATTGAAGCCATACAACCACAGGAATGGAGCTCTACCAGAACCAGGATTGGAACTTGTCGATGGTGAAGAAGAATATCAAGTTGAAGAAATTCTTGAAAAATGACAATGAAAAAACAAACCTTCAGAATATCTTGTGAGATGGACAGATTGAAGTCCTAGTGGTGATACATGAGAACTGAAAGAAAATATATTGAACACTCAGACATTTGAAATCTTCCTCAAACAAGAAAATGAATGACAAATACAAAAACAACATACCTTCAAATGCCAAAAGTGTGAACATCAAGTTGAAAGATGTCAGAAGTGCAAATTCTAAATTGAAAAATGCTAGAAGTGCAAATTTCACTCAAACTCCAATCAAATACATTTTTTTTTAGAAGGATTTTATCAGAGAAAAGAGAAAAAGGAAAAAATTCAATTTGAGTATAATAAATACAAAAAATAAAACATACAAGCAAGAAAAAAACAAAGAAAATGAGTTCTAAGAAAAGTCTAAAGACCCTCAGTTCACTCACTCTCATCTCATTCTCTATTTCTCACTTTCTCTTCTTTCTACTATCATTTCTCTCATCCCTTTCCTCTGCCATCCTTGCCCAATACTCTTTCTGGTATTTGTAAATTACTGGCACCCATTTTGGGCGCAGGGGCATAGGCAAATGCCTATTCCACAACACATTTATCTTCTCACATCTTCTCTCTCCCATCAATCTATCCATCCTTCAGCATATCTGATGAAGAAAGATATTTTCTCTCATCTTTTTCTCCCACTTCTCCACCATCTGGGGCACCCTCTCCCCCTGCTCCACTGATGTCAGTGGCAAATTGACAAAGAAAGCAGACACCACAGACACTGCTGCAGTCACTGATGCTTCCACAATCTTCTTCATTGACTTCTCAGCTAACTCCTCTTTCATCAATCTCTCTTCAGTCAACTCCTCCACTGCAGAGCCTCTGAAGCTCATCATTTTCAAAATTCTCTCTTTCTCTAATGTCTCTGCTCTGAAAGAACCAGGCACAATCACAGTCTTCAAAACCTGCACCTCTGCAGGCTCAGCTGCTGCTCAGTGCTGGGACCATAAGACATTCATCTCTGCTCTGCCCCAAGCAGACAGCATCACCAGGCGAGATGCATCCAATTGTTTAACTAAATGATGAAGGTGACTTTTGTGGCTGGCCATGTCCTTCCCAGCTGCCACCCCCGCAAAAATAAACACTCACCCGCGCATGATGTGCCTCAGAAGAGGCGTATCACACACCTAGCATCATTATCAGTATATCAACATTGCTAAGAGCACTACTACCTATCCAAAAGCAAATTTGAAAAAAAAAAAAAAAAAAAAAAAAAAAAAAAAAAGGAAATAAGAATTAAAGAGGATTACTCACAGATTTGCAGGATTTTCCTGCAGAGGCACAAGCCTCACAACACTTCTGAGCATTTGATCTCAACACACATCAAAAATCAACATCTTCAAGTCTAGAGACACAACATTTGCATGGAATCTGACTGTTGTGCATCACATGATTAGGGCTAAATCTAGGGCAATATAACAAGTGAACAGTGAATGGTGCTATACAGAAATGAGCTAGTGATGCATGTGACCACACTAATAATGCCACTGGCAAGGAACATCAGCAATAATACATGATAAGTGCCAGTGAGAAAACAACTTACTTAAAATTGAGATAACCAAGGGAGCCCATTTTGATTTAAAAAAGGGGGGAGGGAGAACAATGATATAAAAAATTTAAAAATTTTAGAAATGAGAAATCACAGCAGAAAGGCAAAGAGCTTTGATGATGATCAAGTTAAAAGAGAAGAGAAATCTTCAAGAGGAAAGAAATTCTTTTTGCTTCTCTGCATGCAACCCCTGGCAACCAAAGAATCCGCCAATTCCACCTCATTAGGAAATCAATAACAACGCGTATACAAGCTATCTAGGGGACGCGATCGATATACTGCTATCAACAAGTGGAATTTACAATATGGGAATGCAATTATCTACTAGCAAGCAATCTATACAATCACTGAGAGCAGCTCTTATAAAAAAGAGGGGCAATTGTAATGCACTTGTTTATTATTTCCTTATTATCTTCACTTATTCTTACCTCTTTCCATTATACTCTCGCTACCACTATTTCTATATGTATATATATATTGATGTATGTATTTCACACATCTTCTTTCTCTTTCTTTTCTTTCTTAGCAATTAGCTACACTATGCTATGTTACACTACTATATTACACTCTACAATATATTACTATTATCTCTGCTACGCTATAAACTATCTTCTACTGTTACTCTTCACACTGTCACTACACCTCACATTTTATAATTTTGCTGAATACTGATCATTGAAGTTTCTGCTTATTTATGAGCTTTCTTCAGCTTGCTCACAATATTCTCTATCATCTGTATAAAGCTGCAGATGTACACAGTTTCTTGAGAAGTTTCAGAAAAGTTCAGAATCTCTAAGTTGTATCTGTATAGAAAGAAAAATGAGCTTATATTTATTATAGTAAAATCTCAATCATTAATCACAATTTCAGTATATGACAGCAGATTGCTTCAGTTGTTTTGTGTGTAATTGCAGAACTTACAGAGAATGTTCTTTATTATTTATATCATTCTCTTGATAGCTTCATCAGTCTCTGAATGATACACTGTTGATAACTTTTGTTCAATTCTTAATAATTGATATACACAGACTCAGAGTACACTGATGAATTGACTATCTCTATCTGATACAATGAATGAAAACAGACTGTGTATATAATAGAATAGACTTCTGACAAAGACATCTGCAACTACTTCAGTATTCATCTTGTTATAGAGCTGTAGTATTACACTCTTGCTGAGTTGATTGACAATGATTAGAATATTTATAGAATCTTCACTTTCAGATAAAGAAACTGCAAAATCAATAGCTATATCATATCAAATTCAGTTGAAGATAGATAGAGACTTCAGCATCTCTTTTCAGTGTTCATATCATACTGTCACTGAGCTGCAGTGATCACAGTTGTGTATGAACTGATGTATATCTTTCAACATATCTGATTAGTAGAATTCTCAGACAATAATATTGTACATGATTTTGTATTCTGAGTGTCTGATCATCAGTGAGTCATGAATTTCTTATATGATTCATATTTGTAGAGATTCTGAATCAGAGACTCATCATTTATCTTGAAAGTGTAAGCAGTTGTTATTATTGATTGAATATACTGAGATATTCATTCTTGAGTATACATCTGTGGGGAATTGAGATGCTCTGCTTTGTTGTAAGAGATGATTGTAGATATAATTATAAGAGTAGTGTGAAGTACACATATAGAATGTTAAGAAGGTAGCAATCTCTATTATTCAAAGCTAATCACTGATCTTCTAATATCTACAGATATCAGCAAGCATTATATAGACAACCACTACACACTACAGCTGTCTATGATGCTGTGTACTATATCTCTTCTCATTAATTCTGATGTGTTCTGTATTCTTCTATCATTATATAGCTATTTTCTAATATAGATATCTCTGTTATGTCTATTACAATTATCTCTCTTCTTCAAAGATCTGATCTTCAGAGCTTCTTACTGTGACATGTGAAGTTCATAATATATGCTGTGTGGTTGATATTGTATGAAGTTTGTAGAATTGAGCTGAATTAATTGTTGAGATTAATTCTGAAGTGTTGCTGTTTCAGAAGAACATTTTTTCATCTCTGATATCATTGCAGTTCAATTATGATTTAGACACAACTTCTGAGCCTCTTTTCTTTGACTTTTACATCAAAAAATTGTACTCTAACAAAATCATCATCATCATCATCATCAATGATTTTTTATTTAAAAAGAATACATCAATTTATCAAACAAAGTATGCTGTATCCTTCTATATGATTTTTATTGTGAAATTCAAAGTTTTGGTTGCATGGTTGTGTTTTTCATTTTGAGTTGAATTTTGTGTTGTTGTAATTTCTTTGATCAACATTGCAATATTAATTTCAATCTTCAACATCTATTTTTCTTTCTTATTGCTTTTGCTTCTTCTCCTTCTTTGAACAAGGTCTTGGTACTGATTAAAGTTATAATAGAATGTCAGAACCAGCTGTTTCCATTGCTGGTTTGAAGTCTATGAAGAGTGATATACTGTCTGTCATCAAGAGCATTTGCTTGAGTTGTCTGGAGAGATTGCAGAATCCCTCAGTATACTCTTGCTTTGTGAACAATGAATGAATATGCTGTCACATCTGTCATATATCAAATAGAAGTTGTGCTGCTGTAAGTTTTCTTAAACTGAGATTGTTATGAATACTAACAGATTATAGATGTCTGAGCACTTTCACAAAATCAGTCAATCTTTGATCAATGAATTTCACAAAATACTGCTTTCTGATAAAGTTTCAAATGAGAGATTTGCCATATATCAAACTGCTGTTGCAAGGTTTGTACTTGACATGCAGATCTACAAGAATGCAGATGAGATTCTAGAATTCTATATAAACTCTGATAATCTGTTGTCACAGCAGAGTGTGATATTCAATCATAGCAGTGTTTCAGAAAGCACATTTTCATGTTCTGCTATTACATCAGTGTCATTCTCACTGAGTCAAGATCTTGATATGTTATTTGAGTTGACTGATAATGTAGACAAAGATGAGAAAGTGGATGATTCTGTTGAAGTATTAGAAAGAAACACAGCAGTATATTACTGTTGTTGTATTCAACATTTGACAATGTCTCTTCATCATCATTGTGAGTCTGCTGAGAGTTGATGTAAAAAATGCAAGCACTGCTCAGTGATGAAGCATATCTGTGTTCTGATAAGTTATTATTCAAAACAGATGTTTTTATGATATATAATATTAACTTTCTATTAGATGTCAGTGAATGCTGTTGAATTGACTCAGATGATTATCAATGCTACTGAGAATCTAATTGTCACTGATGCAGATACTTTGAACATTAACATTTTGCAGAGCACTGTGACTGCAGCAGTTAAATTCTTTGCTGTGAAGATTTGAAAGATTCAATGAGATGATTCTTCTGAAGCTCTGATTGAAATGATAATTGATGAGATTTCAGTGGTTACATCATCAGTTGCAGCTTTCAAGTCATTGTTGAAATGTCATGCTTCATCAGTTGAGAAAATCTGAAATAATAAGTAGATTTGTCTTGATGACAATTTCTTAAATGACACTGATCAAGCTGAGGCAGATCTGTTTTTTAATCTCTGAATGAAATAAGTATATTCAGCAGTCATTGTCATCTTCTTCATTTTTATTTACTGATTGACTTCTGATAGATTTTATTAAACTGTTTTAAGTACTTCTGACTGTTCACTAAATTTTCCTCAGATTCTCAAGAATTATCTGTGTCTGTACAATCTTTTCATTTGACAAGATATTGTGTTTGTCTGTGGTATTGACACTTGTCTAATATAGCTTCAACTTTTCATTTCTCTTGCATATCTATAATTATTGATTCTGCTTGCAGGATTTGTCTGTCGTGTGTGTGATAAGATTTGAGAAGGGAAACATGGAATATGAAATGAATTTCTTTATATTACAGCATGAGTTTCAGTTTGTACATCTGTGTACTGCAGATATCAATTATTTGAAAGAGATTCAAAAATTGATGATCTAGTTTGAGTGAGAGTTGTAAGATGAATATATTTTTTGCATGCAGCATTACTCAGTCTTCTATCTTAAAGCTTTTTGATATATGATGCTGATTGTAATACTTTTTCTCAGCTGTTTTGATAGCTTTCAGACATTCTCAGATCTTGTTCTCTGCTTACTTCATTCATTTCACTTGTTCCATTGCTGATTTTGATGCATCTGTGCTTGGGGGTTCCATGTCTATGCAAAGTTCAGTTGATCGGCTGATCATTGCTTCAGATGATGTCATTTTTATTGATGTGTGGAAGGTGTTGTTATATACTCACTGCATCAGAGGAATTCATTCTATCCAATTATCTTGCTGGTAGCTGCAATATGTGTGAAGATAATATTCAATCATCTGATTCAATTGTTCTGTCTGACTGTCAGTTTGTGGGTGGAATGCTGTTGATAATTTTCATTGAACATGGAGCAGATAACACAATGTCAATCAAAACTTGCTATTTATTAATGAATCTTGATTGCTAATAATATTTACAGGTAGATCAAAGTTCTTTGCAATTCTTCATACAATAATATCCATGAGTTCTTCTGCATCTAGCTCTGAAGATGTGAGCATAATTATGACTCATTTGATGAATAAATCAACAAATATGACAATAGTATTATAGATTTGACTTCTCTTTTTATTATCTGGCAGATCTTCAATAAAGTCCATGATAATTGTATGTCATTTCTTATCTGACACTGAATGTGGTTGTAGCAATCCATACAGTTTGTGCTGTGGTATTTTGATGCATTGACAAACATTGCAAGTTCTCACATATTCTGCAATTCCATCACTCATATCATGTCACAAGTACTTGTGTTTGATCACTTTGATGATTTTGTCACATTCAAAATGGTCATCTTGAGAATCATTGTGATTCATTTTCATTATTTCATGTCTTACAGTTTTGTCTTGCAGTATATAGACTTTATCATCTTTTCTGAGCAGATCATTTTTATCTACTGCTCAGATTGAATGATTATCTATACTAGCATCACTCATCTCTAGTCTTCTGCAAAGTTCAGATATATCAGTGTCTCTATTCTGAATCTGCAGTAAGAGTTTGATGATAGATTCAACTATCTCTTTACAATAGACTGTCTCAGACTCAAATATCTTAACAGCTAGAATCTATAGCATCAGAATCTCTAGATTTAACTCTGTAATATCTGTGATCTCATTCTCATCCATAGATGCATTCTTTATTCTGCAGAGATTGTTGTCATTGATGACTACAGATCTCTTCACTCAACAATTTTCATTAGCTTGCAGATCTTTTCACATTATCTTGACATATTGATCTAACTTTGTGTTTTCTTTTGTCTTTAGTGATTTAAAGATCCTCTTACACAGCTTCTCTTGCAGAATAGAAAGCTCTGTCAAGAGAGCTATATGTTTTACAAAATCTGAGCAACAACTTGATACATCTGTGAGATTATTTTTCTCAGAACAATGCTCTATTTCAAAATTGAATGCTGAGAATATTTTCATTCAGTGAATCTGATGCTCATTTAGCTGCTTCATCATCATGAAGTGTTGAAGATTGACATGGTCAGATAAAACAGTTATTGAATGTCTGCTACTATATAAGTAGTGATATCATTGTCTGAAAGCTTCTACAATCAGCAATATTTCTAGATTATATATTTGATAACATCTTTCTGTTTCTGTGAGCTTTCTAGATCAAAATGTGATTGGGTGTCAGTGATCATCATTCATTAATTGTGATATTACTGCAGCAATTGCAACATCAGATCTGTCTGTTTCTATACAGAGTTTTCACTGCAGATCAAAGTGAATCAACAACAGTGCTTTTGTAAAGCATTCTTTTAACTGCAAAATTGCATACTTGCAGTTTTTGTCTAACTGAACAGATGTGTTATTCTTCTCTCTTTTCATTTCATAATCTTTTAACAATTCAGTCAGAGGTGCTGTTATTATCAAGAACTTGTATATGAATTGACAGTAGAAATTGACAAATTCTAGAAATATTTGCAATTTGTTTATAGTTTGCAGTTCTGATCAATCTAGAATTGTGTTGACACAGTGTTTCTCAACAGTAATACTCTGTGTGATAATCACAAAACTCAAAAATCCAATTTCTGTTGCATGAAATGTACACTTACTAAGTTTGGCATATAGTCTCCAACATCTTAACCATTCCAGCACATTCTTAACATGGACGACATGCTCATCAAGTGTGTTTGAATAGATTATGATATTGTCAAGATAAGCCACACAATATATGTCTAAAAGGTTGCTGAGGGCTTTGTTGATATAAGATTGAAAGATCACAGAGACATTGATTAGCTCAAAAGATAAGACTAGATATTCAAAGTGTTCATATTGTGTTCAAAATGCTGTTTTTCATTCATTCTCTGCTTGTATGTGAATTCTATGATACACATCTCTAAGGTTCAGCTGTGTATATATTTTGGCATCTGCTAATCTATCAAGTATTTCACTTATTAAGAGCAGTGAGTATCGATTCTTGACTGTTATTTCATTCAATCCTCAATAATTCATGCAAAGACACAGGGTTCCATCTTTCTTCAGTGCAAATAACACTGGTGCATTGACTGAGCTCTTGAATGAACATATTCAATTCTTCTCTAATGTTTTTTTGATATATTCTTGGAGGACAGAGAGTTCTTGAGATGATAAGTTATATATCAGTTGATATGAAGGTTTCTTGCTAGATTTGAGATCTATAGCATGATTGTGAGGTGTGTGTTCTGCATCAGATATGTCTTCTCAGAATACATCAAGATAATCTTTATAATCATCTGAGATATTTGACTCAGTTGCTGCACTCACAGCTTGTAATGGTAAAGCAGCAAATATAATATTGCCATCATCAATTAGTGTTGCAAATTCTTTAGCAGTATTCAGATGTATGTGATTAATATTTGATGCTTTTCTATAGATTCAGCATCTTCACACCCAATTGATATCAGAGTTCACAGCTTTCAACCACAGCATGCTCAAAATTACATCATATCCACTAATATCAGCCTCTTCAAAATGATGGAATTCTTCTCAGAGAACATGTTCATCATCAATAATCTTCATTGCAGCTCTTTGTTGTTTATATGATTTAATTTTATGATTATCAACTGCTTTCACTACTTTTGGTTTATCTTCTGTCTTCAAGAAATATTTTGATGCTCAGATATGAGACACAAAGTTCACATCTGTGTCAGAATTCACTAGCATCCACACCATCAACCATCTCATTTCTGTCAGCATTCATGTATTCATTGTCAATAATCATTTATCTTGCAGTCTAGTTATTTGTATTCTCAATGCAGCAGCTGCTTCTATGATTGAGATTGTTGATTTTTTGCTTGTCAAACTTGGTTGTGCTTTTTGAGATGTAACATTCAACAATCATTTGCAATATGACTCTTTTTATGACAGTGAGAACACTTCTTCATTCAGTTATATTTATCTTTTTTGATTTGTTCAGTTGAATCTGTTTGTTTCTCTTGTTTCCTCTTGTTTCAACAGTTGCTAGATTTATCAGAATAATGCTGATTCTCTACAAATATCACAGATCTTTCTTTGCAAATAGCACATTATCACTCTGACATATTTTTCTCAAAAGTCTGTAGAGTTTGAAGCAATTTTTTGTAGTTCTGAGGCTCTTGATTTCAATGATTGAGTTCTGTGTGCAATATCTTCAATGTCTTACTATGCAAGTTATCCATTCTTTGTTCTTTGCTATATGAGGGTAAGTAGTATTCTCAGTCTTCAAGATATTTAGAGAAATCATATATTGATTGTCATTCTTGTTGCTTTGTATCTTGAAACTTTTGACTCATCAATCAGTGCTGATTCTGTGGATTGTTAATTTGCATCTCTAGATGTGATAGCATATTGTCAAAAGTCAACAGTGTTGCTCCTCCACATCTCTCATACAATGATACAAAATTCAATCATTTCTGCTTAACATGAGCATCAAGATAGAGTTTAGCATCATTTATCTTGTGTTTCTTCTTTTGATAATATCAGCAGTGATGTGTAAAGAGAGTCAATATGTGATCTTTATAGTTCTTGAATTCTAACATATTTTTTTCTCAATAATAGTTCTTAATCTCTAATCTCAGTGATGTTTCATTATTATCATCTATATCATTCACAGATCAATTTTGTGGCAGTTCTGTGGCAATATTCT
The DNA here is from genome assembly GCA_017607445.1 of Histoplasma ohiense. Classification (NCBI taxonomy): domain Eukaryota; kingdom Fungi; phylum Ascomycota; class Eurotiomycetes; order Onygenales; family Ajellomycetaceae; genus Histoplasma; species Histoplasma ohiense. Next base: position 2,208,410 of record JAEVHH010000006.1, on the reverse strand, counting down.
GAATTAATTGAGGCTCAATGAGAGTATCTTCACAAATCTGCACTTTCAACTTGTTGAGCTGCTGTTGTGCATGCAGAATAGCTAATTGCTGCTCTCATTTACAGATTTGATCATTCAACTGTTGCAAATGCACATTGTGATCATTGAAGGTGGTAGAGGATTCAGATTGGTTTTCAAGGAATCTTGCATATGTCAAGATCATCTTGCATGTTTTAACTAATGTTGTGTGTTTTAACTAATATTGCATGCTTTATTGTAGATGTGTGTAACAATGGACCACTCAAATAGAGTTATGAGTGATTAGAATTGTAAGAGATGGTTGTAAGTATAATTATAAGAGTAGTGTGAAGTATGCATGTAGAATGTTAAGAAGGTAGCAATCTCTATTATTCAAAGCTAATCACTGATCTTCTAATATCTACAGATATCAGCAAGTATTATATAGACGACCATCATGTGCTACAGCCATCTATGATGCTGTGCACTATATCTCTCCTCATTAATTCTGGCGTGTTCTGTGTTCTTCTATCGCCACATAGCTATTTCCTAATATAGATATCTCCGTTGCGTCTATTACATTTGTATAGCTTCAGCAGCTTGTTGTCAGAATTCATCTGCTTCTGTCACTAGCTTTCATTGTTCTTTGAGTGAGAGTTTCTGAGTTTGAAACTGATTGATATGTATATGAAGTTCATCTGATTGTGTAGAACTTCTTATGATTGCAGAGTTGATTAATCAATACTCTCAGTGTTTTCATCTGTCATTCAAATCATTAGATGATATATTTTGTTTTTGATGAAACAGAGCATTCACAAGAATGTTCTCTACTTCAGATTGATAATGAATTGTGAATGAAAAATAACTAAGAAACAATAATCAATGCATATATTTCTTGATGAGTTTATAAATGATTGTGAAGTACTCTAGATTCTTATGATCAGTGACAATCTCAAATCTTTTGACACTCATAAGTTCAGACTTTCATTCTTTGAAACATTGTATAATTGCTAGAAGCTTTTTGTCATAGATTTTATAGTTGCATTCAGTGAGTGACATCTTTTTTAAGATGAAAGCACAAGATTGTAGAACATTTTTGTTATCATATTGCATTAATATCTCATCTACTACATAACTCAAGACATCTGTTTTGAGAATCATATGCTTATCTGAATCAAATGATTGCAGTATCAGAGCATTTGTGAATATACACTTCAGCTTTTTGAATGCTGCATCTGCTTTGTCAGTTCATTGAAATACAGTGTCTTTCTGAGTCAGATCTGTCAGTGATTGTATGATATCAGAAAGATCTTTGATGAATCTTCAGTAGAAGTTGATGAATTCTAGAAAGCTTCTAGTCTCTTTTACTGAGACTGATGTCTTTCAGTTGAGAATTGCTTTCATCTTCTTAGAATTCATACATACATCTTTTTCAGCTTTGATGATGAATTCTAGATAGATTGTAGATTTGATCTCAAAGTTGCATTTGTCAATGTTCACTTGCAGTTCAGCTTTTTGTAGATGGTCAAGCATTTGTTGTATGTGTTTATAATACTCAGTGAACAATTCATCAGTGAATATCAAGATATCATTCATGTACACTGAGGTGATCTCATTGAGCAGATCTTATAGAGCTCAGTTAATGTATTTCTGAAATGTACTTGAAGTGTTCACTAATTCAAAGAAAGTCACTGTTCATTTGTATAATCTGTAATGTGTACAAAAGACAGTTAGTCATTTGTCATCTTCATTAATTCTTATCTTGTAGAAGGCTGAAGAGATGTCAAGTTTCATAAATCATTTTACTTTTTCTATCTGTTCAAATATTTCATTGATAAGTGAAAGAGGATATCAATTCTTCTGTGTAATCTTGTTGAGTTCTTGATAGTTGATGCAGAATTGTAAGTCTTCTTCTGATTTCTTTGCAAACAGTACAGATGCTGCAGTGAGTGAGTTGCTAACACAAATGAAGTCTTTGTCTAGTAATTCATTGAGCATTTTTTATAGAATGAGAAGTTCATTATGTGATATGCTGTAGAGAAGATCTCAGAGTGATTGTGAGTTTTTATTATTTTTTTTAATGAGCTCAATTGTATGATCTATACTGAGTTCTTGATGAGAGGGAAGCTTTTCAGTTTCTTTCTCATTGAATATATTTATGAAGTCTTTGTACAATTTGAGTAGTTTTTTGTATGATTTCTTGAGATCTTTGAGTTCTAACTTTTCTAATGCTTTTTTGATATCTGTCATACTAGCAGTGAACACTTGGATGTTCTTCTTTTCATGTGTTTGATGAATTAATAGTTTGTATGCTTCTGCTGATATCTGAGTGAGATCAGTGGTTCTATTGATATTCTTCTTATAAACACAGTCATCTTCTGAAAAAATAAGGCAGTGATTGCATGCATTCAACAAGATTTCAAATTCTGTGAGCTATGATAGACTGAGCATTAGATTGTACTCAAGGTCTTGTATTTTGTATGTGTATACATTCTTTTTCTCATGTTCTTCTACATCAATATTAAATCTTATCATGTTGTAGAAGGTGGATCCTCTGAGGCTGTCAAATTCACTGAGCTTACATGATTTGAAAAAGAAGATATATTGAAGCTTATGTTTCTCAATCAGCTGAGTGTCTATAAGAGTGTAATGAAGAAAATCACTGTCTATCATTGCTTATATGTTGACTAGACTATTTACAATGACAGAGATTATGATTGCATTCACTTGCATCTTCTGCTCAAATCTTTAGCTAGCTTTCTGCTTCTTGAACTCTCATCTGTGTTTTAGAGTGAGAGCTCATCTTTTCTCTGTTCTTGTCTATCCACAGACAACACAGCATTTATGTGTGTGGGGGGTTTACTCAGAGTGATCACATTCAGACATTGATTTGCAAAGTACTCTGACTTGTTGCAGTGTATGCAGACTTCTCTGACAATTCAGTTGATGACATTCTTCTCTGAGACATTGAAGATTCTCAGACAACTTGTATTTACATGTGAGACTCAGTTCATTGATTCTGATTCAGAAACAGAGAGTGCTGCAGAGCAGTTTAAGATGTATATATTTATTTGATGAAATCCTCTGCAATTTTGAAGTGTGTGGAACTGAGACAGATCATTGTTCAACAGATAAAGATCAGTACAGAATTTGCTGTATATTGAGAGTTTTGAATACTCTACACTTTGATTATACAACTGAAAGTTCAAGTTCTTGAATAATATATTGATTTTGATGATATTGTCCCAGTCTTGCCCATCTGCTTCTAGAAGTTTGTGATTGAATTCAGAAAGATAAGTTGTCAATATAACATTCATCTGATGAGTTTGATTAAGCCAGTCTAACACCTTGGCTTGAAGTGTAGAATCAAGAAAGAGAGAGTCAAGTTCTCAAAAGACTAACTCTGATATATGCTGATGATTCTGACAATGACTCATTCAGAGTTGGAATTTTGCTAACACATCACCATCAATCTGCTATAGATATACCACACTTGATTGAATAGCAAGTCTATTGCTCATTCATCAATGTTCAATTTGATGTTTATTTTTGACTTTCACATGAGATAGAGTGCTAGATCTTTCTCATATTTATCAAGGATTGAAAGCTTCTCTCTTGAGAGCTTTTCATGAGACACAGATGTAGAAGAAATGATGAATGCAGAAGTGCTCATCTCAGTAAATTATTGTTATAATTCAGTCATCTGTAGTGTCTGCTGCTGAAGAATGCTTTGTAGATCTAAGTTATCATCCACTGTGTTCAGATGTGATGAGTGTTTGTAGAATTGTTTATAGTTCATTTCAATATCTAAGAACATGTAATAATAATAAAAAAAAAAAAAAGAAAAGAAATACTTGTAGACACTTGATTCTCTCACAGATACTATTCACAGTGTTGCAGTGCTAAGCTTTGTCAAGCTTCTTTGTGAACACTATTCACAGTGTTACAGTTCATAAACACTCAGATCTTGTAGAACACAGTCAATTGTATCTCAGATGCTTAGACACAATGATCTATATAACTAACAATAGAGACACTCAGATTCATGAGAGATTTCTTGTAATGACTAGACACTCAGATCTGTAAACAACACACTCAGATGTAAGAACTGATAATGAAACACTCAGATCTTAAACAACACACTCAGATGTAAGAACTAATAACAAAATACTCAGATCTTAAACACAGAAAAATCAATTCATAATGTAATGAATGTACTTCAATTAACAATTTGATACTATTCTAATTACAGATTACAAATTGATTAAGAAAAGAAAGAGAAAAGAAATCAGAAGAAAAAATTGTATGAAGAGGGTTCTTATAAAGAGAAATTCAGAGTGAAAGAATATCAGAAGCCACTCCACAGTGGAGTGTGAAGTGAAAGAATGTTAAAAACTATACAGAAGAATCATTAGAAACTATATAAATGCAGAGCATGAAATGAGAGAATCATTGAGAACTATATGAAAAAATTGTTAGAAACTACACAAACACAGAGTATGGAATGAGAGAATCATTGAAGACTATATGAAAGAATCATTAGAGACTACACAAGCACAGAACACAGAGTGAGAGAATGTTAGAAGCTATACAGAAGAATCATTAGAGACTACACAAGTGCAAAGTATGAAGTGGAAGAATGTTAAGAGCTATATGAAAGAATCATTAGAAACTACACAAGCATGAAGCACAGAGCAGAAGAACATCGAGGGTTATGCAAGGTCACAACAGTCAGAAACAAGTAGATGCAGAAGAAGAGTTGATTGCATAAGTTAATTACTAACAGATGCTAACCCATCACAATTGTGCATGTAGACAGACTTCAATTTCAGCATCTTCAAGTGCTATGGTATCAAAAGACATTCATGAAGACACCAGCCACCAAGTGTGCTGTTCTGCTTGAGTCAGATAGAGAAGTCAGCACTCATCTGATCATAAAAACACCTCATTAGTAATTGAGGGTTGAGAGACAGGTTTCTGCAAAAATGATTGTGTGACATCACATCATGATGTAGTATGGAGTTCAATCAGCAGTAGATCAAATCTATTATTCTGAAGGACATTCTTGTGAGTACTCACAATTATGCCATCAAGTCAAAGAAAAGAAACTTGCGGGACTCAGTTCATCATGATATAAGCAAGTAGATGATCATCCTTCACAGAGTCAAGAACAGTGAATGTAGACTGCCGCCATGAGCTTACAGCATTGTAAGATATTTCAGATTCATAAAATACACTTAACAAAAGAGAGTATAGATCTCATGTGTTGCAACTCAATGTCAAAAGTTTGTTCAATTTCAACACTATCTGCTCTGATATAAAGCCAGGTTGTTTCTGCTCAGTTGACTCTGATTATCTGATATGACTGGCTTCAGCCTTTGCCTCTTATGACAATCAGGTTTCGGGAGTGATATTGGGTTTTTCTTTGTATGCAACAAAGAAAGAAACAATGCTGAAGATAGCACTGTCAGAGTTTGATCAACAAGGTTGTGTAGATTGCAGTATTCTTCAAGAAAACAAACTGCAGTGATGAACAAAGATGTAATAGTTGACATATGACAGAGTGGTTTGTAGCAGAAAAGTGTAAATTTCGCCTGTGTTTTCAAAGCAGTCAATCAAAGCAATCAGAATCTTGTCTCTTGTCTGCTCTCATGTAAGATAAGTCTGTCATCTCTCATCAGAAGACAAAACAGTGACTTATCATCTGACTGCATCATTGTCAACATCTTCTACATCCACCATGACTTGGGTTTGTTTGTCTCTCTTGTTGTTGCTGTATGCCGCGTGCTTCTCAGTATAAGTCAGCTCAGCTCCGGGCATGAGCTCGACCCAACACACTGATAATATATAGCTCCATGTCAATATTAGCACAGAAAGGTGATTTTCTTCATGATTAAACTGTTTCTGATAGATCAGCTCCAGGCTTTCAAAGAGAGCAAGCTGTGTTGAGTGCTTGATAGAAACTGACTCAAGTCTCTTTTCCACAGATGGTATCTTGCATTGTCTCTGCAAAGTTTCTCAAATCAACATTTCAGTCATGTAGAGGCAGTTATACTCACACTTCAGATTCAGATCATAAATCAAGAAAGGTATCTGTTGAAATGTGTTCTGAATCTGAAAACAAGTTTGAGAGCAGACTGAGTTTCTGTCAAGCACATATGTAAAGCATTGTTCAGATACAAAAGCCTTGTTCGTACACAGCTCAATTCTTTTCAGTACTTGAACATACAATATCTTCAGACTCTATAGCAGATGATATTGTAAAAGGCTTGAGAGGTAGAAGCATTGACGTGTTTGAAATGAGATAGTATGAAAATAAAAGAACTACAGATATGAATGATTGAAGTATTTAAATTGAGTGCTCAATTTAAGAAGCAATACAAAGTACAAATTTGAACAATCAAGTTAGAACAGATTGACAAAACCATTCAAGCTGAAGCACTAAATTAACCCTCAATATTTTATATCATACAAAATCATATAAAGCAGATCTGTCATTCTTTGTCTGTTTCTTTAGCTAAATGTATCAAATGAGTCAGTGTTGTAATGGGTGTACTTCGATTAACGATTTGGTACTATTCTAATTACAGATTATGAATTGATTAAGAAAAGAAAGAGAAAAGAAATCAGAAGAAAAGGTTGTATGAATAGACTGACCAGTGAAACCATGAATTTCATGTTTGATTTGGTTTGATTTGATCCCAGTCCATTTCTTGGTGTGATTTTCAGTGGAATCAGAATCAGAATGGGAGTGTAAAGTGACTAGAATTATTAGAACATGAGTGAAATGAGACTAATAAATCTTGATATTTCATGTAAAGTGACTGACTATCAAAAATAAGAACATGATCTGGGACTGACTATGATTTTGACTGAGGTTTGGTCCTGTTCTGATGATTATATAATACATATCTTAGATATCAATCTGATGATATGATTGGTGGAGATATCGCCCCTATCTAGTGCTGCCAATCTATCTATTGCTGCAAGCTATCCCTCGCTGCTAAGCTATCGCTGCCAACCTATCTATCGCTGCCAACCTATCTATCGCTGCCAATTTATCTACCACTGCCAATCTATCTATCGCTGCTAATCTATCGCTGCTAATCTATCGCTGCTAATCTATCGCTGCCAACCTATCTACCGCGGCGAATCTATCTATCACTATCATTACTAGTTCAAAATAGAACTAGAGCATAAACACACTAAACTTCTTTTGATAGGTAATGATTTTTGGTAACACTCATAGCATTATATCATCTATATAGGATAAATCATGGTCCCATTTGGTCCCATTTTAACAAAATGGGACCAAATGAGACCAGAATCAGTAATTTATAAGAAGAACATGACCTGGGACTAGATTTATAATATAAACAGTGTAAAGTGACTAATTTAATAAACACTATATGGGACCAGGACTAAGAAATTTGATAATGAGACTGAAGAAATATTTAGTCTCAGTCCCATGCATGGTCACACAGCCAGTCTATGTATGAAGAGGATTTTTATAGAGAGAAATTCATAGACTGGCTGTGTGACCATGCATGGGACTGGGATTAAATATTTCTTCAGTCTCATTATCAAATTTCTTAGTCCTGGTCCCATATAGTGTTTATTAAATTAGTCACTTTACACTGTTTATATTATAAATCTAGTCTCAGATCATGTTCTTCTTATAAATTACTGATTCTGGTCTCATTTGATCCCATTTTGTTAAAATGGGACCAAATGGGACCATGATTTATCCTATATAGATGATATAATGCTATGAGTGTTACCAAAAATCATTACCTATCAAAAGAAGTTTAGTGTGTTTATGCTCTAGTTCTATTTTGAACTAGTAATGATAGTGATAGATAGATTCGCCGCGGTAGATAGGTTGGCAGCGATAGATTAGCAGCGATAGATTAGCAGCGATAGATTAGCAGCGATAGATTAGCAGCGATAGATTAGCAGCGATAGATAGATTAGCAGCAGCAATAGATTAGCAGCGATAGATAGATTGGCAGCAGCAATAGATTAGCAGCAATAGATAGATTGGCAGTGGTAGATAAATTGGCAGCGATAGATAGGTTGGCAGCGATAGATTAGCAGTGATAGATTAGCAGCGATAGATTAGCAGCGATAGATAGATTGGCAGCAGCGATAGATTAGCAGCGATAGATTAGCAGCAATAGATTGGCAGCGATAGATAGATTGGCAGTGGTAGATAAATTGGCAGCGATAGATAGATTCGCCGCGGTAGATAGGTTGGCAGCGATAGATTAGCAGCGATAGATTAGCAGTGATAGATAGATTGGCAGCAGCAATAGATTAGCAGCAATAGATTAGCAGCGATAGATTAGCAGCGATAGATTAGCAGCAATAGATAGATTGACAGTGGTAGATAAATTGACAGCAATGGATAGATTCGCCGCGGTAGATAGGTTGGCAGCGATAGATTAGCAGCGATAGATAGATTGGCAGTGGTAGATAAATTGGCAGCGATAGATAGGTTGGCAGCGATAGATTAGCAGCGATAGATTAGCAGCGATAGATAGATTGGCAGCAGTGATAGATTAGCAGCAATAGATTGGCAGCGATAGATAGATTGGCAGTGGTAGATAAATTGGCAGCGATAGATAGATTCACCGCGGTAGATAGGTTGGCAGCGATAGCTTAGCAGCGAGGGATAGCTTGCAGCAATAGATAGGTTGGCAGCGGCGATAGCTTAGCAGCGAGGGATAGCTTAGCAGCGAGGGATAGCTTAGCAGCGAGGGATAGCTTAGCAGCGGCGATAGATTAGCAGCAGTAGATAGGTTGGCAGGGGCAAATTGGTTGACAGCACTAGATAGGGGTGATATCTCCACCAATCATATCATCAGATTGATATCTAAGATATGTATTATATAATCATCAGAACAGGACCAAATCTCAGTCAAAATCATAGTCAGTCTCAGATCATGTTCTTATTTTTGATAGTCAGTCACTTTACATGAAATATCAAGATTTATTAGTCTCATTTCACTCATGTTCTAATAATTCTAGTCACTTTACACTCCCATTCTGATTCTGATCTCACTGAAAATCACGCCAAGAAATGGACTGGGATCAAATCAAATCAAACCAAACATGAAATTCATGATCCCATCAGTCAGTCTAATTAATTGTGATATTACTGCAGCAATTGCAACATCAGATCCATCTGTTTCTATACAGAGTTTTTACTGCAGATCAAAGTGAATCAACAACAGTGCTTTTGTAAAGCATTCTTTTAACTGCAAAATTGCATGCTTGTAGTTTTTGTCTAACTGAACAGATGCATTATTCTTCTCTCTTTTCATTTCATAATCTTTTAACAATTCAGTCAGAGATGCTGTTATTATCAAGAACTTGTATATGAATTGACAATAGAAATTGATGAATTCTAGAAATATTTGCAATTCATTTATAGTTTGTGGTTCTGATCAATCTAGAATTGTGTTGATGTAGTGTTTCTCAACAGTAATACTCTGCATGATAATCACAAAACTCAAAAATCCAATTTCTGTTGCATGAAATGTACACTTACTAAGTTTGACATATAGTCTCCAACATCTTAACCATTCCAGCACATTCTTAACATGGATGACATGTTCATCAAGTATGTTTGAATAGATTATGATATTGTCAAGATAAGCCATACAATATACATCTAAAAGATCACTGAGAGCTTTGTTGATATAAGATTAAAAGATCACAGAAGTATTGATTAACTCAAAAGATAAAATTAGATATTCAAAGTATTCATATTATATTCAAAATGCTGTTTTCTATTCATCTCTCACTCATATATGAATTCTATGAAATGTATCTCTAAGGTTCAGCTGTGTATATATTTTGGCATCTGCTAATCTATCAAGTATTTCACTTATCAAGAGTAGTGGATATCAATTCTTGACTGTTATTTCATTCAATTCTTGATAATCCACACAAAGACACAGAGTTTCATCTTTCTTCAGTATGAATAATACTGATGTGCTGGCTGAGCTCTTGAATGAACATATTCAATTCTTCTCTAACATTTTTTCAATATATTCTCAGAGAACAGAGAGTTCTTGAGGTGATAAGTTATATATCAGTCAGTATGAAGATTTCTTACCAGATTTGAGATCTATAGCATGATTGTGAGATGCATGTTTCATATCAGATATGTCTTCTTGAAATACATCAAGATAATCTTTATAATCATCTGAGATATTTGACTCAGTTGCTGCATTCACAGCTTGTAATGATAAGACAGTGAATATAATATTGTCATCATCAATTAATGTTGTGAATTCTTTGACAGTATTCAGATGTATGTGATTAATATTTGATGCTTTTCTATAGATTCAACATCTTCACATCCAATCAATATCAGAGTTCACAGCTTTCAATCACAGCATGCTCAAAATTACATCATATCTGCTAATGTTGATCTCTTCAAAATGATGGAATTCTTCTCAGAGAATATATTCATCATCAATAATCTTCATTGCAGCTCTTTGTTGTTTATATAATTTAATTTTATAATTATCAACTGCTTTCACTACTTTTGATTTATCTTCTGTCTTCAAGAAATATTTTGATGCTCAGATGTGGGACACAAAGTTCACATCTGTGTCAGAATTCACTAGCATTCACATTATCAACCATCTCACTTCTGTCAGCATTCATGTATTCATTGTCAATAATCATTTATTTTACAGTCTAGTTATTTGTATTCTCAATGCAGCAGCTGCTTCTATGATTGAGATTGTTGATTTTTTGCTTATCAAACTTGGTTGTGCTTTTTGAGATGTAACATTCAACAATTATTTGCAATATGACTCTTTTTATGACAGTGAGAATACTTCTTCATTCAGTTATATTTATCTTTTTTGATTTATTCAGTTGAATCTGTTTGTTTCTCTTGTTTCCTCTTGTTCCAACAGTTGCTAGATTTATCAGAATAATGCTGATTCTCTACAAATATCACAGATCTTTCTTTGCAAATAGTATGTCATTACTTCAGTATATTTTTCTTGAGAGTCTGTAGAGTTCAAAGCAACTCTTCATAGTTCTGAGACTTTTGATTTCAACAGTTGAGTTCAGTGCATAATATCTTCAATATTTTACTATACAAATTATCCATTCTTTGTTCTTTGCTATATAGAGGTAAGTAGTATTCTCAGTCTTTAAAATATTTAGAGAAATTGCATATTGATTATCATTCTTGTTGCTTTGTATCTTGAAACTTTTGATTTATCAATTGATGCTGATTCTGTGAATTGTTAATTTGTATTTCTAGATGTGATAGAATATCATCAAAAGTCAACAGTGTTTCTTCTTCATATCTTTCATATGATGATACAAAATTCAATCATTTCTGCTTAATGTGGGAATTAAGATAGAGTTTAGCATCATTTATCTTGTATTCTTTTTTTTGATAATATCAGTGATGATGTGTAAAGAGAGTCAATATGTGATCTTTATAGTTTTTGAATTCTAACATATTTTTTTCTCAATAATAGTTCTTAATCTCTAACCTCAGTGGTGTTTTATTATCATCATCTGTATCATTCACAGATTGATTTTGCAGCAGTTCTGTGATGATATTCTGAGTTAATTGAGACTCAATGAGAGTATCTCCACAAATCTGCACTTTCAACTTGTTGAGCTGCTGTTGTGCATGCAGAATAGCTAATTGCTGCTCTCATTCATGAATTTGATTGTTCAACTGTTGCAAGTGTGCATTGTGATCATTGAAGATGATAGAGGATTCAGATTGATTTTCAAGAGATCTTATGCATATTGAGATTATCTTGCATGTTTTAACTAACATTGCATGTTTTATTGTAGGTGTGTGTAACAACAGATGTAATAGGCGCAACGGAGATGTCTATATTAGAAAATAGCTATATGGCGATAGAAGAACACAGAACACACCAGAATTAATGAGGAGGGACATAGCGCACAGCATCATAGGCAGCCGTAGCGCGTGGTGGTCGCCTATATAATGCTCGCTGATATCCGTAGATATTAGAAGATCAGTGATTAGCTTTGAATAATAGAGATTGCTACCTTCTTAACATCCTACATGCGTACTTCACACTACTCTCATAATTATACCTACAACCATCTCTTACAACAGATCATTCAAATAAAGTTTAGAGCAATTAGAATTGTAAGAGATGGTTCTAAATATAATTATGAGAGTAGTATAAAGTACACATATAGAATGTTAAGAAGATAGCAATCTCTATTATTCAAAGCTAATCACTGATCTTCTAATATCTATGAATATCAGTGAGTATTATATAGATGATCATCATGCTCTACAGCTGTCTATGAAACTGTGTGTTATATTCATTCTCATTAATTCTGACATGTTCTGTGTTCTTCTATCGCCACATAGCTATTTTCTAATATAGATATCTCTGTTGTGTCTATTACAGTTAATTTGCATTTCTAGATGTGATAGCATATTGTCAAAAGTCAACAGTATTGCTCCTTCATATCTCTCATACAATGATACAAAATTCAACCATTTCTGCTTAATATGGGTATCAAGATAGAGTTTAGCATCATTTATCTTGTGTTCTTTCTTTCAATAATATTGATGATGATGTGTAAAGAGAGTCAACATGCAATCTTTATAGTTCTTGAATTCTAACATATTTTTTTCTCAATAATAATTTTTAATCTCTAATCTCAGTGGTGTTTCATTATCATTGTCTGTATCATTCACAGATCAATTTTGCAGCAATTCTGTGGTGATATTCTGAATTAATTGAGACTCAATGAGAGTATCTTCATGAATCTGTGCTTTCAATTTGTTGAGCTGCTGTTGTGCATGCAGAATAGCTAATTGCTGCTCTCATTCACAGATTTGATCATTCAACTGTTGCAAACACACATTGTGATCTTTGAAGACAGTAGAGGATTCAGATTGATTTTCAAGAAATCTTGTGCATGTCAAAATCATCTTGTGTGTTTTAACTAATGTTGCATGTTTTAACTAATGTTGCATGCTTTATTGTAGATGTGTGTAACAACAGACCACTCAAATAAAGTTTGAAGCAATTAGAATTGTAAGAGATGATTCTAGATGTAATTATGAGAGTAGTGTGAAGTACACATATAGAATATTAAGAAGATAGCAATTTCTATTATTCAAAGCTAATCACTGATCTTCTAATATCTACAGATATCAGCAAGCATTATATAGATGATCATCATGCTCTACAGCTGTCTATAATATTATATGCTATATTCATTCTCATTAATTCTGATGTGTTCTGTGTTCTTCTATCGCCATATAGCTATTTTCTAATATAGATATCTCCGTTGCGCCTATTACACCAAGCTAGAAGATCAAGGTTTCAGATATCAACTATCTGACATCATCTCTTCTTATTTTACAATAAGAGTCTTGAACAGCATCAACTTCACTGCTGTTCACACATTCAAAGAATCAGTCTACAAGATCATAGAACAAGAATTCTAAATAGATGTTCATCATTCATTTCAGATCATCCATTTTATAGCCAAATCTTACAATTACAGAGATGCAATGTTGACAATTGCAGAGAAATCTGACAATCAATCTAGTGATTGCAATCCCCTTACAAGAACACTCATGAAATGGCACATCACTCTAAAGTATATTCACACTGACACAATCATTGCACTAGCAAAGAATTCATCATTCAGCATTTACATCAAAGAGTCTAAAACAGACTTCTTCTGCAACAGCTGTGTCAAAGCAGACATGACACACAAGTTCTCACAAATCTCAATGCCACAAGCATTGTGAGCAATGTAACATGTTCATATTGATCTCACTGACAGTGGTTGTACACTGAATGACATGTCTGATTATTCTATAGAATCTCATCAAGAGATCAAATATTATATACTTATCACTGATGACACCATCTGTTACAGATGGATATATTTTTTACATATCAAGAATCAAGTCATTGAAATTTACACTCACTGAGTTCAATTCATGAAAAATCTCAGCTTCATGTCACTGATGCTAGTTAGAACTGATATTGATGATGTCTTTCAATCTAACAAAATGACAACAACAATGATCAAAGATGGCACTATCTGAGAATCTACTACATCATAATCTTCTCATCAAGATGATGTTTCTGAGAGAGAAATCTGCATAATAATGACACACACAAGAGCAGTGCTTCTAGACATGAATATATCAAAGAAGTTCTGAGCAGATGTTCTTGAAACAGTGATTGTAATTATCAACAACACATCAACTTCCATCACTCTATATAATAAGAAATACTGATCTATTATCAACATCAATGAAGTGTCTATATGATGCTCTTATACAATCCCCTTCTCAGCACTAACCAACATTTAGGCCTAGTTGTAAGCTCAGAATCAATTATGAATAACTGCAATTTGATTGAGCAAGCAGCAACTGAAATGATTAAAAAAGCAAAATCAAAAAACATTGTTTTTGATATGAACAAAACTGAATTAATTCATTTTTATCCAAATTTCAGAGAAAAGAATACTGAAGTTAAGCTTTTAAATCATTCAATTAAATCTAAAAACTCAGTCAGATGGTTTGGTGTCTGGTTAGATTCTCAATTGAATTTTAAATCTCATGTGCAAATAAAAACTGCAAATGCTGAAAGAATTTTAAACAGTATATTGAGGCTTTCAAATACTGAAAGAGATCTGATATTTCAAGCAATGAGATAATTATATATTGCCTGTGTGACCTCTGTTTCAGATTATGCAGTTCAGGTGTGGTGGAGAGGTCAAAAACACTTTATAGAAAGATTTCAAAAACTTCAAAACTCAGCTTTAAGAAAGATTCTAGAAGTATTCAAAACTACTTCAATTAAAGCTATGGAAATTGAAGCCTCTATTTCTCCATCACAAGTGAGATTTGATAAAATCTGTATGAATTATGCTCTCAGAATTATGAAGCTATATTCACATCATTTTATTAGAAAGAGAGTTTCAAGTTCTTTTCCAAATGAGTCAAATGAATTAGAATTAGATTGGGAACTTTATCTTGATTGGAATGAGACTGATTTATCTGAAAATTCAAGTTCTTTACAAAGAAGAAGGATATCATCTCAGTTATTTAGAATTTGCTCAATGATTAAGAACTGTTTCTCTAGTTTAAATGTAGAGAGAGTAGCTATTGAAAATCTCTCTCCTTGGAAGAAAAGTCTTGATAATCTTGTTGATTTAAACATTAGTCAACTTTCAAAAGAAGATCAGACTCTAGAACATTTAAAGCTTTTGAAACAAATGAAAAATAAAGCAATTCTTATATACACTGATGACTCAAAATGTGAGAAAACAGACAATCTTGAAGCTGGAATAGCATATTCAGAAAATGATAAAAACTATATTCTTGATTCTTAGCAAATTGGAAAAGAGTCAGAAGTTTTTAATGCTGAATTATTTGCAATTTCAAGAGCTTTCAAATTGATTGAAATGAAGATTGAACAATGGAAAAGATTTGAGCATATTTGAATATTCTCTGATAGTCAAACAGAGTTTAAAAGACTTCAAAGTAATAAAATCAGCAGTGGACAGTCAATGCTAGAGCTGATTTTGAAAAGTCTTCAAAATATCCAAAGAAAAATCTCACTCAATTGTTCTATTCATCTTCACTGAGTGCCTGCTCACATGGGTATATATGGCAATGAAATGGCTGATAAAGCTGCAAAAAGAGCCACTGAGTTAGAAGTCTGCTGTCAAAGAATTGTAATATAGTCTTTTATTAAAAGAAGAATAAGAGAATTATGTTTACAAAAGTGGCAAGATATCTGGTTCATGCAAAGAAAAAGTGTACATTATTCCAGATTTGAAACTAAGCCAAAGTGGAAGACTTGCTCAATAAAGTGTAAGAAGAAACTTTTTGCTACAATAATGCAGCTAAAGCTTGAACATGAATATTTCAAATCATATTTAGCAAAGTTTAAAGATGATTTAAATGATCTGTGTTCAGATTGTCAGTTATATGAAAATCCAGAGCATCTTCTGTTACTTTGTACAAAGTATTCAGAACTAAGATTGAGACTGAGAGAGAAATATCAACTGAATCAGTTAAGTTTGAATTTGCTATTCAATAAAAAAGCTGGAAATATGTTTTTAATTGAATATTTAAATGAGTCAAATATTGCTACAAGAGCTTGTTTGAATAGTGTTATTTGATGATATTTAAATCAGTTGTTCTTGTTTATTTTATTTTGATCTTTTCTTTAACTTTGTTTATTGTTAATTTTCATTTGTTTCAAGCAGTTTGCTTCATTATTTGTTGATAAAGTCATTGCAAATGTTTTTTCTTTTCTGTTGATTTTTAATAGCTGCTGTCTTTTGTAATATTTATTTCCTTTGTTTTGAAGTTGAGTTGTGCTAACTCATTGACATTCTTTTGATTTTATTTTTGGATTGAATAGTTTGAATAGTTGTTTGATTCTGGGCTGGAATTCTGTTAATGCATGTGTCAAATTGTTTTTGTATATTAGAATATTCTTGATTTGAAAAATCCTGAAGTATTTCAGGTAGATGTTATAGTCACTGACTGTATACATCTATAATTGAAGAATAATAATAATAATAATCTATAGTATCATATATCATACAATTATCTTTATATAATGATCTATATGAATGATTTTTATATTATAGCAGAAGATTTGGCAGATGCTGATTGACTAGTTAACACTCTTATCAATAAATTAGAAATTAAGAATTTAAAAAAATCTTCAAAATACTTAGATATGAAAGTCAAACATTACTCTGATGATGCTATAAAATTAACATTGAGACATTATATTGATTGTTTAGTGTAAGATTTTCATCTAGATGACACCATCTCTATCTCTACATCAATACTTGAAGAATTGAAGATAGACAATACCCTCATGTCAGAATAAGAAAAAGAATTCATCAAAGAATAATATCAATATAAAATAGAGTACTTGCAGTATCTGATAGTCAAATTACACTCAGATATCATATAAGCAGTATCTCTACTAGTGTAGAAGAATACTGTGTCTACATCTAAAATATAAAAAACTCTTCTTTATATCATACAATATCTAAAAGAAACAAGCAATCTTGACATCTTATATGAAAATCTCAAGAATGAGATTGATGAATTCTTCAATGTATTATATCTGCTGATAGATTATACAGATTCAGATTGAGTAGAACTGTTGAACAGTGAATACAAATTTACTTTGAGCTTCATATTTAAATTAGCAGATGTATTAATTTCATGATGTTCATTCAAACAACTTTGTGTTTCTTTAAGTTCAAATGAGACAGAATACATGGCACTTAGCAAAGCAGTACATAAAGCAATATGATTGCACAATATAATGATGAAACTAGAATTTATTACAGCAAAGATGTGAGATGTAGTGACAGTGTGAAGAGTAACAGTAGAAGATAGTTTATAGTGTAGCAGAGATAATAGTAATATATTGTAGAGTGTAGTATAGTAGTGTAACTGTAACGGGCGTACTTCGATTAACAATTTGATACTATCCTAATTACAGATTACAAATTGATTAAGAAAAGAAAGAGAAAAGAAATCAGAAGAAAAGATCATACAAAGAGAGTTCTTATAGAGAAAAGTTCAGAGTGAAAGAATATCAGAAGCCACTTCACAGTGAAGTGCAGAGCAGAAGAATATTAAGAGATATGTGTAAGAATTGTTAGAAACTACACAAGTATAGAGTGTGGGATGGGAGAATCATTGAGAGCTATGTGGAAGAATCATTAGAGACTACATGAGTGCAGAACACAGAGTGGGAGAACATTAGAAGCTATATAGAAGAATTGTTAGAAACTACACAAGCACAGAACACAGAGCAGAAGAATATTAAGAGCTACACAGAAGAATTATTAGAAACTATACAAGTGCAGAGCACAGAGCAGAAGAACATTGAGAATTATACAAGATTACAACAGTTAAAAACAAGCAGATGCAGAAGAAGAGTTGATTGTGTAAGTTAATTACTAATAAATACTAATCTGTCACATTATCCCCCTCTATCAGAGTGAGTGAGAACTCATAGATGTCGAGGGTGGCAGTGTTCTTCAAGACAGACATGAGTTCCCAGATCAGATGATCATATTCTACTCATTTGATGAGGTATTTGCAGCAGCAGCAGTTGATTCTATCATCAAGAATTGCTTCAATTTCCCACTCAAGTTCATTGTCTTCTTCTACAATGATGAGTGGCTGTCAATCAGAGGTTCTCTGTGAGGGGAATGGATTCTTGACTGCAGATTGAAGCAGGTTCATATGAAAGACATCATGAATGTCAGATGAGATATTGAGTCAATAATCATGTGTGTCTAGCACTTTCTTCACCATATACTTGATGTGATGATAATCTAGTATACACAAGAGATGATCTGTTCTTATATTCTTAAGATTCAGTCAGAATTTGTCTTTTACATGATATCAGATTGCAGAACTTTTTCTGATATTTGCTTGATTCTTGTAATTTTGCTGAGCACTGATCATTGAAGCTTCTGCTTATTTATGAGCTTTCTTCAGCTTGCTCACAATGTTCTCTGTCATCTGTATAAAACTGCAGATGTATGCAGTTTCTCAGAGAGTTTCAGAGAAGTTCAGAATCTCTAAGTTATATCTGTATAGAAGAAACAATGAGCTTACATCTGTTGTAGCAGAATCTCAACTGTTAATCACAATCTCAGTATATAGCAGCAGATTGCTTCAGTTGTCTTGTGTGTAATTGCAGAACTTACAGAGAATGTTCTTTACTGTTTATATCATTCTCTCAGTAGCTTCATCAGTCTTTGAGTGATACACTGTTGATGTAAGAGATGATTGTAGGTATAATTATGAGAGTAGTGTGAAGTACACATGTAGAATGTTAAGAAGGTAGCAATCTTTATTATTCAAAGCTAATCACTGATCTTCTAATATCTATAGATATCAGTGAGCATTATATAGGCGATCATCACATGCTACAGCTGTCTATGATGCTGTGTGCTATATTTCTTCTCATTAATTCTGGCGTGTTCTGTGTTCTTCTATTGCCATATAGCTATTTTCTAATATAGATATCTTCATTGCATCTATTACAATTATCTCTCTTCTTCAAAGACCTGGTTCTCAGAGCTTCTTACTGCAACATGTGAAGTTTGTAACATGTGCTGCATGGTTAATATTGTATAGAGTTCACAGAATCAGACTGGATTAATTGTTGAGGTTAATTTCAAAGTGTTGCTGTTTCAGAAGAACATTTTTCCATCTTCAGTATCATTGCAGTTCAATCATGATTTAGACACAACTTCTGAACCCCTTTTCTTTGACTTCTACATCAAAATCACACTCCATTGAAAATCATCACCACCATCACCACCAACAATTTTTTATTTAAAAAGAATACATCAATTTATCAAACAAAGTATGCTGTATTCTTCTATGCAATTTTTATTGTGAAATTTGAAGTTTTGATTGCATGATTGTGTTTTCCATTTTGGGTTGAATTTTGTGTTGTTGCAATTTCTTTAATCAACATTGCAATATTGATTTCAATCTCCAACATCTGTTTTTCTTTTTTGTTGCTTTTGCTTGTTGCTTTTGCTTCTCCTCCTCCTTTGAACAAGGTCTTGATACTGATTAAAGTTATGATAGAATGTCAGAACCAGCTGTTTCTGTTGCTGATTCAAAGTCTATGAAGAGTGATATGCTGTCTGCCATTGAGAGCATTTGCTTGGATTGTCTGAAGAGGTTGCAGAACCCCTCAGTATACTCTTGCTTTGTGAATGATGAACAAATATACTGTCACATCTGTCATATATCAAATAGAAGTTGTGCTGCTGTAAGTTTTCTTAAACTGAGATTGTTAAGAATACTAACAGATTATAGATGCCTGAATGCTTTCACAAAATCAGTCAATTTTTGATCAATGAATTTCACAAGATGCTGCTCTCTGATGAAGTTTCAGATGAGAGATTTGTCATGTATCAAACTGCTGTTGTGAGATTTGTATTTGACATGCAGATCTATGAGAATATAGATGAGATTCTAGAATTCTATATGAACTCTGATGATCTGTTGTCACAGCAGAGTGTGGCATTCAATCATAGCAGCATTTCAGAAAGCATATTTTCACATTCTGCTATTACATCAGTGTCATTCTCACTGAGTCAAGATCTTGGTACATTATTTGAGTTGACTGATAATATAGATGAAGATGAGAAAGCAGACAGTTCTATTGAAATGTTAGAAAGAAACACAGCAGCATATTGCTGTTGTTGTATTCAACATTTGACAATATCTCTTCATCATCATTGTGAGTCTGCTGAGAGTCAATACAAAAAATGCAAGCACTGCTCAGTGATGAAGCACATCTGCATTTCAATAAGTTATTATTCAAAACAAATGTTTTTACAGTATATAATATTAACTTTCTATTAGATGTCAGTGAATGCTGTTGAATTGACTCAGACAGTTATCAACACTGCTGAGAATCTAATTGTCACTGATGCAGACATTTCAAATGTTAACATTTTACAGAGCACTGTGACTGTGGTGATTAGATTCTTTGCTGTGAAGATTCAGAAGATTCAACAAGACAGTTCTTCTGAGACTTCAGCTGAAACAGTGATTGATAAAGTCTCAGTGATTACATCATCAGTCACAGCTCTCAAGTCATTGTTGAAACATCATGCTTCATCAGTTGAGGAAATCCAGAATAATAAGCAGGTTTGTTTTGATGACAATTTCTTGAATAACACTGATCAAGCTGAGGCAGATCTGTTTTTTAATCTCTGAGTGGAATAAGTATATTCAGCAGTCATTGTCATCTTCTTCATTTTCATTTACTAACTGACTTCTGATAGATTTTATTAAACTGTTTCAAGTACTTCTGACTGTTCATCAAGTTTTTCTCAGATTCTCAAGAATTATCTGCATCTGTACAATCTTTTCATTTAACAAGATATTGTGTTTGACTGTGATACTGACACTTGTCTAATATAGCTTCAACTTTTCATTTCTCTTGTATGTCTATAATTATCAATTCTGCTTGCAGAATTTGTCTGTTGCACATGTGATAAGATTTGAGAAGAGAAATATGAAATACAGAATGAATTTCTTTATATTGCAGCATGAGTTTCAGTTTGTACATCTGTGTACCACAGATATCAATTATTTGAAAGAGACTCAAAAATCAATGATCTAGTTTGGGTGAGGATTGCAAGATGGATATATTTTTTGCACACAGCATTACTCAGTTCTCTATCTTAAAGCTTTTTGATATGTGGTGCTGATTGTAATACTTTTTCTCAGCTGTTTTGACAGCTTTCAGATATTCTCAGATCTTGTTCTCCACTTGCTTCATCTATTTCACTTGTTTTATCACTGATTTTGACATATCTGTACTTGAGGGTTCCACATCTATGCAAAGTTCAGTTGATCGACTGATCATTGCTTCAGATGATGTCATTTTTATCAATGCATGGAAGGTGTTGTTATATGCTCATTGCATCAGAGAAATTCATTCTATCCAATTATCTTGCTGATAGCTGCAATATGTGTGAAGATAATGTTCAATCATCTGATTCAATTGTTCTGTCTGGCCATCGGTTTGTGGGTGGAATGTCATTGATAATTTTTGTCAGACATGGAGCAGGTAACATAATGTCAATCAAAACTTGCTATTTATTAATGAATCTCAGTTATTAATAATATTCACAGATAGATCAAAGTTCTTCACAATTCTTCATACAATAATGTCCACAAGTTCTTCTGCATCTAGCTCTGAAGATGTGGACACAATTATGATTCATTTGATGAATAAATCAACAAATACAACAATAGTATTATAGATTTGACTTCTCTTTTTATTATCTGACAGATCTTTAATAAAGTTCATGCTAATTGTATGCCATTTTTTATCTGACACTGAATGTGATTGTAGCAACCCATACAGCTTGTGCTGTGATATCTTGACACATTGACAAACATCACAAGTTCTCACATATTCTGCAATCTCATCACTCATACCATGCCACAAGTACTTGCATTTGATTGCTTCAATGATTTTGTCATGTTCAAAATGATCATCTTGAAAATCATTGTGATTCATTTTCATTATTTCATGTCTTATGATCTTGTTTTATAGTATATAGACTTTATCATCTTTTCTGAGCAGGTCATCTTTATCTACTGCTCAGATTGAATGATTATCTATACTAGCATCACTCATCTCTAGTTTTCTGCAAAGTTCAGATGTGCTGGTGTCTCTATTCTGAATCTGCAGTAAAAGTTCAATGATAGATTTGACTATCTCTTCACAATAGACTGTCTCAGACTCAAATATCTTGACAGCTAGAATCTGTGGCATCAGAGTCTCTAGATTTAATCTCATAATATCTGTGATTTTATTCTCATCCACAGATGTGTTCTTTATTCTGCAGAGATTGTTGTCATCAATGACTACAGATCTCTTCATTCAACAATTTTCATTAGCTTACAGATCTTTTTACATTATCTTGACACATTGATCTAACTTTGTGTTTTCTTTTATCTTTAGTGATTTAAAGATCCTCTTACACAGCTTCTCTTGCAGAATAGAAAGTCTCATCAAAAAAGCTGTGTGTTTTACAAAATCTGAACAACAACTTGATACATCTGCAGGATTATTTTTCTCAGAACAGTGCTCTATTTCAAAATTGAACACTGAGAGCATTTTCATTCAGCAAATCTGATATTCATTTAGCTGCTTCATTGTCATGAAGTGCTGAAGGTTGATATGATCAGATAAAACAGTTATTGAATGCCTGCTACTATATAAATAGTGGCATCATTGTCTGAAAGCTTCTACAATCAGCAATATTTCTAGATTATATGTTTGATAACATCTTTCTATTTCTGAGAACTTTCTAGACCAAAACACAATTGAGTGTCAGTGATCATCATTCATTAATTGTGATATTACTGCAGCAATTGCAACATCAGATCCATTCATTTCTATACAGAGTTTTCACTGCAGATCAAAGTGAATCAACAACAGTGCTTTTATAAAGCATTCTTTTAGCTGCAAAATTGTGTGCTTGCAGTTTTCATCTAACTGAACAGATGTGTTATTCTTCTCCCTTTTCATTTCATAACCTTTTAACAATTCAGTCAGGGGTGCTGTTATTATTGAGAACTTGTATATGAATTGATGATAGAAATTGATGAATTCTAGAAATATTTGCAATTCATTTATAGTTCACAGTTCTGACCAATCTAGAATCATGTCAACACAGTGTTTCTCAACAGTAATGCTCTGTGTGATAACCACAAAACTCAAAAATCCAATTTCTGTTGTGTGGAATGTACACTTACTAAGTTTGATATATAGTCTCCATCATCTTAACCATTCCAGTATGTTCTTAACATGGACGACATGTTCATCAAGTGTGTTTGAATAGATTATGATATCATCAAGATAAGCCACACAATATACATCTAAAAGATCACTGAGGGCTTTGTTGATATAAGATTGAAAGATCACAGAAGCATTGATTAGTTCAAAAGATAAAATTAGATATTCAAAGTGTTCATATTGTGTTCAAAATGCTGTTTTTCATTCATTCTTCACTTGTATGTGAATTCTATGATACGCGTCTCTAAGGTTCAGCTGTGTATATATTTTGGCATCTGCTAATCTATCAAGTATTTCACTTATCAAGAGCAGTGAATATCAATTCTTGACTGTTATTTCATTCAATTCTTGATAATTCATGCAAAGACACAGAGTTCCATCTTTCTTGAGCATGAATAATACTGACACACTGGCTGAGCTCTTGAACAGATGTATCCAATTCTTCTCTAATGCCTTTTCAATATATTCTCAGAGAACAGAGAGATCTTGAGATGATAAGTTATATATCAGTCAGTATGAAGGTTTCTTGCCAGGTTTGAGATCTATGGCATGATCATGAGATGTGTGTTTCATATCAGATATGTCTTCTCAGAATACATCAAAATAATCTTTATAATCATCTGGGATATTTGACTCAGTTGCTGCACTCACAGCTTGTAATGGTAAAGCAGTGAATATAATATTGCCATCATCAATTAGTGTTGTGAATTCTTTAGCAGTATTCAGATGCATATGATTAATATTTGATGCTTTTCTATAGATTCAACATCTTCACATGTTTAAAGATGATTTAAATGATCTATGTTCAGATTGTCAGTTATATGAAAATCCAGAGCATCTTCTGTTACTTTGTACAAAGTATTCAGAACTAAGATTGAGACTGAGAGAGAAGTATCAACTGAATCAGTTAAATTTGAGTTTGTTATTCAATACAAAAGCTGGAAATATGTTCTTAATTGAATATTTAAATGAGTCAAATGTTGCTACAAGAGCTTGTTTGAATAGTGTCACTTGATAATATTTAGATCAGTTGTTTTTGTTTATTTTATTTTGATCTTTTCTTTAACTTTGTTTATTGTTAATTTTCATTTGTTTCAAGCAGTTTGTTTCATTATTTGTTGATAATAGTCATTGCAAATGTTTTTTCTTTTCTGTTGATTTTTAATAGCTGCTGTCTTTTATAATATTTATTTCCTTTGTTTTGAAGTTGAGTTGTGCTAACTCATTGACATTCTTTTGATTTTATTTTTGGATTGAATAGTTTGAATAGTTGTTTGATTCTGGGCTGGAATTCTGTTAATGCATGTGTCAAATTGTTTTTGTATATTAGAATATTCTTGATTTGAAAAATCCTGAAGTATTTCAGGTAGATGTCATAGTCACTGACTGTATACATCTATAATTGAAGAATAATAATAATAATAACATCTTCACATCCAATCAATATCAGAGTTCACAGCTTTCAATCATGGCATGCTCAAAATTACATCATATCCACTAATGTCAGCTTCTTTGAAATGGTGGAATTCTTCTCAGAGAACATGTTTGTCATTGATAATCTTCATTGCAGCTCTTCATTGTTCATATAATTTAATCTTATGATTATCAACTGCTTTCACTACTTTTGATTTATCTTCTGTCTTCAAGAAATATTTTGATGCCCAGGCATGAGACACAAAGTTCACATCCACATCAGAATCCACTAGCATTCACACCATCAATCATTCTGCTTCTGTCAGTATTTATGTATTCATCATCAATAACTGTTTATCTCACAGTCTAGTTGTTTGTATTCCCAATACAGCAGCTGCTTCTACAATTGAGATTGTTGGTTTTTTGCTTGTTGAACTTGATTGCACTTTTCAGAGTGTAACATTCAACAATCATTTGCAATATGACTCTTCTTATGACAGTGAGAACACTTCTTCATTCAGTTATATTTATCTTTTTTGATTTATTCAGTTGAATCTGTTTGTTCCTCTTGTTTTCTCTTGTTTCAATGATTGCTAGATTTATCAGAATGATGCTGATTCTCTACAAATATCACAGATCTTTCTTTGCAAATAGCATGCTGTCACTTCAGCATATTTTTCTTGAGAGTCTGTAGAGTTCAAAGCAACTCTTTGTAGTTCTGAGGCTCTTGATTTCAACAGTCAAGTTCTGTGTGTAATATCTTCAACATCTTACTACACAAATTATCCATTCTTTGTTCTTCACTATATGGGGGTAAGTAGTATTCCCAGTCTTCAAGATATTTAGAAAAATCATGTATCAATTGTCATTCTTGTTGCTTTGCATTTTGAAACTTTTGACTTGCCAATTGGTGCTGGTTCTGTGGATCGTTAATTTGCATTTCTAGGTGTGATAGCATATCATCAAAAGTCAACAGTGTTGCTCCTCCACATCTCTCATATAATGATACAAAATTCAACCATTTCTGCTTAATATGGGCATTAAGATAGAGTTTAGCATCATTTATCTTGTGTTCTTCCTTTCAATAATATCAGTGATGATGTGTAAAGAGAGTCAACATGCAATCTTTATAGTTCTTGAATTCTAACATATTTTTTTCTTGATAATAGTTCTTAATCTCTAATCTCAGTGATGTTTCATTATCATTGTCTGTATTGTTCACAGATTGATTTTGCAGCAGTTCTGTGGTGATATTCTGAGTTAATTGAGACTCAATGAGAGTATCTTCACAAATCTGCACTTTCAATTCATTGAGCTGCTGTTGTGCATGCAGAATAGCTAATTGCTGTTCTCATTTATGAATTTGATCATTCAACTGTTGCAAACATGCATTGTGATCATCAGAGGTGGTAGAGGATTCAGATTGATTTTCAAAAGATCTTGTGCATGTTGAAATCATCTTGCATGTTTTAACTAATGTTGCATGTTTTAACTAACATTGCATGCTTTATTGTAGGTGTGTGTAACAACAGATCACTCAAATAAAGTTTAGAGCAATTAGAATTGTAAGAGATGATTGTAGATATAATTATAAGAGTAGTGTGAAGTACATATGTAGAATGTTAAGAAGGTAGCAATCTCTATTATTCAAAGCTAATCACTGATCTTCTAATATCTACAGATATCAGTGAGTATTATATAGATGATCACCACACACTACAGCTGTCTATGATGCTGTGTGCTATATCCCTTCTCATTAATTCTGATGTGTTCTGTGTTCTTCTATCGCCACATAGCTATTTCCTAATATAGATATCTCCGTTGCGCCTATTACAGTTGATAACTTTTGTTCAATTTTTAATAATTGATATACACAGACTCAGAGTGCACTGATGAATTGACTGTCTCTATCTGACACAATGAATGAAGGCAGACTGTGTATATGATAGAATGAGCTTCTGACAAAGACATCTGCAACTACTTCAGTGTTCATCTTGTCACAGAGCTGTAGTATTACATCCTTACTGAGTCAGTTGACAATGACTAGAATATTTATAGAATCTTCACTTTTGAGTAAGAAAACTACAAAATCAATAGCTATATCATATCAAATTCAGTCAGAGACAGATAGAGACTTCAGTATTTCTTTTCAGCATTCATATTATATCATCACTGAGCCACAGCAATCACAGTTGTGTATGAACTGATGTATATCTTTCCACATATCTGATCAGTAGAATTCTTGAGCAACAATGTTGTACATGATTTCACATTCTGAGTGTCTGATCATTGACAAGTCATGAATTTCTTGCATGATCTGTGTTTGTAGAGATTCTGAATCAGAGATTCATTGTCTATCTTGAAAGTGTAAGCAGTTGTCATCATCAATTGAATATGCTGAGATATTCATTCTTGAGTATACATCTGTGGAGAATTGAGATGCTCTGCTTTGTACAGCTTCAGCAGCTTGTTGTCAGAATTCATCTGCTTCTACTGCTAGCTTTCATTGTTCATTGAGCAAGAGTTCTTGAGCTCAGAACTGATTGACATGTACACAGAGTTTATCTGATTGTGTAGAATTTCTTATAATCACAGAGTTGATTAACTGATGCTCTTGATGTTTCCATCTGTCATTCAAGTCATCAGATGATATATCTTGTTCTCAGTGAAACAGAGTATTCACAAGAGTGTTCTCTACTTCAGATCAATAATGAATTGTGAATGAAAAACTGCTAAGAAACAATGACCAACATATATGTCTTTTGATGAGTTTATGAGTGATTGTGAAGTATTCTAGATTCTTATGATCAGTAACAATCTCAAATCTCTCAACACTCATAAGTTCAGATTTTCATTCTTCAAGATATTGTATGATTGCTAGAAGCTTCTTATCATAGATCTCATAGTTGCATTCAGCAGATGACATCTTTTTCAAAATGAAGATATAAGATTATAGAACATCTTCATTGTTATATTGTATCAATGTTCCATCTACTATATAATCTGAGGCATCTGTTTCAAGAATCATATGCTTATCTGGATTGAATGATTGCAGTATTGAGATGTTTGTGAACATACACTTCAGCTTTTTGAACACTGTGTCTGCTTTGTCAGTTCATTGAAATATGGCATCTTTTTGAGTCAGATCTGTCAGTGATTGTACAATATTAGAGAAGTTCTTGATAAATCTTCAGTAGAAGTTGACAAACTCTAGAAAGCTTTTAGTCTCTTTTACTGAGACTGATGTCTCTCAGTTGAGAATTGCTTTCACCTTCTTAGAATTCATACATATATCTTTTTCAGCTTTGATGATGAATTCTAGATAGATTATAGACTTGATCTCAAAGTCACATTTGTCAATGTCTACTTACAGTTCAGCTTTTCATAGATGGTCAAGCACTTGTTGTATGTGCTTACAGTATTCAGTAAGCAATTCATCAGTGAAGATCAAGATATCATTCATGTACACTGAGACAATCTCATTGAGCAGATCTTATAGAGCTCAGTTAATGTATTTCTGAAACATACTCAGAACATTCACTAATTCAAAAAGAGTCACTGTTCATTTGTATAATCTGTAATGTGTACAAAAAGCAGTTAGCCATTTGTCACCTTCATTAATTTTTATCTTATAGAAAGCTGCAGAGATGTCAAGCTTTGTAAATCATTTTGCTTTTTCTATTTATTCAAATGTTTCATTGATGAATGAAAGAGAGTATTGATTCTTCTGTGTAATCTTGTTGAGTTCTCAGTAGTTGACACAGAATTGTAAGTCTTTTTCTGATTTTTTTGCAAACAGTACAGATGCTGTGGTGAATGAGTTGCTAATACAAATGAAGTTTTTGTTCAGTAATCTGTTGAGTGTTTTTTGTAGAACAAGAAGTTTGTTGTGCAATATGCTGTAGAGAGAATCTCAGAGTGATTGTGAGTTCTTACTGTCTTTTTTGATGAGTTTGATTGTATGATCTATACTGGGTTTTTGATGAGAAGAAAGCTTTTCAGCTTCTTTCTTATTGAACATATCTGCAAAGTCTTTGTATGATTCAGATAGTTTCTTGTATGATTTCTTGAGATCTTTGAGTTCTAACTTTTCTAACACTTTTTTTATATTCATTATACTAGCAGTGAACACTTGAATGTTCTTCTTCTCATACATTTGATGAATTAGTAGTTTGTATGCTTCCACTGATATCTGAGTGAGATCAGTGATTCTATTAATATTCTTCTCATAAACACAGTCATCTTCTGAGAAAATAAGACAGTGATTGTATGCATTCAACAAGGTTTCAAATTCTGTGAGTTATGATAGACTGAGCATTAGATTGTACTCAAGGTTTTGTATTTTGTATATATATACATTCTTTTTCTCATGTCCTTCTACATTGACATTAAATCTTATCATGTTGTAGAAGGCAGATTCTCTGAGGCTGTCAAATTCACTGAGTTTATATAATTTGAAAAAAAGAATACACTGAAGCTTATACTTCTTGATCAGCTGAGTGTCTATAAGAGTGTAATGAAGAAAACCACTGTCTATCATTGCTTGTATATTGATTAGATTATTTACAATGATAGAGATTATGATTGTATCTATTTGTATCTTCTGCTTGAATCTTCAGCTAGCTTTCTGCTTCTTGAGCTCTCATTCATATTTTAGAGCAAGAGCTCATCTTTTCTCTGTTCTTGTCTATCCACAGACAACACAGTGTTTACACATGTGAGGGGTTTACTCAGAGCAATCACATTCAGACATTGATTTGTGAAGTGCTCTGATTTGTCACAGTGTATACAGACTTCTCTGACAATTCAGTCAGTGATGTTCTTCTCTGAGATGTTGAAGACTCTCAGATAACTTGCATTTACATATGAGACTCAGTTCATTTATTCTGATTTGAAGATGAAAGATGCTGCAGAGTGGTTCAGAGTGTATGTATTTATTCAGTGAAATTCTCTGCAATTTTGAAGTGTGTGGAACTGAGACAGATCATTGTTCAACAGATGAAGATCAGTGCAGAATTCACTGTATATTGAAAACTTCAGATACTCTATACTTTGATTATGTAATTGAAAGTTCAAGTTCTTGAACAATATATTGATTTTGATGATGTCATCTCAGTCTTGCTCATCTGCTTCTAGAAGCTTGTGATTGAATTTAGAAAGATAAATTGTCAATACAATATTCATCTGATGAGTTTGATTAAGTCAGTCTAATATCTTGACTTGAAGTATAGAATTGAGAAAGAGAGAGTTGAGTTGTCAGAAGACTAGCTCTGATATACACTGATGATTCTGATAATGACTCATTCAGAATTGAAATTTTGCTAACATATCATCATTCAATCTGCTATGAATATATCACACTTGATTGAATAGCAAGTCTATTGCTCATTCATCAATGTTCAATTTGATGTTTGCTTTTGACTTTCACATGAGATAGAGTGCTAGATTTCTCTTGTATTTATCAAGAATTAAGAGCTTCTCTCTTGAAGACTTCTCATAAAATACAGATGTAGAAGAAACAGTGAATGCAGAAGTACTCATCTCAGTAAATCATTGTTGCAATTCAATCATCTGTAGTGTCTGCTGCTGAAGAATGCTTCATAGATCTAAGTTATTGTCCATCATATTTGAGTGTGATGAATGTTTGTAGAATTGTTTATAGTTCATTTTGATATCTAAGAATATGTAATAATAAAAAAAGAAAAAGAAATACTTGTAGACACTTGATTCTCTCACAGACACTATTTGCAGTGTTGTAATACTAAACTTTATCAAGCTTCTTCATGAACACTATTCACAGTGTTACAGTTTGTAGACACTTGAGTCTTGTAGAATATAGTTGATTGTGTCTCAGATGCTTAGACACAACAGTCTATATAACTAATAATAAAAACATTCAGATTCATAAGAAATCTCTTGTAATGACTAGACACTCAGATCTGTAAACAATACACTTGAGTGTAAGAACTGATAATGACACATTTGAGTGTAAGAACTAATAACAAGACACTCAGATCTTAAATACAGAAAAATCAATTTGTAATGTAACAGATATACTTTGATTAACAATTTGATACTATTCTAATTACAGATTATGAATTGATTAAGAAAAGAAAGAGAAAAGAAATCAGAAGAAAAGATCATATGAAAGAGATTCTTATAGAGAAAAGTTTGAAGTGAAAGAATATCAGAAGCTGCTCCACAGTGAAGCACAGAGCAGAAGAACATTAAGAGATACATATAAGAATTATTAGAAACTACACAAATGCAGAGCATGAAGTGAGGAAATCATTGAGAGCTATACAGAAGAATCATTAGAGACTACACAAGCACAGAACACAGAGTAAGAGAACATTAGAAACTATACAGAAGAATCATTAGAAACTATACAAACACAGAGCACAGAGTGGAAGAACATTAAGAGCTACACAGAAGAATCATTAGAAACTATACAAGTGCAGAGCACAGAGCAGAAGAACATTGAGGGTTATGCAAGATCACAACAGCCAGGAACAAGCAGGTGCAGAAGGGGAGTTGGTTGTGTAAGTTAATTACTAATGGGTGCTAACCCGTCACAGTAACATAGTGTAGCTAATTGCTAAGAAAGAAAAGAAAGAGAAAGAAGATGTGCGAAATACATACATTGATATATATATACATATAGAAATAGCAGTAGCGAGAGTATAATGGAAAGAGGTAAGAATAAGCGAAGATAATAAGGAAATAATAAACGAGTGCATTACAAAAGAACTTTTTATCTATTAGAGCAGATAATAAAGATTCAATCAATCTAGCTATTATTGCTATAATTACAGTACACAGCAAGTATATTAACACTCACTTTCACTATTCTCACATACAATTGAACAAAGATATTATTTCTATTAAACATATTTCCACTGAGAATATGATAGCAGATGGATTAACCAAATCTCTGAGCACAGTGATATTTAGACATTTCATTGATTTACTAGAACTTTTCACTGATAACAGTGAGAATGATTAAATTTCTGTATGTAGCATGATTTTGGGATGATTCAAGTTGAGATAGCTAGCATGGAAGATTTGTAGAAACACATCACACATGTTGATGCCTGGGGGGGTGTTGGGCACTAGTTGCCCAGGCGGCCCTCCACCGCACGTGATTACCCCTATATAGTTAGCTAGCGATCGCACAATGAGAAGAATTAACCATCCCACAAGTTATGCCCTAGTGTTAGTCATTGATGACTCATAGACAACCAACGCTAGCACGGCCTTCGGCTGCGACGACAATAACATGGGTTTGCAAGAAAGGTGCCCAGCCATTCCCACGACTCTCTTCGCCATTAACTACGGGAAAGATGCTATATGGAATCAAAAGTATACTCCATTACCGAAGAACTCAAAATCTCAACTTGAATTACAATGCGTGAGAACACAAGCAACAAAAAACAAGTAAGATGAATCAGGCACTGTTCACTCGTCCTTCCAAAGCACGCGCAATCTGGATCAAGGAAGCTTGTCTAGACAGAAGAAAAAAATATTAGTTGAATCTTTATTCAATAAGCTATTCCCATGCTATATTTAGACTTTGTGAGGCTCTTACTCCGCCGACAGAACTAGAGGGAGGCAGACTTGGAAAACCTGCACAGTTTAACTTTCATTGACCTGGAGCTCTGCAATCCTAACTGCGAAGTTCAAAGAAGCTTTCCTCTAAATGTTTTTCAAGGATCTTCAACTCTTTTCGCCTGTCCTGTCTACTGTTTGGCTCTGACGCGATGAGTTCGACCTCCTCATCTGAGAATGCTAGAACATCTGTGGGCGTGAAGAGGTGGCGGAGGTTGCGTACGATATGACGTTCTACAACCTGGCGGCAGACATTGTCTACAAATGTCTTCATATCAACCTAGAACAACTTTTAGTGCTGGTGTGGGAAGTGTTGACTTCTAAGCTCTGACCTTGTAATAAGCAGCTAGTCCGGCCTTGGCTTCTTCACAGGCTTGTTGCTCCATATTCACGACAACATGATTCTGCAAGGAGCCTAGAAGCTTCGCCAAATCATGAGGCGTGTTGCTGACGTGGATCTTGCCCCAATCATCCGACACGCTTTGAAGGGCATGCTCTAAGATGGTGTTCGCTCTATCGTGACGGGCTTTCTGGATGTTGTCCGTGTAATAGTGGTTATACGTGATTAGCTGAGCGCGCTCGTCGTCACAGAGATTTCGCAACTCGTCCAGCGCGGTGTCGAGATTGCTTTGAAGGGAGCGGTCGAGGATCTTGTGTATATCCCGACGGATGTGCTCTTCTCTGACCACATGTGCCAGCGCCCGAGTAACAAATGTGGATGTCTCCTCGTGGACGCGATGTATGTGTCGCTTTGCTATAGCCGGCCACCGGCTGGATTGCTCATGGAAGAGTTCCGTAAGAAATGCGTTGTTGTAGTTGCCTGGTAACTCCAATCCCCGAGTATTCCTGTAGATCTTCAACGGGAGTGGTTAGTACCGAAGCTGGCTCTACCCAGACTGGAGGGAAAGGGAAGAGAGGGACGCCATGCATACCTTCTTTATCCAGAGGTCAAATTCGGTTTCATTCATATAGAATGGCTCGTCGGCGTCGGCGCTATGATCGTATTTATCCTCCTTCGCCCTATCCTCCTCAGAGTTGGCAGAGCTCTCGAAAAGGTCGTCGATGGGAACTCTTCCCATCTTTCGCTTCTGGGACTTGTCTCTCATGTAATCCGCAAATAGACTGTTAAGTGTATGGATCTGACCGCGAAGCCGGTTGCGGGAAATTCCGTTCTCGTCATATCCGAAGAAATCGGACGCTATGTGTTGGTATGTTCCATCCAGCGCTGCTTGGATGAGACCAACAAAATCCATACTCAGCTTACTTAGGAAAAAACGCTGTTCGCTGACCGTCGATCTCTCCTGCCCAAGATCTTGGAGTTGGACCTTGGTTTTGTCAAGGAGAAGGCGGACCTCCGCGCACACCTTAGGGAGCTCTCTTTCGATGTGGTCTCCCAGGAGGCTCTGGAGGAAAGGCTGTAACCTATCGACACCGACTCTCGACAGGTCGATCCCGTGCTCTCTCCACGGCGGAGATCGAAAGAAGTCTGCCTCTTGTCTTTTCCTCTCGGATAGGCTGATCCCTTCTTCCAGCTGCTGTGGTGAAGGATTCTTGAGAAGAAAGAATCCGTGTTTCAGTCTTGTTGAATCAAGGTTGTTTGTGAGCAGGGCAATGCGCCCTTCGGTACCCTTGTTGATGAGATCAGGCTTGGTGATGATGCCAACGGTTCTCTCGCCAGCTCTGTCAAAGTGGCGAGCGCGCTGGATGATCGGTTGCGTGGCGATGTCGTTCGTTGCCTGTACCACGGCAAGGATGATCGTCCGTGAGCTCTGAAGATACGAATCTACGAGGTCTTCAACTAACTTGATATCATGAGCATCGTGCTCCTCATTCTCCACGGATACCAGCCCTGGAAGGTCGACAACGGTTAGATGGAGACCAACATCTCCGACGACTTCGATCCGCAGGACATCGGCGGAGAATGCGGGCGCGCTGTCGCCGCTGCCGACAAATCCTCGAATGCCCATACAGCAGGCTGCGTCGTTTATGGTCTCTGGTAACTCATCATATCCGCTAAGCCGACGTCGATAGTTTCGAAGCTCATCTGCGGTCGCTGCAGTTCGGCCGTTGTGAGGGATGATAGACGCTGTGATGGAGATTTCGTTTTGTGTATGACGGAGGATAATCTCGGTTGCGAACTTGGTGCAAACCCCATCCTGACGAGGGAAAGGGAGCCCTGTTATGCCCTCCAAAACTGAGCTCTTCCCTGCAGATTGCGCTCCGCAGACGACAAGCTGCGGCAAGGAAATGTGATCGCCGATCCCTTTCGCTCGGATCCTGTCGATTTGGTTGAGTCTCCGACTGACTGTGATCGATTGGAGCGTATTGAGCTGGTCAGCACCCAGTGTGTCCATCCTGCCGTCGGTGGTGGTACCTTTAAGGTTCATGCTGTTGGACTTTAGTATTGATACACTTAGAGAATTTATCATGTCAGGCAAATTCTGGAAGGATATATATAGGTGGAAGATCCGTATGCTTCGGAATTGGATTGAGACATCCGAGAGCTAGAACTCCCTTAGATGCCACTAGATTGGAGTGATGAATCATAAATACAGAAGCTTGCGTTGACCAAGGTCCAGCCCTACGTGCCCAGAATGGAGATTAATCCAGTTGACAGAGGGCCGGCTAGGGTACAAACCTGAGGGCCGAAGGTCCAATAAGGCCAGAGGCACAGGGGCAGAAGAAGGTTGACAAAAGGCCAGGGACTACTCCGTACATCATGTGGTCACTAGCACAATGACCAAGGGAAGGGGTACTATGGCCAGTGCTTAAGGACATCCACCTAGGTTGCCATGCTGGAGGCAGGAGCCAATAGGCCTGACGGGTCCATGGATCGCGGTCCATGGACCTGGTAGGCCCAAAGGCGACCAAGGACCCACGGCCCAAATGAATATGTTTTCCTCTCGACAAATTCTATAAATTTTTGAATGATGACCCTGCCCTTCAGTTCTAACTTTCACCACCCTCTATTCTTACTGACAGAGTAATCATCTCATTTCAATGCTGTACTCAGAATACTTCTGTGCTTTTACTCCTCAGTATAAAAAACACAGAGATATTGAGTGGGGAACAATAACAGAAAGCGCTGCAGTGCGCTACCGGCTGATATCTCAAGAGTCTCGCCTTAGCCTCTGGAAAACCAAAGGCAAACACACCGCTCTCCCCGAAAATATTCTCATCTACCGCGACGGAGTCTCTGAAGGCCAGTACGACATGGTCCTCTCGCAAGAGCTTCCGCAACTCCGCCGCGCATGCGAACAAGTGTACCCAACAGCCGACACCAAAAGAGGACTTCCACGCTTCACCATCATAATCTGCGGCAAACGGCACAAAACGAGATTCTACCCCACTACCGAGCAAGACTGCGATAGATCTGGCAATACTAAACCCGGCACCGTTGTCGACCGCGGGGTGACTGAAGCGCGGAGCTGGGATTTCTTCTTGCAGGCACACGCCGCACTTCATGGGACCGCCCGCCCATGTCACTATTACATCGTGCATGATGAGATTTTCCGGCAAATCTATGCAAAGTTGATTCCGTCCCCTTTCCAGAACATCGCCGATATCGTTGAAGATCTCACGCATAACATGTGCTACTTGTTCGGCCGCGCGACCAAGGCTGTTAGTCTATGCCCCCCCGCATACTACGCTGATCTCGCGTGTGAGCGCGCGCGATGCTACTTGGCGAGTTTGTTCGACACGCCATCACCGAGTGCCGCCCTGTCCGTGACTGAAACGTCGGCGGCTGAAGGAGCCCTGCAGCCTAGTGCTGATGTGCAGATTCACCTAAAGCTGAAGGATACGATGTTCTATATCTAAAGTTGAATATCATGAAAGTGCTTATGATGAGTACACTCACGGAAAGGTAATAATGATTATTGAATTATAACTTATATCTGACTGAAATACTATTGTCTTTATTTCTGATGAAACTTTACATGGCCATCTATTAAGAATTGTAAAATCAATTGGTTAGAATCTTTGTCTGTGTAACATGCCAATATCAAATTCGGTTCTGATTTGTTCCGTACTTTGCCTGTCTTGATTATCTTCTCGTTTGCTTTGGATCCCTTTGTTTGATCTTTGCTTGCTTAGCATATTTGATTCCGGCCCACGAGCTCCATCTGCCTCCGCCTCCCATCTCACACCTCGTCCCGCAGACCAAGGGTAAATCGCCTGACCTCGATTCTTGGACGATTCACCTGAACAACCAATATCATTAACTCTCGATGACGTGCTCATTAACTAAGGCCTCAAGGGCTTCTGTCGTCCATTCCTGGCAGCGCTTGATCGGCTCTTCAGGATAGAGCCGCCGAGGACCCTCGAACTGCTTTTTTGGTACAGGAATTGCCTCACAGATCGCCTTAACACGAGAGAAATTTGCTGCCGACACCTTTCCAACAAAAACCTTGCTTTGAAAACTCGCAGACTCCTCAGGCTTCTTGCCGGGTTTATCCTCGAAAGTCATTCCATTTTGAATATTGCCCGTTACTTGGAAGAGATGGCCAGATTGATCGTCATCTGTTACCACGAAAATAGCGTGGTGGTCACGTGGCAAACCAGCGTAGGCAACCCGATAGAACCTCGAAAGACATTTCGTGGGGTGATTTCCCTGTCCTGTCAGTAAAGAACCGAGGAATTGTAGGAATGGGATAATCACTTCTCTCTTTTTTGACCTATTTGTCGCGCTCTTGCACCTTGCGAAGTTATTTCTGTAGTTTCACCAACGTGGTATCCAAATCGGAATCAGATTCAAACTTTTTGAGGGAGCGTGTAGTAATATTTTGGAAAGAAGCAGTGGATGATCTTCCCACTCCCAAAAGGTGCGGTGGTTGACGCTTTTTATTGTGGGCACACACAGCCCAACCAACATCAATAATTACCGTAAGGGAGGGCTCGAGCGGGTATAAATCCTTACCATTGCTAATTTAGCTCCTAAACCCAAGCCGCGACCGCCTGAGAAATTCTTACCCAACAATTAAATCTACACCATTCCATTCCTCTTCTCGTCACCATCCAATAACCATGGACAGTTCAGTCAGATTACCATACTATGCAACAGACGTCCCTTTCCCTCTCCCGACAGAAGCTGAAATTGAGAACGCACCGAATATATCTCCGGAGTATGGAGGGCGACGGGTTGTCCAGGTCGGATGTCATTATGTGGTGAAGTTCGGGAAGGGTGTCAACCTTGTTGAAGGAGAGAACATGCTGTTTGTTCGGGAAATGACAAAGGTCCCTGTGCCTCGAGTTTATGCTCTCTATTCAAACCCACAAACATGTAAAAACTACATTGTCATGGAGCATATTGCTGGTGAGACACTCGCAAAATTGTGGGCGAGTTTGACGTGTGCAGAGAAGGAATCTATTGTTGCAAAACTGCGCGGTTACTACAAGGAGTTACGCCAGTTGCCATCACCAGGTTACTATGGCAGCATAGGCAAACGATGCTTTCTTGATGAGATATTTTGGACGCGGCACGAAGAAGTTACAATCAACGGTCCGTTCACCACCGAAGCCGCGCTCAACGAAGCGATGGCGAGGAAATACACTTATGACAGCCGGCCTCGTTACAGGGCAGATTTTTACCGCCAATGTCTGCCACACATTTTCTGTGGCCATAAGCCGATGTTTACTCATGGTGACTGTCAACGCAAAAATATTATGATTCGGAGCGACCCCCGGCGGACAACTGCCAGTAATCGGGCCTTGGAGATTGTCATTCTTGACTGGGAGAAGTCTGGTTGGTATCCAAGTTACTGGGAGTACTGTCTAGCTGTTTGTGCATTACGTTGGGACGATGACTGGGGCCTCTGGATTGAGAAAATGCTAGATCCGTTTATAGCTGAAGTGTCCTGGCTGCAAATGCTTCGCCTAGAATTGTGGTCCTAGGACAGTTACGTTTTCAAATGGCTCTCAGAAGTTGACTCCTCGAGAGTACGATGGGGCTTCAGAGCCACGCCTACCATATCCACAGCACGGTCACCCCAGATGGGTGTAGCCCATTTAGGTCTCTCGCTCATCTACAAACCCACCCGCGGCTCCATTCTCTCCTGGTTCCCGCTGCCCTGGCCCTAAGCCTTACATTCTATGAGCAGCCATGCTGCGAACCCTAACATTACGCCCCGTTGAAGGCCAGGCATGCCCTCATGCCGGTAAGTCATCGTCTGCCTCGTCTCGAAGATAGCACAAGATGAGAAATCCTTCAGCCGGATCCTAAATCCAACGACCTTTGTGTCCACGGGCCAGCGGGCATACGGATGGGATGCAATGGTTATCTCCATGGTTTCAAATAAGGACACTTCCAACTTTTTTTGACTTTTCCAGTTGCAACAGATCTCAGCGTACTCGGCTTCAATCCAGGGCTACCAATCCCAATCAATCATGTCATTAATTTATGTTTATTTTTTTTATTTATCCTTTTTCTTTTCTTCTTTTTTCAGTTTTCAATTTTTTTTAACGATGTTAATTGTTTTCAACAGCCAAAACTTATTAAAACTACCCACGGAATCAAAAGCTACAAGTACTATAGAGAACAAGACAGATATCAAACCTTCCGAGGTAGTTGCTCCAAACCACCATGCTGGATCAGGTATCTGAAAAGGGTTGTTGCCGCTTGACGCTGTGGAGGAGTTAGCGAGAACGGTTGCGAGAACGGTTGCGAGAAGTCCAATACCTTTTCTAAAGATGACTGATGCCGATGCAAAGCCATGATTGATAAAATCGATAAAGAGATTGTGGTAGGCTCTGCGTGAAGAAAGCGGAATGGAAAACTGTTGGCTTCGTCCGTATTTGGTCGCGAATTGAGAGGCCGAGAACGACGTCTGCCGGGAACAATTTTTCCGCTCCGGTTCCTGCCCATTTGACCCACATCTGCCCCCATGGCAATCTACCCCACACCCACGATCCACAATCTCGAAAAGGGAAAGCCGTCGCTAGGACTTCATCGAACCCTCTCGTGTCACGCGTGAACGAAAAGGCCATCGCCATTGGGTATATATGTGCCCGACGGTGAAACTAAATTGGTGGGACGCAGAAGCACAAGTGCAGGAGTACACTTTTGGACGGAAAGGGGCAACGGTATTTGGACAAGATTCGTGGCCTATTCATAAAAACAGGTCGGGGCTCCATCGTAAAATGATTTGGCCTATCCACATTCCGTTATTCTCAATTCGACCCCGACTGCGGACGAGCAGAAGACGTACACTTTTGGATGGAAGGGGCCACGGTATTCGGGCAATATTCGTGGCCTATTAGTTACTGCATAAAGCATCTATGACAGGTGGTGACTCCACTATAAAACGGCTTACCCCATAGATGATGTTGGGTTTTCGATGATATCACACGGTCGATAGAGTTAGATCTTCCCTACACATCAAAATCTCCTCAAACAAAGATTGCATGAGGACTCCTAAATAAACAATGAACTTGTCTAAATTATCCGGATGGGCACTTACGTAATGTAGAGAGGAGGGATCTAACAAATAAACATCAAGTGGCAGTAAATGCCTCGTAGTACTGTAGCAATATGGGAATGGGGGGGCGAAATGGATCGCGGGGAGAAATGCATAATCCATCGTCGTCGGCCGTCACTGGCGAGGAGATGATTAATTGCAATGACCCCTCGGGAAGGGTACTGGGGCTGCGCCAATGACTCATGTGATGCCTCTGGATGAGACCTTCTAGCGCAGGTAATTTTTATGTTGTTGCAATTGCAACAGTATTAGCAGATAGAAATTTTTAATACATCTTTGAATTAGCTGAACCGTAAAACATATCTAGTAATGAAAAACAATTATATATAAATAGAGCAAATACCGACCAGCGGGCATTGCTGCGAGGATGGAGCAGAGAAATAGTATATAACCGCTTGTTCTAGAGAAGACTTAGGCGTGTCCCACTTACGGCTTTGAGTATGTGGTTTCAAGGAGGCATTGATGCCCCGGTCTGGCGGAGTTCCTAAATACATCTATAAATGTACGTGTTGAAGGAGTGTGACCCAAAAAGTGCGAGCCGAAAGGGAATCAGCTGAAGAGAAGGCCAAGCTGAAAAAAGGGGGCGCCAGTCGGAGTGCCAAAGAACCCAGCGAGGCTTGGCTTGGCTTCGACTCAGCAATCAACATGTAGACCTCCAACTCCCCCGCCTCTTTCCACCACCCATGATTTCGATATTAGACGCGAAGTTGGCCATAAAAATCTCTACCTAGTAGCTCTTGATAACACCAGTGATAACCTGACGACACATTCCGCAGGTTGCGCCAATGGGGGGGAGGCATTCTGGGCAATACCGATGTCCACACAGAAGGGTCCTCCACCCTGATGGGATGGTATAATAGATCTGACATTGACATTGATGCTTCAGCTCATGGACTTCAGTCTCAAGTCTGTCGACCAGCTCATTCTTTCTAGTGATTTCTGCACACAGATGCTGCACTTCTTCTTCCAGCACTTCTCTCTTCACATACTCCACCTTGAAAATGTTATGAATTCCCTGGTTCGTGGTTTCCTATCTCAATATCAGCAAAGGAAAAGGCCCCATCATGAGCCATACAAGGAAGAGTCTTACCAAAACCACATCCAAGTTGGGAATTTTATGTTTTTTCGGTGGCTGCCTCATTTCGGAGGGCACTGGGTCATCAAATAGAGCCTCATACATCAGATAGCTGTAGTCTGTGCGGGGTCTCTTTCTTCACAGCTTTCATGCCAGGGGCTGGTGTTCATTCATCTCCGCATCTGAACTGATGATGATGGTGCTACGAAGCCTGTCGCGGGGACTATCAGCTGACGCCATGATTGAAGGATGGTTGTGCCCCGGAAATGCGGCTCACTAGGAACGGCTTGTGCTGCAAGGAGGCTGTGAGTAGAAAAAAAAAGAACCCTGAAGAGCTCCAGTGAGGGGGAAATAGATTCTTTGGTTTTGCTCAGTTGTCTTCAAGTCAACAAAGGCCTCTGGGCGGGTTTCACTCTCGCGGCGGTGTAGGATGGGAAGTGGGAAAGGAATTGAAAGAAAGATGAATCCAAGGGGGGAGGGAGGCCCTCTATATACACCAGGAAATGGGGGGCTGTCACGGGGTGCTCATCTCGGGTTGCTCTCTCCAGGCATTGAAGCACGGCGCAGCAGTCAACAATACCCAAGGACAAAGTCTGAAAATAGAACTCATGCAGCAACGGCATCCATTCCACGGCTGTCGCATGCGAATCACCGTGGGGGGGGGGAGGGGGACAAGAGGGTGGGTATCATTCAGCTGTGGCTGCGTACAGTTGGCCCCTGAGGAGAAAGATAAGGATGCGGTCAGGCGAGGCCACCCTCACCTGCCTATCAAGAGCCGTTGATGAACAGCTTGGAGAGGCAGGCCGCCTTTTATAGTCAATCATGATATCACTTTCATGTACATGGATGAGTATTACATCTCACCCTCTGGAGCTACAGATGCTACTATGACACCAGCAGATTCAGCTGTATGCATTCCCCTCTCTTGTTTCCAAAGCATAGATATCCACTGATGCAGTGCTGATTCTGTTCTTGCTGGAAAACATCTCTCCACCTCTGGCCAGGGTCAGTGCTCCTCCACCATGCTCAGAAGCTGTGCATCCTCCTTGGAGAGCCATCATCACAGCTTGTCTCTGTGATTCTTTCTCCTCTCACTGCACTCACACTGAGTTTCTCCAACCTTGTGAGAAGCAGAGCAACCAACTGACCACACACTTTCATCTCCCCACATTGCCGGCACTGAATCAGGCATGCAACTTGCCAAAGCATTCTCAAACAATTAAGAAAGAAACTGCAGACATTTATTGAGCTGCAGTGATAGAAAATGAGAGTGAAGAACTGTGAAGAAATCTTCTATAGACAATACAGAGACAACATGAAGTCATTTTGTGGCTGATTTTTCTGATTACTGTGACTCTCATTTGCATCTTTTGGTCTGTGCATTGCTGAGGAAGTTGTCACTTGTGCTGTAGAAGCAAAGCACATTAATATTGATACTGCAACAGACAGAGTGAATCTGCTGATGATTCAGAATATGAGTGTCATTGTCTGTTTGAAAATTTCTATTTCAGCTGTCAAGCCTCTTTCTGAATTCTTGATGATGGTTGAGAGTGTTGCAGGATATAGACAGAGAAGATTCAGAATATGAATAAATGATTTTTGAGCTTGTGAGATCATCATCTTGCTGAACAGACTGATGAAGATCATTAATATCTCAGAATATATCATCAGCAAGAATTGCTGAGTCAATGAAGATGTTATTCTGAAGATCTGAAAGTCTGAAGAAAGCTTCTAAACTGTCATCTGAGCTGATTATACTCAGCAACAACAAATCAGCTTCTGTGATGTCTCTTTCAAGAAAAGACAGTTCAGTCAGTGTATCAGAGATATTATCTTAAACATCACAGACAGAGATGAAATGTGAATTCAGAATGTAATATATCAGATCACAGAGAAACAATACATCATACTGAGAATTCTTTAAACTGAATGATGATATGAACATCTCTCTTAGTTGAGAGGGGGAGTTCAACAGCATATATGACTGAGTATTACTGCTAATAGACATGCAAACTTCAGCTGACAGCTTCAAAGAAAGATCATGCTTGAGAGACAGCAGAGTATTGAGAGAGACATCATAATATGAGACTGAGAGAGAGGGTTTTCTGACTTCTGAGATGTGAGAATTGAGACATTTGTGCAGTGAGAATGACTTGAAGTGCTGCAGTGTCCACAGTTTGAAGTTGTTCATATGAAACATGAGAGTTATCTGAGTAGAAGATTGAGAATCTGAGAGAGGAGATTTTTTGAGTCAGAGATGAATTAGAGAAGTGAAAAAAAGAATGAGAATTGAGTCTGAGAAAAGAGTATATAAGAGTAAGAGAAACAGATCATCAAATGTCAGTGATTTTATAGAAGACTCAGTTGTAACAGATTAGCATCTGTTAGTAATTAAC
Organism: Histoplasma ohiense; assembly: GCA_017607445.1. Classification (NCBI taxonomy): domain Eukaryota; kingdom Fungi; phylum Ascomycota; class Eurotiomycetes; order Onygenales; family Ajellomycetaceae; genus Histoplasma; species Histoplasma ohiense. Next base: position 2,165,041 of record JAEVHH010000006.1, on the reverse strand, counting down.
TTACACAATCAACTCCTCTTCTGCATCTGCTTGTTTCTGACTGTTGTGATCTCATATAACTCTCAATGTTCTTCCACTCTGTGCTCCACATTTGTATAGTTTCTAACAATTCTTTCACATAGCTCTTAATGTTCTTTCACTCTGTGCTCTGTGCTTATATAGTCTCTAATGATTCTTTCATATAGCTTCTAATGTTCTTCTGCTTTATATTCTGTACTTGTATAGTCTCTAATGATTCTTCTGTGTAGCTCTCAATGATTCCTCCATCTCATACTCTGCACTTGTGTAGTTTCTAATAATTTTTATATATATCTTTTAATGTTCTTCTGCTCTGTGCTTCACTGTGGAGCAGCTTCTGATATTCTTCCACTCTGAATTTCTCTCTATAAAAACCTTCTTTGTACAATCTTTTCTTCTGATTTCTTTTCTCTTTCTTTTCTTAATCAATTTGTAATCTGTAATTAGAATAGTATCAAATCATTAATTGAAGTACACTCATTACATTACAAATTGATTCTTCTGTGTTTAAGATCTGAGTGTTTTGTTATTAGTTTTTATATCTGAGTATGTTGTTATCAGTTCTTATATCTGAGTGTGTTGTTTACAGATCTGAGTGTCTAATTATTACAAGAGATCTCTTGTGAGTCTGAATGCTCTTATTGTTAATTATATAGACTGTCATATCTAAGCATCTGAAACACAATTGATCATGTTCTACAAGACTCAAGTGTCTACAAACCATAATGCTGTGAATAGTGTTCACAAAGAAGCTTGATCAAACTTAGCATCACAACACTGTGAATAGTGTCTGTGAGAGGACTGAGTGTCTACAAGTATTTCTTTTTCTTTTTTTATTATTACATGTTCTTAGATATTGAAATGAACTACAAACAATTCTACAAACATCCACCACATTCAAACACAGTGGACAATAACTTAGACCTACAAAGCATCCTCCAGCAGCAGACACTACAGATGACTGAATTGCAATGACAACTTACTGAAATGAGCACTTCCACATTCATCATTTCTTCTACATCCACATCTCATGAGAAGCTCTCAAAAGAGAAGCTCTCAATTCTCAATAAATACAAGAGAGATCTAACACTCTATCTTGCATGAAAGTCAAAAGTGAATATCAAATTGAACATTGATGAACAAGCAATAGACTCACTATTCAATCAAGCATGATATATTTATAGCAGATTGAATGATGACACATTAGCAAAATTCCAACTCTGAATGAGTCATTGTCAGAATCATCAGTGTATGTCAGAACTAGTCTTCTGACAACTCAACTCTCTCTTTCTTGATTCTACACTTCAAGTCAAGACATTAGACTGGCTTAATCAAACTCATCAGATGAATGTTATGTTGACAATTTATCTTTCTGAATTCAATCACAAGCTTCTAGAAGCAGATGAACAAGACTGAAACAATACTGTCAAAATCAATATATTGTTCAAGAACTTGAACTTTCAGTTGTATAACTGAAGTATAGAGTATTTGAAGCTCTCAATATACAGTGAATTCTGCACTGATCTTCATCTGTTGAACAACAACCTGTCTTGATTCCACACACTCCAAAATTGTAGAGGATTTCATTGAATAAATACATACACTTCAAACCACTCTGCAGCATCTCTCATCTTCAAACCAGAATCAATGAACTGAGTCTCATATGTAAACACAAGTCACTCAAGAATCCTCAACATCTCAGAGAAGAACACTGTCAATCAAATCATCAGAGAAATCTGCATACACTGCAACAAATCAGAGCACTTCACAAATCAATGTTCAAATGCAATCACTCTGAGTAAATCCCTCACATGTGTAAATGCTGTGTTGTCTGTGGATAGACAAGAACAGAGAAAAGATGAGCTCTTGCTCTAAAACACAGATGAGAGCTCAAGAAGCAGAAAGCTAGCTGAAGATTTGAGCAGAAGATGCAAGTGAATGCAATCATAATCTCTATCATTGTAAATAGCCTAGTCAATGTATGAGCAATGATAGACAGTGGTTTTCTTCATTATGCTCTTATAGACACTCAGCTGATTGAGAAGTATAAGCTTCAGTGTATTCTCTTTCTCAAGCTATATAAACTCAGTGGATTTGATGGTCTCAGAGAATTCATCTTCTACAACATGATAAGATTTAATGTTGACATAGAAGAACATGAGAAAAAGAACATATATGCATATGAAATACAAGATCTTGAGTACAATCTAATGCTTGGCCTATCATGACTCACAGAATTTGGAACCTTGTTGAACACATGCAACCACTGTCTTATTTTCTCAGAAGATGACTGTGTTTATGAGAAAGATGTCAATAGAACTGCTGATCTCACCCAGATATCAGTGAAAGCATACAAACTACTAATTCATCAAGTATATGAGAAGAAGAATGTCCAAGTGTTCACTGCTAGCATGACAAATATCAAAAAGATGTTAGAGAAACTAGAACTCAAGAATTTCAAAAAACTGTGCAAAGAACTATCTGAATTGTATGAAGATTTCACAGATGTGTTCAATGAAAAAGAAGCTGAAAAGCTTCCCTCTCACTGAGAACTCAGTATAGATCATATGATTGAGCTCATCAAGAAAGACAGTAAAAATCTGTAATCACTCTGAAGTTCTCTCTACAGCATATCACACAACAAGCTTCTTGTTCTATGAAAAACACTCAATGAATTACTGAACAAAGACTTCATTCATATTAGCAACTCATCTGCTGCAGCATCTGTACTGTTCATGAAGAAATCAGAAGAAGACTTATGATTCTGTGTTGACTATCAAGAACTCAACAAGATTACACAGAAGAATCAATACTCTCTTCCACTCATCAACAAAATATTTGAATGAATAGAAAAAGCAAAATGATTTACAAAGCTTGACATCTCTGCAGCCTTCCATAAGATAAGAATTAATGAAGATAATGAATGACTAATCACTTTTTGTACACATTACAGATTATACAAATGAACAGTGATCTTCTTTGAATTAGCAAACACTTCAAGCACATTTCAGAAATACATTAACTGAGCTCTACAAGATCTGCTCAATAAGATTATCTCAGTATATATGAATGATATTCTGATCTTCACTGATGAACTGTTTATTGAACATCACAAGCACATACAACAAGTGCTTGACCATCTATATAAAGTTAAACTGCAAGTGAACATTGACAAATGCAACTTTGAAATCAAGTCTACAATCTATCTAGAATTCATCATTGAAGCTGAAAAAGATGTATGCATGAATTCTAAGAAGATGGAAGCAATTCTTAACTGAAAGATATCAGTCTCAGTAAAAGAGACTAGAAACTTTCTAGAATTTGCTAACTTCTACTGAAGATTCATCAAAGACTTCTTCAATATCATACAATCACTGACAGATCTGACTCAGAAAGACACTGTATTTCAATGAACTGATGAAGCAGACACAGTATTCAAAAAGCTGAAGTGTATATTCACAAACATCTCAATACTGCAATCATTCAATTCAGATAAACATACAATTCTCAAAACAGACATCTCAGATTATGTAGTAGATGAGACACTGATACAATATGATAACAAAGATATTCTATAACTCTGTGTCTTCATTTCAAAAAAGATGTCATCTGCTGAATGCAACTACAAGATCTACAACAAAGAGCTTCTAGTAATCATACAATGTCTCAAAGAATAAGAGTCTGAACTTATAAGTGTTGAAAAGTTTGAAATTGTTATCAATCATAAGAACTTAGAGTACTTCACAATCACTTGTAAGCTCACTGAAAGGCATATGCATTGATCATTGTTTCTTAGCTATTTTTCATTCACAATTCATTATTAATCTGAAGTAGAGAACACTCTTGTGAATGCTCTGTTCTGCTGAGAACAAAATATATCATCTGATGACTTGAATTAGGCTGGCCAGTGGGACCATGAATTTCATGTTTGGTTTGGTTTGGTTTGGTCCCAGTCCATTTCTTGGTGTGATTTTCAGTGGGACCAGGATCAGAATGGGAGTGTAAAGTGACTAGAATTATTAGAACATGAGTGAAATGGGACTAATAAATCTTGATATTTCATGTAAAGTGACTGACTATCAAAAATAAGAACATGACCTGGGACTGACTATGATTTTGACTGAGGTTTGGTCCCGTTCTGATGATTATATAATACATATCTTAGATATCAATCTGATGATATGATTGGTGGAGATATCACCCCTATCTAGTGCTGCCAACCTATCTATTGCTGCAAGCTATCCCTCGCTGCTAAGCTATCGCCGCTGCCAATCTATCTATTGCTGCTAATCTATCACTGCTGTCAATCTATCTATCACTGCTAATCTATCTATCGCTGCTAATCTATCGCCGCTGCCAATCTATCCCTCACTGCTAAGCTATCCCTCGCTGCTAAGCTATCACTGCCAATCTATCGCTGCTAATCTATCGCTGCCAACCTATCTACCGTGGCGAATCTATCTATCGCTGCCAATTTATCTACCACTGCCAATCTATCTATCGCTGCCAATCTATCGCTGCTAATCTATCACTGCCAATCTATCGCTGCTAATCTATCACTGCTAATCTATCGCTGCCAATCTATTGCTGCTAATCTATCGCTGCTAATCTATCGCTGCTGCCAATCTATCTATCGCTGCTAATCTATCGCCGCTGCCAATCTATCCCTCGCTGCTAAGCTATCCCTCACTGCTAAGCTATCACTGCCAATCTATCGCTGCTAATCTATCGCTGCCAACCTATCTACCGCGGCGAATCTATCTATCGCTGCCAATTTATCTACCACTGCCAATCTATCTATCGCTGCCAATCTATTGCTGCTAATCTATCGCTGCTAATCTATCGCTGCTGCCAATCTATCTATCGCTGCTAATCTATCGCCGCTGCCAATCTATCCCTCGCTGCTAAGCTATCCCTCACTGCTAAGCTATCACTGCCAATCTATCGCTGCTAATCTATCGCTGCCAACCTATCTACCGCGGCGAATCTATCTATCGCTGCCAATTTATCTACCACTGCCAATCTATCTATCGCTGCCAATCTATCGCTGCTAATCTATCACTGCTAATCTATCGCTGCTAATCTATCGCTGCTAATCTATCGCTGCCAACCTATCTACCGCGGCGAATCTATCTATCACTATCATTACTAGTTCAAAATAGAACTAGAGCATAAACACACTAAACTTCTTTTGATAGGTAATGATTTTTGGTAACGCTCATAGCATTATATCATCTATATAGGGTAAATCATGGTCCCATTTGGTCCCATTTTAACAAAATGGGACCAAATGGGACCAGAATCAGTAATTTATAAGAAGAACATGACCTGGGACTAGATTTATAATATAAACAGTGTAAAGTGACTAATTTAATAAACACTATATGGGACCAGGACTAAGAAATTTGATAATGGGACTGGAGAAATATTTAGTCCCAGTCCCATGCATGGTCACACAGCCAGTCTAACTTGAATGACAGATGGAAACACTGAGAGCATCAGTTAATTGACTCTGCAATTATAGAAAGTTCTACACAATCAGACAAATCTTATGTACATATCAATCAGTTCTGAGCTCAAGAACTCTCACTTGAAGAACAATGAAGACTAGCAGTAGAAGTAGATGAATTCTGACAGCAAATTATCAAAGCTGTATGAAGTAAAGCATCTCAATTCCTCACAGATATATACTCAAGAACAGATATCTCAGTATATTCAATTGATAATGACAATCACTTACACTTTCAAAATAGATGATGAGTCTCTGATTCAGAATCTCTACAAACATGAATCATGTAAGAAATTCATGACTTGCTGATGACTGAGCATTCAGAATACAAAATCATATACAACATCATTGCTCAAGAATTCTACTGATCAGATATGTTGAAAGACATACACTGATTTGTACACAACTGTGATCACTGCAGCTCAGTGATGATATAATGTGAATGCTGAAAAAAGATGCTGAAGCCTCTATCTATTCTCAATCAAATTTGATATGATATAGCTATTGATTTTGCAGTTTTCTTATCTGAAAGTAAAGATTCTATGAACATTCTAGTCATTGTCAACTGACTCAGCAAGAGTGTAATACTACAGCTCTGTGATAAGATAAACATCAAAGTAGTTGCAGATGTCTTTATCAGAAACTCATTCTATCATATACACAGTCTGTTTTCATTCATTGTATCAGATAGAGATAGTCAATTCATCAGCACACTCTGAGTCTGTGTATGTCAATTATTAAGAATTGAACAAAAATTATCAATAGTATATCATTCAGAGACTGATGAAGCTACTGAGAGAATGATACAAATAGTAAAGAATATTCTCTGTAAGTTCTGTAATTATACACAAAACAACTGAAGCAATCTGCTGTCATATACTGAGATTGTGATTAACAGTTGAAATTCTGTCATGACAGATGTAAGCTCATTCTTTCTTCTATATAGATATAACTTAGAGATTCTGAACTTTCTCAAAACTTCTCAAGAAACCATATACATCTGCAGTCTCATACAGACAGCAGAGAACATTGTGAGTAAGTTAAAGAAAGCTCACAAATAAGCAGAAGCTTCAATGATCAGTATTCAGTAAGATTATAAAAATCAAATGAACATCAGAAGAAGTTCTGCAATCTGATATTATATAGAAAACAAAATCTGACTGAATCTCAAGAATATAAGAACAGATCACCTCTCATATATGCTAGATTATCATCACATCAAGTATATAATGAAGAAAATGCTAGACACACACAATTATCAACTTGACACTCTGTCTGACATTCATGATATCTTTCATACAAACCTGCTTCAATCTGCATGTAATAGGCGCAACGGAGATATCTATATTAGAAAATAGCTATGTGGCGATAGAAGAACACAGAACACGCCAGAATTAATGAGAAGAGATATAGTGCATGGCACCATAGACAGCTGTAGTGCATGGTGGTTGTCTATATAATGCTCACTGATATCTGTAGATATTAGAAGATCAGTGATTAGCTTTGAATAATAGAGATTACTACCTTCTTAACATTCTACATATGTACTTCACACTACTTCCATAATTATACCTACAACCATCTCTTACAATTCTAATTGCTCATAACTTTATTTGAGTGGTCTGTTGTTACACACACCTACAATAAAGCACACAACATTAGTTAAAACACACAACATTAGTTAAAACACACAAGATGATCTCAACATATGCAAGATCTCTCAAAAACCAATCTGAATCCTCTACTGTCTCTGATGATCACAATGTGTGTTTGCAACAGTTGAATGATCAAATTCATGAACAAGAGCAGCAATTAGCTATTCTGCATGCACAACAACAGCTCAATGAGTTGAAAGTGCAGATTCATGAAGATACTCTCATCAAGTCTCAATTAACTCAGAATATCACCACAGAATCACTGCAAAATCAATCTGTGAATGATACAGATGATGATAATGAAACATCATTGAGATTGAAGATTAAAAACTATTATTGAGGAAAAAATATATTAGAATTCAAGAACTATAAAGATTGCATGTTGACTCTCTTTACATATCATCATCAGTATTATTGAAAGAAAGAACACAAGATAAATGATGCTAAACTCTATCTTGACACTCATATTAAGCAGAAGTGGTTGAATTTTGTATCATTATATGAGAGACATGGAGGAGCAACACTGTTGACTTTTGATGATATGTTATCACATCTAGAAATGCAAATTAATGATCCACAGAATCAGCACTGATTGATGAGTCAAAAATTTCAAGATGCAAAGCAATAAGAATGACAATTGATATGTGATTTCTCTAAATATCTCAAAGACTGAGAATACTACTTACCCCCATATAGTGAAGAACAAAGAATGGATAACTTGTATAGTAAGATATTGAAGATATTATACACTGAACTCAACTGTTGAAATCAAGAGCCTCAGAACTATGAAGAGTTGCTTCAAACTCTACAGACTCTCAAGAAAAATATGTCAGAGTGACAGTATGCTATTTGCAAAGAAAGATCTGCAATATTCATAGAGAATCAGCATCATTCTGATAAATCTAGCAACTGTTGAAACAAGAGAAAACAAGAGAAACAAATGAGTTCAACTGAACAAATCAAGAAAGATAAATATAACTGGATGAAGAAGTGTTCTCACTGCCATAAGAAGGGTCATATTGCAAATGATTGTTGAATATTACACTCTGAAAAGCACAATCAAGTTTGACAAGCAAAAAACCAGCAATCTCAATTGTAGGAGCAGCTGCTGCATTGAGAATATGAACAACTAGACTGCAAGATAAACAATTATTGATGATGAATACATGAATGCTGACAGAAATGGGATGGTTGATGACATGGACACTAGTGGATTCTAGTGTGGATGTGAACTTTGTGTCCCACACCTGGGCATCAAAATATTTCTCAAAGGCAGAAGATAAACCAAAAGTAGTAGAAGCAGTTGATAATCATAAGATTAAATCATATGAACAACAAAGAGCTGCAATGAAGATTATCAATGACAAACATATCCTTCAAGAAGGATTCCACCATTTCAAAGAAGCTGATATTAGTGGATATGACATAATTTTGAGCATGCTGTGGTTGGAAGCTGCAAACTCTGATATCAACTGGGTGTGAAGATGCTGAATCTATAGAAAAGCATCAAATATTAACCACATGCATCTGAATACTGCTAAAGAATTTGCAACACTAATTGATGATGGCAATATTATATTCACTGCTTTACCATTATGAGCTGCGAGTGCAGCAACTGAGTCAAATATCTCAGATGATTATAAAGATTATCTTGATGTATTTCAAGAAGACATATCTGATGCAGAACACACACCTCACAATCATGTTATAGATCTCAAATCTGGCAAGAAACCCTCATACCAACTGATATATAACTTATCATCTCAAGAACTCTCTGTTCTTCAAGAATATATCAAAAAAGCATTAGAGAAGAATTGAATATGTCTGTCCAAGAGCTCAGCAGATGCATCAGTATTATTCATGCTCAAGAAAGATGAAACCCTGCATCTTTGTGTGGATTATCAAGGATTGAATGAAATAACAGTCAAGAATCAATATCCACTGCTCTTGATAAGTGAAATACTTGATAGATTAGCAGGTGCCAAAATATATACACAGCTGAACCTTAGAGATGTGTATCATAGAATTTACATATGAGTGAGAGATGAATGGAAAACAGCATTTCAAACACAATATGAACACTTTGAATATCTAGTCTTATCTTTTGAACTAATCAATGTCTCTGCAATCTTTCAATCTTATATCAACAAAGCCCTCAGTGACCTTTTAGACATATATTGTGTGGCTTATCTCAACAATATCATAATCTATTCAAACACACTTGATGAACACATTGTCCATGTTAAGAATGTGCTGGAATGGTTAAGGCAATGGAGACTATATGTCAAACTTAGTAAGTGTACATTCCATGCAACAGAAATTGGATTTTTGAGTTTTGTGGTTACCACACAGAGCATTACTGTCAAGAAACACTGTGTTGACACAATTCTAGATTGATCAGAACTGTGAACTATAAATGAATTGCAAATATTTCTAGAATTTGTCAATTTCTATTGTCAATTCATATACAAGTTCTCAATAATAATGGCACCTCTGACTGAATTGTTAAAAGATTATGAAATGAAAAGAAGGAAGAATAACACATCTGTTCAGTTAGACAAAAACTGCAAGCACACAATTTTGCAGTTAAAAGAATGCTTTACAAAAGCACTGTTGTTGATTCACTTTGATCCACAGCAAAAACTCTGTATAGAAATGGATGGATCTGATGTTGCAATCACCACAGTAATATCACAATTAATGAATGATGATCACTGACACCCAATCACATTTTGATCTAGAAAGCTCACAGAAACAGAAAGATGTTATCAAATATATGATTTAGAAATGTTGCCAATTGTAGAAGCTTTCAGACAATGATGTCACTACTTACATGATAGCAGGCACTCAATAACTGTTTTATCTGACCATGTCAACCTTCAGTGCTTTATAATGATGAAGCAGCTAAATGAATGTCAGATTCACTGAATGAAAATACTCTCAGTATTTGATTTTGAAATAGAGCACTGTTCTGAGAAAAATAATCCCACAGATGCATCAAGTCATCACTCAGATTTTGTAAAACACACAGCTCTCTTGATGAGACTTTCTACTCTGCAAGAGAAGCTGTGTAAGAGAATCTTTAAGTCACTAAAGACAAAAGAAAATACAAAATTAGATCAATGTATCAAGATGATGTGAAAAGATCTGCAAACTAATGAAAATTGTTGAGTGAAGAAGTCTATAGTCATTGATGATAACAATCTCTGCAGAATAAAGAACACATCTGTAGATGAGAATGAAATCACAGACATTATGAGATTAAATCTAGAGACTCTGATGCCACAGATTCTAGCTGTCAAGATATTTGAGTCTGAGACAGTCTATCATAAAGAGATAGCTGAATCTATCATTGAACTCTTACTGCAGATTCAGAATAGAGATATCAGCACATCTGAACTTTGTAGAACACTAGAGATGAATGACACTAGTGTAGATAATTGTTTGATCTGAGCAGTAGATAAAGATGATCTGCTCAGAAAAGATGATAAAGTCTACATACTGCAAGACAAGACTGTAAGACATGAAATAATGAAAATGAATCACAATGATCCTCAAGATGGCCATTTTGAACATGACAAAATCATCAAAGCAATCAAATGTAAGTACTTGTGGCATGATATGAGCAATGAGATTGCAGAATATGTGAGAATTTGTGATGTTTGTCAATATGTCAAGATACCACAGCACAAGCTGTACAGATTGCTACAATCACATTCAGTGTCAGATAAGAAATGATATACAATTAGCATGAACTTTATTGAAGATCTGTCAGATAATAAAAAGAAAAGTCAAATCTATAAGACTATTGTTGTATTTGTTGATTTATTCATCAAATGAATCATAATTGTGCTCACATCTTCAGAGCTAGATGCAGAAGAACTTGCAGATATTATTGTATGAAGAGTTGTGAAGAACTTTGACCTATCTGCAAACATTATTAGCAACTGAGATTCATTAATAAATAGCAAGTTTTGATTGACATTATGTTACCTGCTTCATATCCAATGAAAATTATCAACAGCATTCCACCCACAAACTGACAGTCAGACAGAACAATTGAACCAGATGATTGAACATTATCTTTGCACATATTGCAGCTATCAGCAAGATAATTGAATAGAATGGATTCCTCTGATGCAATGAGTATATAACAACATCTTCCATGCATTGATAAAAATGACATCATCTGAAGCAATGATTGACCAACCAACTGAACTTTGCATAGACATGGAATCTCCAAGCACAGATGCATCAAACTCAGTGATGGAACAAGTGGAATGAATGAAGCAAGTGGAGAACAAGATCTGAGAATGTCTGAAAGCTGTCAAAGCAACTGAGAAAAAGTATTACAATCAGTGTCATATATCAAAAAGCTTTAAGATAGAGGACTGAGTAATGCTGTGTGCAAAAAATATATCCATCTTGCAATTCTCACTCAAACTAGATCATTGATTTTTGAGTCTCTTTCAAATAATTGATATTCATGATATGCAGATGTACAAACTGAAACTCATACTGTAATATAAAGAAATTCATTCTGTATTCCATGTTTCCCTTCTCAAGCCATATCACACGCGCGACAGACAAATCCTGCAAGCAGAATCAATAATTATAGATGTGCAAGAGAAATGAAAAGTTGAAGCTATATTAAACAAGTGTCAGTATCACAGTCAAACACAGTATCTTGTCAAATGAAAAGATTGTACAGACACAGACAATTCTTGAAAACTTGAGAAAAACTTGATGAACAGTCAGAAGTACTTGGAACAGTTTAATAAAATCTATCAGAAATCAGTCAGTAAATAAAAACAAAGAAGACAATGATGACTGCTGAATATACTTATTTCACTCAGAGATTAAAAAACAGATCTGTCTCAGCTTGATCAGTGTCATTTAAAAAATTATCATCAAGACAAACCTGCTTATTATCCCAGATTTTCTCAACTGATGAAGCATGATGTTTCAACAATGACTTGAAAGCTGTGATCAGTGATGTAATCACTGAAATCTCATCAATCATCATTTCAGCTGAAGTCTCAGAAGAACTGTCTCATTGAATCTTCTGAATCTTCACAGCAAAGAATCTAACCACTTGTAAGAGATGGTTGTAGATATAATTATGAGAGTAGTGTGAAGTACACACGTAGGATGTTAAGAAGGTAGCAATCTCTATTACTCAAAGCTAATCACTGATCTTCTAATATCTACAGATATCAGCAAGCATTATATAGACAATCATCATGCACTACAGCCATCTATGATGCCATATGCTATATCCCTTCTCATTAATTCTGATGTGTTCTGTGTTCTTCTATTGCCACATAGCTATTTCCTAATATAGATATCTCCATTGCATCTATTACAATTATCTCCCTTCTTCAAAGGCCTGGTCCTCAGAGCTTCTTACTGCAACATGCAAAGTTTGTAACATGTGCTGTGTGGTTAATATTGTATAGAGTTCACAGAATTGGGTCAGATTAATTGTTGAGATTAATTCCAAAGTGTTGCTGTTTTGGAAGAATGTTTTTCCATCTCTGATGTCATTGCAGTTCAATCACAATTTAGGCACAACTTCTGACCCCTTTTCTTTGACTTCTACACCAAAAATCACACTCCATTGAATATCATCATCAACATCACCACTAACAATTTTTTATTAAAAAAGAATACATCAATTTATCAAACAAAGTACACTGTATCTTCCTATGCAATTTTTATTGTGAAATTTGAAGTTTTGGTTGTGTGATTGCATTTTCCATTTTGGATTGAGTTTTGTGTTGTTGCAATTCCTTTGATCATCATTGCAATATTGATTTCAATCTTCAACATCTGTCTTTCTTTCTTGTTGCTTTTGCATTTCCTTCTCCTTTGAATAAGGCCTTGATACTAATTAAAGTTATGATAGAATGTCAGAACCAGCTGTTTCTGTTGCTGATTCAGAGTCTATGAAGAGTGATATACTGTCTGTCATTGAGAGCATTTGCTTGGGTTGTCTGGAGAGATTGCAGAACCCTCCAGTATATCCTTGCTTTGTAAATGATGAACAGACACACTGTCACATCTGCCATATATCAAATAGAAGTTGTGCTGCTGTAAGTTTTCTTAAACTGAGGTTGTTAAGAATACTAATGAGTTATAGATGTCTGAGTGCTTTCACAAAACTGATCAATCTTTGATCAATGAATTTCACAAAATGCTGCTCTCTGATGAAGTTTCAGATGAGAGATTTGTCATGTATCAAACTGCTGTTGTGAGGTTTGTACTTGATATGCAGATCTACAAGAATGTAGATGGAGTTCTAGAATTCTATATGAACTCTGATGATCTATTGTCACAGCAGAGTGTGGCATTCAATCATAGCAGTGTTTCAGAAAGTGCATTTTCACATTCTGCTATTACATCAGTGTCATCCTCACTGAGTCAAGATCTTGATACATTATTTGAGTTGGCTGATAATGTAGACAAAGATGAGAAAGTGGATGATTCTGTTGAAGTGTTAGAAAGAAATGCAGCAGCATATTGCTGTCATTGTATTTGATATTTGACAATGTCTCCCCATCATCATTGTGAGTCTGCTGAGAATTGATGCAAAAAATGCAAGCACTGCTCAGTGACAAAGCACATCTATGTTTCAGTAAGTTATTATTCAAAACAGATGTTTTTACAGTATATAATATTAACTTTCTATTAGATGTCAGTGGATGCTGTTGAATTGACTCAGACAGTTATCAACACTGCTGAGGATTTAATTGTCACTGATGTGAATGCTTTGAATATTAACATTTTGCAGAGTACTGTGACTGTGGTGGTTAGATTCTTTGCTGTGAAGATCTGAGAGATTCAACAAGACAGTTCTTCTGAGACTCTGACTGAAATGATGATTGATGAGGTTCTGATGATTACATCACCAGTCACAGCTTTCAAGTCATTGTTGAAATGTTGTGCTTCATCAGTTGAGAAAATCTGGGATAATAAGCAGGTTTGTCTTGATGACAATTTCTTGAATGACACTGATCAAGCTGAGGCAGATCTGTTTTTTAATCCCTGGGCAGAATAAGTATATTCAGCAGTTATTGTTGTCTTCTTTGTTTTTGTTTACTGACTGATTTCTGATAGATTTTATTAAACTGTTCCAAGTACTTCTGACTGTTCATTAAGTTTTCCTCAGATTTTCAAGAATTATCTGTGTCTGTACAATCTTTTCATTTAACAAGATATTGTGTTTGACTGTGGTACTGATACTTGTCTAATATAGCTTCAATTTCTCATTTCTCTTGTGTGTCTATAATTATCAGTTCTGCTTGCGGGATTTGTCTGTCATGTGTGTGATATGATTCAAGAAGGAAAACATGGAATATGAAATGAATTCCTTTATATTATGACATGAGTTTCAGTTTGTACACCTGTGTACTGTGGATATCAATTATTTGGAAGAGACTCAAAAATCAATGATCTAGTTTGAGTGAGGATTGCAAGATGGATATATTTTTTGCACACAGCATTACTCAGTTCTCTATCTTAAAGCTTTTTGATATATGACACTGATTGTAATACTTTTTCTCAGCTGCTTTGACAGCTTTCAGACATTCTCAGATTTTGTTCTCCACTTGCTTCATTCATTCCACTTGTTCCATTGCTGATTTTGACATGCCTGTGCTTGGGGGCTCCATGTCTATGCAAAGTTCAGTTGGTTGGCTGATCATTGCTTCAGATGATGTCATTTTTATCAATGTGTGGAAGGTGTTGTTATATGCCCATTGCATCAGAGGAATTCATTCTATCCAATTATCTTGCTGGTAGCTGCAATATGTGTGAAGATAATGTTCAATCATCTGGTTCAATCATTCTGTCTGGCTGTCAGTTTGCGGGTGGAATGCTGTTGATAATTTTTGTTGAATATGAAGCAGATAATACAATGTCAATCAAAACTTGCTATTTATTAATGAATCTCAGTTGTTAATAATGTTTGCAGATAGATCAAAGTTCTTTGCAATTCTTCATACAATAATGTTCATGAGTTCTTCTGCATCTAGCTCTGAAGATGTGGGCACAATTATGACTTATTTGATGAATAAATCAACAAATACAACAATAGCATTATAGATTTGACTTCTCTTTTTATTATCTGACAGACTTTCAATAAAGTTCATGCTAATTGTATGCCATTTCTTATCTGACACTGAATGTGATTGTAGCAACCCATACAGCTTGTGCTGTGGTATCTTGACACATTGACAAACATTGCAAGTTCTCACATATTCTGCAATCTCATCACTCATATCATGCCACAAGTACTTGTGTTTGATCACTTCAATGATTTTGTCATGTTCAAAATGGCCATCTTGGGGATCATTGTGGTTCATTTTCATTATTTCATGTCTTACAGTCTTGTCTTGCAGTATGTAGACTTTATCATCTTTTCTGAGCAGATCATCTTTATCTACTGCTCAGATTGAACAATTATCTACACTAGTGTCACTCATCTCTAGTCTTCTGTGAAGTTCAGATGTGTCAGCATCTCTATTCTGAATCTGCAGTAAGAGTTCAATGATAGATTCAGCTATCTCTTTGTAATAGACTGTCTCAAACTCAAATACTTTGATGACTAGAATTCATAGCATCAGAATTTCTAGATTTAATTCTGTAACATCTGCAATCTTGTTCTCATCTGCAGATGCATTCCTTATTCTGCAGAGATTGTTGTCATTGATGACTACAGATCTCTTCACTTAATAATTTTCATTAGCTTGCAGATCTTTTCACATCATCTTGACACATTGATCTAATTTTGTGTTTTTTTTTGTCTTTAATGACTTAAAGATTCTCTTATGCAGCTTCTCTTACAGAGTAGAGAGTCTCATCAAGAAAGCTGTGTATTTTACAAAATCTGAGCAATGACTTGATGCATCTGTGGAATTATTTTTCTCAGAACAGTGCTCTATTTCAAAATTGAACACTGAGAGCATTTCCATCCAGCAAATCTGATGCTCATTTAGCTGCTTCATTGTCATGAAGCACTGAAGGTTGACATGGTCAGATAAAACAGTTATCAGATGTCTGCTATCATGTAAGTAGTGATATCATTGTCTGAAAGCTTCTACAATTGGCAACATTTCTAGATCATATGTTTGATAACATCTTTCTGTTTCTGTGAGCTTTCTAGACCAAAATGTGATTGAGTGTCAGTGATTATCATCCATTAATTGTGATATTACTGTGGTGATTGCAACATCAGATTCATCTGTTTCTATACAGAGTTTTCACTGTGAATCAAAGTGAATCAACAATGATGCTTTTGTAAAGCATTCTTTTAACTGCAAAATTGCATGCTTGCAGTTATTGTCTAACTGAACAGATGTGTTATTCTTCCCTCTTTTCATTTTGTAATCTTTTAACAATTCAGTCAGAGGTGCTGTTATTATCAAGAACTTGTATATGAATTGATGATAGAAATTGACAAATTCTAGAAATATTTGCAATTTGTTTATAGTTTGCAGTTCTGGTCAATCTAGAATTGTGTTGACACAGTGTTTCTCAACAGTAATGCTCTGTGTGGTAATCACAAAACTCAAAAATCCAATTTCTGTTGTGTGGAATGTACATTTACTAAGTTTGACATATAGTCTCCATCGCCTTAACCATTCCAGCACATTCTTAACATGGATGACATGTTCATCAAGCATGTTTGAATAGATTATGATATTGTTGAGATAAGCCATGCAATATATGTCTAAAAGATCACTGAGGGCTTTGTTGATATAAGATTGAAAGATTGCAGAGGCATTGGTTAGCTCAAAAGATAAGACTAGATATTCAAAGTGTTTATATTGTGTTCAAAATGCTGTTTTCCATTCATTCTCTGTTTGTATGCAAATTCTATGATATGTGTCTCTAAGGTTCAGTTGTGTATATATTTTGGCACCTGCTAATCTATCAAGTATTTCACTTATCAAGGGCAGTGGATATCAATTCTTGATCATTATTTCATTCAATCCTTGATAATTCACACAAAGATGCAGGGTTTCATCTTTCTTTGATGTGAATAACACTGGTGTGCTGGCTGGGCTCTTGAATGAACATATTCAATTCTTCTCTAATATCTTTTTGATATATTCTCGGAGGACAGAGAGTTCTTGAGGTGATAAGTTATATATTGATTGATATGAGAGTTTCTTGCCAGGTTTGAGCTCTATGATATGATCATGAGATGCATGTTCTGCATCAGATATGTCTTCTCAGAATACATCAAGATAATCTTTATAATCATCTGAGATATTTGGCTCAGTTGCTGCACTCACAGCTTGTAATGATAAGGCAGTGAATATAATATTGTCATCATCAATTAGTGTTGCAAATTCTTTAGCAGTATTCAGATGTATGTGATTAATATTCAACACTTTTCTATAGATTCAGCATCTTCACACTCAGTCAATATCAGAGTTCACAGCTTCCAACCACAGCATGCTCAAAATTACATCATATTCACTAATGTCAGCCTCTTTGAAATGGTGGAATCCTTCTCAGAGAATATGTTCATCATCAATAATCTTCATTGCAGCTCTTCATTGTTCATATGATTTAATCTTATGATTATCAACTGCTTCCACTACTTTTGGTTTATCTTCTGTCTTTGAGAAATATTTTGATGCCCAGACATGGGATATGAAGTTCACATCTGTGTCAGAATCCACTAGCATTCACATCATTGACCATTCTGCTTCTGTCAGCATTCATATATTCATCATCAATAATTGTTTATCTTGCAGTCTAGTTGTTTGTACTCTCAATGCAGCAGCTGCTTCTATGATTGAAATTGTTGATTTTTTGCTTATTGAACTTGATTGCACTTTTCAGAGTGTAACATTCAACAATCATTTGCAATATGACTCTTCTTATAGCAGTGAGAACACTTCTTCATTCAGTTATATTTATCTTTCTTAATTTGTTCAGTTGAACTCATTTGTTTCTCTCATTTCCTCTTATTCTGACAGTTGCTAGATTTATCAGAACAACACTGATTCTCTATAAATATTGCAGGTCTTTCTTTGCAGATAGCATACTGTCACTCTGATATATTTTTCTCAAGAGTCTGTAGAGTTTGAAGCAACTCTTTGTAGTTCTGAGACTCTTGATTTCAACAGTTGAGTTCTGTATATAATATCTTCAACATTTTACTACACAAGTTATTCATTCTTTGTTCTTCACTATATGAGGGTAAGTAGTATTCTCAGTCTTTGAGATATTTAGAGAAATCACATATTGATTGCCATTCTTGTTGCTTTGCATTTTGAAACTTTTGACTCATCAATCAGTGCTGGTTCTGTGGATTGTTAATTTGCATTTCTAGATGTGATAACATATTGTCAAAAGTCAACAGTGTTGCTCCTCCATGTCTCTCATACAATGATACAAAATTCAATCATTTCTGCTTAATATGGATGTCAAGATAGAGTTTAGCATCATTTATCTTGTGTTCTTTCTTTCAATAATATCAGCAGTGATGTGTAAAGAGAGTCAATATGCAATCTTTATAATTCTTGAATTCTAACATATTTTTTTCTTGATAATAGTTCTTAATCTTCAATCTCAGTGGTGTTTCATTATCATCATCTGTATTGTTCACAGATTGATTTTGCAGCAGTTCTGTGATGATATTCTGAATTAATTGAGACTCAATGAGAGTATCTTCATGAATCTGCACTTCCAACTCATTGAGTCACTGTTGTGCATGCAGAATAGCTAATTGCTACTCTCATTCACAGATTTGATCATTCAACTGTTGCAAATGCACATTGTGATCATTGAAGATAGTAGAGGATTCAGATTGGTTTTCAAGAGATCTTGTGTGTGTTGAGATCATCTTGCATGTTTTAACTAATGTTGCATGTTTTAACTAACATTGTGTGCTTTATTGTAGGTGTGCATAACAACAGACCACTCAAATAAAGTTATGAGTGATTAGAATTGTAAGAGATGATTGTAGATATAATTATGAGAGTAGTGTGAAGTACACATATAGAATGTTAAGAAGGTAGCAATCTCTATTACTCAAAGCTAATTGCTGATCTCCTAATATCTATGGATATCAGCAAGCATTATATAGGCGACCACCATGCACTACAGCTGTCTATGATGCTGTGCGCTATGTCCCTTCTCATTAATTCTGGCGTGTTCTGTGTTCTTCTGTAATGCACTCATTTATTATTTCCTTATTATCTTCGCTTATTCTTACCTCTTTCCATTATACTCTCGCTACCACTATTTCTATATGTATATATATATCGATGTATGTATTTCGCACATCTTCTTTCTCTTTCTTTCTTCCTTAGCGATTAGCTACACTACGCTACGTTACACTACTATACTATATTGCTTTACAATATATTACTATTATCTCCGCTACACTATAAACTATCTTCTACTGTTACTCTTCACACTGTCACTACACCTCACATCTTCTATCGCCACATAGCTATTTCCTAATATAGATATCTCCGTTGCGCCTATTACACCACTGCAGTCACAGTGCTCTGCAAAATGTTAACATTTGAAGCATCTGTACCAGTGACAATTAGATTCTCAGCAGTGTTGATAACTGTCTGAGTCAATTCAACAGCATTCACTGACATCTAATAGAAAGTTAATATTATATACTGTAAAAACATTTGTTTTGAATAATAACTTACTGAAATGCAGATGTACTTCATCACTGAGCAGTGCTTGCATTTTTTGCATCAATTCTCAGCAGACTCACAATGATGATGAAGGGATGTTGTCAAATGTTGAATACAACAACAGCAATATGCTACTGTGTTTCTTTCTAACACTTCAATGAAACCATCTGCTTCCTCATCTTTGCCTACATTATTGATCAACTCAAATAATGTATCAAGATCTTGGCTCAGTGAGAATGATACTGATATAATAGCAGAATGTGAAAACACACTTTCTGAAACACTGCTATGATCAAATGCCACACTCTGCTGTGACAATAGATTATCAAAGTTCATATAGAATTCTAGAATCTCATCTGTATTCTTGTAGATCTGTATATCAAGTACAAATCTCACAACAGCAGTTTGATACATGACAAATCTCTCATCTGAAACTTCATCAAAGAGCAGCATCTTGTGAAATTCATTGATCAAAGATTGACTGATTTTGTGAAAGCACTCAGGTATCTATAATCTGTTAGCACTCATAACAATCTTAGTTTAAGAAAACTTACAGCAGCACAACTTCTATTTGATATATAGCAGATATAACAGCATATTCATTCATTGTTCACAAAGCAAGAGTATACTGAGGGATTCTGCAATCTCTTCAGACAACCCAAGCAAATGCTCTCAATAGCAGACAGCATATCATTCTTTATAGACTCTGAATCAGCAATGAAAACAGCTGGTTCTGACATTCTATCATAACTTTAATTAGTATCAAGGCCTTATTCAAAGGAGAAGGAAAAGCAAAAACAACAAGAAAGAAAAACAGATGTTGAAGATTGAAATCAATATTGCAATATTGATCAAAGAGATTGCAACAACACAAAACTCAACTCAAAATGAAAAACACAATCATGCAATCAAAACTTCAAATTTCACAATAAAAATCATATAGAAAGATACAGTGTACTTTGTTTGATAAATTGATGTATTCTTTTTTAATAAAAAATTGTTAGTGGTGATGTTGATGATGATATTTGATGAAGTGTGATTTTTGATGTAGAAGTCAAAGAAAAGGGGTTCAGAAGTTGTATCTAAATTGTGATTGAACTGCAATGACACTGAAGATGGAAAAATGTTCTCTCAAAACAGTAATACTTTGAAATTAATCTCAACAATTAATTCAGTCTGATTCTGCAAACTCTATACAATATTAACCACACAGCATATGTTATGAACTTTGCATGTTGCAGTAAGAAGTTCTGAGAATCAGATTTTTGAAGAAGAGAGATAATTGTAATAGACACAACAGAGATATCTATATTAGAAAATAGCTATATGACAATAGAAGAACACAGAACACATCAGAATTAATGAGAAGAGATATAGCACACAGCACTATAGACAGCTGTAGTGTGTGATGATTGTCTATATAATACTCACTGATATCTGTAGATATTAGAAGATCAGCAATTAGCTTTGAATAATAGAGATTGCTATCTTCTTAACATTCTATATGTGTACTTCACACTACTCTCATAATTATACCTACAACCATCTCTTACACTGCAGCTGAGAATTCATTTCTCTCACAGAGAATCTCTGATTGACAGCCACTCATTATTTGTGACAGATTAGCACTCATTAGTAATTAACTTACACAATCAACTCCTCTTCTGCATCTGCTTGTTTCTGACTGTTGTGATTTTGTGTAACTCTTGATGTTCTTCTGCTCTGTGCTCTGTACTTATATAGTTTCTAATGATTCTTCTGTATAGCTCTTAACATTCTTCTGCTCTGTGCTCCACATTTGTATAGTCTCTAATGATTCTTCCACATAGCTTCTTACATTCTTCTGC
The DNA here is from genome assembly GCA_017607445.1 of Histoplasma ohiense. Taxonomy (NCBI): domain Eukaryota; kingdom Fungi; phylum Ascomycota; class Eurotiomycetes; order Onygenales; family Ajellomycetaceae; genus Histoplasma; species Histoplasma ohiense. The sequence continues at coordinate 2,143,335 of JAEVHH010000006.1, read as the reverse complement.
TCTGTGTTTCACACTTATATAGTCTCTAACAATTCTTCTGTGTAGCTCTCAATGATTTCTTCATCTCATATTTCACATTTGTGTAGTTTCTAATGATTCTTACACATATCTCTTAATATTCTTCTGCTTCACACTCCACTGTGAAGTGGCTTCTGATATTCTTTCACTCTGAACTTTTCTCTATAAGAATTCTCTTTGTACAATCTTTTCTTCTGATTTCTTTTCTCTTTCTTTCCTTAATCAATTCATAATCTGTAATTAGAATAGTATCAAATCATTAATCAAAGTATGCTCATTACATTATGAATTGATTCTTCTGCATTTAAGATCTGAATGCCTCATTATTAGTTCTTACATCTGAGTGTGTCATTATCAGTTCTTACACTCAAGTGCATTGTTTACAGATCTGAGTGTCTAGTTGTTACAAGAGATTCCTCATGAATCTGAGTGCTCTTATCATTAGTTATATAGACTGTTGTGTCTAAGTGTCTGAAACACAATCAATCATGTTCTATGAGGTCTGAGTGTCTACAAACTGTAATGCTGTGAATAGCATTCACAAAGAAGCTTGATCAAGCTTAGCACTGCAACACTGTGAATAGTGTCTGTGAGAGAACTGAGTGTCTATAAGTATTCCTTTTCTTTTTTTTTTATTATTATATGTTCTTAGATATTGAAATGAACTACAAGCAATTCTACAAACACTCATCATATCTGAATGCAGCAGACAATAACTTAGATCTACAAAGCATTCTTCAGCAGCAGATGCTACAGATGACTGAATTGCAATGATGATTTGCTGAGATGAGCACTTCTGTGTTTATCATTTCTTCTACACCTGCGCCTCACAAAAAGCCCTCAAGAGAGAAGCTCTCAATTCTCAACAAATACAAGAAAGATCTAGTGCTCTACCTCATGTGAAAGTCAAAAGTGAACATCAAATTGGACATCAATGGACAAGCAATAGACTCACTATTCAATCAAGTGTGATATATTTATAGCAGATTAGATGGTGATGTGTTAGCAAAATTTCAACCCTGAATAAGTCATTGTCAGAATCATCAGTGTATATCAGAACTAGTCTTTCAACAACTCAACTCTCTCTTTCTCAATTCTATGCTTCAAGCCAAGACATTAGACTGGCTTAATCAAACTTATCAGATGAATGTTGTGTTGACAACTTATCTTTCTGAATTCAATCACAAGCTTCTAGAAGCAGATGAGCAAGACTGAGATGATGCTGTCAAGATCAACATATTATTCAAGAACTTGAGCTTTCAGTTGTATAACTGAAGTATAGAGTATTCAAAACTCTCAATATACAGTGAATTCTGTGTTGATCTTTGTCTGTTGAACAATGATCTATCTCAGTTCTGTGTGCTTCAAAATTGTAGAGGATTCTGTTGAACAAATATGTACACTTCAAACTGCTCTGCAGTGCCCTCCATCTCTGAATCAGAATCAATGAACTGAATCTCACATGTAAATGCAAGTCATCTGAGGGTCTTCAACATCTCAGAGAAGAATACCATCAATCAAATCATCAGAGAAGTCTGCATACACTGTGACAAGTCAGAATACTTTGCAAATCAATGTCTGAATGTGATTGCTCTGAGTAAACCCCCCACACATGTAAACACTGCATCATCTGCAGATAGACAAGAACAGAGAAAAGATGAGCTCTCACTCTAAAATACAGATAAGAGCTCAAGAAGCAGAAAGCTAGCTGAAGATTTGAGCAGAAGATGCAAGCAGATGCAATCATGATCTCTGTCATTGTAAATAACTTAGTCAATATATGAGCAATGATAGACAGTGGTTTTCTTCACTATGCTCTTATAGACACCCAGCTGATTGAGAAGCATAAGCTTCAGTGTATTCTCTTTTTCAAACTGTATAAGCTCAGTGAATTTGTGAGGTGTAGTGACAGTGTGAAGAGTAACAGTAGAAGATAGTTTATAGCATAGCGGAAATAATAGTAATATATTGTAGAGTAATATAGTATAGTAGCAGAATGTAGCATAGCTAATTGCTAAGAAAGAAAAGAAAGAGAAAGAAGATATGCGAAATACATACATTGATATATATATACATATAGAAATAGTGGTAGTGAGAGTATAATGAAAAGAGGTAAGAATAAGTGAAGATAATAAGGAAATAATAAACAAGTGCATTACAATTGCCCCTCTTTTTTATAAGAGCTGCTCTCAGCAATTGTATAGATTGCTTGCTAGTAGATAATTGCATTTCTGTATTGTAAGTTCCATTTGCTGATAGCAGTGTATTGATCATGTCCTCTAGATAGCTTGTATTTGTGTTGTTATTGATTTTCTAATGAGGTGGAATTGGTGGATTCTTTGATTGCTAGAGGTTGTGTGCAGAGAAGCAAAAAGAATTTCTTTTCTCTTGAAGATTTCTCTTCTCTTTTAACTTGACTATCATCAAAGCTTCTTGCCCCTTCTGCTGCAATTCCTCATTCCCAAAAAATTTTTAAATTTTTATATCATTGTTCTCCCTCCCCTCCTCTTTTATTGAAATGGGCTCTTTCAGTTATTCCGATTTTAAGTAAGTTGTTCCTTGGGTGCTTATCATGTATTATTGTTGGTGTTCCTTGCCAGTGATGTTATTAGTGTGGTCACGTGTGTCACTAGCTCATTTCCATATAGTGTCATTCACTGTTCACTTGTTATATTGTTCTAGATTTAGCTCTAATCACATGATGCACAACAGTCAGATTCTGTGCGAACATTGTGTCTCTAGACTTGAAAACATTGATTTTTGATGTGCACTGAGATCAAATGTCTGAAAGCATTGTGAGGCTTGTGCCTCTGCAGAGAAATCCTGCAAATCTGTGAGTAATTCTCTTTAATTCTTGCTCTTAGCAATGTTGATATACTGATAATGATGCTAGATGCATGATACACCTCTTCTGAGATGCATCATGCACGGGTGAGTGTTTATCTTCACAGAGATGACAGTCAGAGAGGACATGACCAGCCACAAAAGTCATCTTCATCATTTAATTAAACAATTGAACACACCTTGCCTGGTGATGCTGTCTGCTCAAGACAGAGCAGAAATGAATGCTCTATAATCTCAGTGCTGAGCAGCAGCTGAGTCTGCAGAGATGCAGGTTTTGAAGACCATGATTATATCTGATTCTTTCAGAGCAGAGATGTTAGAGAAAGAGGAGAGTGTGGAGAAGAATATGAGGATTTTGAAAGTGATGAGCTCTGAGAGCTCTGTGATGAAGAGATTAATTGAGAAGAGGTTGATGAGAGAGGAGTTGGCTGAAGAGTCAATGAAGAAGATTGTGGAGATATCAGTGACTGCAGCAGTGCTCATGATGCCTGCTTTCTTTGTCAATTTGTCACTGACATCAGTGAAGCAGAGGGAGAGGGTGCTCTGAACAGTGAAGAAGTGAAAGAAAAAGATGAGGAGAAATGTCTTTCTTCATCAAATATATCAAAGAATGAGTAGATTGATGAGGGAGGAAAGATATGAGAAGATAAATGTCTTGTGAAATAGACATTTGTCTATACCTCTGCACTCAAAATGAATGCCAGTAATTTACAAATATCAGAAGAAGTATTGAACAAGAGTGGCAGAGAAGAAGAATGAGAGAAATGATAAAAGAGAGAAAAGAAAGTGAGAGATGAAGAATGTTGAGATGAGAATGAATGAACTGAAGATCTTTAAACTTTTCTTAGAACCCATTTTCTTTGTCTTTTCCTTGTCTGTATTTTTTATTTTTTGTATTTATTATACCTCAAATTGAATTTTTTTTTTCCTTTTTACTCTTTTCTCTGATAAAATTCTTCTAAAAAGAATGCATTTGATTGAAGTTTGAGTGAGATTTGCATTTCTAGTGTTTTTCAATTTAAGATTTGTGCTTCTAGCATCTTTTGACTTGAAGTTTGTGCTTTTGATGTTTGAAAGTATGTTGATTTTGTATTTGTCATTCATTTTCTTGTTCAAGGAAGATTTTGAATGTCTGAGTGTTCATGTGAGATGTAGTGACAGTGTGAAGAGTAACAGTAGAAGATAGTTTATAGTGTAGCAGAGATAATAGTAATATATTGTAGAGTGTAATATAGTAGTGTAACATAGCATAGTGTAGTGTAGTGTAGCTAATCACTAAGAAAGAAAAGAAAGAGAAAGAAGATGTGTGAAATACATACATCGATATATATATACATATAGAAATAGCAGTAGCAAGAGTATAATGAAAAGAGGTAAGAATAAGCAAAGATAATAAGGAAATAATAAACAAGTGCATTACAATTGCCCCCCTTTTTTATAAGAGCTGCTCTCAGCGATTGTATAGATTGCTTGCTAGTAGATAATTGCATTCCCATCCACTTGTTGATAGCAGTATATCGATCGCGTCCTCTAGATAGCTTGTATACATGTTGTTATCGATTTTCTAATGAGATGGAATTGGTGGATTCTTTGATTGTCAGAGGTTGTGTGCAGAGAAGCAAAAAGAATTTCTTTCTTCTTGAAGATTTCTCTTCTCTTTTAACTTGATCATCATCAAAGCTCCTTGCCCTTCTGCTGCAATTTTTTCATTTCTAATTTAATAAAGATTTTTAAATTTTTATATTGTTGTTCTCTCTCTCCACTCCCTTTTTTATTGAAATGGGCTCTCTTGATTATCCCAATTTTAAGTAAGTTGTTCCTTGGGCGCTTATCGCATATTATTGTTGGTGTTCCTTGTCAGTGGCATTATTAGTGTGGTCATATGCACCACTAGCTTATTTCTGTATAGCACCATTCACTGTTCACTTGTTATATTGCTCTAGCCCTAATCATGTGACACACAACAGTCGGATTTTATGTGAATGTTGTGCCTCCAAGCTGAGAGATGTTGACTTTTGATGTGTGTTGAGGTCAAATGCTCAGAAGTGTTGTGAGGCTTGTGCCTCTGCAGAGAAATTCTGCAAATCCATGAGTAATCCTCTTTAATTCTTATTTCCTTTTTCTTTTTCTTCAAATTTGCTTTTGAATAGTGATATACTGATAATGATGCTAGGTGTGTGATACACCTCTTCTGAGGTGCATCATGCACAGGCGAGCATTTATCTTCACAGAGGTGGCAGTTGAGAAGGACATGGTCAGTCACAAAAATTGCCTTCATCATTTAGTTAAACAATTGAATGCATCTCATCTGATGATGCTGTCTGCTTGAGACAGAGCAGAGATGAATGCTCTATGATTTCAGTGTCAGACAGCAGCTGAGTCTGCAGAGATGCAGATTTTGAAGACTGTGATTGTATCTGATTCTTTCAGAGCAGAGACATTAGAGAAAGAGAGAATTTTGAGAATGATGAGCTTCAGAGGCTCTGTGATGAAGAAGTTGACTGAGAAGAGATTGATGAAAGAGAAGTTGACTGAGAAGTCAATGAAAAAGATTGTGGAGGCACTGATGGCTGCAGCAGTGCTCATGATGCCTGCTTTCTTTGCCAATTTGCCACTGGCATCAGTGGAGCAGGGGGAGAGGGTGCTCTGAATGATGAAGAAGTGAAAGAAGCAGATGAGAGAAAATGCCTTCTTTCATCAGATGTATCAGAGAATAAGTAGATTGATGAGAAAGAAGAGATGTGAGAAGGCAAATGTGTTGTGAGATAGACATTTGTCTATACTTCTGCACTCAAAATGAGTGTCTGTAATATACAAGTATCAGAAGAAGTATTGAATGAGAGTAGCAGAGAAGAAGAATGAGAGAGATGATGAAAGAGAGAAGAGAAAGTGAGAGATGAGAAGTGAGATGAAGATGAGTGGACTGAGAGTCTTTAGACTTTTCTTAGAACTCATTTTCTTTGTTTTTTTCTTGTTTGTATGTTTTATTTTTTGTATTTATTATACTCAAATTGAATTTTTTTTTTTTCTTTTTTCTTTTTTTCCTGATAAAATCCTTCTAAAAAAAATGCATTTAATTGAAGTTTGAGTGAGATTTGTGCTTCTAGTGTTTTTCAATTTAGAATTTGTGCTTCTGATGTCTTTTGACTTGATGTTCACACTTTTGATGTTTGAGAGTATGTTGGTTTTGTATTTGTCATTCATTTTCTTGTTTGAGGAAGATTTCAAATGTCTGAGTGTTCAATATGTTTTCTTTTGATTTCCATGTATCACCACTAGGACCCCAACCTGTTCATCTCACAAGATATTTCAGAGGTTTGTTTTTTTGTTGTCATTTTTCAAGAATTTCTTCAACTTGATATTCTTCTTCACCATTGACAAGTTTCAGTTCTGGTTCTGATAGAGCTCCATTCCTGCAGTTGTATGGCTTCAATAAAGATATGTGGAATACAGAATGAATGCTTCTATATGAAGATGACAGTTCTAGTTTGTATGCTTGTTTTCTGATGATATTCAGAATCTTGAAGAATTCAACATATTTATGATTGAGTTTGTGAACCAGGTGCAGCAATTGAAGATTTTTTGCATTGAGCATGATATAGTCATCTATTTTAAATTGTTGAGGCTTATGTTTTGTATTGTAATAGATTTTCTGTGCTTGTTGCATCTTTTGTAGATTCTTGATGAGCTTATGACATGTTTCCTTGATATGTTTCATGCAGCTAGCAGCATGTATGGCAACCAGTTGTGGTGGTTTGCTGATATTAATTTTCAAATCAGATTGATATCCCATTAAGACTTCCACAGGTGCCATTTCAGTAGAGGCATGTTGAGAGATATTGTAAACAAATTGTGTCAGTGGTAGTCAGTGTGCCCAGTCATCTTGATGATAGTTGATAAAGCATTGAAGATAATGCTTCAAGGTTTGATTTTGTTGTTCTGTTTGGTCATCTGTTTGAGAGTGAAAGGCTGTTGAAAGTTTCCAGCATGCATCTAGCATATAACAAAAGATGGATCAATAATGGCTTGTAAATAGTGAATCTTAATCAGATATATGGTTTTTGGATACTCTGTAAATTGTATAGAATTTGGTATAAACAATTTCTGCTAGTTCATCAGCTGTAATGTTTTTGATGCAAGGAATATAGATTGTAAACTTGGTATATATATCCACAATCACTAAAATTGCATTGTAGATTTGATGGAGGAATGTAGAGGCTGATAAGCCTGTAATAAAATCCATAGTAATAGATTCAAAAGGGTTTGATGATAAGAGGATTGTATTCAATTCTTCATATTGTCTGTGCTGTTTTGACTTTACTCTTTGACAAGTATCACAAGTGAATATATAATCTTTGACATCTCTGACTAGCTCATGTCAATAGTATTTGTTCTGAATGCTGTCTATGAACTTTTTTATACCAAAGTGATCCCTCTGTGGATCATCATGGTTTGCACTGATAATTTCATCAATGAGTGTCTTTTGTTGAGGGACATACATGTGATCATCAGCATACAATATATCATCCTCAGAAATTGTTCATAGCATATTTTCAGTGACAGTCATATTCTTCTCTTTTATCTTCTTTCTTTGCTCAGCAGCAAAAGAATCAATCTTCTGTGCTTTACTCAGAAATGAGATGAAGGATTCAGACATTTCTGTATATGCTGAGTCTTCAAGAATAGTCTTATTGACTGCAATCTGGGGCATATATTGCTCAACACACAACAGAGGGGAAGAGTTTATGTGAGAGATAGAAGATATTGACATATGAAGTACTTTTCACTCATTAAAAGAAGCATTTTGCTCATTAGAGATCTGTGCACAGACTACATCAGAAGAAATATCATTTTGAAAAGAAGTATCAGCTTCTCAGCCTAGTCTAACTTCATGTTTCAGCTTCTGTTGCAGAGTAGATAATATAGTTTGGTCATTATAGATCTCACTGTAGTCTGTGCAACAACTGAGCTCATCAGCTGAATTCTTTGATTCAGAGTGGTGCAGTAATACAAAATCATAAGCAGATAAAGCTTCTGTTCATCTGATCTGATATCTGTTCAGTTTCTTAGTTGTCATAAAGTACTGCAGATTGGCATGATCAGATCAGATTTGAATTGAATACTGACTTCTCTTCAGATAGTGTCTTCAATTCTTAAATACTGCTATAATAGTCAAGAGTTCTTTATCATGAGTATCATAATGTGTTTCCACATCAATCAACTTTCTTGATCAGAAGACAACTGAATGCCAGTGCCCATCATCCTGCAACTGTGACAGAATAGCAGTGACTGCAAAAGTGAATGCATCAGATTCAATCTGAATACATTGAGCTGAGTCAAAATGAGCTAATAGAGGAGCATGTATAAAGCATGATTTGAGCTCATTGAAAGCACTTTGAGCATCTTCTGTTCATATAAAAGTGGCTTTTCTTTCCCTCTTCTTGCTCCCTTTTGTAAGTTCAAATAATGGGGCTGCAATAGAGGAGAAAGACTTAATAAATCATCAATAGAAATTAGCAAAGCTCAAGAAGAATTGAACCTCTTTAATTGATTTAGATGTAGACCATTCCACAATAGTGGAGACTCTGTCTGACTCTATCTCAACATTATTTGTATCTATAACAAACCTCAGAAATGAGACTTTGTCCACTTCAAATTTGTACTTAGAGAGTTTTGCAAATAGATTCACACACTTGAGACATTCTAGCACCTTAGTAACATGCACTTTATGTTCCTGCTTTGAATTGGAGAATATGAGAATGTCGTTCAAATAGACAATGCAATATATATCCAACAAATCAGACAAGACATTGTTAATGTATGCTTGAAATATTGCTGAAGCATTAGCTAGTTCAAATGGTATAACTATATATTCAAAATGTTCATATCTTGTTCTAAAGGCTGTCTTTCAATGGTCTTTTGCTGCTATAAGTATGCAGTGATAGGCATCTCAAAGGTTCAGCTTAGTGAATATCTTGGCTTTTGAAAGTCTATCAAGTAATTCACTTATTAGAGGTAGAGGGTATCAGTTCTTGATGATGATTCAATTTAATCCTTGATAGTCTACACAAAGATGGAGTCCATCATCTTTTTTGAGAACAAAGAGAATCAGTGCACCAGCCAGACTACTGAATGATTGTATCCACTCTTTATCTAATGCATTTTTTAAATATTCTCCTAGAGCAGCTAACTCAGTTTCAGAGAGATTGTATATTGACATAAATGAAGGTTGTGTATCAGGTTTGAGATCTATGTGATGTTCCATCTCTTCTGATCTTTTCATGCTTATAGCAGCTTCTTCTGAGAAGATATGTGTGTATGACATGACATAATTGAGTAGACTGATTGACAAGTCTGAATACACAGCTGAGAATACATGTGAAGCATGCTTTGAGTCTTTTGAATATTCTGTAGATAATACTACAAGCATTTCTACTCTAGCTCCTGTGAGAACTTCAGCTAAGACATCTTGTTCAGAAATAATTTGAGGCTGTTGTTCATCTTCAGAGCTTCTAAAGAAGAATTGTCCATCTGATCAATCTATAAGAGAATTTGTTTGTCTTAATCAAGGAAATTCTAATACAAGACTGTAGTTCTTCATCTTCATTGCATGGAAGAAATGAGATGTCTACTGTGCATTACCCTTGTGATCAATGACAGTAGTTGCAATGTTATACTCTCCAAAGAAGTGCATTATGCATTCATCAATCAACTTGATCATTTTGATTTTGTGATGAGCAGCTTCTAGATTGTGATTCTTTGTCCAAAATTCATCAACACAGTTCACTTCTGATTCAAAGTCTACTAGTGCAAGCACTTTTTGCAGACCCTTAGATGTAGCAAGTTTCACTGTGACAGTGAAGCTTAAGATGTTTTTGCATTGACTTTCTGTGTTTATGACTGTCATTGTGAGCTGAATGATATGTCTTAAGCATTTTTTGAGTCCTTTGAATTCTTTGTGTCTTTCACATCAGATTTTGAGTCGGACTTGATGTTTTTGAATTCATCTTTGGGTCATTTGAAACATGAATTGAAGGTATGTCCTGGTTGCTTGCAATAACAGCAATATTTTGATTGGATGGAGTCATTGAACTTTGTAGTGTCATTTCATCTGTGTTTGTTTTGTGATCTATTATCAGCATTATTTCTGTTGTTAAAGCTTTGAGTGAGGTTTTTGAAATTTGACTTCTCTTTAAGCTTTTTCTGTCTCTCTGACAGATTCAATTCTGCCATTGCAAGTTTATGTAGAGTGGCATCATAGCTTAACTCTTCCAATTTGGTTGTATATTTGTCGAATTCTCAGTGAATGGAAGGCAGAACTTTCATATAGAGATGTGATTTCTGATGATATTCACTATAAAAATGCTGCAGATGCTCTTCAATTGATTGTAAGTGTGAAGCAAATTGTTGAACTGTCTGATCTTCTTGTTGCTCTGTTTTCCAGTACTGTCTATTGACATCTTGGAAACTTTTATCTGAATTGATGACTTGACATTGCATTCAACTAACAAATTCTTCCCATGGTGGCAAAGTCTGTATATCATGTGTATGTTGATATCAATGTTGTTGCATCTCAACATTGAAATGAGTAACAGCTTTGATGATCTTTTGATGATTGTGTTTGTTGTAGTAATCAAGATCACTGACATGAAAAGTGATAGCAGCTGTAATAAAGTTTTCAAATTCTTTCATATTTTGATCTTGAAACTTTTCCACATCTCTCTGAGAAGAATGACCACTCATACTGGGATCTTGAAGTTCTAATTGCCAAAGTGGTACCCAACTATGTCTCCCACTGACAGTAGTCACAGTGCTTTTCACTAAGATGTTGAGTGTTTGTAGTGTGGCTTCTGATGATCTGAGAATACTTGTGATGTTATCACAGTTATCATTCACACTAGTTGCATCTCTACTGTGGTTTGAATGTGCTTCTAGCATATTTCAGATGGCTGGAATTGTTTCATTCAATTTCTGTAGTAAAGTGTCACACTGCTGTTGAAGTTCTTGCAATTCTTTCTTAATCTGTAATTTTTTGATTCTTCTGATCACAGTGATCTTCTTGATCTCAATTGCACTGAGATCTTCAGAAGAGGTATCCTCTTCTGAACTATACTCAGAGTCTGATTCCATAGAGAAAGATGATGCTTGTTGCACACTTTCAGTGGCAGGAGTGTGCATTTCACAGTTTTCTTCCATGGTGTTTATTGCTTCAGATTCAGTGATAGCACAAGTACAGTGGATGCTGTGGGTAGAGATCATGACTATTACTCAACAGACCATCTCTCAAAGGTTGAGCAATTAGAAACTGTGAGGTGTAGTGACAGTGTGAAGAGTAACAGTAGAAGATAGTTTATAGTGTAGCAGAGATAATAGTAATATATTGTAGAGTGTAATATAGTAGTGTAACATAGTGTAGTGTAGTGTAGTGTAGCTAATCGCTAAGGAAGAAAAGAAAGAGAAAGAAGATGTGCGAAATACATACATCGATATATATATACATATAGAAATAGCGGTAGTGAGAGTATAATGGAAAGAGGTAAGAATAAGCGAAGATAATAAGGAAATAATAAACGAGTGCATTACAGTTCAATATGTTTTCTTTCAGTTCTCATGTATCATCACTAGAACCTCAACCTGTTCATCTCACAAGATATTTCAAAGGTTTGTTTTTTCATTATCATTTTTCAAGAATTTCTTCAACTTGATATTCTTCTTCACTGTTGACAAGTTCCAATTCTGGTTCTGATAGAGCTCCATTTCTGTGGTTGTATGGCTTCAATAAAGATACATGGAATACAGAATGAATGCTTCTATATGAAGATGACAGTTCTAGTTTGTATGCTTGTTTCTCAATGATATTCAGAATCTTGAAGAGTCCAACATATTTATGATTGAGTTTGTGAACTGGGTGCAGCAATTGGAGATTTTTTGTATTGAGTATGATATAGTCATCTATTTTAAATTGTTGAGATTTATGTTTTGCATCATAATAGATTTTCTGTGTTTGTTGCATCTTTTGTAGATTCTTGATGAGCTTATGATGTGTTTTCTCAATATGTTTTGCACAGCTAGCAGCATGTATGACAACTGGTTGTGATGGTTTGCTGATATTAATTTTCAAATCAGATTGATATTTCATTAAGGCTTCTGTGGGTGTCATTTCAGTAGAGGTATGTTGAGAGGTATTGTAAACAAACTGCACTAGTGGTAGCCAGCATGCTCAGTCATCTTGATGATAGTTGATAAAACATTGAAGATAATGTTTCAAGATTTGATTTTGTCATTCTGTTTGATCATCTGTTTGAGGGTGAAAGGCTGTTGAAAGCTTCCGGTGTGTGTCTAGCATATAACAAAAGATGAATCAATAATGGCTTGTAAACAGTGACTCTTGATTGAATATATGGTTTTTGAGTACTCTGTAAATTGTATAGAACTTGGTATAAATGATTTCTGCTAGTTTGTCAGCTGTAATGTTTTTGATGCAAGGAATATAGATTGTAAACTTGGTATATATATCCACAATCACTAAAATTGCATCATAGATTTGATGGAGGAATGTAGAGGCTGATAAGTCTGTAATAAAATTCATAGTAATGGATTCAAAAGGATTTGATGATAAGAGAATTGTATTCAATTCTTCATATTGTCTGTGCTGTTTTGACTTTACTCTTTGACAAGTATCACAAGTGAATATATAATCTTTGATATCTCTGACTAGCTCATGTCAATAGTATTTGTTCTGAATACTGTCTATAAACTTTTTTATACCAAAGTGACTCTTCTGTGGATCATCATGATTTGCACTGATAATTTCATCAATGAGTGTCTTTTATTGAGGGACATACACACAATCATCAGCATGCAATATATCATTCTCAGAAATTGTTCATAGTATATTTTCAGCAACAGTCATATTCTTCTCTTTTATCTTCTTTCTTTGCTCAGCAGCAAAAGAATCAATCTTCTGTGCTTTACTCAAAAATAAGATGAAGGATTCAGATATTTCTGTATATACTGAGTTCTCAAGAATAGTCTTATTGACTGCAATTCAAGGCATATATTGCTCAACACACAATAGAGGGGAAGAGTTTATACAAGAGGTAGAAGACATTGACATATGAAGCACTTTTCACTCATTAAAAGAAGCATTTTGCTCATTAGAGATCTGTGCACAGACTACATCAGAAGAAATATTATTTTGAAAAGAAGTATCAGTTTTTCAGTCTAGTCTAACTTCATGTTTCAGCTTCTGTTGCAGGGTAGATAATATAGTTTGATCATTATAGACCTCACTGTAGTCTGTGTGACAACTGAGCCCATCAGCTGAATTCTTTGATTCAGAATGATGCAGTAATACAAAATCATAAGCAGATAAAGCTTCCACTCATCTGATCTGACATCTGTTCAGTTTCTTAGTTGTCATAAAGTACTGCAGATTGACATGATCAGATCAGACTTGAATTGAATACTGACTTCTCTTCAGATAGTGTCTTCAATTCTTAAATGCTGCTACAATAGTCAAGAGTTCTTTATCATAAATATCATAACATATTTCCACATCAATCAACTTTCTTGATCAGAAGGCAACTGAATGCCAGTGCTCATCATTCTGCAACTGTGACAGAATAGCAGTGACTGCAAAAGTGAATGCATCAGATTTGATCTGAATACACTGAGCTGAGTCAAAATGAGCTAATAGAGAAGCATGCATAAAGTGTGATTTGAGCTTATTGAAAGTGCTTTGAGTATCTTCTGTTTACATAAAAGTGGCTTTTCTTTCTCTCTTCTTGCTTCCTTTTGTAAGTTCAAATAATGGGGCTGCAATAGAGGAGAAAGACTTAATAAATCATTGATAGAAATTAGCAAAGCTCAAGAAGAATTGAACCTCTTTAATTGATTTAGATGTAGACTATTTCACAATAGTGGAGACTCTGTCTGACTTCATCTCAACATCATTTGTATCTATAACAAACCTCAGAAATGAGACTTTGTCCACTTCAAATTTGCACTTAGAGAGTTTTGCAAATAGATTCACATACTTGAGATGTTCTAACATCTTAGTAACATGCACTTTATATTTCTGCTTTGAATTGGAGAATATGAGAATGTCATCCAAATAGACAACACAACATATATTCAACAAATCAGACAAGATATTGTTAATGTATGCTTGGAATGTCACTGAAGCATTAGCTAGTTCAAATGGTATAACTACATATTCAAAATGTTCATATCTCATTCTAAAGACTGTCTTCCAATGGTCTTTTGCCACTATAAGTATGTGGTGATAGGCATCTTGAAGGTCCAGCTTAGTGAATATCTTGGCTTTTGAAAGTCTATCAAGTAATTCATTTATTAGAGATAGAGAATATCAGTTCTTGATGATGATTTGATTTAATCCTTGATAGTCTACACAAAGATGGAGTTCATCATCTTTTTTGAGAACAAAGAGAATTGATGCATCAGCTGAGCTACTGAACAGTTGTATCCACTCTTTATCTAATGCATTTTTTAAATATTCTCTTAGAGTGGCTAACTCAGTTTCAGAGAGATTGTATATCAGCATAAATGAAGGTTGCATATCAGATTTGAGATCTATACAGTGTTCCATCTCTTCTGATCTTTTTGTGCTTATAGCAGCTTCTTCTGAGAAGATATGTGTGTATGGCATGACATAATTGAGTAGACTGATCAGCAAGTCTGAATACACAGCTGAGAATACACATGAAGCATGCTTTGAGTCTTTTGAATATTCTGTAGATAATACTACAAGCATTTCTACTCTAGCTTCTGTGAGAACTTCAGCTAGAACATCTTATTCAGAAATAATTTGAGACTGTTGTTCATTCTCAGAGCTTCTAAAGAAGAATTGTTCATCTGATCAATCTATAAGAGGATTTGTTTGTCTTAATCAAGAAAATTCTAATACAAGACTGTAGTTCTTCATCTTCATCACATGGAAGAAATGAGATGTCTGCTGTGCATTATCTTTGTGATCAATGACAGTAGTTGCAATGTTATACTCTCCAAAGAAGCACATTATGCATTCATCAATCAATTTGATCATTTTGATTTTGTGGTGAGCAGCTTCTAGATTGTGATTCTTTGTTCAAAATTCATCAACACAGTTCACTTCTGACTCAGAGTCTACTAGCACAAGCATTTTTTGCAGACTCTTAGATGTAGTGAGTTTCACTGTGACAGTGAAGCTTAAGACATTTTTGCATCAACTTTTCACATTTATGACTGCCATTGTGAGCTGGATGATGTGTTTTAAGTATTTTTTAAGTTCTTCAAGTTCTTCATGTCTTTCACATCAGATTTTGAGTTGGATTTGATGTTTTTGAATTTGTCTTTGAGTTGTTTGAAACATGAATTGAAGGTATGTTCTGATTGCTTGCAATAACAGCAATATTTTGATTGAGTGGAGTCATTGAACTTTGTAGTGTCATTTCATCTGTGTTTGTTTTGTGATCTATTATCAGCATTATTTCTGTTGTTAAAGCTTTGAGTGGGGTTTTTGAAATTTGACTTCTCTTTAAGCTTCTTTCATCTTTCTGGCAGATTCGATTCTGTCATTGCAAGTTTATATAGGGTGGCATCATAGCTTAACTCTTCCAATTTGGTTGCATATTTGTCAAATTCCTGGTGAATGGAAGGTAGAACTTTCATATAGAGATGTGATTTCCAATGGTATTCACTATAAGAATGCTGCAGACACTCTTCAATTGATTGTAAGTATGAAGCAAATTGTTGAACTGTCTGATCTTCTTGTTGCTCTGTTTTTCAGTACTGTCTATCAGCATCTCAGAAACTTTTATCTGAATCAGTGACTTGACATTGCATTCAACTAACAAATTCTTCCCATGGTGGCAAAGTCTGCATATTATGTGTATGTTGATATCAATGTTGTTGCATCTCAACATTGAAATGAGTAACAGCTTCAATGATCTTTTGATGGTTGTGTTCATTGTAGTAATCAAGATCACTGGCATGGAAAGTGATAGCAGCTATAACAAAGTTTTTGAATTCTTTCATACTTTGATCTCAGAACTTTTCCACATCTCTCTGAGAAGAATGATCACTCATGCTGAGATCTCAAAGTTCTAATTGTCAAAGTGGTATCTGACTACATCTCCCACTGACAGTAGTCACAGTGCTTTTCACTAAGATGTTGAGTACTTATAGTGTGGCTTCTGATGATCTGAGAATACTTGTGATGTTATCACAGTTATCATTCACACTAGTTGCATCTTTATCATGATTCAGATGCACTTCTAGTGTATTTTGAGTGACTGAAATTGTTTCATTCAATTCTTATAGTAAAGTGTCACATCACTGTTGAAGTTCTCACAATTCTTTCTCAGTCTGTAATTTTTTGATTCTTCTGGCCACAGCTATCTTCTCAGTCTCAATTGTGCTGAGATCTTCAGAAGAGATATCCTCTTCTGAACTATACTCAGAGTTCAATTCCATAGAGAAAGATGATATTTGTTGTGCACTTTCAGTGACAGAAGTGTGTGTTTTGCAGTTTTCTTCCATGATATTTGTTGCTTCAGATTCAGCAGTAGCACAAGTACAGTGAATGCTGTGGATAGAGGTCATGACTATTACTCAACAGATCATCTCTCAAAGATTGAGTGATTAGAAACTGTGAGATGTAGTGACAGTGTGAAGAGTAACAGTAGAAGATAGTTTATAGCATAGCAGAAATAATAGTAATATATTGTAGAGTAATATAGTATAGTAGCAGAATGTAGCATAGCTAATCACTAAGGAAGAAAAGAAAGAGAAAGAAGATGTGCGAAATACATACATCGATATATATATACATATAGAAATAGTGGTAGCAAGAGTATAATGGAAAGAGGTAAGAATAAGCGAAGATAATAAGGAAATAATAAACGAGTGCATTACAGAATTTGACAGCTTCAGAGAATCCACCTTCTACAACATGGTAAGATTTAATGTTGATGTAGAAGAACATGAGAAAAAGAATATATACACATACAAAATACAAGACCTTGAGTACAATCTAATGCTCAGTCTATCATAGCTCACAGAATTTGGAACCTTGTTGAACACACACAATCACTGTCTTATTTTCTCAGAAGGCAACTGTGTTTACAAGAAGAATGTTGATAGAACTGCTGATCTCACTCAGATATCAGCAGAAGCATACAAACTACTAACTCATCAAGCACATGAGAAGAAGAACATTCAAATATTCACTGCTAGCATGACAGATATCAAAAAAGTGTTAGAAAAGCTAGAACTCAAAGACTTCAAGAAATCATACAAGAAACTACTTAAATTGTATGAAGACTTCACAGATGTATTTGACAAAAAAGAAGCTGAAAAACTTTCTTCTCATTGAGAACCCAGTATAGATCATACAATTGAGCTCATTAAGAAGAACAGTAAGAATCTGCAATCACTCTGAGATTCTCTCTACAGCATATCACACAACAAGTTTCTCATTCTACAAAAAACACTCAATAAACTATTGAACAAAGACTTCATTTATGTTAGCAACTCATCTGCTGCAGCATCTGTACTGTTCACAAAGAAATCAGAAGAAGACTTATGATTCTGTGTTGACTACTGAAAACTCAACAAAATTACACAGAAGAATCAATACCCTCTCTCACTCATCAACAAAATACTCAAACAAATAGAAAAAACAAAATGATTTACAAAGCTTGACATCTCTGCAGCCTTCTATAAGATAAGAATTAATGAAGATGATGAATGACTAACTGCTTTTTGTATGCATTACAGATTATATAAATGAACAGTGACTCTCTTTGAATTAGTGAATGCTCTAAGCACATTTCAGAAATACATTAACTGAGCTCTATGAGATCTGCTCAATGAGATTGCCTCAGTATACATGAACAATATTCTGATCTTCACTGATGAACTGCTTACTGAGCACTGCAAGTATGTACAACAAATGCTTGACTGTCTACAAAAAGTCAGACTGCAAGTGAACATTGATAAATGTGACTTCAAGATCAAGTCTATGATCTATCTAGAATTCATCATCAAAGCTGAAAAAGACATATGCATGGATTCTAAGAAGATGGAAGCAATTCTCAACTGAGAGGCATCAGTCTCAGTAAAAGAGACTAGAAGCTTTCTAGAATTTGTCAACTTCTATCAAAGATTCATCAAAGACTTCTTCAATATTGTACAATCACTGACAGATCTGATCTGAAAAGACACTGTGTTTCAATGAATTGATGAAGCAGACACAGTATTCAAAAAGCTGAAGCATATATTCACAAGCACTTCAATGCTGCAATCATTCAATTCAGATAAGCATATAATTCTCAAAACAGACATCTCAGATTATATAGTAGATGAGACACTGATGCAATATGATAACAAAGATGTTCTACAACTCTGTGTCTTCATCTTGAAAAAGATGTCACTCACTGAATGCAACTACAAGATCTATAACAAGAAGCTTCTAGCAATCATACAATGTCTTGAAAAATGAGAGTTCAAACTTATGAGTGTCAAAAAATTTGAGATTGTTATCAATCATAAGAATTTAGAGTACTTCACAATCATTTGTAAGCTCACTGAAAGGCATATGCATTGATCATTGTTTCTTAGCCATTTTTCATTCACAATTCATTATCAATCTGAAGTAGAGAACATCTTTGTGGATGCTCTGTTCCACTGAGAATAAGATATATCATCTGATGACTTGAATGACAGATGGAAACACTGAGAGCATCAATTAATCAACTCTGCAATTATAGAAAGTTCTACACAATCAGACAAACTCTGTGTACATGTCAATCAGTTCCAAGCTCAAGAACCCTCACTTGAAGAACAATGAAAGCTAGCAGCAGAAGCAGATGAATTCTGACAACAAGCCACTGAAATCATACAAAACAGAACATCTCAATTCCTCACAAATGTATACTCAAGAATGAATATCTCAGCATGTTCAATCAATGATGACAACTGCTTATGCTTTTGAGATAGACAATGAATCTCTGATTCAGAATCTCTACAAACACAGATCATGCAAGAAATTCATGACTTACTGATGATTAGATACTCAGAATGTGAAATCATGTACAACATCATTATCTGAGAATTCTACTGATCAGATATATTGAAAGATATATACTGATTTGTACACAACTGTGATCATTGCAGCTCAGTGACAGTATGATGTGAACACTGAAAAGAGATGCTGAAGTCTCTATCTGTTCTCAATCAAATTTGATGTGATATAGCTATCAATTTTGCAGTTTTCTTACTCAAAAATGAAGGTTCTATGAATATTCTAGTCATTGTTGACTGACTCAGTAAGAATGTAATACTACAGCTCTGTGATAAGATAGACACTGAAGTAGTTGCAGATGTCTTTGTCAGAAGCTCATTCTATTATATACACAGTCTATCTTCATTCATTGTGTCAGATAGAGACAGTCAATTTGTCAGTGCACTCTGAGTCTGTGTATGTCAATTATTAAGAATTGAATGAAAGTTATCAATGATGTATTATTCAGAGACTGATGAAGCTACTGAGAGAATGATATAAACAATAAAAAACATCCTCTGTAAGTTCTGCAATTATGCACAAGACAACTGAAGCAATCTGCTGTCACACACTGAGATTGTGATTAACAGTTGAGATTTCACTATGACAGATGTAAGCTCATTTTTTCTTTTACACAGATACAACTTAGAGATTCTGAACTTCTCTGAGACTCTCTGAGAAACCATGCATGCTCACAGTCTCATACAGACAGCAGAGAATATTGTGAGCAAGTTGAAGAAAGTCTACAAATAAGCAGAAGCTTCAATAATCAGTATTCAGTAAGATTATGAGAATCAAATGAATATCAGAAAGAGTTCTGTGATTCAATACTATATAGAAGACAAAGTCTGACTAAATCTCAAGAACATAAGAATGAATCATCTCTTGTGTACACTAGATTATCATCACATCAAATATACAGTGAAGAAAGTGCTAGACACACATAATTATCAACTCAACATCTCATCTGACATTCATGATATCTTTCATACAAATCTGCTCCAACTCACAGTCAAGGATTCATTCCCCTCACAGAGAATCTTCAATTGACAGTCATTCATCATTGTAGAAGAAGACAATGAACTCAAGTGGAAAATCAAAACAATTCTTGACAATAGAATCAATCATCATCACTGTGAATATCTTATCAAATGAGTAGAATACAATCATTCAATCTGAAAATCTGTGTCTGTTTTGAAGAACATCATCACTCTTGACATCTATAAGTTCTCACTCACCTCAGTAGAGAGGGATAATGTGACAGATTAGTATTTATTAGTAATTAACTTACACAATCAACTCTTCTTCTGCATCTGTTTGTTTCTGACTGTTGTGATCTCATATAATTCTCAATGTTCTTTCACTTTATACTCTGTACTTGTATAGTTTCTAACAATTCTTCTGTGTAGCTTTTAACATTCTTTCACTCTGTGCTCTGTGCTTGTGTAGTCTCTAACAATTCTTTCATGTAGCTTCTTACATTCTCTTACTCTATATTCTACACTTATATAGTCTCTAACAATTCTTCTGTATAGCTCTCAATGATTTCTCTGCTCTACATTCTGTGCTTGTGTAGCTTCTAATGATTCTTATATATATCTTTTAATATTCTTTCACTCTGCACTTCACTGTGGAGCAGCTTCTGATATTCTTTCACTCTGAACTTTTCTCTATAAAAATCCTCTTTATACAATCTTTTCTTCTGATTTCTTTTCTCTTTCTTTTCTTAATCAATTTGTAATCTGTAATTAGAATAGTATCAAATCATTAATTGAAGTACATCTGTTACATTATTATAGAAGAAGATAATAAACTCAAGTGAGAAATCAAAACAATTCTTAACAATAAAATCAATCATTATCATCATGAATATTTTATCAAATGAGTAGAATACAATCATCTGATTTGAGAATCTGCATTTATCTTGAAGAACACTGCTGTTCTCAACATCTACAAGTTCTCACTCATCTCAGTAGAGAGGGATAATGTGATGAATTAGTATTTATTAGTAATTAACTTACACAATCAACTTCTCTTCTGTATCTGCTTATTTCTGATTATTGTAATTTTATATAATTCTCAATGTTCTTCTGCTCTGTGCTCTGCATTTATATAGTTTCTAACAATTCTTTTGTATAGCTTTTAACATTTTTCTACTTCATATTTCATGTTCATATAGTCTCTAACAATTCTTTTATGTAGCTTTTAATGTTCTCTCATTTCATATCTCATATTTGTATAGTCTTTAACAATTCTTCTGTGTAGCTCTCAATGATTTCTCTGTCTCACACTTCACACTTGTATAGTTTCTAATAATTCTTATACATATCTTTTAATATTCTTCTACTTCATACTTCACTGTGAAGTGGCTTCTGATATTCTTTCACTCTGAGTTTCTCTCTATAAGAATTCTCTTTGTATGATCTTTTCTTCTGATTTCTTTTCTCTTTCTTTTCTTAATCAATTCATAATCTGTAATTAGAATAGTACCAAATTGTTAATTGAAGTATGCTCATTACATCAATCACTCTTTATAGTTGCTCTCATTGCAGAGGTTTCAGTTGTCTCATCATCTTTCACAGAGAAGAAAGTAACAGATGAATCCCTCTGATCTCTGAATCTTCTCTGAGACTGCTGATGCATTCATTCTCATCTGAAAGCCACCTGGAGGTCGATAACCAGTGCTCTGCATCAATTGCATATGGCTATCGCCACTTTCAACCCTGACATGTTGAGCATGCAATCTGAATGAAACCCCGACTTGGTCGACCTGCAGGTGTACACCAATATCAAAAAAGAAGTGCAGCAATTTTGCTATTGACTGGGGAAAGGGAATGAGGCAGTCTGTCTTAATGGGTCAAAGGGCGATGCAACCCTCCATCACTCAGGGCTCAGCAAGCACTCTGGCTTCAGAAGACTCACCCACTGATCTTCCCTGTGGCCTCAATCGATTGTCGTCTGTTGCTTTTCCGCACAGATCTCCACAGATGAAAGGCGCCCAAGACAACAAAGTACAGGAGAACAGATCGACCAGATAAAGCCCAACCATAAAAAAAAAAATTAAAATTAAAATAAAAAAAATAAACCATTGGCAATCTGCGGTTCACAGTCGCCGATCGTACAATACAGCGAAGGCCATTGCCATTGCAACATGGCTGCAGATGTCCCAGCAGCCTAGACTCCAGATCAAGCAAAGTAACACTGTGAGGGGCGGCGTGGATGGTTCAGAAACCAATGAAGCAGCAGCCCGCGAGGTCATCGGACATCTGTTCGGCGACTCCGCGGGCGCAGGAAGAAAAAGGGAGAGGAAAGAAAGAGGAGGAGAGAGTGTGTGATTGTTGCGAGGGCGCGGGACGGGTTTTTATAGATCAAGCAGCCGGCTGTTGAAGCGGCGTGAGAGGGCGCAAAAGCAGCGAGAGGGTGCGCCATCCCCAAAGCAGCAATGGTGCTGCCGCAACGGGCCTAGTGCAGTAAGTGGACCAATGACAACGGCGCACAGCGGGCTGGGCGCCCCGCTAACCGGCACAAAAGATACTTCAATCTTTCAGCTGTAGTCTATCAATTAACTGTCACAGACAAATTTAGAGATGTCTAGATAGATAGTTAAGCTTGACAATGATTCAGTACTGATCTAACTTATATAGCCAGCCCAAGGGGCCGGTTACACCCGGTACTGTTTGGTGATTTAACAGTGGATATTGGTTAAAATGTGCCCTGTGGGATTCGAACCCGCACCCCTTCTCTGGGATACCAGGTGAGTAGTTAACCACTACGCCACCGGGCCATTCAACTGTTGCAATCAAGCATTGTAATTATCAGAGATAGTACTCCGTAGAGGATTCAGATTGATTCTAGAGAGATCTTGTATGTTCAGTACAGTACATATGAAAATCATTTTGTATAATCTAACTAACATTGTGAATCTTGTTGTAGAGCATGTTGTAACAACAGACCACTTAGATAAGGTTTATGAGTAAGCTAATTAGAATTGTAAGAGAGGGGCTACAAGAATAGCTATATAAGAGTAGTGTGAAGTACACACAAAGATATTAAGAAGGTAGCAATCTAAGATCTATGGATATCAGCGAGCATTACCTCCGGGAGTATATATGGGCAATGTTGCCGCCACACCAACGTCCATCATGATTGGTTCTGGCGTGTTCTAAGCCCTTCTAATGCCACGTGGCTAGTTTCTTAATATAGATACTATAAAGAAGCAAATATCAAGATACATTTACTCTAAATAAGAAGAAGAAACAGAAACATACAAGATCTAGAAGATTAATTCAACATAGAGAAGATCTTATAAGAGAAGAAGCTCAAAGTCTGCTTCCTTCCTCTAATATTTCTGTTGAAAGTATGAATGATTGTTCAATTGTATGAACCTGTAGCTCTTGTCTCTCAAACCACGTTACCACAATTATGAGCACCACAGAGATGTAGTAATTGTGGTACTGTTGAACATACAAGGATAAGAATAAGATGTTCCAATTCTAGTATAGTTTTAGTTTTTAATGATATATTTTTGCTCATTGTTGTTAAAAATTATATTTAAAGATGATTGATCTGTGTACAGTGGATTTAGTGGCTCGCTCGGTTGGGAATTACGTTAACTAGTTAGTTAAGACAGTTACGAGGAAAATGGGGTTATGTGTGGTATTTTTTGCAACACCTCTCTGCATCACAAGTACTATGCACATATATCCTATTATCTATTGTAAACAGATTCAACGCCTGTGTATGCTATGACGACGATCATGATGATGATGATGATGATGGAAAATGAAAGGGTGGTGTCGGTATGCATTCCTCGAGCTCCCTTTTCCTCTACCTCCCTCCCTTTCTCTAGTGCGTGGGTGAGTGCACGTAAAAATCAAGAAAAATGAAAAAAAAAATATACATATAATTTCCCCAACGACAAACCCAAGGAACCCCTCGCACATCTATTAATTTTTCTAGTTAGTTAAAACTCCACATGGAATCTTTTGTTCGTCCGCACCCGCTCTCCACACTGGTAGAAGATCCAAGGAATTGGCGTCAGGGCCAACGCAATGAATCCCAGCAGCGAGTTGCCCCACCCCAGGCCCAGGGTGTTGTACATCTTCAGGCCGCAGAGGGGCAGCACCGCGCCGCCCAGGGAGCGCAGGAGGGTGGTGGCCGCCATGGCGCTGGCGGCGTGGATCGTGAAGGCGTCGACAAGGTAGGTGGATCCGGTCATCTGGAAGGGTGCAGACAGGCAAATCAATCAATTTAGTCCTTAAAAGGAAAAGAAAAAGACAGAAAGGAAAGAAAAAAGTGAATTGACGTACGAATATTATGATCATCCCCCCACCGACAAAACCTGTGCCGATGATTGGAGCGAGGTAGTGCACGCCCTTCTCAGCCGTCCAGCCGTACCAGAACAGCCCGATGGGGACGCAGAGGCCGCCCGGAATCATCAGCGGGATTCTGTATTCGGGCTTCATCTCGCCGTTGTTTCGCTTCGCTAGGCGCTGAAGGATGGTGTCTGAGAATGCTGAGCTGATTGCGAGGCCCATGATCGAGCCCACGCCAATGCCCAGGAACGCCAGGCCAACGCTTCCTATTTTGTTTAATAATAGGGGTTAGATGACGTAATGAATTTTGAAGATCTTCGGGGAGTGGGGGCTGGCGGGCATGGGAGATATTTTGAAGAAGTAAGATAGATAGATAATAGATAGAGCCATACCTGTCGAGAAATTGTATTTTTCAACGAACACGTCCGCGAAGGTGGTGAAGAGGAGGTAAAGATAGCCATAGACGACGGCCATGAAGAGAGAGAGGAGAAACACGATAGGAGATAGGAAGAGCATTTTTGTTGGCCGGATAATGGCGAAGAGGAATAGTTGTTTGGGTGTTTTGCCCGTGTCAAGGACGGACTTGAGATTGTGGTTGCCAGTTTCTTTGACAAGGCGTTTTCTTTTCCGCTCCAAAAGGACGGGGTGGCATGATTCACTCAAGAAGAGGAAAGTGTTTATGGAGACAACGCCAGACTACATCACAGGAGAAAGCAGTTAGCGACACAAGTTTGTGATGGCCACACACGAGGTGAGAGGGTTGAATATACGAACCGCAATGGCGAGAATCCAGAACGTCCACCGCCACCCCATCGCCTCGGTCAGGTACCCGCCTGCAATTGGGCCAACAACAGGACCGACTAGCGGCCCCAGAACCCAAGCACCCATAACTGCTCCTCTTTTTTCTTGCCTGATCATATCCGCAAGCGAGGCTGCACCGAGGGTCAAGGGGCAGCTACCTGCTGCGCCAGCAAAGAAACGGAAGACAATAAGCGAGTCTAAGCTGGGGGCAACGGCACAAGAAACGTTGAAAACAATAAATAGGATATTGCAGACGTGGTAGAGATACATCCGCCCATAGAGTTCTGAGAGCGGTGCAATGATTAGGGGGCCGAAGGCGTACCCGAGCAGATAGACGGAAACGACGAAGGAGGTTAGTTCTGGGTTGGACGTTTTGAATTCGCTCATGACCTCCGCAGTAGCAGGGGCGAACATGGAGGATCCAAGAGGCCTAGTCACAAAGCGTTAATTTTTTATTTTTTTTTATTTTTTTTTTGGTCATGGTTGAACCGAAGGAAACGAGGAAGTAGTCTCTGCGACGAAGGAATGGAAGAGGCATACGTTAAGAAAGTGATCATTGCTATTACTACCACGATGCCTATCTTTTTGGTCCTTGGCCAATTGTGCGGGTTCATGGGGTCGTCGGGTCCATCCCAATCGACTATGTTTGACTCTGCGGATTCGCCCCCTGATTCGGACTGGTTTCGGGATGGGGACTTGTCCTCACCCCCATTGTGGAGGTTCAAACCTTTTTCTAGATCGGCTGCATTCGTAGACATGGCATGTTTATTCTCGGGAGAGTGTGGCCGGGATGTAGAATGGCTGGACAGTGATGCACCGTCATCGAGGTTAGGTTCAACAATCGTTGACGCTTCTTATAGTTCTGTTAGCATTGACGATTGTGATAAAAAGAGGCCCACGGGTACGTACTGTCGCTGGCCGCCATTGGAACGTCGAGGTTAGGTGGTCACAAGTAGGTATGGATGTTAATCTACCAGTTATTCTCTAATTCGGGTTGGAGGAGTCAAAAGCAGGTCCATCCGTAGAGCGCTCTTCTGCTTCCACACACCCTTATCTTTTAAGAGCTAAAGCGGGAAATAGATTATCAAAATATGGGCGTCAAATCCCATGTCGTTGATGAGCAAATACTGGCACCGAGTAACTCAACAGAGCATCGAACCGCAGGCAGAAATAAAGATAAAAAAAAATAAAAAAATAAAAAATAATCAAGAAAAGATTTCTTGAAGCTGGAATCGGAAATAAGCCCAAACGGCGAGGCGCATGCAATTCCATGGAAGTCAAGACCCAGAGCCGGGGGAACCGCAAGAATTTATTACCATTCTTGACGGAAGCTTATCCTTCTTCTGCTTTCCCCCCCGCTAAACATCTCGGCAGGAGGAAGGCCGGCACTAGGAGGGATGCCACCCACCCCAGCCAACCCACATAGAGCAGCAGTCATCTCGTATTGGGTAAGTTCTTGGGGGCGCTTTCGGCAGTTGTGTTTTATCATCATTCTCCTACCTTGCTCATAACCATGCAACTTGGTGTCAGGTCCAGAACACGGCTTCGGGACTTTAACGCCATCTTGCAAATATCCCGTTGGCTATTGGGGTGACGGCTAGTAGGGAGTGCAAGGTCTGTGCATGGAATTATATCTCACTTGATTTTTTTCACCGTTGGGGCAGCAAACACCGTCTTGAAATCGGATAAAGCAGCTAAAAGCAGTATCCCTCGTCTCGAGAGACGGCTGCAACCACGAAATCCGCCAGGCCGACTTGACGACCGCGCGCCGAAGCTTTTCAACGACATCCGGTAACATCATACACAGTCAAGAGTACAGAGTACGGAGGGCGCTATCAAAAGAATTGCGCCGCCCAGATTCAATTTATACAGCTAAGAAGCGCCACCATGTTTTAATGAGTAATTACATTTAGCTTTGAATCACCCTGCATTCTATTTATATGAGGTTGCCATGTATTCTGAATTGATTCCTCTTTTTTCTCAAATATCTCATTGCAAGCGGCGGTTCAAGGATCTCTCTCGCTGCTTATATCAAGGAAGGCCCTTAGGACTCTACGAGGATCAAGTTATAGAAGATAATACAGTAATATATCGAAGGGGATTGATTTGAATCAAATGATTAGATATCGAGAATGTGGAACATAGGGGTCAGATTATATCAGAATGATCCGCTGGCCTCTAGTAGATTGGGACCAGCTGCTATGCTGTATACACATAATATTGTAGGCAGATCGAACTTGATATGATGTAGATGGCATAGTATGATGCAAGTGGCATGATAATGTCTTGATTTCAAATCTGATAAGATGTCATATCTTTAGGGTAATTACCAATTTCGGCCTAGCACTGGCACCTTAGTGCGGGTTTCTTATGATCGCTATATTCAATGTTATATATATGATATTCATGAGATTCAACCGCTGCTTTGATGTGGGAATTTGCCTGATCTCAATGTGATTGAGGCAGCTTGGCCTTGGATGAAGTGCAGAATGATGAAAAGAAAGAAGCTTCTAAGAATCATACAGAAGCAGTTAGAATATGAAAGCAGATATAGAAGAATCTGCTATAAGAGAAGATACAGACATGGATTGAGCAGATTTCTATACATATTGAAAGGATTATAGAGCTAAAAGGTGGCAATGAGTATAGAGAAGAAAGATGGCATAAGCAGGTGGAGGAATAGAATACTCATCTGACTCTGTGAAATGGCAGATTGGCAGGCAGATTACATGTTAAAAAGTGTGACAGATTCCATGTTGAATGGCAGTGGAGACAAGGAATAATCAAGAGCTGAATATTCAGTATAAAATACAGCGTGAATTTCCACCAAGATTAATGGTGCTGTCTAGCTGTCTTTTTGCCGGCGCAATTCTTTTGATAGCGCCCTCCGTATATCATCCGCAATTGGCCAGGCGCTGCTGGAGGTCTCCTGAGGCCCCGGACTGTGCATATCGAAATTGTTCCCGGCGCTATGACTTCGTAGTTATGCGTGACCAGAATGGCTGGCCTCGTGGAGGATCCATGGCAATCCCAACTTCTTGTTGTGGGTGGTGGTTCATGAGGGGACAAGATTAAGTTGGCAACTAACTAACCCGTTGGCTTCGTTAGCTCGCCTGCATAACTTGCACAACTGCGCCCAGCTGCGCATAACTCTGCACTATGATGATGTGGAGACTTGCCCCAAGGGAAGTAACTTTTGACCGTGGACGCTGCCTCTGCACGGAGAACATGTTTGGGGTTTGCATGGTCCGATAACTAGGTATTCGCGATTCGGATCGCTTCGGTCCCGTGCTTCCCGTTGCTCACAAGAACTTGCACAGTTAAATCCGAGAAATGCACAGTAAACGCCGGAGCTGCATAACAATCCCACAACCCTACAGGCGGCGCAAAAACAAGCAATACTCAGCAGAGAAGTGTTTGGACAGGGTGCTGCTGTACGGGGTAACCCCGAGTCTGTAATTGGCCTTTGGCCTTGATAGGGACAAGCACACAGGGATGACCCTGATGTGCCAGTCCTCCGTCTTCTACCAGTGCATGCATGCCCTGTTGCGTCGTTTCTCGTGGGTTGTTGTGTAGCCTGCATAAAAAGATATGCCGATGGTGAAATGTGGAGCTCATGTTATATTAGCTTCCTCGACCCTGACGCCACTTGAGCATTTCTTTCGCATGCGACAAGGACAGGGTAGTTAGGTGTGTCTCATCCTGACGACGGCCTTTCAGCGTGTCTTGAGAGGAGATGAACTGCACATCAGACTTCCAAGTTAACTAACTAGTTGTATAAATTGCTTGGTAATCAATTTTGCAGGATAGAAGATTGCATCATCACGGCTCAAAATTCTGGTCGCAGTTGGATGACAGAAACTGCAGGATCCCGGTGTCGTGAATCGTGATAGTACCACCACTTGCCTTATTCCCGCCTGGGCTGCCTAAGCGAAACGAGGCTTAGCGGATGGCAGGTAAGCTTATTTAGTAGCTTGACTTCGGTTGGAGATGAGGTCTGGCAGAGATGGACATATCCAGACGGTGTTTGGCGACATAAATCAACCAGGGCATGCATGAATGTCACTTATTCTGTGCCAAATCGGGGTTTGTTCATTCAGCCTGAATCTGATAGGCGCTTGGATTTTATTCTCCCAGATGTTAAGGTGAACTCTTCCTGATATCGCGATGTCCCTGGGTAGTACGATGGCGCTCAAGTTACTGGGGTTACTATCTGGAGAGATATCATCTCATTTCACCTTTCCACAACTTAGGCTTGAGGACATTGCCAGGCCTCAGTATCATTGTATTGTCCATTCTAATCTGAGGTGATTGGGAGTCCATGTTTGTGGAGTTGGTATACCTTTTTGACAACGCAATTGATAAAATTGGGGCATTCTTGGGAGAACTGCTGCCAATGGGTAGACTGGCAGTCTAAGAAACAAGTCGCGGCGGGCACCGCTGGAAGCACACGTCCCGGGCTTCCTTTGTCCAAACGTTTTCTCGCCATAGAATCTTTTTGGGATACTCACAAACGTCACCGCGTGAAGCAGATGTCAGCTTTATCGGGGTTTCCTTTACGAGCACTACGCCGAGAGGTCCGATTTGTAATCCCGCCGAGGCTTCCGGGACCTTCCAGCGTAACCTGAATACTCGAGCTCTCTTCCCGCATCACGAGAACCTCCACAACCATCCACACCAAATCTAGGAGTCGGGCCAGGATAATGCCTACTAATATGCGTGGTGCTTTCTGGTGTGATTGGCTGTGCAGGAGATATAAGTGGCTTGAATATCTGGAAGTCCGTCTATCTTCAGCGGCGCGACTCGACCAGCCGGCAACAGAGTGAAAAACACCAAAACATCAGAAATGGAAGAAGTGCAAGCACAAAAACTGGAGTGGACATACTCTCAATTTCATTGATCTTTGCTTGCTATTCCTTGGTAACAATTGTATACCATTGTAATGACACAAGGGGATAGGCGGGAATTGTCTTCGGAATTTAGAGATGTCAGGGACATTCTAGCCCTTACACCGTAGTAATACAAGGCTCGATGGAAACAGTCAATCACAAGGAGAGGAGCGCGCTATTAAGTCGCTCCTGTGAATCCTTGAGAATTGCTCAACCTGATTGGTAGCACTAGTAAAGAGGCAAGGGTGAAGGGGGAGGGGGATGGGATGGAGTTATGGAAGATATCATTTCTCCTTGACTAAAGGAGAACCAAGGATTGGGTTGACACGGGTTTTTGAGGAACTCCTTCATGAAACTTTGGCATCTCTCGGTTTATCAGACGCATACTTGCTTTATGACGATAGGGACGGGGATCGCAGAGTACTGTACATGCGGAAAACCTGTAAGCCCCCCCCCTTCCCCCCCTTTTCCACCCGTACTTGTAGCCAAACAAACCGTAGTTTTTTCTGAGGAATGAAATTCAAAAGGAAATCATCGTACGCCTCAAATACTACAGGTTACTAGTGACAGGAATCTCAGTCCGACCATATTAGAAGCAGCTCACTCAACATCTGTTGCAAAATCCTGCTTCGAATCGGCTAATATTGGTATCCAGAGGTATGTGGACGGCGCAGTAGGAGCTGACCACCTAGTGGATGAGGCGTGGAACGATACTCTAAATATTTAATGCACGGGCGGTCCACTTGAGGATTTAGTGAATTGCTCTATCTCGATTCGCACAGGAAACATGTGTGTTTCGCGCAAGAACGAGGATGCCTTGAAGATTCTGGTGAAAGATATCAAGAAATTACCCACTCCTAACCGAGCGAAGGGCAGAAGGGTTCCAAGCGAGTCATCGAAGTTTATTTGCCCATCGGAGATATTTCCGCTTTAATGCCCCCGGGGTCTATAGACTGTTGGGTTAGAGGAGTATAGGAAGAAGTGCTTCCTCGAGGCAGCCACGGATGACTACTGGACCTCGAAGGAACAGAGTACCCGGGTAATGGATTGCGTACATAGCCTCAAAGAAAATAAAAGCAAGGGCAAGAGGAAATTGGAACCAACGGGTGCCAGCTCCCCTCTTTCCTCCATCACCCTCACTCATGCACAGACGACCAGTTTCTCTCCCACCATTGTTTATGAGTTTATATAGAATTCTAGGATGAACTCGCAGAAGGGTATCGAGGCATTGGCGAATGGTGATAGAATTCGACGGATATCACCTCAAACTCAATAATGGTCGCTTGTTAGGATATATCTGTAGTATCAACGAAAGAAATGACACCAGGTATGATATGTTCTCTGCACCGAAGTCAGACGGTAATCTATCCTTCAGGTATTCAGTGAAGTGCTCATTGATCTGGCCATTGTTATCAAAAATCTGATCAATGAGATGAATGTGTTCTTTGCCGATTTGCTCTGCTGTGAGGCAAAAAGTTCCTAAAGCAAAGAGGGGCTCATTCGTTGTTCAATCAAAGATCTATTCAAGAAAAAAAAAATAATTAGATGATGGGACCAGGCTGGGCATACCAGACAACCCAAAGTCCAAATATCAATACTAACATCCCACACGATTCGGTCTATATAAGTTCAGGAGCCCGTAATGCTCTCGGTGCTACTGGCCGCTTATCAAATTGCTGATTCCACACAACTATAAGGATATGTGAGTTTCACACTAGGTATTTTAATCTGGCACGATAATGAATTCTTACCTCCGCCCAAATCACCAGTTCTAACCAAGAGTGTGCAGAAGTCTGCATCATCCAGGAAACCCCGAAATCTCTGCAAACGCATCAAATATTCCGGGGTGCTTTTATCTCGGCTCATTCCTTCCAGACATCTGACCACACTTAACTCTGGAGGCGGCAAAAGAAGCTCATTTTGCAAAACTCCAACAGTTGAAAACAAAATATTATTATCCGGCTGAAGGTCTGCATCAAGTCCATGTCAGCAAAATGTCACCACAAGGCTATGAAGTGGGAACCTACCCCAATGAACAATACCTACACGGTGAGGGAAGTCAAGCCCAAGCAAAATTTTTATTTTTTTGGAAATAGCTTAAACAGATCTGTACAGAGCCTGGTTTTCCATGGACAGTCATCCCTTCACCATCGGATATCATTGAAGGCTTGAGACTGCGGAGATAGCTAAATTATAATAAAATTATCAACACAGAGAGTAAAAGAAAATTTGCATGAAGGCTAGCTCTAGGAATTATATATAGAGGGAACAGGGATAAGCTAAACAAGGACATGCAAGGAAAGAGTCAAGGGTTTCAAAATACGCAAATGCATAACACATGTGAAATATCAGCATTATTCCTAGTTTGCACAGAAAGAATAATAATAACAGCAGGGCGAATTTAAGAAGCCATGTTTCACAACTCAACCTTGACATGTAGACTCCGCTCGACAGCATCCGGCGGAACATAGAAAATAAAACGTGGGTCCAGGGAAGACAATGGTTAATGGCAATGATATTGCTACGGTCATTTCTTTCCTGCTAAAACTCAAAGAGGAACCTCATCCAGCTCACCTTCCCCCCCAGTTCCGTTCGTCTTTTTGTCATTAGGAACCTGATTTCGTTGCGATTGAGGATATGTCTTATCTGCCAAGTCACCATTTGAGGATTCTGCTGTGTCACTTTCATAGTCCGCCTCTGCGTCGCCATATGCAGGAGGCACTTCCCTTTCATTGACAGGCGATCCCGCATCTTTTTGTCTTGGTTTAATGTTCTCTTTTTCGTCTTTAGCCAGCGGCTGTGGCGCAGACTGAGTTGAGTCACGATTTCCATCTTCAGTATCTGATTCTTGTTCATGCGATGGTCCGTTTGCCTCACTACCAGGCAACGGCGGGCTTGGGAGTTCCTTCTCGGTTGGCTGTTGTTGCGATCGGGAAGCTGAATTTACGCGGTCTATTCGCCCGGTTGAAACGGAACCGGAGGAGTTGTTATTGTTTGACATGGCCCGTTGGCGATGTAACTGCGCACCCACGCTCGGCCCTATTTGCCTCAATTTTGGATCCGCGTTCAAGTAGTACCCGCGTACACTAACAATGGTACCTTCTCGCTCGCATCCGTCTACCCACTCTGGTCGGACAACTGGAATATTCATTTCAACAGCCTTTTCCCAAGCTGCACCTCTGCCTTCCGTACAGACGAAGTGGGTGGTATCTATGCGCACTGTGTCGATGAGTTTGGCGCCAATCCGATCAACAGCCTCTTCGAGCGATGTCCTTAAACTCTGGGGTAGAACGCCGGGAGTAATAGTGATTCCTGATAAATCGGTCATCTTGTGCGTACGGCAAACTAGTTTCTCTGAACTAAAAGTGCCCGCAGATGTGCGGAGAACAAGGTGGAAAGTGTACTCTGTGTCAATTGCAAGGCCGCTGATTTTGGTGCTAAGCATCTCCTTTGGTCTTGGAATTGAACCTGCCTTGGAGTCATTGCGGTATAAGGACAGCGACTTGAGGGATGCGGTGGCTAAGTTGATTGGGTCCCATTCAAGAACAAGGGATGTTTGAGTCGCATTTCTGAGGCGCAGGACAGGTGCAGACGGTGTATGGATGCCATAGGTTTGTAGGATACGCTTTTGCAGGGATTGGAAAGTGGAAACACTTGCGGCTTCCGCGGCCAGGTTGCGCGACACTGTTATATCAACGATGCTGCCTGATGCTATATTTTTTGGCAGGAGAACAGACGGAAATTCGATCTACAGTGAACAATGTAAGCAGAGCGTTCATGGAGCAATGGGAAGCAGATACAAAGGGGGCCATATGACAGTGATACTTCAAAGGCCATCTACCGCTGTCATAGCTGAATGTGACATAAACACCGAAAGTGATAGGAACTGTGTAGGCAAGGAAATGGTGGGGATAGATATAGCTTACAAGTCGATTGTCTTCAGTCAGGAGGACAGCGACGCCAGCATCGACCTTCCCAACAGTCAGAGAAATCAGCATGGCGAGCGAATAAAGGCGACGGGAGGAAGGGCGACAGTGTTATATTGGGAACAGCATTGACATGTCTGATTTATCACAAGATAAGCTGAGGATCTCGACACAACTGAAGACGAAGCTGTCAAGATGAGATGATTACGTCAGAATATCTATTTTCCCTGAACGGAAGTTGGTGCGGCTGCTTTTAGGAGCTAGAACCCGCTTGCTTATAGCAGCAGGCGCACTGTCTGCTTTTGGTAGGTATCCTGCTTTCGTCGTCGAAGCCCTGTAGGCGCAACAATACAAGCACGGGGGTCCGAAGTCAAGATATTCGCTCGGCGGTTGCTTCACTCGCATGTCTCATTATAATGAGCAATACCTCTACAGAAATCATCACGTATTCTATCAATCACGTGGCCATGTGCCTTTGTATCGAATAGGGTTCAAGGAATCCTGATGTCTGGCGAACAAACCAACCCAGTCGTGAAGCTATCACTGCCACTTGTAAGCATCGCATGTCTGTGGGTCATAGATCAATAAGATCTAACAAACTTGTCTAGCAATATCAGCAAGATTTGTTCTCAGAACTCAGAGCCGAGGATGAACTAGTAATTCTTGCAAGGGGCCTTGGCCTGCTGCGTATCGTGACGAATCTATTACATTCATATGATGCAGCCGGCAATAACCTTATCATAGTGGTGGGTGCTGGTAGTCGAGAAAATGAATGGATTGGGGAAGGTGCGTATCCTCACGGTGTTTGACACAGTAAATGATGCTGATGCTTGACACAGCTCTCGCCGAACAATATGCGGTCAGCAGAACTCCCCTGGCCAGAGGCCTTAAAGTGATCAATACCGATAGAGCTACTGTTCCTCTGAGGTATGCTTCGTGACACCGAGAGTTATTGTTTATTTATCTCTGACATGATGTAATATAAGGCAAAAAATGTACGCCCAAGGCGGTATCCTGAGTGTCACATCGCGGATATTGGTTGTCGATTTGTTATCCAGTTGAGTTGCCCTTCTGCACCTAGTTAAGCAGTTTGCTAATAGAACCAATAGAGTTACTTGATCCCGAAACCATTACTGGCTTAATTGTTCTCCATGCTGAAAAGTAAGAGTTATTGAGCCCTGCTAAAGTTGCGGTGGTATATTAAACTTGTTCTAGAATCGTTGCCACCTCGTTGGAAGCATTTATTATCCGTATATATCGGCAATTCAACAAAGTGGGCTTTTTGAAAGCTTTCTCTGATTCTCCGGAACCTTTCACAATTGGCTTCAGCCCTCTAGCAAACATAATGCGGAATCTATTTCTTCGGAAGCCGTCCCTCTGGCCAAGATTCCAGGTTACAGTAGCAGAGTCCTTGGAAGGCCGGAAGAAAGCTGAAGTCATCGAGCTAGAAATACCGATGACAGACAAAATGCGAGATATCCAAAACGCGGTCCTAGAATGTGTCGAAGCGAACATTCGAGAGATCAAAAGGGCAAATTCCGGCCTCGACATTGAGGACTGGACGGTGGATAGTGCCTTACATCAAGATTTTGATGTGGCTATCCGGCGGCAGTTAGAACATATGTGGCATCGTGTAACCTCTAGAACAAAACAAATAGTTAGTGATTTAGCTGTCCTGAGGTCGATACTCCAGTAAGTCTAGACAACTAACATTTCATGTAGAAATATGGGAGTAGTGCTAATGTATCTGCCACAGCTCATTACTGACGTACGATTCAGTCTCTTTTATCAAATACCTTGACACCATCATCGCTATGCACTCGCCACCGCCGGGATCAACAAGGCAGAACTACTCCCCTTGGCTGTTTCTTGATGCAGCTCATGTTCTATTTCAAACTGCAAAGTCTAGAGTTTATCGCGGCAAAATTAGCAATCAGGAGTTTATATCTGACACAGCCTCTTTACCATCAGCCTTGGAGCCAGTACTTGAAGAACAGCCAAAATGGTCAGTTCTTGCGGATGTTCTAGACGAAATTGAGAGGAGTACATATCCCAACCCTGTTGCCCCGGGTGGCTCCAATGGAACTATATTGATCATGTGTAGCGACGGGAAAACCTGCTACCAAATCAGAGAATATTTAGAAACAATGCGCATCAAAGTTGAAACGCCCAATGACGAAACGAATGATGAGGTAGAAGCAGATGACAACAAGCCTTCAGGGGAGTTTATGCTTCGGAGAAAACTCCGGAACTATTTAAATTGGAAACGCATTTCGTCAAAAATTAACAGCAATATGTATGATACTAAATCAAAGCAGGAGTCGGGCACGGCAGCAGGGTATAGTTCCGTGGGTTCAGCAACCCGCTATCAAGGAAGAGCGCCACCGAACAAGAGACGACGTGTTCGCGGAGGCGGAGGCTCAGGTCTGGCACCAGTCAGAAGTGCAAGCAACAGTGTCCAGCCCGATACGATGGCGTCATCACAGGTATCAACACTTCTGGAGGAAATCAAACTTGCTGAGCCGCAAGATGAAGCTATCGGGGTTGAGATTGTGGATGACGACCTAAAAGATATGGAAGATTTCTATCAACTGTATGACATGAACGATCTCCTAATGGTATACTCTTACCAGGGAGACGTGGACGACCATGTCCTTGAAGAAGTCAAGCCACGATATATAATCATGTACGAACCGGACGCAGCTTTCATTCGCAGGGTAGAGGTCTACCGAAGTTCTCACACAGACCGGGAAGTCAGGGTTTACTTTTTATATTATGGAGGTTCGGTTGAAGAGCAGCGATATTTAAGTGCGGTCCGGAGGGAAAAAGACGCATTCACAAAACTAATCAAAGAAAAAGGGGTATGTGTCATGCATTTCCACCTGCCAGTATTACATATGTATTTGAAAACTGACTATTTAAAACCTTACAGTCCATGGCCCTGACGATAACCCATGACAGAAACGCAGAAGATCCTCAGGAGCAATTCCTCCGAAAAGTAAATACCCGCATAGCAGGTGGGGGCCGACTCGCCGCAACGGCAGCCCCACCTACAGTTGTTGTGGATGTGCGCGAATTTCGCAGCGCTCTCCCTTGCTTTCTCCATGGGCGAAGCATGATTGTAGTTCCCTGCCAATTGACAGTTGGAGACTACATCTTAACCCCTGACATCTGTGTCGAGCGCAAATCGATCCGTGACCTGTTCAGCTCGCTGAGAAACGGCCGGTTGTATAATCAGGCTGAGACAATGCTGCAACATTACAAAACCCCAGTCCTACTGATTGAATTTGACCAGAACAAATCCTTTACCTTCGACGCATTCACCTCCGCGACAAACACGCATGGCTCAGAAAGCCTATCCAGTAACTTGATAAACCCCACAAATCCGAAATCTGTCCAGCACCTCCTCACACTGCTCACACTCGCCTTCCCGCGGTTAAAAATCATCTGGTCCTCCTCCCCTTATCAAACAGCAGAAATATTTGAAGAGCTGAAAAAGAACAACCCTGAACCAGATCCCATCCGTGCCGTCCAAATCGGGCTAGATTTTGATATCACATCCCCTGCTATGGCCGCTGCAGCAACAGGTGCTAGCAACAGCATCATGACAGCGGCGGGCATCGAGCATCGAACCTTCAACCAGCTGCCGCAGGATATGTTACGAGCTGTTCCCGGCGTGACGCCCAAGATCGCGGAGCGGCTGATTTTGGAGACGGAGAATTTGCAGCAGATCGCGAATATGGAGATGGAGGAGCTGGAGCCGTTGGTTGGGAAAGAGGTTGGGAGGCAGATATTGCGGTTCTTTCGGAGGAATCTTTTTGATGAAGAGATCGTCGATTGAATAAATGGGCGAGGATTCTTTTGTTCGACTATGATGCGATTGACGTAACGATCGTGAGAAGGCCGAATGTAGTCTACTTTTGGTAGGAAGGATCTGTGTGTTGGTGCTTGGTTACTTTGTATCCGTGGAAGTGTATTGTAGTGATACCCTTATTGGAAATTTGACCGAACCTGGCCATGAATGGCTTTTAAGTGTAATTTTTCCCCCAGTTATGATACCTTGGTTCTACGAACATACGAATGAAATATCAAATACATAGAGCTTCATTTTTAGTTTTCAGTTCATCTATGTGCCACGCTTTCAAACTACCAAATTTGAATCGTCGTAAAAGCCACTACAAGGGGGAGAAAAAAACAAAGGTAGGGCAAGAAATGCAAGTCAATAGAAGGATAGGAAAACAAAAAAAGAGGCAGGAACAAAAAAATGTCGATAAAGAGGCACTCTAAAAAGTAAAGCCAAAGTTTTTAGTAATCGTCAGGCTGGAAATGGATGCAAAAACAAAACCCGTCCAATCGTAAACTGCGTTAAAGAGGGAGAGCAAGATTGGGAAAGAAGGGAAACTATCGGATCGATCCATGGTTGATAATACCCAAACTCTCGCGACTGACGGCCCATCTGACGACCGGCTAAAACCCTGCTTTATAGGTATATGGATCCTAAGATAGTCGATAGCAATATATGACCGGGAATTTCTTGAGTTGAGGATGTCCTGTTTCTATCCCCGTGAGAAGAGAGGCAGCTGAGTGTCGATGCTTGCCTGCAAGTTAACGGTGGTGGTGCAGTTACTTGAACATGGCGGTGGTTGGAACAAAAGTCCTCTACAACGCAACACCAAAGGATAGAGAGAATCACCGGCCTTGCGATTGCTGAAGCCAAATACGTGCATATAGAGGGGCTTTCGACCTCGTCGGATCGGGGTAAATTTTTGGGGAGATATCAGATCTCATCAACGTCTATGTCCTTGTCGTCCTCGCTGCCATCACGGTCTTCATCGAACTCGACGTTGTCATCAATGTCCTCGTGGCCATAGCTGTAGTGATAGAGTTAGCGATATATATATATATATATGATACCGATATGTTTAAATGTTGTAAAGGCGAGGCTAAACTTACGTATCAGTCTCGTTAATCTTCGCACTCTCAGGCAACTCGCCATAGGCTTTCAGACTTCGAGCCTCATCGGCATTATACTTGAGGATAACATCGCCTTTCTCGTCTTGATAGTCTCGAAGAGATAGCAGGATGATGTCTCCCTGATTGATCCAGACCTTCTTACGGAGTTTGCCACGGATATGTGCAAGTCTTTTCTCGCCGTCGAAACAGAGGGCCTCCAATCGTCCGTTGCCCAACATCTTGACAACCTGGGCATATTCTTGACCTTCCTCCTTGAAGGTCAGTTCTCGCTTCTCGTTGTCATTCTCGTTCTTTCCACGACGTCGATTTTTACCACCCTATTTTCCACAGGCCTGAATGTCAGTGAGGTAGATTCGATTCACAAAACTGGCAAGGAGGGGTATAAAACATACTTTTCCCTTATTCTTCGGCATGCTGGCTGGTTGTTAAACTGTCCCAGGATTTACAAGGCAAGGGCTTCTCAAATCCGTTCGTAGCAAGATGTTTTCGTGCTGCTGGTGGGATAACCTTGGTGGATGTGGATGTGGTGGTTGGTTGAGTGTTGTCACCTTCGGTTGCGCTTTATGGTGGGGTTCCTCTTTCTGCTGGCCGAATCCGCCACACAAGCTCCGCCGCTATGCCTGATCTGGCAATGTTCAACTCCTTTCAACTCCAGGTTGTTGAGATATAGGGCTTTTAAAAAGTTGGAATTTGTATGGGAATTGTGGTGTCCCGCTCGATGTGGAAATACGTTAGTTAACTAGTATTTAGTTAGTTACGGCGGACTATAATAGCCATCGGGCCACAACGATTTTTTACATGTACGCCGTAACTAATGTGATCAGAATCCATAAATTGGCTAATCCCTAAGCCGATGCCATAGGGCTATTCCGGAGCGTCACAGTACTATCTACTTTCTCTTCTTAACATTGCACCCAACCATAGCCATCAAAGATAAGTAGCCTCTCTCATCAAGCCCTTCACGCAGAGACTCTTGAATTGCTTCAAACGCAACCAGCCGAGTCGGCGACTCCGCCTTCAGCGCATCAAATAATTGCCACCAGTGGTAACGTGACTCACCACCCAACGAACTCATCCACCCAACAAACTCCAAAAAGCGCTCTATAGAGCCGTTAATTTTCAACTGTAGCACAACAACACAAGAAGATATTAATATTATTTATTAAAGATTAAAACTATATGTAGAATACATCATATAAATATATATGATTAATTCAGAGAACAATTGCTTGACCTAATAATCCACCCAGAATGTGAAACTCATGGTTTTGAAATGGTTGAATTGGATCACAGTGTAGAAGGTTTCAAAGAAGGAATATCATTTGATTCCACTGAGAGAGTCTGTATACAGCATTTATTACTGCTTTTAGAAGATTGTATAGAGCTTCTATGATGTTTTGAGCTCACTGTTGATCTTTTTGTAGATCTCTTTGAGATCTCTGTGAGTGTCTTCTTTGTCAACTGTGCTTCATGATGTTTAGCAGTATGTTCTTTCTTCTCTTTTTGCAGTTGAAGCTTCTGTTCATCTCACTGTTGCTTCTCTATACAATGTTTAGCTGCAGCTGCAGCTTTGATCTTCTCATAGCATTGAGCAGCTTCTAAATGTTTCTTTTCATATTGTTTCTTCCACTTCATGAGCTCTGTCTGTTTTTGTTTATGAAGAATTGCTCATTGAA
Source organism: Histoplasma ohiense (assembly GCA_017607445.1). Classification (NCBI taxonomy): domain Eukaryota; kingdom Fungi; phylum Ascomycota; class Eurotiomycetes; order Onygenales; family Ajellomycetaceae; genus Histoplasma; species Histoplasma ohiense. The sequence continues at coordinate 2,102,826 of JAEVHH010000006.1, read as the reverse complement.
GCTTCATATTCTTCTTGTGTGTCTGATCATTGATTTTTGCAGTTTCATTAGCCTCTGCTTGCTTCTTTGCAGTCTGCACCTTTGTGAGAGAAAAGAATTGAGTAAGTGAGGGATTTGATGAATTAAGCAATCTTATACACTTACTCTGTTTGTATTGTCTTCTCTCATTATTTAGAGCAGTCTGAAGATTCTTATTCTCTATTAAGAGAATCTCTCTGTTCAGAGCAATATTCTTCTCAGTGCAGAGAATTTTTTTAATATCAACTGAAAGTCAATGATGACATTGACTTATCTGCTTTATCAGATCTTGAAAAGCTTGTATAGATGTAGATGTACACTGCTGAAGCAGTTCTGAAAGTGTAAGTGAATGTGATTGAATCTTTTTGAAAATGCAGATAGAATCTATAGAATGTATGTCAGTGATTATGAAGACAGATTTGATATTTTCTGCAGTTGTAGAGATTTCTTATGCAGTATAAAATAATCATCAAAAATCTTGCTTTGTAGTCTGAATAAAGCTATAGTCAGAATGTGTATAGAAATCTAGTTGATCTGAATATGTCTTTGCAAGTGAGTCAAATATTTTAATATCTAGCAGCTGTAAACAGTGTGTAGAGTGAAAAGAAAGAATAGCAAATAAAATTCAATTCTGATCTGCATAATCAATGAATGTTATATTTATATGAGATGAATGATCATCTAATATAAGCAGGCAGTAATGATTTCTTGCTTTTTGCTTTGTATGAGAATCAAACATCTGTTTCAGTCAGATTAACTCATATTCATCATTACTTCATTCATTTTCTGAAGCAGTGAAGTATGTCTGATTCTTTTTAGAATCAAAATCTTCAAGTCATGTATCTTGCATATCTCTTGATTCTTCACAGTAAATAAATACAGATGAAATTGTAGTTCCATCTGCACAAATACTGACAAGCAGAGAAATGAATTCTCTACTGTCATTCTGCACTGCTTCAATTGTATACTTCTGTTTGAGAGCTTCTATAGAAACAATTCACTTGAGAGTACAAAGAAGATCAAGAAGAAAGCTTTTTTCATTAAAATTGTAGATGTTCTGAGATAGAATATTATACTGCTTGATCTTCTTCTGTAACTATTCAATAGAAGTCAGCAAAAAGCTCATGAAATTGCATGTGAAAAGAAGCAAAAAAACTGCAATTATAAGAGTAAAGAAGTGTTCAAAATAGTAGCTATTATCTGTCTGCTTTCTCTTTTGATTCAGAGCACAAAGATAGATGCTCTTGATCTTTGCTTTATGCTGCTCACAAAAGCAAGACACTCAGTTGATTTCTACTTGCATTTTGATGATCTCAAATACAAAATTGCACAGTATTTGAGATGTCACAGAGAAGCTGTGATTGAATAACTGATTAATATGAAATAGAAGGTGTTGTTCTTCAGTATTTGTGAGATTCTGACAGTAGATTGATGTTGCCTCTGTTCTGGAGATCTGTTGATCTTTGAACTGCTGCATCAAGGTAACACAATTGATTCCGAATTCCTTTGCAACCTCAGCATATTTAGGAATCAATTGTTGATTCAATTGAGCGATCGCTTGTTCTATAATTGCTTCGTTGGGTGGCATGGTGGGTGGTTGAAGTTGAAGAGTTGCAGGGATTCATGGAAAAAATAGGAGTTCGTTGGGTGGATGAGTTCGTTGGGTGGTGAGTCACGTTAGCTAAATGGATACCGGACATGCTGAGGCTTTAGAGAATGGTTGCCATAGCAGTTTTCTAGCGTGATCGACTCCAGGGTTCCGAGATGCTTGGTCAAAAATGCAACTACCTCCTGACAGAGGAATAGATTTTGAAATTTGACATTACAGAGGTTTTGGCATTCTAGCTTCACGTAGCCCCGTGTTGGTATTTAAAGCCAGAGTAGACTTGCTCACTCAGCAGATGCCTCCTTTCGGCGTCGACGCTCAAAACACCTTGGCGCAAGTAACGTCCGAAACCACTTGCAAGTACTACTCCAGTTCAGTAAACTTGCCACGTCTCTATCATCACGAACGCGGTAAATATCCAGGCTGACCGGCGGGTCCTGGTAGTCCTTGCGATTGGGTACAAGAGCCACGTGGTATCCGATATTATTTCTCTTTGTACGGAGTTAGTTCGAGTGGTAAGGTCAACAGCGTGCGCGATGAACAACTGGTCTGCACAGTTGGAGGGAATGCAGTTTGCTTGAATCCTTATGTAGGTAACGAATCTGGTGATATAACCCTAGGAATCGTTCAGAGAGAATGTTGCAAGCCTGGACAACCGAAACAGAAGACCTGTTTTAACCGTCTTATTGACTGAGAAGTGCAGGTTGGCTGCTTCCACTGTCTCCCTTGCAGGACTTAGGCTCCTTTAAATAACCAAGCAACCAGAGCATGACCCTGAAGCCCATAGATGTCTCGTCTGTGCCAGGGTCGGCGGATTTCCCTCTTGTGGGTAGTTGCAGTGTGGCAGCGCAAACCAACTAACTTATATTAGGCAAAAGAGCTCAATCACCACCAACCCAATCCAATCCCCCCAACAGAACCTTGGAAAATGTGGGATGGTTAATCTTCTCATTGTGCGATCACTAGCTAACTATATAGGGGTAATCACGTGCGGTGGAGGGCCGCCTGGGCAACTAGTGCCCAACACCCCCCCACGCGCCAATGTGCGTGATGTGTTCCTACGAATCTTCCATGCTAGCTATCTCAACTTGGATCATCCCAAAATCATGCTACATATAGAAATTTAATCATTCTCACTGTTATCAGCAAAAAGTCCTAGCAAATCAATGAAACATCTAAATGCCACTGTGCTCAGAGGTTTGATTAATCCATCTGCTATCATATCCTCAGTGAGAACATGTTTAATAGAAATAACACCTTCATTCAATTGTGTGTGAGAATAGTGGAAGTGAGTGTTGATATGCTTGCTGTGTGCTGTGATTGTGGCAACAGTAGCTAGATTGATTGAATCTTTATTATCTGCTCTGATAGACAAGAGGTTCTTTGCTGTAACAAATTCTAGTTTCATCATCATATTGTGCAATCACATTGCTTTGCATACTGCTTCACTAAGTGCCATGTATTCTGCCTCATTTGAACTTAAAGAAACACAAGAGTGTTTGAACAAACATCATGAAATTGATGCATCTGCTAACTTGAATATGAAGTCTGAAGTAGATTTGCATTTGTCATTCAACAGTTCTGCTCAATCTGAATCTGTATAATCTATCAGCAGATATAACACATTGAGAAATTCATTGATTTTGTTCTTGAGACTTTTATATAAGATGCCAAGATCACTTGTTTCTTTTAGATATTGTATGACACAGAGGAGAGCTCTTCACATTTTAGATGTAGATGCAGTATTCTTCTGCACTAGTAGAGATGCTGCTCACACAATATCTGAGTGTAATTTGATTGTCAGATACTGCAAGCACTCTACTTTATATTGATATTGTTTTTTGATGAACCCTTCTTCTCATTCTGACACAGAGGTATTGTCTATCTTCAATCCTTCAAGTATTGATGTAGAGACAGAGATGGTGTCATCTAGGCAGAAATCTTGCACTAAACAATCAATATAGCATCTCAATGTTAATTTTATGATATCATCAAAGCAATGTTCAATCTTCATGTCTAAGTATTTTGAAGGTTCTTTCAAATCCTTAATTTCTAATTTATTGGCAAGAGTGTTAACTAGTCAATCAGCATCTGCCAAATCTTCTGCTATAATATGAAGATCATCCATGTAGATCATCATATAAAGATGATTGTATGACATGTGACACTATAGAGCAGAGTTGTACAGACTAGGTTTGAAACCATTCTCACAGAGTAATGCTATAAGAAAATTATATCAAATCTTAGCAGCAGGGTTCAATTCATATAGAGAGTCTTCAACAGCACAAATCATCACATGTGAAATCCTCATCTCAAATCTGATAGATTGCTGCATATAAATTGTTTTACCAAGTCAGCTGTGTAGATAGATCATTACTATATCAATCTGACACAAGATTCAACCTCACTTCACTGCTATCACAAACATCATACAATTAGTAGCATCATTAACAACAGACATGTATGTTTCTTTGTATGTGCTTTTCTTTAATCAATTACCACACACTACTCATCAAGATTTTTGTAATATTCCATCAGAATCCATGTTGAGATTCTGGGGATGATCTTTTTCAATATAAATTCAGCAGCCAAGAGCCACTGACTCATCAGAAGAGACATCAGAATATGAGATTATTGTTCAGATATTTCTTCATTTCAAATCTGCAATCTCACATTTCATTGATTTCTGTCAATATTTGTCAATCCCTTCAGATCTACTAACAGCATTCTTATATTCTTTCAGAATGAAATCAGTGAGAGGAGAAGAAATATAGATGATGAACACTTTCACTGATCTTATTCAATCAGCATCAGCTAACTCAGAAACAGTAGTATTATCAACAAGATAAGTCACTGAATTTACAGCTTCAGATGTCATCTGATTAGTGTTGTTCTGTGAAGTTATAGATTCTTTTGTAGGTTCTTTTGTAGGGAAAACAACATCACTGATGACAATTATTTTATCAGTTGTAGAACTTCAGAGGTGGTAGATTGAGTTATCATGAAACTCTATAAGTTTATAGATTTCTGCTCTCACAGACAGTTTGTTGATTGATTTTTGAGATTCATAAAGATGTGTGTAAACATCAACACCTAGCTCTCTAAAATGACAAAGTTGAGGTGGGGTGTTAGTTAGTGCTGAGAAGGGGATTGTATAAGAACATTGCATAGACACTTTGTTGATGTTGATGATAGACCAGTATTTCTCATTATATAGAGTGGTGGAAGTTGATGTGTTGTTGATAATTGCAACCACTGTTTCAAGAACATCTGTCCAGAACTTCTTTGATATATTCATGCCTAGAAGCACTGCCCTTGTGTGTGTCATTATCATGCAGATTCCTCTCTCAGAAACATCATCTTGATGAGAAGATTGAGATATAGTAGATTCTCAGATAGTGCCATCTTTGAACATCATTGTTGTCATCTTGTTTGATCAAAAAACACCATTGATATCAGTTCTAACTAGTGCCAGTGATGTGAAGCTGAGATTCTTCATGAATTGAACTCAGTGAGTGTAAATTTCAATGGCTTGATCCTTGATATGTAAAAAATATATCCATCTGTAACAGATGGCATCATCAGTGATAAGTATATAATATTTGATCTCTTGATAAGATTCTATAGAGTAATCAGACATGTCATCCAGCATATGACCATCATCAGCAAGATCAATATGAATGCATTGCATTGCTCACAACACTTGTGGCATTGAGTTTTGCAAGAACTTGCATGTCATGCCTGCTTTGACACAGCTGTCACAGAAAAAGCCTGTTTTAGACTCTTTGATATGAATGCTGAATGATGAATCCTTCACTAGTGCAATGATCACATCAGTGTGGATATGCTCTAGAGTGATGTGCCATTCCATGAGTGTTCTTGTCAGAGGATTGTGATCACTAGATTGATTGTCAGATTTCCCTGTGATTGTCGACATTGCATTCCCATAATTGTAAGATTTGGCTATAAAATGGACAGTTTGAAATGAGTGATGAATGTCTATTTGGGATTCTCATTCTATGATCTTGTAGACTGATTCTTTGGACATGCAAACAGCAGTGAAGTTGGTGCCATTCAGAGCTCTTATTGTAAAATAAGAAGAGATGATGTCAGATAGTTGATATCTGAAACCTTGATCTTCTAGCTTGGCAAAGGATAGAAGGTTGACAGTGAGATTGAAGATTCAGTGAATATGATCAACTGAAATATCTCTCTCTTCTGATTCAAGAAGAATATCATCTATCTCCTCAACTCATTCTACTCCACCATCCACAGTGATAATTTGTAAATCACTCTGGAACAACTTCAAGCACATCAATGAGTGCCTTTCACCTGTCATATTGAAGCTTGCACAGGTGTTGAGATATCAAGGTTTGAATGTTGTAGCAGACAACATGAATAAAGCAATTGCTGCATTGACACTAGATTGTGAGATAAGAAGATCTGATACTTTGATGTCAGTAGATTTATCATCATTCTTATTCTTCTTCTTATCTTTTCTCTTCTTTTTGACATCTTCTATATTGTCAGTGCCCTTGTTATCTTTGTTATCCCTCCTCCACCACTCAGATGCCTTGTCAGGGTTCAGATAATAGTATATAGCTTTCATATACTCTGAAATTCTGCAGTGTCTGCACTTTGCAGTTGCAGTGGAAGTTGTATTGTCATTATCATTGATGACTGCATTGATCTTTGAAGATTTAGAATGTTCAGAATCCTCTGATTTGTTCATGCAGTGAGCAATTTACTTTGTGAGATTGTCAATATCTAGATTGACAATTGAGCTCTGATCTGTTCCATAGAATGTATCAAGACAAGATTTGATATAGAATCTCTGATAATCTCAGAGGCCAATTATAAAGAAATTATGGAGGTAGTTCTCACTGCAGTCCTCTGTGAGTTCTCACATGTGAGTGGACAGATAGTGATATCAGCAAACATACATCAGATAATCACCATTCTTGACATGCAGATGAGTAAATTCTTTGAGAATGTTAATTCTCTTCTTCTCAAGAGACATTGTGTATACTGCACTTATCTTGTTCCATAGAGCCACTGCATTGTCAGATTGTATGAATTCCATCATTAAACAGACAGAATCTACCAAGAATTGCAACATCTGATGAAAGAGTAATTTTGAATATATCATTCAGTATTGTTGATTGAGCAAAGATAAACCCTCAGATGATTTCTGCTGATTCTTATTTAGAATATCTGCATCATCAATCACCTCCGCATCCAACAATATTGCTATCTTCCATGTTTGGTAGTTGGTGTCATTGAACATGGTAACAGACTTCATGTTCAACAAGGTCTGTGCTTCCTTCTGGTACTCACAAGCTAGAAGGTTTGGATCTTCTACTGATATAGAATTCAGAGGAGATGAAGGAGGTGGTTGCACATGCACTGTCATCAGTCACTCACAGAATGCAATGAGATCTGTTGTGGCCATTGTCACCATGCCATTGGAATTCAGCATAGACATTGATATAGAACTGGGAGTGCCATCTTCAGATTCCTCATGTTCTGGCATTTTGTCTGTATCATGTGCTGAGTCAGAGATTGTTGTATCTTTCTCTGTCATTGTGTATTCTGTTTGATCACCCTCCTCTGCTTCTGAGCCGGATTCTTGCTCAACAACAGAGGGGAAGGATTGGGGGACTCTTGATTGCAAATGTAGTGTCTTCTTACATCCTGATATGGGGGTCGCAGGTAATCAAGAACCACTCATAATCAATCTGACTTAGAGAGGTTCTGAATGAAAATAAATAAGTTTTTGATCCCTTCAAGATTGTAATGAAATCTCTGCAGCAGTCTCAACAGCAATTCCATCAATTACATCACTTTTGTAGACAAAGAGTTCTCTTTTCAGAGGAATATTGTCCAACTCATCCAATATAATGTCAGTTGCAGCATATTCTAATTAAAACATCTCATTTTATTTAAAAATCTGCTATCTGGGCCATAATCTGTGGGATGGTTAATCTTCTCATTGTGCGATCGCTAGCTAACTATATAGGGGTAATCACGTGCGGTGGAGGGCCGCCTGGGCAACTAGTGCCCAACAGAAAATTGGTTAATTTCCACACGTGATTAGTTAGATCAAATTTTATAAGTTCCATACCAGAAGAACATAGACTTATTATACAACCGGATTATAGTTGTTCCACTGTGTCATTCGGCGACACTGTCGCTGAATGGTAAAACTTAGTATAATGGTGGATAAGCTGTGGAATCACTGTAAAGCAATCATGAATCAAAAAAAATAATCATTGTATTGACAATGTCATCAATTTCTATCTATATAACTACTAATTCTAAAAATTGTCTCATTTGCTGGTATTATTTTCTATTGAAAATCATTCACATCTGCATGTAATTCCTTCTGAATCCCTCAAATCATCTCTCTCTCATTGTCATCATTCTCTGTCATTTTCATCTCAATATCAACATTCATTTCTGTGAACTTGCAAATTGATGTTGATGCTCTTGAAGACTCAGAGTCAAGAGTCATTCACTGTTTGAAAGAGAAGATTTCAGAGAAGTTGAAAGCTGTGTATTTGCTCATCTATATCATTGTCAACTTCTGCATCAATCTGAGGATCATTTCATCAATTCTAACTTACATTTTCACTGAAAATGTTGAGAGTTCCAGAGCTGCTCATAGTCAGAGAATCAATCAGAGTCAAAAGATTGAAGAAGAAAAGAGAAGAGAGAACAGCAGCAGCAGAAACATCAGCAGAGAAAGCAGAAAAAGAATTGTTGCTATTATCAAATTTCTCATTACTGTTCTCAAAATGATCAGTGAATTTTTTGACAAGTTTCATTGTTTCATACATCTCAATTGCAATATGAGTAGCTTTGTTATTGATATTATTTGTGATGTTTGTGAGATTCTCTATTACTTTTTTTTACTCTTCAATATAACTGTTTATCACTCTCAAAATCTCTTGCTGCACTGTAAGTCTGATTGTTTCAATTTTCAATTTTATCTTTTCAACAGTGATTTTCTTCTTCTCAATCTCTAGTTTTGTTCTTTCAATGTTCAGCTTTGTCTTTTTGATCTCAATTTTTGTCTTTTCAGCTGTGCTGATTGTGGTATTTGAGACTTTCAGAGTAATTGTAACACTTTTCATGCACTGAGTTTTCATTTTCTGTCACTGTGTCTTAGCTTTCTTGATTAGTTTCAGAAGATTTTTCACTGTCTTCAACATCTGTTTCTTTATGATTTTCTTGAATTGATCAGATGCAGCAAGATAAAATTCATGAGTTTGAGTCAACTGATCAATTTAATCTTTTAATTCTTCAGAGAGAATTGCACATTCTTTTTTTTCATAATTACAGTTTATACAAGGTTTCAAGCTTCTCTTCACTTTGTCACAAGCAGCATTCAGATGTCAGAAGAAAATATAGTCAATGCAGTGCTCACATATCATTTGTTTATCAGATAGCTTTGTTGAAGTATTCAGATGACTGTTTGCCTTTTTCTTCTGAGCTTTTGTAGCAGCTGCATGGATATGCTTGAAGATGTTGTCAGTTATTTTGTTGTTGCTGCTGCTGTTGCTGCTGTTGCTGTTGCTGCTGTTGCTATTGCTGCTGTTGCTGTTGCTGCTGTTGCTGTTGCTGCTGCTGCTGCTGTTGCTGTTGCTGTTGTTGTTGTTGTTGTTGTCATTGCTGGTGTTGATGCTGATGTTGTGGATCGCCGATGTTCTTGATATACTGCAGACAAGATATCTTGAAATTAGAACTTTTCTTATTAAAAACTTTCTATTGCAACTGACAAGATACTAATCTTGCTGGAGATGAGAAGAACTGAATGAGCTGGAAATGATCTTTGCAGTGTAATATCATTGCAAGAAGAAGAAAGAAAGAAAGTAAGAAAGAAAGAAAAAGAATATGACAAGTTATTCTCTTTGTACACATTGTTGATTCATTTTGCAGATTGTCATGCAATGAATGTTAATGCTTTCATATTTTATCTCTGAGTGCAATCAGTGATTCCATCTTTTTTCAGAACAAATACTTTCTGCACAGGCTATTGCTGAATGAATTACAGCTATTTTGAATACAAAATCATTTCTATTAACTAGAAACAAGTGTTCAATTTATTATTATTATTATTCTTCAATTATAGATGCATGCAGTCAGTGACTATGACATCTATCTGAAACACTTCAGAATTTTTCAACTCAAGAATAATTTAATATACAAAGACAATTTAAAACATGCATTATCAGAATTTCAGCCCAGAATCAAACAACTATTCAAACTGTTCAATCAAAGAAATCAAAATCAAAAGAATGTCAGCAAGTCAACACAACTTAGTTTGAAAACAAAAGAAATAAACATTGTAAAAGACAGCTTTATTATAACAAGGAAAAGAAAAACAACTGACAACAACTATAACATCAACAAAAAACAAACCAAACTTTTCAAAACAAATTAAAACTGATCATAAACAACTTAAGAGAGACTTCAAAGCAAGTTGAAAAGAAAGACTAAAAGAAAAATCAAAATAAATCAAATTGAAAATTTGATCTCAATATTTTTAACAGACAATTCATTCAAACTCTTGTAGCAATATTTGATTCTTTCAAATATTCAATTAAAAACTTGTTTCCAGTTTCTGTATTGAATAACAGATTCAAATTTAATTGTTCCAATTCAAACTTCTTTCTCAGTTTCAATCTCAATTCTGAATACTTTGCACAAAGTAACAGAAGATGCTCTGAATTTTCATATAACTGACAATCTAAACATAGACTACTTAAATCATCTCTAAACTTTGTTAAATATGATTTGAAGTAACCATGTTCAAGCTTTAACTGCATTATTGTAGCAAAAAGTTTCTTTTTACACTTTATTGAACAAGTTTTCCACTTTGGCTTTGTTTCAAATCTGGAGTAATGCACACTTTTTCTTTGCATAAGCCAGATATCTTGTCATTTTTGCAAACATGATTCTCTTATTTTTCTCTTAATAAAAGCCCATGTTACAATTCTTTGAAAGCAGATTTCTAATTCAGTTGCTTTTTTTGCAGCTCTATCAGCCATTTCATTGTTATATATACCCATGTGAGCAGGCACCCAGTGAAGATGAATAGAACAATTGAATGAGATTTTTCTTTGAATATTTTGAAGACTTTTCAAAACCAGCTCTAGCATTGACTGTCCACTGCTGATTTTATTACTTTGAAGTCTTTTAAGCCCTGCTTGACTATCAGAGAATATTCAAATATGCTCAAATCTTTTCCATTGTTCAATCTTCATTTCAATCAATTTGAAAGCTCTTGAAATTGCAAATAATTCAGCATTAAAAACTTCTGACTCTTTTCCAATTTGCCAAGAATCAAGAATATAGTTTTTATCATTTTCTGAATATGCTATTCCAGCTCCAAGATTGCCTGTTTTCTCACATTTTGAGCCATCAGTGTATATAAAAATTGCTTTATTTTTCATTTGTTTCAAAAGCTTTAAATGTTCTTGAGTCTGATCTTCTTTTGAAAGTTGACTAATGTTTAAATCAACAAGATTATCAAGACTTTTCTTCCAAGGAGAGAGATTTTCAATAGCTACTCTCTCTACATTTAAACTAGAGAAACAGTTCTTAATCATTGAGCAAATTCTAAATAACTGAGATGATATCCTTCTTCTTTGTAAAGAACTTGAATTTTCAGATAAATCAGTCTCATTCCAATCAAGATAAAGTTCCCAATCTAATTCTAATCCATTTGACTCATTTGGAAAAGAACTTGAAACTCTCTTTCTAATAGAATGATGTGAATATAGCTTCATAATTCTGAGAGCATAATTCATACAGATTTTATCAAATCTCACTTGTGGTGGAGAAATAGAGGCTTCAATTTCCATAGCTTTAATTGAAGTAGTTTTGAATACTCCTAGAATCTTTCTTAAAGCTGAGTTTTGAAGTTTTTGAAACCTTTCTATAAAGGGTTTTTGACCTCTCCACCACACCTGAACTGCATAATCTGAAACAGAGGTCACACAGGCAATATATAATTGTCTCATTGCTTGAAATATCAGACCTCTTTCAGTATTTGAAAGTCTCAATATACTGTTTAAAATTCTTTCAGCATTTGCAGTTTTTATTTGCACATGAGATTTAAAATTCAATTGAGAATCTAACCAGACACCAAGCCATCTGACTGAGTTTTTAGGTTTAATTGAATGATTTAAAAGCTTAACTTCAGTATCCTTTTCTCTGAAATTTGGATAAAAATGAATTAATTCAGTTTTGTCCATATCAAAAACAATGTTTTTTGATTTTGCTTTTTCAATCATTTCAGTTGCTGCTTGCTCAATCAAATTGCAGTTATTCACAATTGATTCTGAGCTTACAACTAGGCCTAAATCATCCACATAGCTTGGAGTTCTCACCATAATTGCCATTTGTCTATCAATAAATAGAAACTTGATAAATATAGCAAACAAAATGGGTGAGACTGGGGAACTCTGAGGAACTCCTATCTCAATATCTGTTATATCTTGTCTCATTCCATCAAAAAGCAACTGAATAGTTCTTTTTGACATGAAACAGATAACCCACTTAATGAGAGACTTTGGCATTCTCAGTTCTATCAAAGTATTGATCATTTGAGAAAGTGAAACACAATCAAATGCATCTTTTATATCAATAAACATTGCAGTTGTAACCATTTTTTCATTCTTTGTAAGTTGAATATCATGAACTACAGAGAGAACTGCATCAATTGCTGAGTTTTGCTTTCTACTTCCCATTTGATCATCATATAATAGATCAGTAGTAGCAGATAGAAAAGACAATCTAGTGGCAATTATCTTTTCCAGAATTTTTCCCAGGCAATTCAGCAGAGATATCACTCTATAAGATTTAGGAATAGTTGGTTTTCTATTGGGTTTTGAAAGAATAACTCCAACAGCATGCCTTCAGCACTTAGGATGATACTCATATTTCAAAAGATTTGAGAACAATTCAAAGAGCTCATCTTTTAGTACTGAATAAAGCTCTTGAATTATTAAATGATTTATAGTATCAGCTCCTGCTGCTGTGACCTTTGAAGATGAAAAAATAGCTGTCTTTAATTCATCTTCAGTTAAGTCAGGCCATTTTCATTTCTTATCATGTTCATATTCATTATCTTCTTGCAAAGAACAAATCTCAGTTGAATTATTTGATGATGGAAATAATATTCTCATAAAAGCTTGACATTTATCTTCAAATGAGCTAGCTATAATTTCCTCATTCTGGAATCTATAAGTTAATGTTGGTAGCTTAGACATTGTTTTTGACTTAGTATATCTAAAAGCTTTGAAGATCTCTTTCCCCTGAGCATTTTCTAGAAAGTTATTCCAACAATCAGTCTTTGCCTTTTTAATTGTTGAGAAATAATCATTTCTAATATTCTTTAAATACTCAAATGAAACAAGATCTTCTTTCCAATCTTTTTTAACTCTAGCTAAATATCTTCTTTTATTTGAAATCTCATCATTCCACCAAGGCTTAGAGAATTCAGAGACTCTTTTCAATGGAATATATTTCTTTATACTTGAAAGAATAATCTCAGTGATTAAATTTGCTCTGTCTTCAAGCATTTTATCTGTAAGATTTGTATCTGATTTCCAATAAAGAGTTTCTCTATTCTCTAATTTCAACTTTTCAATCATTCTTTTCACTTCTGTCCACTGAGCTTTTTCAAAGTTGTATTGATTTGAATATAATGGGTTTTGAACTGTTTGATTACTATCCAATTCCATATCAACTTGAATTATCTCATGACCAGTGGCAGCACCATTTGTTTCATTTGAGTCAATATACCAATTAAAATGTTTATTCTCATATAGATTCTTAGAGAAAAAACCTAGATCTATAATTGATTTCTGTCTCAAACCTGGCTTGTGAAAAGTGGGAATGTCTTGCTCATTTATCAACTCTAGTTTGTTTAAAAGTGCCCATTCAACTAGTTTTTCAGCTCTAATTGATTGAGTTCTTTCTGAATTCCACCAAGAGTGATGAGCATTGAAATCCCCCATGATTATTGAATTCTTTTCTGGTTTCAACTGCATTAAACATCTATCAAATGTCCAAGTTCTATTGTTTTCTCTCAGTGATCTTTCATTGTAGATATTGACTAATTGAATATTTTCAAACTGTTTTTTCATATCCACAATGTCATCAACAAGAATATCAGGGTCAGATATCAAATCATATCTCAGATTGAATTGAAATCTAGAATTCTTTCTAACATAAATTGCCACTCTAACTCTAATATCTGTTTTCTCTGGTAGAAAACAATAGTATGCTGGATGAGATACACTATACATTTGATCAGCATCAAGTCTGGGTTCTTGAATAAGAACAAAGTCTGCTTTTTGCTCATAGTCAATTTGTAAACAGGAATAAAGACATGGATTTATTCTGTCCACATTATTTTGAATAAATTTGATTTTTGTAGAACTTTTAACATTTTTTTGATGTTTTTCCTGCATTATATAAGACTGTTGAATGGTTTTTTATCTTTATTCAGAGTCAGATAATAGACTAAATCTATTATTCACAACTTCAACAGCTATCATATCTTGCATATGTGTATCTCTCATTTGTGTTTGAATGGGAGTCTTTGGTGACTTTTGTACTTTCATTTTTTGTTTTTCAGGAGATTCAGATACAACAGAATTAGAGATCTGAGAATTTCTTCTTTTTTGACTGCCACTATTTTTCATATTAGCAGAGACAGAAGTATCAGTTTGTATTACTGATTTTACTGATTTTCCTGACTTAGAAGCAAACACACATTCTTTCGAATTTGCAAAATGAGGCTCTTTGCAATTGGCACATTTTGCAACAGACTTAAAGTGCTCACATATAACTCCTTTTTTTAAACAAAATTGACAACTGTGTTCAGCAGTTTTGTGAGATTGAGCACAAATTTGACATTTCACATTTCTTCTACAGAGATTTGCAAAATGATCATATTTCTGACAATTTGAACATTGAGTGTGAGCTTTTAAATTTTCTCTTGTATTTTTAAACTCATATGTTCTCATTCTCATACCAGCAATTCTTACAAATGAGATTTTAGATTGTTCAAATGAATCAGTTATAATTAAAACTGAAGCATTTTGTCTGTTTTCTCTTTGTTCCTCATTATTCAATCAAATTGGTAATTTTTTTAATTTGATTGAATTAAAATCTTCAATCTCATGTTGAAGCTGAACCAGCCCATCATCATGATTGAAGATTGCTGTTGGTATGTTATGAAGAACAAATTTTCCCCATTTCTCATCTCTTTCCACTGAAATTTCAGTTTTCAAAAGAGATTCTATCACTGGTGCCCAAATATGTTGATTTTGCACCAGGAAGTTGGAGTTGAACTCAGGCATGGTTGTCAGAATTATAGAATTACCCAGAAAAGAGCTTTCAACTGATGCTACAACTGATTTGTATATTTCAGTTTCAGACATAGAGTTCAATGCATGATTAATCTCATTTCTCATTTGAAAAATAAGACTTGCATTTGACAGCATTTTTTGCTCAAAAACTTTTTTGTTAAAGATTTTAACAATCAGTCTTTGAGCTTTTGATTGAAGAAGTCTTTCTTCTTTCAGCTCTTTTCTTGGTTTTTCTAATTTTTGTGCACTCAAAGTATCAGGATTTTTTGTAGCGTGATTCAGAGCTCTTTTGCCCGCGTGGCGCAGTTGGTAAGACTGTTACCCAAGGTAGCACTGTTAGATGTGCTGTAGGTTCGAATCCTGCCACTGGCAAGGTCCCATTTTGGGCCACTTCTTACCCATGAAGGCCCCTGTGACCAGGGGCCAAGCCTAGTGAGGCAGTGCTGACAGGGGTGCTGCTTGGCAGTGGTGAGGGTGGTGGCCGCTGGAAGCCACGCTCATTAGTGCCAAGCAGCCCCCCTGCCACTAGTGCTGATCTAAGCAAGATCCGATGATTACAGAGGGTCGAGTATAGAGTGCTTATACATACTAGCACCTGCCAAGGCCCCCGGCATCTAGGGGGCCACCAGGGAATGATTTTAAAAACCATCCGATTGGCTGCCTCATCAGAGAGGTAGTAGCAAGCCAAGCAGGACACCCTGGTAGGCGCCCTATTCTCAGGGCCCACTAGTGGTCATCTAACACTATTAGTGGGTAATTTGGATGGGGTAAGCCTATGGTTAGTCCCTTACACGGGGCAAGGCCACGACGGCCGGTTGGTAGGCCAAGGGGGCAATGGGCCGAGATTGGCAACTGGAAGCTCTGGGCTATGGTGATGCCTAGGGTGGGCAGTGGCGCTTAACTAGGACCCCCGCTGGAAACCCCAGAACTAGTTAAAGCGGCCCGAGAGGACGGACGCGGTGGTCGGTTGGTTATAGGGGTTATATGTAACTAGCTTAAGGTGCATCCTGCGTGGAATAGCCACGTAGTTAGAAATGATTTAGATGACTTATGTTCAGATTGTCAGTTATATGAAAACCCAGAGCATCTTCTTTTACTTTGTACAAAGTATACAGAGTTAAGATTGAGATTAAGAGAGAAGTTTGAATTGAAACAGTTAAATTTAAAACTTTTGTTCAATACAAAAACTGGAAATGAATTCTTGATGAAATATTTGAAAGAATCAAATATTGCAACAAGATTTCAATTGAATAGCTTGATCTGATAATAAACTCAATTTTTTTCCTTTTTCTTTTGTTTCTATATATTTGCTTTAATTTTTGTTTTTGTTTTTATTTTTATTTTGTTACTTTGAAATTTGTTTCATTTTGATTATTTTGATTTTGTTTTGTTTTGAGAAGTTTGATTTGTGAATGATTTTTTTTTTTTTCTTTTCTTTTAATAGCTGCTGTTTTGTTATAATTTTTATTTTATTTGTTTTAAATTGAATGTACTGATCTGTTGTCATTCTTTTGACATTCTTTCTTATATTGGATTGTTTGAATAGTTGTTTGATTCTGGGCTGGAATTCTGCTATTGCATGTATTAAATTGACTTTGTATATTAGCTTATTCTTAAGTTGAAAAATCCTGAAATATTTCAGGTAGATGTCATAGTCACTGACTGCATACATCTATAATAGAATAATAATAATAATATCAGAGCTCTTTTCTCAATAGATGTGTTTTTCTTTGAAGAGTAAGAGGAGGAAAGTGTGGAGGAAACTGCTGCAGTCTGAGCATAAGTTTTTGTTTCTATTTTTTGCTTGGATTTTTGAAAAGGATTTAACATTTTAGTTTCAAAGACTTTCTCAAGTTTTGAAGAGATTCCTAGTTTGTATTTGAGAATCTCATTCAACTGTCTTGCTTGAATCAAAAGTATCTGAAGCACTTCAGTATTCTTTTCCTCCATGCATTGATTTTTCAAAAACTTAGCAGCTTTTTCAAGATTCTCAACTTCTTGCATCTGATCTTGATATTTCTTTTTTCTTTTCTTTAGAAACTCAATTTCAGGAATCTCTTCAGAAAACACATCTCTCTTCATCATATTGATAGATACAGATGATTTGACTGTGTTTCAGTCTATTTTTCCTACTAGTAATAGTAACTAGGTCAAGTTTTTCAAGAGAACTTAACAAACTGAAACTGATTTTTAAAGATAAATCAGTTAAATCTTCACAAATTGAGTGCTACAAATATAAGGAAGGGGAGAACTAATGACTTCAATTTGAATAAATCAAGATTGAAGTATCAGTTTTTGATAGAAAAACTGATAAAAAAGACTCAGCTTTTTGAAGAGAAGCTGTTAAAACTAGCTATTTATATTCTTTACTGTAAAAATTTCCCCACACAACAAGTGTGCAGCTCAATTAACTCAGCAGAGGTATATAAAAGCAAATTAACAAGTATTAATGAAAGCTCTTCAGCCACTAAACAAAGTTAAAGAAATATGACTTTGAATAAGACTTCACTGTTTTATTAACTCAGAGCTAAAACAGTGAAAACACTCTATCTCTTTCAAACTTTGTCTTTTTCTTAATTAAAAAGCTTCTCAAAGTTTCTGCTTAAACTAGGCCCCACCTCAGTTTAAGATTATATTCCTGAAATATCAAAAACTTTCAATACTAAATGAATTCCTTTTCATTCAAATTGAACCACTTTATTTTACTGAATAGCTCTCAATAAGTTGAATATTGAGTTTCCAAAGAAATGAGTATGCAAATGAAGAATCAACAGGCTGAACCTGTACTTTTTTCCTTTATAATAGATTATATATATATAAATATATATACAAACTACTTGCAGGGACCAAGCTATCTTTCAAACACTGAAATTTCCACTTTTATCCTATGTTTATATCAATGGAGGGGTTATTCAGAGGGATTTGATGAGGGATTCGAGGGATGATGGATTCGAATTGATGGGGTATGCACTAGTCAATTGTGCCGAGGTATCTTTTTGTTACTTGGCAGGCACGTGTGGCTGGGAGGTACTCAGGGGGGACTTGGCATGGGTGTGTTGGAACACAAAAATCAATCAGAGTTTTCTCAAACAGAGAATCAAGAATAACTCAAGCAACTGCAGACCAAATTGAATAAGATTTTAATAGATTATCAATTTAAGATAGATCTATCTGTGATCAAAATCTGAGTTGATTTGACCCAGTATTGATGGAGTAATTTGATGAAATGTTGAAGATCCGCCCAAGCAGATGCCAAAACACTATTCATCAAATATCTCCCTCAAAACCTCATCAAATCTTTTCAAATTTGCAGCAGTTACTGATGGAGGCAGCAGGAATCGATTGAGGGTACTCGTGTTGTCTAATTCAAAGAATTGGGCTTGTTCGGGGTCTTGCTCGTTGTGTCTTGGCAAAGTTGACACAAGTGTTCAACACACTGTCAGAAATATATCTACAGAATTCAAGATGAATGAAAAGAATTTCTGATTCAGCAAAATCAGTGAATATTCCACAGTCAAAACCACACAAATTGCAAGATAGAGAATATGGCAACTTTCCTCAGCAAATATCAAGGCAAGTGTATTCTAATTATATATATTAAAATATATATTAACTAATTTATATATAAAACTTATAGAAAACTAAATATATTGAATAGAAATAGATTTTGTTGAAATTCTTCAAACTACATCACTGATCTGTCTTTTGCTGAAAGTGTCTCTGAAAATTTGATCTTTTTCCACATTTCCTCCCACACATCTTTCATCAGATGTCTTTTTTTTGCTGTCAAGATATTCTGAATCATCTCTGCAAAGTCATCTTGAGCAATTTGCTGATATTCAGAAATATCGCCCATCAGATCTCAGAATATCAGAATATTTTGTCATTGCAGCATAGCTGCAGCAGAGTTTTCATTTGTATCAGCATCATCAAATATTTTAATCTGAGTTGTCAGATTTGTATATATCTCTATTTTTGGAAATCAGTTTCTAGTTTCTCAATCTGAAGTCTTGAATTCAGTGTCTTCAATTGATGAAAATTCAACTTACATTTCATATATCATTGTTCTTGCTCAGAGAATTGATCAAAGTCAATAACTTCTTGCATCCAGTAAAAAATCAGAAAGAACTTTTCAGTGATAAATGAATCACAGAAGTATTCAAAAATGATTGATTCTTTATAGCAATTATATAATTCAATTATCACTGAACTTCCTCTGCTCTTTGCCTTTTCCCATTGAATATGGTTCTATATTAATATATGATTAGCTAAGTTGGTGAGAAAAGTTTTGATATCCACTGAAAAGTTGATATTTCTCATCAGTGATTTGCTATAACTCATCAGAGATTTAAGATATCCTGCTGAAAAGTTGCTATTTTTGCTAAAGTCTAAATACTGAAATACTACTTGTCTTCATTTCTTTGAGAGTTTGGAACTTTCATGTTTTAATCACATTCAGCATCATTGTTCTGCTGAATGAAAAGATGTATGAAGTTTTATTCTTTGTTTTTGTCACACTTGAAACTGTCTGATCCAAGTTATCTGTAACAGACGTACTGTGACGGGTTAGCATCTGTTAGTAATTAACTTATGCAATCAACTCCCCTTCTGCACCCGCTTGTTCCTGGCCATTGTGATCTCATATAACCCTTGATGTTCTTCCACTCTGTGCTCTGCACTCATATAGTTTCTAATGATTCTTCCATGTAGCTCTTAATGTTCTTCCACTCTGTGCTCCATGCTCATGTAGTCTCTAATGATTCTTCTGTGTAGCTTCTTACATTCTTCTGCTCTGTGTTCTGTGCTTGTGTAGTCTCTAATGATTCTTCTGTGTAGCTTCTTACATTCTTCTACTCTGTGTTCTGCACTTGTATAGTCTCTAACAATTCTTCTACATAGCTTTCAATGATTTCTCTGCCTCATATTCTGTGCTTGTGTAGCTTCTAATGATTCTTATGTGTATCTCTTAATATTCTTCTGCTTCACACTTCACTGTGGAGTGGCTTCTGATATTCTTCTGCTCTGAACTTTCCTCTATAAGAATCCTCTTTGTATGATCTTTTCTTCTGATTTCTTTTCTCTTTCTTTTCTTAATCAATTCATAATCTGTATTAGAATAGTGCTAGATTGTTAATTGAAGTATGTCTGTTACATTATAAATTGATTCTTCTGTGTTTAAGACTCAAATGTCTTGTTATTAGTTCTTACATCTGAGTATGTTGTTATCAGTTCTTACATCTGAGTGTATTGTTTACAGATCTGAGTGTCTAATTGTTACAAGAGATTTCTCATGAATCTGAGTGCTTTTATTGTTAGTTATATAGACTGTCATGTTTAAGTGTCTGAAACACAATTGACTGTGTTCTACAAGATCTGAGTGTCTATGAACTGTAACACTGTGAATAGTGTTCACAAAGAAGCTTGACCAAGCTTAGCACTGCAACACTGTGAATAGTGTCTGTGAGAGAATCAAGTATCTACAAGTATTCCTTTTCTTTTTTTTATATTATTATTACATGTTTTTAGACATTGAAATGAACTATGAACAATTCTACAAACACCCACTGCATCTGAACATGGTGGATGATAACTTAGATCTACAAAGCATTCTTCAGCAGCAGACACTACAGATGACTGAATTGCAACAACAACTTGCTGAGATAAGCACTTCTGTATTCATCATTCCTTCTACACCCACATCTCATGAAAAGTCCTCAAAAGAGAAGCTTTCAATTCTCAACAAATATGAGAAAGACCTAGTGCTCTATCTTGCATGGAAGTCAAAAGTGAACATCAAATTGAACATTGATGAATGAGCAATAGACTCACTATTCAATCAGATGTGGTATATTCATAGCAGATTGAATGATGATGTGTTAGTAAAATTTCAACCTTGAATGAGTCATTGTCAGAATCATCAGTGTATGTCAGAGCTAATCTTTCAACAACTCAACTCCCTCTTTCTCAATTCTATACTTCAAATCAAGACATTGAACTGACTAAATCAGACTCATCAGATGAATGTCATGTTGACAACTTATCTTTCTGAATTTGATTACAAACTTCTAGAAGCAGATGAGCAAGACTGGGATGATACTGTCAAGATCAATATATTGTTCAAGAACTTGAACTTTCAATTGCATAATTGAAGTGTAGAGTGTTCAAAGTTCTCAATATACAGTGAATTCTGCACTGATCTTTGTCTGTTGAACAACAATCTGTCTCAGTTCCATGCACTTCAAAATTGTAGAGAATTCTGTCAAACAAATGTGTACATCTCAAACTGCTCTGCAGCACCTTCTGCCTCTGAATCAGAATCAATGAACTGAGTTTCACATGTGAATGCAAGTCATCTGAGGGTCTTCAACATCTCAGAGAAGAATGCTGCTGATCAAATTGTCAGAGAAGTCTGCATACACTGCAACAAGTCAGAGCACTTCATGAATCAATGTTCAAATGCAATTACTCTGAGTAAACCCCCCACACATGTGAACACTGTGTTGTCTGTGGATAGACAAGAACAGAGAAAAGATGAGCTCTTGCTCTAAAATGCAGATGAGAGCTCAAGGAGCAAAAAGCTAGCTGAAGATTTGAGCAGAAAATGCAAGCAGATGCAATCATGATCTCTGTCATTGTAAATAACTTAGTCAATATATGAGCAATGATAGACAGTGGTTTTCTTCACTACACTCTTATAGACACTCAGCTGATCAAAAAGCATAAGCTTCAGTGTATTTTCTTACTCAAATCATGTAAGCTCAGTGAATTTGACAGCCTCAGAGGATTCATCTTCTACAACATGATAAGATTTAATGTCAATATAGAAGAACACAAGAAAAAGAATGTATACATATACAAAATACAAGATCTTGAGTATGATCTAATGCTTGGTCTATCATGACTCACAGAATTTGGAATCTTGTTGAATGCACACAACCACTGTCTTATTTTCTCAGAAGATGACTGTGTTTACAAGAAGGATGTTGATAGAATCACTGATCTCACTCAGATATCAGTAGAAGTGTACAAACTACTAATTCATCAAATGCATGAGAAGAAGAACATTCAAGTGTTCACTGCTAGTATAATGAATATCAAGAAAGTGTTAGAAAAGTTAGAATTCAAAGACTTCAAGAAACTATGCAAGAAACTATCTGAATTGTACAAAGATTTCACAGACATGTTCAATGAGAAAGAAGCTGAAAAGCTTCCCCCTCATCAAGAACTCAGTATAGATCATACAATTGAGCTCATCAAGAAAGACAGTAAGAATCTGCAATCACTCTGAAATTCTCTCTACAGCATGTTGCATGATGAGCTTCTTGTTCTATGAAAAATGCTCAATGAATTATTAGACAAAGACTTCATTTGTGTTAGTAACTCATCTGCTGCAGCATCTGTACTGTTTGCAAAGAAACTAGAAGAAGGCTTACAATTCTGCATTGACTATCAAAAACTCAACAAGATTATATGAAAGAATCAATATTCTCTTCCACTCATCAATGAAACATTTGAATGAATAGAAAAAGCAAAATGATTTATGAAACTTGACATCTCTGCAGCCTTCTACAAGATAAGAATTAATGAAGATGATGAATGGCTAACTGTCTGTTGTATATGTTATGAATTATATGAATGAACAGTGACCTTCTTTGGATTAGTGAATGCTCTGAGTATATTTCAGAAATACATTAACTGGGCCCTATGAGATCTGCTCAATGAGATTGCCTCAGTGTACATGAATGATATCTTGATCTTCACTGATGGATCACTTACTGAGCACTGTAAGCACATACAACAAGTGCTTGACTGCCTACAAAAAGCTGGACTGCAAGTGGACATTGACAAATGCAACTTTGAGATCAAGTCTACAATCTATCTAGAATTCATCATTGAAGCTGAAAAAGACATACATATGGATTCTAAGAAGGTGGAAGCAATTCTCAACTGGGAGACATCAGTCTTGATAAAAGAAACTAGAAGCTTTCTAGAATTTGTTAACTTCTACTGAAGATTCATCAAAGACTTCTTCAATATCATACAATCACTGATGAATCTGACTCAGAAAGATGCTGTATTTCAATGAACTGATGAAGTGGATGCAGTATTCAAAAAGCTGAAGTGTATGTTCACAAGCATTTTGATGCTGCAATCATTCAATTCAGATAAGCATACAATTCTTGAAACAGATGTCTTGAATTATGTAGTAGATGGGGCACTAATGCAATACAATAATGAAGATGTTCTACAATCTTGTGCCTTCATCTTGAAAAAGATGTCACTCACTGAATGCAACTACAAGATCTATGACAAGAAGCTTCTAGTAATCATACAATGTCTTGAGAAATGAGAGTTCAAACTTATAAGTGTTGAGAAGTTTGAGATTGTCACTGATCATAAGAACTTAGAATACTTCACAATCACTTATAAGCTCACTGAGAGGTATATGCATTGGTCATTGTTTCTTAGCTGTTTTTTATTCACAATTCATTATCAATTTGAAGTAGAGAACACTCTTGTGGATGCTCTGTCCCACTGAGAACAAGATATACCATCTGATGACTTAGATGACAGATGGAAACATCAAGAGCATCAGTTAATCAACCTCACAATCATAGAAAGTTCTACACAATCAGATGAACTCTGTGTATATATCAATCAGTTCTGAGCTCAAGAACTCTCACTTGAAGAACAATGAAGATTAGCAGCAGAAGCAGATGAATTCTGACAACAAGCTGCTGAAGCTGTATGAAGCAGAGCATCTCAATTCTCTGCAGATGTATACTCAAAAACAGATATCTCGGCATGTTCAATTGATGATGACAACTGCTTACACTTTCAAAATAGATGATGAGTCTCTGATTCAGAACCTCTACAAATATGAATCATGCAAGAAATTCATGACTTGCTGATGATCAGACATTCAGAATATGAAATTATGTACAACATTGTCATCTGAGAATTCTACTGATCAGATATGTTGAAAGATATATACTGATTTGTACATAACTGTGATTGCTGTAACTCAGTGATGATATGATGTGAACACTGAAAAGAGATGCTGAAGTCTCTATCTGTTCTCAACTGAATTTGATGTGATATAGCTATTGATTTTGCAGTTTTCTTATCTGAAAGCAGAGATTCTATGAACATTCTAGTCATTGTCAACTGACTCAGCAAGAATGTAATACTACAGCTCTGTGACAAGATGAACATTGAAGTAGTTGCAGACATCTTTGTCAGAAGTCTGTTCTATCATATACACAGTCTGTCTTCATTCATTGTGTCAGATAGAGGCAGTCAATTCATCAGTGCACTGTGGGTCTGTGTATGTCAATTACTAAGAATTGAACAAAAGTTATCAACAGTGTATCACTCAGAGACTGATGAAGCTACTGAGAGAATGATACAAATAGTAAAGAACATCCTCTGTAAGTTCTGCAATTATATACAAGACAACTGAAGTAATCTGCTGCCACATGCTGAGATTGCAATTAACAGTTGAGATTTCACTACAATAGATGTAAGTCTATTCTTTCTTCTACACAGATACAACTTAGAGGTTCTGAACTTCTCTGAGACTCTCTGAGAAACTGCACACATCTGCAGTCTCATACAGATGGCAGAGAACATCATGAGTAAGTTGAAGAAAGCTCACAAATGAGCAGAAGCTTCAATGATCAGTGCTCAGCAAGATTATGAGAATCAAGTGAACATCAGAAGAAGTTCTGCAATCTGATATTATATAGAAGACAAAGTCTGACTGAATCTCAAGAATATAAGAATGGACCACCTCTCACATACACTAGATTACTGTCACATCAAATATATAGTGAAGAAAGTGCTAGACACACACAATTATTGACTCAACACTCTGTCTGACATTCACAACATCTTTCATATGAACCTGCTTCAACCCACAGCTGAGGATTCATTCTCCTCACAGAGAATCTTCAATTGACAGTCATCTGTCATTGTAGAAGAAGACAATGAACTCAAATGAGAAATTGAAGCAATTCTTGATGATAGAATCAACTGCTGCTGCTGTGAATATCTTGTCAAATGAGTAGAATATGATCATTCAATCTGGGAACTCATATTTGTCTTGAAGGACATCACCGCTCTTGATATCTATAAGTCCTCACTCACTCTGATAGAGGGGGATAATGTGACAGATTAGTATCTGTTAGTAATTAACTTATGCAATCAACTCTTCTTCTGCATTCACTCATTTCTGACTGTTGTGATCTCATATAATCCTCAATGTTCTTCCACTCTGTGCTCCACACTTGTGTAGTTTCTAACAATTCTTTTATATAGCTCTTAACATTCTTCTGTTCTGTGTTTCATACTCATATAGTCTCTAATGATTCTTCTGTGTAGCTTCTTACATTTTTCTGCTCTGTGTTCTACATTTATATAGTCTCTAACAATTCTTCTGTGTAGCTTCTTACATTTTTTCACTCTGTGTTCTGTGCTTGTGTAGTCTCTAATGATTCTTCTGTGTAGCTCTCAATGATTTCCTCATTCCATATTCTGCACTTGTGTAGCTTCTAATGATTCTTATGTGTATCTTTTAATATTCTTCCACTCTGTGCTTCACTGTGGAGCAGCTTCTGATATTCTTCTGCCTCAAACTTTTCTCTATAAGAATCTTCTTTGTATGACCTTTTCTTCTGATTTCTTTTCTCTTTCTTTCCTTAATCAATTCATAATCTGTATTAGAATAGTGCTAGATTGTTAATCGAAGTATGTCTGTTACACATACTTCGATTAATGATCTAGCACTATTCTAATACAGATTATGAATTGATTAAGAAAAGAAAGAGAAAAGAAATCAGAAGAAAAGATCATATAAAGAGAGTTCTTATAAAGAAAAGTTCAGAGCAGAAGAATATCAGAAGCCACTTCACAGTGAAGTGTGGAGCAGAAGAACATTAAGAGATACACATAAGAATCATTAGAAACTACACAAGGACAGAGTATAAGACAGAGAAATCATTGAGAGCTATACAGAAGAATTGTTAGAGACTACACAAGTGCAGAACACAGAGCAGAAGAATATTAGAAGCTACACAGAAGAATCATTAGAGACTATATAAGTATGAAACACAGAGTGAAAGAATGTTAAGAGCTACACAGAAGAATTGTTAGAAACTATATGAGCACAAAACACAGAGTAAAAGAACATCAAGAGTTACACAAGATCACAACAGTCAGAAATAAGCAAATGCAGAAGAAGAGTTGATTACATAAATTAATTACTAACAGATGCTAACCCATCACATTATCCTCCTCTATCAGAATGAGTGAGAACTCATAGATGTTGAGAGCAGCAGTGTCCTCTAAGACAGACATGAATTCCCAGATCAGACAATCATATTCTATTCATTTGATGAGATATTCACAGCAGCAGCAGTTGATTCTATCATCAAGAATTGCTTCAATTTCCCACTCAAGTTCATTGTCTTCTTCTACAATAACAGATGACTGTCAATTGAAGGTTCTCTGTGAGGAGAATGAATCCTCAGCTGTGGGTTGGAGCAGGTTTGTATGAAAGATATCATGAATATCAGACAGAGTGTTGAGTTGATAATTGTGTGTGTCTAGCACTTTCTTCACCATATATTTGACATGATGATAATCTAGCATACACAAGAAGCAGTTCATTCTTATATTCTTGAGATTTAGTCAGACTTTGTCTTCTATATAATATCAGATCACAGAACTTTTTCTGATGTTCACTTGATTCTTATAATCTTACTGAGTACTGATCATTGAAGTTTCTGTTTATTTGTGAGCTTTCTTCAGCTTGCTCATGATGTTCTCTGCTGTCTGTATAAGACTGCAGATGTATGCAGTTTCTTGAAGAGTCTCAGAGAAGTTCAGAATCTCTAAGTTGTATCTGTGTAGAAGAAAGAATGAGCTTACATCTGTCATAGCAGAATCTCAATCATTAATCATAATCTCAGTGTATGACAGCAGATTGCTTCAGTTGTTTTGTGTATAATTGCAGAACTTACAGAGAATGTTCTTTATTGTTTATATCATTCTCTCAATAGCTTCATCAGTCTCTGAATGGTATGCTGTTGATAACTTTCATTCAATTTTTAATAATTGGTATACACAGACTCAGAGTGTGCTGATGAATTGACTGTCTCTATCTGATACAATGAATGAAGACAGATCATGTATACAATAGAACAGACTTCTGACAAAGACATCTGCAACTACTTCAGCATTCATCTTGTCACAGAGCTGTAGTATTACACTCTTGCTGAATCAATCAACAATGACTAGAATGTTTATAGAATCTCCACTTTCAGATAAGAAAACTGCAAAATCAATAGCTATATCACATCAAATTCAGTTGAAGACAGATAGAGGCTTCAGCATTTCTTTTCAGTATTCACATCATATCATCACTGAGCTGCAGCAATCACAGTTGTGTACAAATCAGTGTATATCTTTCAACATATCTGATCAGTAGAATTCTCAGACAACAATATTGTACATGATTTTGTATTCTGAGTGCCCAGTCATTGATGAGTCATGAATTTCTTACATGATTCATATTCATAGAGATTCTGAATCAGAGATCCATCATCTATCTCAAAAGTGTAAGCAGTTGTCATCATCAATCAAATATGCTGAGATATTCATTCTTGAGTATACATCTGCAGAGAATTGAGATGCTCTGCTTTGTACAGCTTCAGCAGCTTGTTGTCAGAATTTATCTGCTTCTGTCACTAGCTTTCATTGTTCTTCAAGTGAGGATTCTTGAGCTCAGAACTGATTGATATGTACACAGAGTTCATCTGATTATATAGAACTTTCTATAATTGCAGAGTTGATTAACTGATGCTCTCAGTGTTTTCATCTGTCATTCAAGTCATCAGATGATATATCTTGTTTTCAGTGAAACAGAGCATCTACAAAAGTATTCTCTACTTCAGATCAATAACAAATTGTGAATGAAAAATGACTAAGAAATAATGATCAATGTATATATCTCTCAATGAGCTTATAAGTGATTGTGAAGTACTTTAGATTCTTATGATCAGTAACAATCTTGAATCTCTCAACACTCATAAGTTCAGATTCTCATTCTTCAAGACATTGTATGATTGCTAGAAGCTTCTTATTGTAGATCTTATAGTTGCATTCAGTGAGTGACATCTTTTTCAAGATGAAGATATAAGATTGTAGAATATCTTCATTGTCATATTGCATCAGTGTCTCATCTACTACATAATCTGAGGCATCTGTTTTGAGAATCATATGCTTATCTGAATCAAATGATTGCAGCATCAGAGTGTTTGTGAACATACACTTCAGCTTTTTGAATGCTGCATCCACTTCATCAGTTCATTAAAATACAGCATCTTTTCAGATCAGATTCATCAGTGATTGTATGATATCAGAGAAGTTCTTGATAAATCTTCAGTAGAAGTTGATAAACTCTAGAAAGCTTCTAGTTTCTTTTACTGAGACTGATGTCTTTCAGTTGAGAATTGCTTTCATCTTCTTAGAATCCATGCATATACCTTTTTCAGCTTCAATGATGAATTCTAGATAGGTTGTAGGCTTGATCTCAAAGTCACATTTATCAATGTTCACTTGCAGTCCAGCTTTTCATAGATGGTCAAGCACTTGTCATATATACTTACAGTGCTCAGTGAGCAATTCATCAGTGAAGATTAAGATATCATTCATGTATGCTGAGATGATCTCATCAAGCAGATCTTGTAGAGCTCAGTTAATGTATTTCTGAAACATACTCAGAGTGTTCACTAATTCAAAGAGAGTCACTGTTCATTCATATAATCTGTAATATATATGAAAAGTGGTTAGTCATTCATCATCTTCATTAATCCTTATCTTATAGAAGGCTGCAGAGATGTCAAGCTTTGTAAATCATTTTGCTTTTTCTATTTATTTGAGTATTTCATTGATGAGTGAGAGAGGGTATTGATTCTTCTGCATAATCTTATTGAATTTTCAGTAGTCAACACAGAATTATAAGCCTTCTTCTGATTTCTTCACAAACAGTACAGATGCTGCAGTGAATGAGTTGCTAATATGAATGAAGTCTTTGTTCAGTAATTCATTGAGCATTTTTCATAGAATGAGAAGTTCATTACACAATATACTGTAGAGAGAATCTCAGAGCAGTTGCAGATTCTTATTATCTTTCTTAATGAACTCAATTGTATGATCTATACTGAGTTTTTGATGAGAGAGAAGCTTTTCAGCTTCTTTCTTGTTGAACACATCTGTGAAGTCTTTGTATGATTTGAGTAGTTTCTTGTATGATTTCTTGAAATCTTTGAGTTCTAACTTTTCTAATGCTTTTTTGATATTCATCATGCTAGCAGTGAACACTTGGACATTCTTCTTCTCATATGCTTGACAGATTAGTAGTTTGTACACTTTCACTGATATCTGAATAAGATCAGTGGTTCTATCAACATTCTTCTTATAAACACAGTCATCTTCTGAGAAAATAAGACAGCAGTTGCATGCATTCAACAAGGTTTCAAATTCTGTGAGCTATAATAGACTGAGTATTAGATCATACTCAAGGTCTTGTATTTCATATGCATATATATTCTTTTTCTCATGTTCTTCTACATCAACATTAAATCTTACCATGTTGTAGAAGACGAATCCTCTGAGACTGTCAAATTCACTGAGCTTACACAGTTTGAAAAAGAGAATACACTGAAGCTTATACTTCTCAATCAGCTGAGTGTCTATAAGAGTGTAATGAAGAAAACCACTGTCTATCATTGCTCATACATTGACTAGACTATTTACAATAGCAGAGATTATGATTGCATTCACTTGCATCTTCTGCTCAAATCTTCAGCTAGCTTTCTGCTTCTTGAGCTCTTGTCTGTATTTTAGAGTGAGAGCTCATCTTTTCTCTGTTCTTGCTTGTCCACAGACAATGCAGTGTTCACATATATGAGAGATTTGCTCAGAGTGATTGCATTCAGACATTGATTTGTGAAGTGCTTTGACTTGTCACAGTATATGCAGACTTCTCTGATGATTCAGTTGACAGTATTCTTCTCTGAGACATTAGAAATTCTCAAGCAGCTTGTGTTCACATGTGGAACCCAGTTCATTGATTCTGATTCAGAGACAGAGGGCACTGCAGAGCAGTTCAGAGTGTACACATTTGTTCAGTGAAATTCTCTACAATTTTGAAATACACAGAACTGAGACAGATTGTTGTTCAATAGACAAAGATCAGTGCAGAATTCACTGTATGTTGAGAGTTTCAGACACTCTATACTTCAGTTATGCAACTGAAAGTTCAAATTCTTGAACAGTATATTGATTTTGATGATGTTATCCCAGTCTTATCCATCTGCTTCTAGAAGCTTGCAATTGAATTCAGAAAGATAAGTTGTCAACACAACATTCATCTGACAAGTCTGATTAAATCAGTCTAACACCTTGACTTGAAGTGTAGAATTGAGAAAGAGAGAGTTGAGTTGTTGAAAGACTAGCTCTGACATACACTGATGATTCTGACAATGACTCATTCAGAGTTGAAATTTTGCTAATGCATCATCATTCAATCTACTATGAATATACCACACTTGATTGAATAGTGAGTCTATTGCTCATTCATTGATGTTCAATTTGGTGTTTGCTTTTGACTTCCATGCAAGATAGAGTGCTAGATCTCTCTTGTATTTATTGAGAATTGAGAGCTTCTCTCTTGAGGGATTTTTGTGAGATGTGGGTGTAGAAGAAATGATGAATGTGGGAGTGCTCATCTCAGCAAGTTGTTGTTGCAATTCAGCCATCTGTAGCACTTACTGCTGAAGGATACTTTGTAGATCTAAGTTGTCATCCACCACATTCAGATGCAGCAGATGTTTGTAGAATTGTTCATAGTTCATTTCAATATCTAAGAATATGTAATAATAATAATAAAAAGACAAAGAAATACTTGTAGATGCTCAGTCCTCTCACAGACACTATTTGCAGTGTTATGATGCTAAGCTTGATCAAGCTTCTTCATGAATGCTATTCACAGCATTACAGTTCATAGACACTTGAGTCTTGTAGAACACAGTTGATTGTGTCTCAGACACTTAGACACAACAGTCTATATAACTAATGATAAAAGCACTCAAGCTCATAAGAGATCTTTTATAATGACTAGACACTCAGATCTGTAAATGACACACTCAGATGTAAGAACTGATAATGATACACTTGAGTGTAAGAACTAATAACAAGACACTCAAACCTTAAACACAGAAGAATCAATTCATAATGTAACAGATGTACTTCAATTAATGATCTAGCACTATTCTAATACAGATTACAAATTGATTAAGAAAAGAAAGAGAAAAGAAATCAGAAGAAAAGATCATACAAAGAAGATTCTTATAGAGAAAAGTTCAAGATGAAAGAATATCAGAAACCACTCCACAGTGGAGTGCAGAGCAGAAGAACATTAAGAAGTATATATAAGAATCATTAGAAACTATACAAGTACAGAGTGTGAGACAGAGGAATTATTGAGAGCTACACAGAAGAATTGTTAGAGACTACATGAGTACAGAACACAGAGCAGAAGAATGTTAGAAGCTATATGAAAGAATTGTTAGAGACTATATGAGTGCAGAGCATGGAGCAGAAGAACATTAAGAGCTACATGAAAGAATCATTAGAAACTACACAAGCACAGAGCACAGAGTGGAAGAACATCAAAGATTACACAAGGTCACAACAGTCAGAAACAAGTGGGTGCAGAAGAGGAGTTGATTGTGTAAATTAATTACTAACAGATGCTAACCCATCACATTATCTTTCATGAAAGAAAGAAAATACATTCATTTTGTCTTCAAATGCAGACATTGCTCTGTCAGCTGAATTTCCTTCTCATATATTTCTGCATCTGAATGCTGAGTTCAGTGATGTCTTTTTGATGGACTGCTTGATATCAGTGATGAGTTTGACTTCTTCTCATCTGTCTGATATTCTCTGTTGCTGCCATTATATTTGCTCTATAATTCAGATATGTCAATATTGGATATCTTATGAAATCAGTGATTTATTGCATTAAATCTATTAAATGAGAGAGTTTTGAGAGATCTAGTAAAGCAGGGTCCATGGCAATGTTCATTTTGATAAATTACTGATATATATTTCAGCAACTTGCAGGAATATAATCTTGAAACAAAGAAAGTAGTTTGGTTGTTAATATCAAATTGATGTAGATTATCATCAATTGTGGCTCTTATTGATATATCTTCTTTTGATAATTCAATCTCATCTCTTTATTTTGTCAAAACCATTCACTCACTTCATTCATATCTTTTCAACTACACAACTTTTTCTATGAATCATATCATTAAGCAAAATGTTGTGTCTGTTTAATCAAAATTCAAAACACTATCTGCTATCTGCCTCTAGGCAAGAATCTGTGGATGATCAATCAGAATTTCAGCCCCAGAGCCCTCTTTTCCCAGAAACTGCAAATGAAGATTTTATCAACAGTGATTCAGATAATAATGCTTCTGATGAAGAAGCATTGCTATTTCCAGTAAGTTTATTACTTTTGATGTCTCTATTATTCTAAAAACTAACATTTTCTAAAGGCGGAGCCATATAACAAGAATGCTGCTGATAATGTTGAGCATATTGAGTGGCTTTTGAAGACTGCTGTGAAGAAGAATATTCTGGAAAATGATGATCAAGAAGATTCTGATGAGTCTGTTGTCAAAGATATTGCTGTTGCTGTTATTCCTCATTCTACTGGCCAATTTGTTGATTCTGATCCAGCAATTGATATAGCTCACAAACACAGTAACTTTGAAATGAATTCATTTGTTCTAACAATGGAACTCTGAGCTGAAGAGTCAAGTATTTCTCAAAAAAACTACAAATCACTACTTCAAATTCTGTGTTTATTGAAGAATACATCACCAATCAGTCTGCTCTCTGAAGGCCTCTCAACTCTGAAAAAGCAATGCAGATCACAATTTTCAATTTTAGCAGTCAAGAAAACCTCAATTTCAATAGTGTCATCAATTCAAATGTCAACTCTGAGTTCTGCTCAGAAAAATCTTGCTGAATCCTCTATGAGATCACTCTACTTTCAAAATCCAATTCCTTTAATATCTGCACTTCTCAAATCTCCAACTTTCCAGTGACAAATGCATATAGAAATGGTGGATATTGTCAACAATTTCACTGAGTTATAGCAATCTCATAGTTGAGAGAGCTCTGTCAAATATTGTTCTGATGACTTCACACAATATCCATCAACAAATAAACCTATTTTTTCTTCAGATTTTATTCAGTATCAGTGTGGGAATGTTGAATGCTACTGCAAATTGGGGTTGAATGATATATCTCATATTGAAAGAGTGCATTTTATTGAACATGATTGCTGACATTCAGACATGAGCTATTATATAATAGTTCTGAAAGTTCAAGGAGTTGTTCATCATACTCCTCAGATAGCACAAAGATTGCCATTTTTAAATCCACCATTTCTCCTCTTAGAATTAATCACAATGAAAGATGAGATGAAATATATCTCAATTACTCAAGTTCTTGATCAACTTGATGTTCATGTGGATACAACATTTGAATCAGATAGCAATCTGTCAGTGATATATGAGAGTAAAGATCAGTATTTTCTTCATTGAGTTATGAGAACTAAGACTGAAGTTGTTGAGGTATGATCATATTGCAAATCTTCATGAATTCAGACTGAGTTGGAAATTGCTGCATATAAGTGAGATCTTTTGAAAATCATCTTTTGCTCTGATATAAAAGTTATTTCTCTGTCATATCAATTATTTATTGATGGATTTGATTTATATCAGAACATGTACTGAAGTTTGATGGATTTTTATATGATTTCTGCACTGAGTGCTGTTGAGCACTCAAAGCAAAACAATATTTTTACTCTAATCTTCAGTTCTCATGACATCAATTTCTCTGACACTGTCACTGCATTGTCACATGGCTTATCTACATTGAATTGTGAGAGGGTTATGATGAATATTGATGAAAAAATGAGAGTGATTGCATCTTGCATTGCATTTCTTGAAGATATATCACAGCAAAATAGCAATGCAGAGATCAAAGAATCAACTGCAAGAAGATCTTGTCAAAGCTGCTTTATCAATAACAAGAATCAATCAAATCTGAACTACAATCTACATAATAATGACTGATTTCATCATCATATGCAACATCTTCAATCTAAATTGAATGACCTGCCAAATCCCACTTGCAGAGAGCAAATATGTCAAGAGCAGAGCATAACATCACAAGCAGTGTCTCTTTTTCAAATATATTCAAGTTTGAATTTGATCTCTTTTTTCTCTTCTGATTCATATCATAGTGAGTTTGCTGAAATATCAGAGATTTCACATTCATTACTGATCTGCTCTGTCTTGTTGCTGCATGATCAGCTGAAATACTTTTGAACATTGCAAATTTTCTCTTTTTCTCATGATTGAAATCATTTGCAGTCATCACTCACTCATCTCAAGAAGTATCAACTTCAGAAATATGTCTGAGTCTCAATTATTATATCTCTTGTCTTACAGTGTGGGCTCAAGAAAGAATGGCTCAGTTCAGTGATCAAGCAGATCATTTCTATAGCATTTTCAGCATCAAATCAATCACTCATTGATTTTATTATTTAGATATATGCAGCTATTGTAAGAAGCAATAGTTTATTGATGTCTCAATCTCTGAGAGAAAATGATTCTGAAGTGGCTCATCAAATCATACTTGCAGCTCATCAACAACTACAATTTCTTATTGAAGCAGCTGTCAGAGCAGCAGCAATATTTGAATCATTCTGAACTGACTCAGTTGTTAGTTATCAATCATCTTCTACTTCAACTATGAATACAGTCACTCCGCATATCAGCAGCATCAACTATACAAAGAAAGCAAAGCTTATATTGTAAGAGATGATTGTAGGTATAATTATGAGAGTAATGTGAAGTACGCATATAGAATGTTAAGAAGATAGCAATCTCTATTATTCAAAGCTAATCACTGATCTCTTAATATCTATGGATATCAGTGAGCATTATATAGGCGATCACTATGTGCTACAGCTGTCTATGATGCTGTGTGCTATGTCTCTTCTCATTAATTCTGATGTGTTCTGTGTTCTTCTATTGTCATATAGCTATTTTCTAATATAGATATCTCTGTTGTATCTGTTACAATTATCTCTCTTCTTCAAAGGCCTGGTTCTCAGAGCTTCTTACTGTGACATGTGAAGTTCATAATATGTGCTGTGTGGTTGATATTGTATGAAGTTTGCAGAATTGAGCTGGATTAATTGTTGAGATTAATTCTGAAGTGTTGCTGTTTTGAGAGAATGTTTTTTCATCTTTGATGTCATTGCAGTTCAATCATGATTTAGACACAACTTCTGAACCTCTTTTCTTTGACTTTTACATCAAAAAATCATACTCTAACAAAATCATCATCATCATCATCATCAATGATTTTTTATTTAAAAAGAATATATTAATTTATCAAACAAAGTATGCTGTATTCTTCTATGTGATTTTTATTGTGAAATTCAAAGTTTTGATTGTGTGGTTGTGTTTTCCATTTTGAATTGAGTTTTGTGTTGTTGCAATCTCTTTGATCAACATTGCAATATTGATTTCAATCTTCAATATCTGTTTTTCTTTCTTATTGCTTTTGCTTCTTCTTCTTCTTTGAACAAGGTCTTGATACTGATTAAAGTTATGATAGAATGTCAGAACCAGCTGTTTTCATTGCTGGTTTGAAGTCTATGAAGAGTGATATACTGTCTATCATCAAGAGCATTTGCTTGGATTGTCTGAAGAGATTGCAGAATCCTTCAGTATATTCTTGCTTTGTGAATGATGGATGAACATGTTGTCATATCTGTCATATATCAAATAGAAGTTGTGCTGCTGTAAGTTTTCTTAAACTAAGATTGTTATGAATACTAATGAATTATAGATATCTGAGTGCTTTCATGAAACTGATCAATTTTTGATCAATGAATTTCACAAGATGCTGCTCTTCAATGAAGTTTTGAATAAGAGATTTGTCATATATCAAACTGTCATTGTGAGGTTTGTACTTGATGTGCAGATCTATAAGAATGTAGATGAGATTCTAGAATTCTATATGAACTCTGATGATCTGTTATCACAGCAGAATGTGATATTTGATTATAGCAGTGTTTCAAAAAGTGTGTTTTTGTGTTCTGTTATTACATCAGTGTCATCCTTGCTGAGTCAAGATCTTGATATGTTATTTGAGTTGACTGATAATGTAAATGAAAATGAGGAAGCAGATGGTTCTGTTGAAGTGTTAGAAAGAAATACAGCAGCATATTGCTGTCATTGTATTTGACATTTGACAATGTCCCTCCATCATCATTGTGAGTCTGCTGAGAATTGATGCAAAAAATGCAAGCACTGCTTGATGATGAAGCATGTCTGTGTTCTGATAAGTTATTATTCAGAACAGATGTTTTTACAGTATATAATATTAACTTTCTATTAGATGTCAGTGGATGCTATTGAATTGGCTCAGATGATTATCAACACTGCTGAGAATCTAATTGTTGCTGATGCAGATGCTTTGAATGTTAATGTTTTGTAGAATGTTGTAACTGTGATGATTAAATTCTTTGCTGTGAAGATTCAGAAGATTCAATGAGATGATTCTTCTGAAACTTCAGCTGAAATGATGATTGATGAGATCTCAGTGATTACATTGCTGATTGCAGCTCTCAAGTCATTGTTGAAATGTTGTGCTTTGTCAGTTGAGAAAATCTGAGATAATAAGCAGATTTGTCTTGATGACAATTTATTGAATGACACTGGCCAAGCTGAGGCAGATCTGTTTTTTAATCTCTGAGTGAAATAAGTATATTCAGCAGTCATTGTTGTCTTCTTTGTTTTTGTTTACTGACTGACTTCTGATAGATTTTATTAAACTGTTTCAAGTACTTCTGACTGTTCATCAAATTTTCCTCAGATTCCCAAGAATTATCTGTGTCTGTACAATCTTTTCATTTGATAAGATATTGTGTTTGACCACAGTATTGACATTTGTCTAATATAGCTTCAACTTTTCATTTCTCTTGTGTGTCTATAATTATCAGTTCTGCTTGTGGGATTTGTCTGTTGTATGTGTGATAAGGTTCAAGAAGAGAAACATGAAATATGGAATGAATTTCTTTATATTGTGATGTGAGTTTCAGTTTGTACACCTGTGTACTGTGGATATCAATTATTTGGAAGGAATTCAAAAATCAATGATCTAGTTTGAGTGAGAGTTGCAAGGTGGATATATTTTTTGCATGCAGCATTATCCAGTTCTCTATCTTGAAGTTTTTTGATATATAGTGCTGATTGTGATACTTTTTCTCAGCTGCTTTGACAGCTTTCAGACATTCTTGAATCTTGTTCTCCACTTGCTTCATCTGTTCCACTTATTTCATCACTGATTTTGACACACCCATGCTTGGGGGTTCCATGTCTATGTGAAGTTCAGTTGATTGGCTGATCATTGCTTCAGATGATGTCATTTTTATCAATGTGTGAAAGATGTTGTTATATACTCATTGCATCAGAGGAATCCATTCTATTCAATTATCTTGCTGATAGCTGCAATATGTGTGAAGATAATGTTCAATCATCTGGTTCAATTGTTCTGTCTGGCTGTCAATTTGTGGGTGGAATGCCATCGATAATTTTTGTTGAACATGGAGCAGATAACACAATGTTGATCAAAACTTGCTATTTATTAATGAATCTCAGTTGCTAATAATGTTTGCAGATAGATCAAAGTTCTTCACAACTCTCTATACAATAATATTCACAAGTTCTTCTGCATCTAGCTCTGAAGATGTGGACACAATTATAGCTCATTTGATGAATAAATCAACAAATATAACAATAGTATTATAGATTTGACTTCTCTTTTTATTATCTGGCAGGTCTTCAATAAAGTTCATGCTAATTGTATGTCATTTCTTATCTGACACTGAATGTGGTTGTAGCAACTTGTACAGCTTGTGCTGCAGTATCTTGACATGTTGGCAAACATTGCAAGTTCTCACATATTCTGCAATCTCATTGCTCATATCATGTCATAAGTACTTGTATTTGATTGCTTTGATGATTTTGTCACATCCAAAATGGCTATTCTGAATCTGCAGTAAGAGTTCAATGATAGATTTGACTATCTCTTCATAATAGACTGTCTCAGATTCAAATATCTTGACAGCTAGAATCTGTGACATCAGAGTCTCTAGATTTAATCTTGTAATGTCTGTAATCTCATTCTCATCTGCAGATGTGTTCTTTATTCTGCAGAGGTTGTTGTCATTGATGACTATAGATCTCTTTGCTCAACAATTTTCATTAGCTTGCAGATCTTTTCACATCATCTTGATACATTGATCTAACTTTGTGTTTTCTTTTATCTTTAGTGACTTAAAGATTCTCTTATATAGCTTCTCTTGCAGAGTAGAGAGCTCTGTCAAGAGAGCTGCATGTTTTACAAAATCTAAATGACAACTTGATGCATCTGTGAGATTATTTTTCTCAGAACAGTGCTCTATTTCAAAATTGAACACTGAGAGTATTTCCATTCAGTGAATCTGATGCTTATTTAGCTGCTTCATTATTATGAAATGCTGAAGATTGATATGATCAGATAAAACAGTTATTGAGTGTCTGCTACTATATAAGTAGTGATATCATTGTCTGAAAGCTTCTACAATCAGTAATATTTCTAGATCATATGTTTGATAACATCTTTCTGTTTCTGTGAGCTTTCTAGATCAAAACATGATTGAGTGTCAGTGATCATCATTCATTAATTGTGATATTACTGTGGTGATTGCAACATCAGATTCATCCATTTCTATATGAAGTTTTTGCTGTGAATCAAAGTGGATCAACAATGATGCTTTTGTAAAGCATTCTTTTAACTGCAAAATTGTGTGTTTGCAGTTTTTGTCTAACTGAACAGATGTGTTATTCTTCCCTCTTTTTGTTTCATAATCTTTTAACAATTTGATCAGAGGTGCTGTTATTATTGAGAACTTGTATATGAATTGATGATAGAAATTGACAAATTCTAGAAATATTTGCAATTTGTTTATAGTTTGCAGTTCTGATCAATCTAGAATTGTGTTGATGTGGTGTTTCTTGACAGTAATGCTCTGTGTGGTAATCATGAAACTCAAAAATCCAATTTCTGTTGTATAGAATGTACACTTACTAAGTTTGGTATATAGTCTTCATCATCTTAATCATTCCAGCATGTTCTTAACATGGATGACATGCTTGTCAAGTGTGTTTGAATAGATTATGATATTGTCAAGATAAGCCACACAATATACATCTAAAAGGTCACTGAGAGCTTTGTTGATATAAGATTGAAAGATCACAGAGACATTGATTAGCTCAAAAGATAAGACTAGATATTCAAAGTGTTCATATTATGTTTGAAATGCTGTTTTTCATTCATCTTTTATTTGTATGTGAATTCTATGATATGTGTCTCTAAGGTTCAGCTGTGTATATATTTTGGCATCTGCTAATCTATCAAGTATTTCACTTATTAAGAGCAGTGAGTATTGATTCTTGACTGTTATTTCATTCAATTCTTGATAATCCACACAAAGATGCAGAGTTTCATCTTTCTTTGATATGAATAACACTGATGTGCTGGCTGGACTCTTGAATGAATGTATTCAATTCTTCTCTAATGTTTTTTTGATATATTCTTGAAGAACAGAGAGTTCTTGAGATGATAAGTTATATATTAATTGATATAAGAGTTTCTTATCAGATTTGAGATCTATAATATGATTGTGAGATGTGTGTTCTGTGTCAGATATGTTTTCTTGAAATACATCAAGATAATCTTTATAATCATCTGAAATATTTGACTCAGTTGCTGCACTTGCAGCTCATAATGATAAAGCAGTGAATATAATATTGTCATCATCAATTAGTGTTGTGAATTCTTTAGCAGTATTCAGATGTATATGATTAATATTTGATACTTTTCTATAGATTCAACATCTTTGCATTCAATTGATATCAAGATTCACAGCTTTCAACCACAGCATGCTCAAAATTATATCATATTCACTAATATCAGCTTCTTTGAAATGATGGAATTCTTCTTGGAGAATATGTTCATCATTGATAATCTTCATTGCAGCTCTTTGTTGTTCATATGATTTAATCTTATGATTATCAACTGCTTCCACTACTTTTGATTTATCTTCTGTCTTTGAGAAATATTTTGATGCTCAGATGTGAGACATGAAGTTTGCATCTGTGTCAGAATTCACTAATGTTCACATCATCAATCATTCCACTTCTGTCAGTATTCATGTATTCATCATCAATAATTGTTTATCTCACAGTCTAGTTGTTTGTATTCTCAATGCAGCAGCTGCTTCTACAATTGAAATTGTTGATTTTTTACTTATTGAACTTGATTGTACTTTTTGAGATGTAACATTCAATAATCATTTGCAATATGACTCTTCTTATGACAGTGAGAACACTTCTTCATTCAATTATATTTATCTTTTTTGATTTGTTCAGTTGAATCTGTTTGTTTCTCTCATTTTCTTTTGTTTTGATGATTGCTAGATCTATCAGAATGATGCTGATTCTCTACAAATATTGCAGATTTTTCTTTATGAATAGCATGTTGTTGCTTTGATATATTTTTCTTGAGAGTCTATAGAGTTCAAAGCAATTCTTTGTAGTTCTGAGACTCTTGATTTTGATGATTGAGTTCTGTGTGTAATATTTTCAATGTCTTACTATATAAGTTATCCATTCTTTGTTCTTTGCTATATAGAGGTAAGTAGTACTCTCAGTCTTTGAGATATTTAGAGAAATTGTGTATTGATTGTCATTTTTATTGTTTCATATCTTGAAACTTTTGACTCATCAATTGATGTTGGTTCTGTGGATTGTTAATTTGTATTTCTAGATGTGATAGCATATCATCAAAAGTCAACAGTATTGCTCCTCCATGTCTCTCATATGATGATACAAAATTCAATCATTTTTGCTTAACATGAATGTCAAAATAGAGTTTAACATCATTTATCTTGTGTTCTTTCTTTTGATAATACTGATGATGATGTGTAAAAAAAGTCAATATGTGATCTTTATAGTTCTTGAATTCTAATATATTTTTTTCTTGATAATAGTTTTTAATCTCTAATCTCAGTGGTGTTTCATTATCATCATCTGTATTGTTCACAGATCAATTTTGTAGCAGTTCTGTGGTGATATTCTGAGTTAATTAAGACTCAATGAAAGTATCTTCATAAATCTGCACTTTCAACTTGTTGAGTCATTGTTGTGCATGCAGAATAGCTAATTACTGCTCTTGTTCATGAATTTGATTGTTCAACTGTTGCAAACACACATTGTGATCATCAGAGACAGTAGAGGATTCAGATTGGTTTTCAAAAAATCTTGTGCATATTGAGATCATCTTGCATATTTTAACTAACATTGCATGCTTTATTGTAGATGTGTGTAACAATGGACCACTCAAATAGAGTTATGAGCAATTAGAATTGTAAGAGATGGTTGTAGATATAATTATGAGAGTAGTGTGAAGTACACATGTAGAATGTTAAGAAGATAGCAATCTCTATTATTCAAAGCTAATCACTGATCTTCTAATATCTACAGATATCAGTGAGCATTATATAGACAATCATCATACACTACAGCCATCTATAATGCTGTGCACTATATCCCTTCTCATTAATTCTGGTGTGTTCTGTGTTCTTCTATCGCCATATAGCTATTTTCTAATATAGATATCTCCGTTGCGCCTATTACATATATAATATATGAAGAATAGACTGAATATACATATTGACTTACACTATATTGAGCAGATTAAAGAATATGCAGTATTCAACAACTGCAATATTCTGATGAAAGAGGACAAACATCAGAACTACAAAAATCTAGTGCAGTGAACAAATCATTGAAATGTGAAAAAAATACTGCTTTTGCAGAAGAGCTTTCACTGAATCTTGCAACTAGTATTAAGAGATTTCTTTGACAGATCTGATATGCATCTGACTCAGAAGATTCAAGAGTTATACATAGTTTGCTCAGCACTGTTCAATAATCTGCTGAGAATGAATGAAGAAGCTGATGAGAATGATGATTTGCTGAATTACTCTGTCAAGTTAAAGTCAACAAAAGATTATATTGTTTCAAAGATTTTTGATCATCTATCATCAAACAAGATGTTAGAGAAAGTTGATATACAATTTACAAATCTCTTCAAGTTTGAATTACTTCATTCATTTCTCAATAAGCTGCAAGAATTCTATAACATCAATTGAAATAAGCTCTCAGTTTTGAAATCAAATCATCATTCAATACTTTTCTATAATAAGTTGACATTCTCAGTTCAGTATATCTATTCAATCATTTGATCTGTTATTGACTTACTAATATATAAACCAGAGAGCATATTCATCAAATCTCTTTCATGAAAGAGAATATCATTCAATATTGAGAGAGTGAGCTTGACTGAATTACAATTATATTTGTTCATGAAATGGAAGGAGTTAAGTGGATTTTTTTTACATTTATTTCTGTATATCATATCATACATGATCATCTGCTGAATCTGCTGATTTTACAAGAGAATTTCAACAATTACACTATTGTTGAGCTTTCAGCAGTTCAAAAGACAGCATTGCATGACATCTCAATACTGAATAGTAATGAAAATGACAGTCACTTAGTGTATGAATCTCAGGCAAGAAGATATTTACATTGTACTTGGGATATCTCATTTCTTTAGATAGTAGTTTGATTTGTATAGAGTAGTTAGTCTAGTTTAATAGCTGCAAGCATTGATTTCACTGACAGAACAGTATATTGTGACTCACAGTATCTCAGTAGTATCTTGATGATGGCATTCACTGATTATGTGGTTACTGAACAGTGCACTGATGGTGTCAAGAAGTTCTGCACCATTTCAATGCCATCTTGATGTTGAATTATCAGCAACATGTCACTGATATCACTGATAGAACATGTGTTGCGAGCGGCGACACGTGACGGGCGTGGAATGGTGGAATCACCGTGGAACCACCGTAAATTAACCCTACATTCTTCCGGTATGGTTGCATGAACCGAGCTTCAGGGAGCTCAGACACTGACCAGAACTTCATAGTCGCTACCAGCAAGTGTGGAGGAACTAGGATATCACTTTCCAACCTCACCAGCTCGGTTTGCTTGCATCCCATCCACGGCGGAGTGACCTCGAAATAGTTATAGCTACAGCGTTTCATGCCTCCTGGCTGTTGCTACGCTAGGTACCTAGGTACTTTCGACACTGCTAGATTTATTCGGTCACCAATGTATGTGTCACGACGTCCCTGAATGCCTATCCCCGTCTCCAGCTCCGTATTTCAAGCAATCCTACGAGACAGCCCCACACAGCGCAAGCCTTTTATAATACATACTAGTACATATACGAATTCATGTCAAACAAGATGAGTCGCGCGAAAACAACGGCGACGATCGGAATCGTCTCCTCCAAATGCTCAAAACCGCCCAGGTTCGTCCCTCCCCGGCAACGCTATTTCGCAGTCCGTTACACGCCTGAAAACACGCCCACACTGCGTGCAAAGGGATTTTCCAATGACAGCCACATCAATCTGTACGCCCTTCGACCCAAAATCGAATATATGTGGGCGACGCGAGAGAAGGGTTGTCTTTGGTGGTCTGCTTCAACCCACGGAGACATCACGTCGGAGAGGAGTGTTATACGGTCATGGTGCGCGAGACGGGTGAGGACCGCATTTAGAGACGCATTGAAGGAGCGCGGGTACGACAAGACAGGGCGAAGGATACAGGCTATCAAACAACATGAGCAACGGATACAAGATGGGCGGCCGCTGTCGCAGTTAGAAGCCTTGAAAGGGACTTTGGAGATTAACTTCCGACTTGCTGTCAAAGCCGCAGAATACACGGATATCGTACGGGAAGCTGGGATCCTCATTGACAGGATTGAAGCCTACCTCCAGAAGATCGGTGGAAGCGAGGGAAATGCGAAGAATCCTGGCTATGCTGTCGAGCGTAGCAAAGATGGCATGCCTCCATCGTAGGGTAAAGGGAAACGGACTGGCTGCATTATGGCCCTGTTTCTTCCAACTTCCGACAGCTCTTTTGCCCAACGCAATGGGGGATACAAACTGCCTACAGACACAATTTATTGGGGGTAGTTATTTTATCCCAATG
This sequence comes from Histoplasma ohiense, assembly GCA_017607445.1. Classification (NCBI taxonomy): domain Eukaryota; kingdom Fungi; phylum Ascomycota; class Eurotiomycetes; order Onygenales; family Ajellomycetaceae; genus Histoplasma; species Histoplasma ohiense. The sequence goes on along the minus strand of JAEVHH010000006.1, from coordinate 2,058,481 downwards.
GCAGAGGGCGAGCAAATGGTCGCCTTGCGGAATCTTATTCGAGCTATCCTGTACGCCTGGTCCACTGTGTCCCAGATGTTCCCACCTAGCCAAGCCATTATAACTACTGGCTATCCACGGCCAGCTCCTTGACCGCATCGCACCATATTTTCCTGCTTCAACAAATATTCTTCAGGAATTACAACCATGTCATCAGCGAACTCGTCCCATCCCCACATACCCAGCAGGGATGCAAAAGAGCCCTTTTCTACACAGGATCCCGCCTCACTTATTGAGTTCCTTCATCCGAGCTTCAATTTCCTCCCTTGGGATGGTTGGCGGCATGCCTTCTAATATTACCTCCAAAAGTCAGCATCAACAACCAAACACGGGCTAAATATCTTGGATGAATTTATTTTTCATATAACAACCTAGATTTAAGACGTAGACTAACCTTTTGGGATCTGCGGGCCCTTAGCTACGATGTACCGTGCGTCAGGCTTCATCTGTTCACCAGCAGCTGTAGGACCGGCGTTTTCCTGCGTCTGGCTTCGCGTCTGGTACGTGGTCGTGTGATAATTTCCTGCTTGGGAGCCTTGGTTGGATTGGCTAGCCATATTTCTAGCTAGACAGGATGGATGGGATTGTGTAAGAGATGGTGAAAGTTGAGTTGGTTGTAGAATCGCTGGAGACGCCAATGACGGTCTTAGGAAAGCTGTTTCCAATTTAGTTGAGCCTGTTACAGGATAATCGACCAATTTGGGACGTTGGGAAGGAAAGGGATGGATGTGGTTGATGTCGAGAAGTCGAGCGGTTTGGGGTGTTGCGGGCAGGCAGCATGATTTAAATACACACGGCATGCCCCTGGTTCCGATGACATCACCAAGCCGGGAAGAAGCATGGCAGGCCGCCGATGAGAATCGACGGCCTGATAAACTCCATCTACCTAGCATGTAGGTAGCCTTAATTTATACCAGGCAATAGCATTACGCATCGAATATCTTGCCACCCATAGATCCAGAGCATACTATGCAACTGCATTTCTGACTTCGCTGTGTGCTACACAGTAGCATGCGCTGTATTAGACTTCCCTGATACAATGAGAAGCAAGTGCACACTCCATCAATTTCAATAGGTATTTGCAATTACGGACTAATTGATTCTCGTAGATAGCTATTTCCTCCAATAACTCCCATTCAACGAACTTCTCTCGAAGCACTTCTTCCTCCTCTTCACGTAATCCACTGAGGCTGTCCTTGGCTTGGCAAGGCTTGGCACACTCGCCTTCTTCTTTCCCCGATTCCACAACGCTGGACAAAGCCCAACTCCATGCATTCACCCATTCATTCATTCTCCCGCTCTCCTACATCTATATAAACAACTCTTTGATAGCAGTCTCCTTCCGCGGTACTCCTCTCTTCTGCCATATTGCAGGCGGTGCTTAGCGGACAGGGCGGTTTCCAGCTTCCCAACGGCGGCTAGGCAATAACTGCTCCTTGGTCGACATTTTCAATACATTCCGCACGCCCCCATACAAGCACCCGGTTGCCTGCTCAAGGGATATATCAGATCAGCAATGAGCGCCACGGTCATCGAATATAACTGATGAGACCACCGTTATCATCTTTCTGTCCGCGAATACTATCCTTACACCACCGATCATGCCATCCATTCTTACCGATGCGGATAAAGAGACTGTCCGGCGAACGGTTCCCAAACCCTCCAACAAGATACTGGCGGTTGCAGTTGCGCGATTATACGTAGCACATCCAAATCCTCAAAAATGGACCTACACTGGGCTACAAGGAGCTGTGGTTCTTGCTAACGACTTGGTTGGGCATACATTTTGGATTAAGTTGGTTGATGTTTCGGTATGCAAACGCACTGCCTGCTTTGAGCCTATGCCTTCACACATTCGAATGGTTTACATGAATATATAAACTAACGTTGTATGCCTCCGAATAAAGCCCGCTGGTAGAGGCGTTGTATGGGACCAAGAAATTTATGATGGCTTCTCCTATAACCAGGATAGGACCTTTTTCCACACCTTCGAGCTGGAGGAATGTCTTGCGGGATTATCGTTCGCAGATGAGAAGGAGGCAAAGACTTTCTTGAAAAAGGTTCAAGAGCGAGAGAAGAGTGCGAGTAAAGAAACAAAGACGACTCCATTTTCCTCGCTCCGGGGTCAAGGACCGCCTCCAACAACAGGCGGCAAAAGTCATAGTCGTTTTGGGCTTGGTAGCCTCCTTCATCATGGGCATCGATCCTCCTCCGCTCCTACCCATTCCGCTCCTGCGGAATCTATTATACCCCCAAGACAGCCTACTCCACCTCCCGCCCCCGCTCCCCCTCCAACAGTAACAGAGCTTCCAGCAAGCCCGCAACGGAAGCAGACGTCCGCCTTAGATACGATAGATCCGTCATGGAAGGGCTTGCTCGACGAGCTACTTGCCATGGGCATTACAGAGGACCAAATAGCGGAAAATTCGGATTTTATCAAAGCGTATATCGAGCAGAAGCAGGCCGATGAGCTGAACGGTATATCGAAGGAAGCCCCGCCGGATTCCCAAAGGAAAGCGAAAGCTCCACCTCCACCTCCGCCACCAAATGCCCCACCAGCAGCAGCCCTCAGCCCCCAGAATACAGGAAAGAGGGGTGCACCTCCTCCTCCGCCACCAGCACGACGTGGCCGCGCTCCCTCCCCACCACCTGCACGCGAGCCTTCTCCCCCATCCCCGCCCCGGGAACCTTCTCCAGTTCGACCACGCTTCAAGGCACCCCCTCCCATCGCGGATGCGGGCAAATTCGCCAATGCTCTCCCGGGAAGCCATAGGGCTTCATCAGGTTCAAATGCAGCCCGACCGGGAGTACCAGCCCCGCCGCTGCCACCAAAAACTCCTTTGGAAGGAGAACGAAAAGTGTCCGCCCCACAACTGCCCAGTCGAAACCCAGTCCTCCCGGCTCGGCGTGAAGTTAGTCCTGGATTACCTCCAGCTTTACCACCCAAGATTCCCCATGCTACTCCTCCGCCCCCGCCACCACGCCCTCAAGCTTCTCCAACTTCAACTCCCCAGTCACAACACCTGCTGCCGCCGCAAACAGTCCCAGTACCACTCCCAGTGCGTCCTGCACCGCCGCCCACATCAGCTCCTGCACCGCCTCCTCCTCCGCCTCCGGCTCCCGCACCAGGACCAGTACCGTCATCGAGCCCCACGCCACCTCCACCTCCACCTCCCGCTAGCACTGGACCGGCCCCGCCCCCCCCCCCCGCCTCCGACTACTGGTCTTCCTCGCCCTCCTCCCCGTCCTGCACCTTCAAATAGTGTCCCTCCACCACCTCCTCCTCCCTCTGGAGGCGCCCCTCCACCCCCACCTCCTCCATCTGCTGGTGCGCCTCCTCCTCCTCCTCCTCCTCCTCCACCGCCGCCGCCGCCAGGTTCCGCAGCTAACAGCGCTGGTCCTCCGCCGCCACCGCCAGCGTCATCAGCACTCCCGTCGTCCCTTCCCAAATCACCAGGGAACGACGATCTTCTAGCTTCAATCCGTGCAGGAACAGGTCTTCGAAAAGTCAAAGACAGCGAGAAACGAGATCGAAGCGCTGCCATGGTTCCAGGTGCAAGCAGCGAGACTCCTTCCTCACCAGCGTCAGGCTCAGGGAGCGCAGATCCAAATTCGATGCTGGGGTCTCTTCAAGCGGCATTGAATAAGCGGAAGCAGAAAGTTAGTGGCAGTGGTATGTCTTCTATCTCTTTGTCCTTTTTTATTTAACTCCCCAGTCTACCTCTAATCCCTTCTCCTGAAGGATTCAGGGAAAAAAAAACTAACAAATTTGCAGATGATGAAAAGTCCGATGATGAGTGGTGAGCGTGGTTTTGATCTTTGTTTTGGTCCTGGTTTTGGTCATCATGGTCATCCTTATGGATCCATTTGCTGCCAGCCTTCCTGTTCTGTTGATTCAGCGGTAGCAATGTCATACAATACTGTTAAGACCGTCTGCCTGGGACACAGGCATTTGGTAACCTTTTTGCGCGCCTTCTTTTCGCTGTCTTGCCTAGGGATAAAAATAGCCTTCTTGATTAAGGGACGGCATTCTATTTACTGGCGAGTTAAATTAGGTTTTATAATCAAGGTAAAATAGAGATTTCGCGAAAATGCTTCATTGCCACTCGTCCTGGATTGGCGATGGAGGCATGCTGCTCTAATCACCTTTCCTGAGTGATAACATGCTCCACACCCATCGGCTAAACCCCCTTACGTATGATCAGTGTTTGTAGCCTCCTTCATCAAGACTTGCCCTCAAAAAACGTATGCAGATAGATGACTTCTTCCCAGCATTATGTGATCAGGGTAGCTTGACCTAGCTATGGAGCATGCTGCAACGCAGTTGACGTAGTCGAAATGGTTGGTCGGGTTATATAAACAATGTCACTTCATTTTTTTTAAAAAAAAAAAAAAAAAAAAAAAAAAAAAAAAAAGCAATAGATTCCAAAATTGTAAAATCAATAATAATAAATCCAATACTAGGCTGGCGTTGGGAGGGAGAGTGCTAACTTTGGCTGATTCCAACTGATATATACGGCGTAGAAGATATAAGATTTTAAGACACAACTGCAAACGAAGCCCAATACAGAGCAGTTACTCCATTTATCAAGTTTTTTTTATTTTTTTTTTGTTTTTTCCTTTTCTTGTTCCAGGTCTTGCCTACGGTGCCGTGGAATGTTTACACTCTGGGTTACCCTTAGATCTGAATCCTATAACGGGTTTTGGCTGTTGGCATCACTATCACTAATGTTAGGCCGCTGGCTCAATCACTATACCAGCTCCATGTATGGTAGCAGAAGGGCAAACCCAATCCAAACCCCGCAAGCGCCTTGCTGCGCCAATCAGAGCAGTTCATTTTGCAGGGCTCCCAAGCTCAAAAAAGGTACCGGATAACTCTATCCGAACCCGACTCTGATGTTTTATCCCATTGATACTGATACTGGCTTCATTTCTCCTTCACCTTCCGCGGTGTGTAGAATTGGTAGAACGCCAGAATTCGAGGGACAACAACCCACCAGATATAATCAACAACCGGGGAATTTGAAGGCGAAAAATCAGCTGGCTCGGGGATATCTGGCAATTTCCAAGAGTGGCATCTGCAATTTCAGCAATGTAGATAGATGCCAAGGGAAAAAAGACCCTCTCGAACACAGAGCTGTTGACGGGCAAAGCATAATTGGGCCTTGATGAAGAGATTTCTCCGTTGATCGGACAGTTGCTAAGCCTTCTCAGGCTAAAGGGTTTTTTCAATCACTCTCTAGCGGGCTTCGAAGCAGCAATGCCTCGACGTCAATTTGCCCCGATCAATCGGCTATCCCGATTGAGTTCAATGGTAGGCTCCATTACCTCTAGCATTCTAATGTGAGCCTCGTATTTATGCGATTTCGATCATAAGAGATCAACAGGGGGGGGGACCAGTCCATTTTGTCCCCCTATATTTATTTTGGTCTCCCCTTAAAACACCCAAAAAAAAAGAGAGAGAGGAAGAACAAACTTTCCACTCTTTTGAACCAACTTCATCGTCGCTCATTTTTCGATTTTGTGTTCGATACTTCTAGCGCCTGGATTTGTCTTCACATTTTCAAATCCTCCATCCCCGGAAACATGCACATCTCCTTGGCTGTGATATCGCTCGGCCTTGTTGGCCTGAGCCGTGCCCAAAAAAAGAGCATCGTGACGGATCTGACGTTTCCTGCTATAGTGGACCCGCAGCCCATTGTGGCCTCTGTGGTCAAGGCGGTAAGATGAATGAACTGTAGGGAGTAGCCTGGATATATATTTTGGCGCACTAAGCAGAGGGAGAACTGAACCCAAGGCTAATATTATTTTCCTCTTGTTTTAGGACCAAACCGAGACCGTACTCCATCTGCAGTGTGCCGAAGGAACCGACGATACCGAGTGCGGCGCACCAAGCATAACCTACACCCATATACCACCAAGGATGGTGGCAATAGAGTTTCAGGGTGATGGTGAAGATGAAGACGGGTAAGTCCTTCATACTTCTCTCCATTCCGTATCCCATTCCGCCATCCCTTTCCCCCCTCCCTACGAGAAAAGAGAGGGGAAGAAAAAACAAAAACATAACTCATAATTTCGCGCAGCTCGGTACAGTATTCCCTCGAATGCAAAATCCCAGGTGCATCGGCCGACTGTACGAAGATCATAAAATCTTCTCAACCAGGTGGAGTCTGGTCCACCATGTCTTCGGCAACTACCCAATTCCCCACGGCCAGCTTTATCACTACCTGGAGGGTCACCATTACAGCAGGCCTGGAGAAGCTGGAAGGCGTTTCCGCCACTCCAGCACCATCCGCCAGTGCAGGAGTCAAGCAGACTGGAAGTGCTACGCAGACCGACAATGCTCCTCCACCCACTACTGGGACCAATGCGCCCTCCTCCAGTACTAGCGCCGGTTCAGCTGCAATGCCTCTGGTCACCGCAGCTGCCAACTGGGGTGTTGTCGGCGGCGCTGCCGTGGCAGCCGTGGCTCTTGTTTTGTAAACAGAATTTCCGGTGAGGGGAAGCGAGATGGGGTGTATATCCAGTTTGGGTGATTTGATTTATGTGCGATACGGTAGCTGCTGTTGTCCATCGCAGCTTCTCTCTCTATATATATAGGAATTTTGCAAACTCTCTAGGACAGGGAATCTCTATAAGCATGTCGTTGAGGCTATGTAATTCAGTGAAGATTTATTTGCTCTTAAGAATACGACTCAAATACTACTGTCGGACAGAACATTCATCATTGTCGATTTATAACCGTAAACCTTCGGAAGGACAGATTTAACGGCACTCCTCTGTTCGAGCACGGTAGTTAGTTGTCCGGCAAACACACAAAGCTCTTCCATATTTAACCTTTTATCCAAAGTTTGACTGGCAGATTAATGCTGCGAAGGGGCGGGTGGCGCGACTGTGCACAGATGGCTTTGAATAAAGGTAACCGAACAACAGCAGGTGAGATGGGAAGCAAACAGAATTTGTTAGTAAGTTATATAATGTATGGCATCTGCAAAAGACGATAACTCGCAGGGAATTGTCACCAGAGTTGGAATTTGAGAATCTAACTCCCTTGATGCTTTATGAATACTCTAAGAAATCTACGGGTGATACATAGCATTCCACAGCCTGCCTGCCCCCCGTAATTATGGCGCCAAAAGTACTATTCTTTGTGGCATGGAGATGGCGTGGAGATGGTAGTGATTAAGTTTAAAGTTAGCGATCAAGTCCACTCTTAGTTACAAGGACATAAGTTGTGGCTGGCAAACATGAACAAGATTCCGCTTGTCATTTAAAGAAAATGATGGTTGTCTCTCAAATGCAAGCATTAGGATGGCCTAAGAAAGTGGGAGGAGGAATGGCGTTAATTTCTGCAATGAGCAATCACGTCTTAAATGAATCTTGTATCTTTTTTTCTTGATGCTTCAAGAGGAATACATATATAGTGTCCTAGAAACCGTCTGATCAGCTGTGCTAGATTTGGTTTCCATCAAATCTACCTGTTGATCTCTATAGAACGAAGTGCTTCTAGCTTCGATTTTGGGGTGGACAACTTCGTACTAGGCATAGCTTTATGTGTGGAACTGTGATGACCACTGTTTCAAGATCAAGATCTCGTAGGAAAGTTTCAACATCATCGGCAGTGAACACAAAAGTAGCAGGTTCGCTGATTTCGCGAAGCCAATAGCCATACTGCATGATCAACCACCGTAGAGTGTGGCCATGTTTTTTCTGTAGTGCTACCAAATGGTCTTTTGTAGGTGGAGGATGGGGGACAGAGTTACCAAGGCCGCGGGCATCACAGTCAGTAACCCAACGAAATTCGACAAGTGGATGTATATTCAGAATCACTTCAGGCGTCAAAATCCATTCAAACCCGTCATCGGATTGAGGGTGGTGGAGTATATAGCAGAAGTTCAGCTCTAAGAGAGAAGGCAAATTTCGCTCTGAGAGTACTTCAATCAGATGCTGAGATCTAGTGTGTGCCGGAAGACAGCCGTACAAATGTAGGGCTTGGAGTCTAGGAAACATTGGTCTCTCTGGAATAGAGGCATAGCCAGTTACCCCACTCTCCACGATGGGGTCGTGGGGAGAGAAGAGGAGAAAAAGAGGCAGTGAGTGGGGGTCAAAAGAAAAGACGAGTGTCTCTAGGTCACTAAACCGCTGTAAAGCTTCCGCAAAGATTCTATGGACTCGGTTGCACTCTGCGGGATTCGTATCCCAGAAGGAGTGCTTGTCGAAAAATGATCGGTGCAGGCGAAGCTCACGTAAATTTGAAGACAGACGATTTATCAGCGAGATACTTTGCTCGAAAACATTTTCAGCCGCCACAGTGTCTTCAGCGAAATCTTTGTCCGAATCGATGTTGCTTAGTGACATATGAATTCGCCTTACGAAACTCAGCTTTCCATGCTCAAGCATATCAAAGAATCGCTGAAGGTCTCGGACCGTGTAGACGCGAAAGTTGCCTCTGAGTAGGAGAATACGAGTCGTAAGCGCGTTTACGCGGCGGGAGGTAAGCAACAGTGCGAGAGAAACTGAAAAACGTCCATTTATCACCCTGTCCATCTGGGGTGTGCTGCAATAGGTAACACTGAAGTTGAAAGAACGGATGGCCATTTCAATCACCTCCTCAAGCAAAAAATCGGGCAAATCCAGGAGTGACGGCATATGGTAGGGTTCAAGACAGCTTCTATGCCAGTTTCACGCGGAATGTACGGCCAATGCCACTCTGATATGAGACAAAGAACACTGAAGGCGATTTTGGCAGAGGCGACTTTGCTCTGGCATGGGGATTTTAGGTTGCTATCCCTGATGGAAGTGGGGCTCCGTTCAGCTGTAGTTGGGCATGCGTATAGCGTCACGTTTTATGCTTACAGCGTATTTCCCCGAGCTCGGTGGAGCATTGACTCTTGAGGAGATAGAAATATCAAACCCTTTGAAACCCTGCTAAAGTCTAGTTGATTTTGACCCATCTCTTTATAAAGTGCTTTCTGACGGGGAAAACGACGAGATGAGTGAAGTGGGTTGAATCGTTCCCTTATTGGATTGTGGATCGGCCTAATCATGTACCCGATGGGTTTTGATCGTCGACTCCATAAATACAATACAAAAATAGGGTCTTGGTGTCTGTGAGGATTACTGCACAGTCAAATCCATTTAGTTTACAGATATACTGTCTCACTTCATCTGAATATTCTTCCAGTCTGGGAAGATATTATCAGCTGACTCTTCCCAAGAGCTGTATAAATTGATCAAGTTCAATTCAATACAGATCTCAGGAGCTGAAGATTCAGTGAATTTCTGAAGAGAATGATATGAATGACTTCTTCAGCAGTGTTTTCCTCACAATATTGTAGATCTCATCTTTTTTTTATAGCACTATGTTCCTTTTTTTGAGTTAAAAAAAAAATATTATGGCGGAGAAACATTCAGCCGACCTCCGACAAAAAACTAAGGTCGAACATCCATTCCTGAACAATAAGCAGCAAGGGAGTAAGCGGTCGGGCTGTTATTACTTTGTTTGCAAACAAGAAAGATCCTCATATGAGGTTGAGAGATGGTGGCCCCATCATCTACCCTCAAGCCCTCAGTTCCGTCCGCGAATCTGCTCCGGTTCCTCCGTTCCCAGTCCGAAACCTCTGCACACCATTACTTCTTCTCCCCCAACACCCCGCCCGTTGCGCATCCGCATTCGCTTCCGCCAGCATGCCCATGGCGTTTCCGATCCCAAGCTCAATCCCAAAGAAGATATACACTTTCCGCATTTCAGCAACGGTCACTTGACAAATATAAGCATAACATTCAAACAAATGTGCTGCACAATCAGCCGTGCTCCGCAACCCTCGAAGCTTCTCTCTTCCCTTTCCTCACCGCGCGGCCAGGAAAGTCAACAAATAACACATCCTCATTATCAGCAATATCATCGGTAGCTGCGTCGGCTGCAGCTCCGCGAGCAACGCTGAATAGCCTGAACTTGCGTGGGAGATATGGCTATCTGCAAGCTTTCAGTGGTACAGCGAGGAGAAAGGGGCGGGGCCAGGGTTTTATGCGACGGTTGTTTGGTCTACGAGTATCTGAACGTGATGACAGACGCGAGTTGTGGCCGAGTGATTTGCCTATTGGCCCTGTGATGGAGGATGGGCATGAAGGGAACATGTTTGTGACAGGGCGGTCGTTGGCGATGAAAGCCATGAATGAGCCGCGGTTGAGATGCACGGAGCTGGATGAGAATGGAAATGTGACGCTTGTTAGTGGGGAGTTTAAGAAGAGCGAATTGACTGCTAAGGTACGGATTCTATTATTGCCATGGAGGGTGCCAAGTGGATGAGCTAACTTCCGTTCGATGTGAACGGATACAGTACGGCCTGCTTCCCCGTGATCTTCGTAAGATCGACTCCTCCGTCCTTCCACATATTCTTGTCCGCCACAGTGCTATTTTAATCAGCCTTCTGCATCTCCGGGTTCTGATAAAGTCGGACCGGGTTTTGGTATTTGATGCGTACGGCTCGACTGACTCGTACACACAGTCGGTATTCATGTATGATCTGGAAGGAAAACTACGTCAGAAAGAGGCGGCAGGCCGGCAGTCCTCACCTGGCGCTCTTCCATACGAATTCCGCGCTCTGGAAGCGGTTCTGGTCAGCGTGACCACTGGACTTGAGGCTGAGTTTGAAGGAGTAAGGGAGCCTGTTGTGCGTGTTCTTCGGGCTCTGGAAGAGGATATAGACAGAGACAAGTTACGGCGCCTCCTGATATACTCCAAGAGGTTGGGCACGTTCGAGCAGAAAGCTAGACTAGTACGCGATGCGATTGAGGATCTGCTGGAAGCTGATGATGACTTGACGGCAATGTATTTATCAGAAAAAGCGCAAGGCGTGCATAGGCAGGAGGTCGATCATCAAGAGATTGAAATGCTGCTCGAGTCCTATCACAAAGTCTGCGATGAAATCGTTCAAGCCAGTGGAAATCTAGTTACCAACATTCGAAACACGGAGGAAATGTATGACTTTAGCCCCACAATCTTCACATCTCCATCAAACTACATCAAACTGCAAAACGCTAACATTGTTACCTATCCCCCCAGTGTGAAAGCAATCCTCGACGCCAACCGCAACTCCCTCATGCTCCTCGATCTCAAATTCAGCATCGGCACCCTCGGCTTAGCAGCCGGAACCCTTTGCTCCGCACTCTATGGCATGAACTTAAAAAACTTCCTAGAAGAATCCGACATAGGTTTCACCGCCGTGTCCGGTGTCTGTTTCGCCTTTACCGCCTTCGTGTGCGCATATGGGCTCATGAAACTGCGGAAAGTGCAGCGTGTACGGATGTGGGGGGAGGCAGGGTTGCATGACCGTAGTATTGGCGCCCTGGGGCTCAGGAGTGATAGGCGTGCGGCTAATCGGACTGATTGGCGTTCTGATTTTGTTGGCCCCCTCTGGACGGGGTTGGCTGGTGAGACCCGTGGGGAGAGGTTGAAGAGACTTCGACAGAGGGTTGCGGCTTCTGCGCCTGCTTCGGTGACTCCTCCGATTGCGAAGAATGCTCATGGTTTTGAGAAGCAATACAAAGTGCAGCGGCAGCGGCAGCAGCAGCAGCAGCAACATCCGCAGTTGACGGACCATGATGGAGTTGATACCAGCAGCGCGGAACCAGAGCTGGCAAGTACAGCCATCAGCTCTGCCTCTCGATAGTAACTTTACATTCCTTATTCTATGTTATGAAGTCGAAGATGATTGACGACCCAGGCCATCTCCTCCCAGAATTACAATATTACATCCAGCTCCCTCAGTTTCTGATGAATCCCTTGAGGCTATCTCTCGTCTCTGCACATTATACGTGGGAGTACTTTTTCCCCCTTGCGCCATCACATCCTCGTACTTTAAAATTTTTGGACATTCTGATGGGTTCTCAAGTGCCTGCATAAACCAGTTTCATGGTATGAATATCTCTCTCCTCCGTATCCCAGGTTATTACTTGTTTGTTCCAACTCCATGACGCGAAAGCCTGATAGATTTCACATAAACTTGTTCTCAATTCTACACGTTTCCTCTCTCTTTTCTTTGCCCTTTTCACTATATTGGCGGATGAACTCTAACTCCAAGTGGCGGCTTGCGATTGTCCGGCATGTGAATTTGCGCCCGCTTCGCCTTCGCTCTCTTCTATATGCTTTTCCTTTTGGGATTTGTATGTACCTAACGTGCCGCTTGCTACACATCTAAATATTTCACTTATGCATTCAATATCATCTCTTTCCAAGTATGACGAGCTGTGTCTTTGGATCCCTTTGTCTGATGTGGCTAACACCCCAGATTCTGCGCCGAGCCGCTAGTACTTGTTAGCTGCATGATCGCTGCACAGGCCCCCTGGACTGAATGAAGGAGGCCAGTATCATCCCACGGAGGAGCAACGAGAATCAACCGTTATGGCTAGCCATTGGCCGATTTACCAAAATATGGCTTGGTCCCATCAACACTACAAGGTAAATCGCACATCACATTTGATGAACTTGGTTACAAATTTAGTAGCTGGATTGGAGGAACTTCCGCCAGGTTTCAATTGCGGATGCCCTGTTGGCTCGCTTCCACTTTTATGGCTGCGAGCTGTGGGGGAACCAGCTGTAGGATACTCCGTACCAAGATTCGGGTTGATTAAACCCGCTCCTGCACGGTTGGGTTCAGTGGTTTTGAGTGAATCCAACCCCGCGAGAGACTTTAACCCAGTAAAAAGCGGACAAATACCGGTCTGCCTTGTGAAGCCATTGACATTCTGGCCCTGTCCAACCCTGATCGTCCGCCCAGAGTGTTTGTGTAGTCAACTCGCATCGTGACTTGTGCTCGAGGCGGTATGGAAGTCTCTAGATGCGCAGTTCAGGGATATTTCAGCACACAGAGCTCCGCCGCAGGGAGGAATCGTAATTGCTCTTCGCCTCGAGACGATTATATCCTGGAATAGTGGCCCATAACTAATCCAGGTCAACTCGGGTTTTCTTCTCGGAAAGGGACCCCATCACAGTTCAACGAACAATTTCGAAGTGGGTTTTTGTGTTGATAAGAATATATTTATGACCATTCATAAGGCTGTGGCAGGCAGGAAAATATGGCAACAAAAGGATGGCTTCACGCCAGAGCCAACAGTCATGGTTCAGCATATTCAAAGCCAACGGCGTTGGACAGCTGTGTGAAGTGTGGAATGACCATAGCCAGCGAATGCATCTCGGCTTTTGGAGACTTGTATCATCCTCAGTGTTTTAAGTGCCATGTAAGCTTTTTACATCATTGTTAATCACTTCTTTTTTTTAACGAATTGATTTATCAGGACTGCCACAGACCCATATATCGCGAATTCTTCCCGGTCCAAGAGCGAAACGGCCCAGTTCCTCTCTGCGAAAACGACCTCTTCCGACGTTTAGATATGCTATGCAGCGAATGTGGTGGTGCCTTGCGAGATTTATATATCAGTGCCATTGGGCGCAAATACCACATGGATCATTTCACCTGTCATTCCTGTCAGCATGTCATTGGCCCTGGGGATAATTACTACATACATCGAGGAAAGGCGTATTGCAAGAACGACTACATGGCGAAATATGCAGACCGCTGTTATGGTTGCGGAATGGCTATTATGGATCAGTATATAAAGGTTTATATGCCGACAAAGCGAGTTTGGCATGAACGCTGTTATAAGACTCATAAACGTCACAACCCGGGATCGTCGCTGGACCACATTCCCGTCATGGAAGAACAGGATGACGAATCTGCCTGTCATAGAATGGAGAGCATCCTAAATAACTTTGAGTCAACGGTTACGTCGTGTATAAGCGATAATCTCGAGCACCTCGAATCCGGTTCCCATGAGAAGATATCGGAGGGCATCCTAACTTTGATAATTGCGCTTGGAGTTCTCTTTGCCTCAATTGACATTGTGGACGATATCAGAAGAAAGGCTGGGAAAACCAGTAAGTGTGTATACACCAATTTCAGCCACTGCAAGATGATTAACCGTATTAGTCCTTTCCGACAGCCCCGAGATAGACCTGCTGCGGGCGAAGCTGACAGACTTGATGACCGTGTCTCTGTCTAAAAGCCACCAGCCAAGGACCATTTCAAGCCACTTGAAGGAGATATATGCGGCAAGCTCAGGTTTATCCTATTTTATGAAAAAGGTCATCAAGATTCTCGGGGAAGGCGCTGCTGATGTTGATCTATCAGCTGTCCCCGAATATCTCAGCTCTCTCGACAAATTCCCAAATGACCTTCCACCAACAATGAGCTTCACAGAAACAGAGCTTAACAGGGGTGATGTAGAACTGTGCCACGTCTGCAACAGGCCAATCAGCGCTGAATGCGTCAGCTGGGATGGATATCTACGGCGCCAACACTTAACATGTAAAGGCTCATGTGTTCACTGCGACACTTGCGAAACTCCGCAGAATACGAATTTAGTATTAATCAGCCCGCCTGGCGACAGCTATGCGCTGTGCTGCACCAGCTGTCAGAGTGTGGACATACTAGGCAGCCGTTCCACCGATTCAAGCTCTGTGAAGTCATGTAAATATATTACAAAACTACAGCAATATGTCTTCCTTCTCAGAGTCCAATTCGAACAATTGCGATACCCGGAAGATGTCTGTTATAATTATACCCAGACAACGATGGCCACGGAAACAACGGTAACGGCGGTAACATCCACAACAACCACAACGACGATGACGGCCCTTTTTGAGAGGTCGCATAAACAACTCGACAAGGGCATATTCGGACGGCTCTCGACCAACAGCCATCGGACCGTTGCAGAGCAGCCCGTAGCAAACAACCCCATAGATCGAACGGCTTCGGACACATTTGCGCTTGGCACGATGATTGGCAGCTCTTACCAGGGCTTGAAGAAAGGCTTCTTTAGTAGATCAAAAGCTCGGTGACACGCTTAACCGACGAGCAAGGGCATAAACCTAGATAAAAGCGTCTGAAGGGCAAATATCTGGAATCGTGACACCTTTGTTGACTTTTGATTCGTTTACCGAATCAAATGTGTGGGAAAATGTTGCAGGTGGGGCGAATTTTGATATGATATCTTAATCCAGTGCAACCTTGATTTCGATCTATATTTGAGTACTCCGTAGCTTTGAGGATATAGCCTGGAGTTGTGGCGCACGGGCGCAGTTCAGCAGCAGAATTTCAGGATTTCCATTTTTAAATAATAAAATTCGACGGCTTTTGTTTCTCTGGATGTTTTCGGCCATGAAAGACTTTACGTCGCGTGAATCTCTGTGGTTTTTCCTTTATTCTGTAAGCCAGCTTATTTCGAATAATAACTAACCAGGGCTAATTCAAATTGTTGCAGATGCTGTTCTTCCTGGCCTCAAAGGAAATGCCAGTTTGGCTTTTTTATTAAGACCCAGGATAATATTATAGTGCTGCACTTCATGTGGCCAAGACATCTCACGCGTCGGCTAGAAATGCAAAGACAAACAACAGTGGCTTTTGGGGTGCTCTCATAGTATAAGCCATTAGCCAACGGCAAGTTCTGATCTGTTCGTTCCAAAAGAAAAGTGAAAGAGCAACGGTTCCATTTCTCTCACGGCGCGGGCCGTACCCAGCCTGCCAAATGCCGCAAACATCGTGGCGCTCTATCGTCCTCTAATTCGGGCGTGCCCTCCAGCAATGCGAAGAAGCTCTAGATGGCAGAGCTGTTGAACTCCATGGAGTCAATCTATATCCCCGGCGCTTGAGGAGCAGCAAGGACACACTGGCGCCTGTTTGCGGTGAACTTGTTTCGTTGTTCATGAGTAGGCGTCTCAATGCGGAATGCGAAGACGAGGGAATATCTCAAACTCCTCTCACAGGCCATGCCTATAAAGTTGACTGGAGGATCCCTTCTGGCTGGTGAATTGTCGGAAGATGCACTCCAGGCCCCTTCATCTTTCACACCCGTTATATGTCCCTTGCCGTCGACTCTGTGCCATTCTCCTAGTTACCTCTTTGGATCACTGAATGATTGAGAGAACGGCACGATGCTATCTGGACTAGTAGGGCTAGTTCTTGCGTTGAGTGCGCAGAATGTCTTGGGCATTGGACATTCTGCATGGAAGCTGAGGCATATGGACCAATTAGTCACGTTTGGTAATAGTTATACAGACGAGTCGAGGCTCCTGTATTTTGTTCTGAATCAGGAGGCTCCTCCCATTGGGTGGATAGCGCCAGAGGTAAATACTACTTCTTACATTACCTTTTGTTTCTCGATTGTTTGTTTACCCTAAGAACGTTTGACTTTTTTTGGTTTCAATCCTTTATAACGATGTGCCGGGTTGGCCATTTCAGGCCAAAATAAAATTGCTTTTGTTCAACTTATTGAAAGTTGCCCCAGCCAAAAATGTCGAGATGTCCGTGCTTTGATGAGCACATTCTCTTTTTCTTTATCTACTTCATAAGACAACCAATGACTTATCAGTCGTGTCTGCGGTAAAAATAGAACGACGTTACCTCCAGCGGCGGTCGCATTTGGGCTCGTTATGTGAGCGATTATACAGGTGCAGAACTCTATAACTACGCGGTCAGTGGCGCAACGTGCTCTAACTGCATCACGCCACGGTACTTCGGCCTGATCAACGGCATCTTCCCTTCCGTTGACCAATACGAAATCCCTACTTTTCTTGCCGATGCGAACTATCGAGATCCGCAAACAGGACAACCAGTCTTAACTCTCACCCGGAGCAATACTGTATATGCCATTTGGATTGGCACAAATGACCTAGGCAACGGGGCGTTCATAGACGATGCGCAAGTGGCTGGCAAGACACTCTTGGATTACGTCGAGTGCATTTTCCGTTCAATTGAACGGCTCTATGACTATGGTGCCAGGTACTTTGTACTCATGAATGTGCCGCCATTGAATTTGTTGCCACTGTATGCTTTGCCGGAGATGGGTGGGGTGGAGACATCCACGTTCTGGCCGGATAAGCCAGCGAATGGTACTGAAGTTTCATGTCGGATGAGACAAACTGTTGTGGCTGTGAATGAGATTATAAGGCTGAAGATGGAGGGTTCGATGCGGCATCGGTACAAGGGGGCGAGTGTTGCTCTCTTTGATACTCATTCATTGGTACGTCCATTTCTTTCTCAGGAAGAATATCTCCTGAAAAACTCCTCCAGCCCATATATCTCCACCGTCACCAATCATAGTTTGAGCGTACTGCCGCAACTCTCACTTACAAATTAATCACCCAACTAGCTTACGAATATCTATGATCACCCAGCCCAATACTTCAATGGAACCGAACCGCCCAACGTGCAGTCCTGGGTGAAGCAATGCGATGCCCAAGGACAGAATTGCGTAGAAAAGCCCAGCCGAGACTCTTATATGTGGTATGATGCCATACATCCCTCGGAGCAAACGGATAGAATCATTGCGCAGCACTTTGTCCAGGTTGTTGAAGGGTTGAGCCCATATGCCCATTACTTTAAGTGAGAAGCCAACGAAAATCGCGAGAGAACTGATTTTAAAGAATGACAGCCACAACAGAGTGTTTTTTTTCATTTTTCATTTTTATTTTATTTTATTTTATTTTTTGAGGCATTGATATATGTATCTAATTTTGATAAGGATCAACTCGAAGGGCACAGGTTCAGCAGAGACACTGATGCGATTTATTCATAATTCAATAGCAATTCACAAGGAGATATTGGGATTGACAAGGCCAATACATATCGTGCAAAGCTCACTCGGCTCATAGGAGGCATTAATTTCGGGATCTCCTTTAGCTAGCTCAACCAAATAGCCGGAAGTCAAAAATTTCTTGGATCAAAATTTAGGTTCTTATCAATCTCCCGCATTTTCTGCTTCAAAGATCCGAAACAAAATCTTCCAGCCCGCCTTTCCTCCCCTCTCTTCCTCCACCGTCTCCCTTTGTTCCCTAGCAGGTTTCAATATTATCCTTAGTATTTAGAAAACCATGCCTCTCTCCAGGATCGACGGGGTCACACTTCCCGCGTCCGCAGATTTCCACGGTATGTCACTTACCTGCCCCACCACTAGAAACCATATATCGGGAAGCACATTCATTCCACAAAAGATCGAATCATGACAACGATCCAATGGGATAAATAAAACAGTACATCTGCGGGATGGTGATATGATGGAGCTTGTCGTCCCCACCATCAGACAGGGAGGGGTCAACACAGTCTATGTCATGGTAAGGTAATCTCTTCTCCCCCCCCGTTTCCTACAAGGAAATTGACCCATGTTACGCGCAACATACTAAATAAATTTCTATACAAAGCCCAATCTCGTCCCTCCAATAACCACCGTCGCGCAAGCTCTCTCCTACAAAAAACGCCTCCAAGCGCTCGAGCCCCGCGTCACTTACCTAATGTCGCTCTACCTCCACCCTTCAATCACACCCGAAACCATAATCGAAGCCAAGAAGAATGGTATAATCGGCGTAAAATCTTACCCGGCAGGCGTAACCACAAATTCCGACTCAGGCGTCATCGACTACGCTGCGTTCTACCCTGTATTTGCTGAGATGGAGCGTCAGCACCTAATTCTGAACTTACATGGCGAATGCCCCTCTCACGGGGACATCACCGTCATGTCCGCCGAAGAACGTTTCCTTCCCACACTCTTAGACCTACATTCACGCTTTCCACGCCTCCGCATTGTTGTAGAGCACCTGAGCACAGCTGCAGCGGTCGAAACCGTAAAGAAATGCGGGCCTACCGTCGTGGGTACCATCACGGCGCATCATCTGTCGCTTATCGTAGATAATGCGCTGGGCGACCCGTTCTGCTTCTGCAAGCCCGTGGCAAAGCTGGTGGCGGATCGCGATGCGTTGTTGAAGGCAGCGACGTCGGGGAATAAGAAGTTCTTTTTTGGCTCAGATAGTGCGCCGCATCCTGCGGCATCTAAGAGGGGTGGGGATAAGATTGCCGCGGGAGTGTTTACGCAGCCCTATGCGACGCAGTATGTGCTAGATGCGCTTGAACA
Source organism: Histoplasma ohiense (assembly GCA_017607445.1). NCBI lineage: Eukaryota > Fungi > Ascomycota > Eurotiomycetes > Onygenales > Ajellomycetaceae > Histoplasma > Histoplasma ohiense. The sequence continues at coordinate 2,039,479 of JAEVHH010000006.1, read as the reverse complement.
AGGGTGTGAGAGGGGGTCATTGAAGGAGGCGTACATTTCTAAGGACATTTTAGAAGGGTTTCTGGGGAAGTTTGGAAGGGAATTTTATGAAGTTCCCCAGGAAGAGACGGAATTTTTTAAGTTGTCCAAGGAGAAAGGGAAAATTTTGGACTTGTTAAAATCGGAGAAGACGGATGTGGTTCCATTTAGAAAGGGCGAAGCTACCTGGAGTCTCTCTTGGGAGTGAACTGCAGATTACATATAAAAAGCAAGAAAGAATACGGAATTCGGTTCTTACGGGTGCCTACGGGATATAAAGTTGTCGTTTTGAGTATACGAATTTTCAGCGACAAACCACTGACCCTCCTTCGTGAGTTCGAAAACTTCGTTGAATCGAAATTGTAGTCGCCTTCTACCTTTCCATTTCTGACATCAATACCCAACGCCAATGTGACCGGACATTGTTCGAGCTCCACTGATTTACAGTGGTATACCCTAGTGTTTCAACTTTCCGATCATTCTCAATCGCGCAGCAAACTAAAGCAGGGGTATGAGAGTGGAAGGGAACAGAAAAAGTATGATTAGAAAGAACAACGTAGATTTCATTGAAGCAGCAAACCATCATATGGTATATTGGTATTCGCTATAAAAAAAAAACATTCTCGCGAATAAAAGAGTCAAAAAATAAAATCAAATCGAAATTCCATAACACCAAAGACACATCAAACATATCTAATCCAGTCAAGGATAAATCATTCCATTCAAAAGCCTGTAGCGACACGAATGTGAACAGGAAGAATGGTGCATTGTATTCTGTCCTCGGGTACTCCCCACAGGAAACCGGCTTTCGCTCTCCTCCACGATTTTGATAATTAGTCGTCTCAAGGATGCGCATCCCGTACGCTCCGCCATCTAACCACATTGGAGGCAGACTCGACACTATTATCACTAACGTAAGATCGACGACCATCCATGCTCAGCCGTTGAGCGCTTGTAGTCGTACTCGTTGTTCCGGTTGTAGATGTGCTGGTGTATGAATGACGAAAGACATTTTTGGTTTTGGTTTCACTTCCTGGAGAGGCGATGCTGACAGGAGGTGTGGAGGTGACGGTACGCATGAGGTCCGCATCGAAGGTGACGCCAACATCTAGAGCTGCGATGAGGGCTGCCTGAAGCATTTTGTTCTGTCTTTCGAGGAAGGCGATGCGGGCTTCGCATTGTGGGTGCATAGGGATTTCTTGTGACCGGGGCCGTGTCGATGGTGGTTGTGGGGATGAGGTTGTGTGAGTGTTGTTGCTGGCGCTGGCGCCGGCGCCGGCGCCGGTTCTGTTGCTGTAGGTATTGGTATTACTGAAATGTTGCAGACTTGGGCTATATGGACGTGAGCTATCCCGAGGGAAGCATTCGCGGAGGGGGGACTGTGATACTGGGGCATTGTTTGGGCGGGATTCGGACCGATTTTCTTTATAGAAAAATGTGTTTTGGCGGTTCTTGTTTGTCGGACTTGGGTTGGCTCTCAGGTGTGGACAGGAGACGCAATTTCCACAATTTGGTGAAATGCCAGTATGCGCTTCGTCGGACATCGGGGGAGGTAGCGGGGTCAGAGGACGAGGGTCGAATGCTATTGCGATCTCTTCTCGTGGGCCGTCACGCTGGGAGCCGAATGTGTGCTGCTCTAAATTGGTAGCATGGTTTTGCTTAGAGATATGGTTACCTGAATGAGCGCTTCTACTCGACCAGCTTTTATTGCTATCACTTCTATGTGTACTTCCGCTTGAACTTGCAGACAAGCGTGCGTCGAATTTGTGGGCGAGGGCTGCGTCCAGCGATATGGTAGACAGTGACTGGAGGGTAGGTTGATTCGGGTTTAACACTATCTTATTAGATGAGGATCGCAGCGACGGCACTGGTGGGTCCGCAGGCAAGGGAATACTCGGAGGAGCGCCTGGAGCATCGTTTCGGCAGACTTTTGGGGGGGTAGTTGGCATATCAGTCGGTTTACCACTGGAGTGCGTTTGCAGCTCCCAATCGCGCCGAATTTCCTGTGATGTACTGCCCTCCGAAGGAATACATTGCTGGTGATCTTTCTTGAGGCTCTCACGGGCAAGACACATATCACGCATTCGTAAAACAAAGACTCGCTCGGCTCGACTCATTTTGTCCAGTGGCTTTGTTGTGTCCATCTTTGATGGGTCAGGTATTCCCAAGCAGCGTAGCTTTTTCGACTCAAGAGATCCCCTTGGACTTAAACTTCGTCCAGCATTCCCTCCAGTGCATTGGTTCTCTCCGGGGGCAGTGAGAATATAGTGATCTTGAAGATTTGTAGTCTTGGTTTGTGCAAGCGGGTACTGAGAGTTATCCGTAATTTGTGGGAATGGAGTAGAAACGACAGCCTTCAGATTTGCCATATCCGGCGATGTCTCTCGATGCGGTGGTGAAGCTAATGGCGAGCCTCTCGACACAGATCTTCGATACTCCTTGCTTTTTGCCGTCCCGATGTGGTTTGGTGTTGAGGTTGGCACAGTATGCAATGGCTGTATTTGTTCTACTGACGACATCGAAGCTGCAAAGTGTGACGCATGGGGGAAACGGGCAGGACGGGGAAACAGGGAAATCAACGACTGGGTATCCGAGGAGCTGCGAGGGAGCAGTGGACTCTTTGAGTGAGAGCTCCGGCGTCGATGATCGGTGAACGCAGTGAAGAGGGATGCGTTCTGGCAAGCTCCCTTGCTAGAACTCCTGGGAGGCAGACACTGAAGATTGATGTGAGTCGTGTCAGGGGGCGGACAAGTCAGCGGCTTCTTTGCCTTCGTACCTTTCGATGCAGTCAGCCCTGGTGTTAAGTCGGGAGGAACTCGTGGAAGTTGTGGAGCTGGACTCGTGTTATTCGAGGCAGGGAAGCAATTCCTGGCCTGAAGAGGTGAAGGGTGAGCTCTGATGCTTGGTGAACCAGACGCTGTGGTTTCCTCCGTACAGGCATGCTGTTGCAATGGGCGTTGGTTCTGACAATGTGTGTCGTTGGACTTATGATTATTCCTATTATAATTTTCTGGGAGGTTCGTAACGCCGCTATCCCCAGTAGCTGCGATGCGGCCCTCACACGTAGTTGGCGTGGTGCCCTTAGTCCCGGAGTCACTCAGCGCTAGAGAGCTTGGTTCCTCGCCTAAGTTATTTAAACCCGCTGCAAGTGCGGCAGCTGTGAAATCTTTGAGCCTTTCGACGCCATTGAGATGATCGAGGGCTTTCTCTGGCTGCCAAAAAACGTCTTCCAATGACCGCGGCTCCTGTGAGCAGGGGCTCGCAACCGGGCTCTGCCCGTTGCAGCTCTTATAATTGACTGCTTCAGCCAGCTTGTTCTCAAGTGGCAGAGAGGGCAGCTTGCCCACTCCAGGATATAAAAAGTCTCGGTTCTCGCACTCGACCACCTTGGAGTTCTTTCTGTTCCGCGTCCCAGACACCATCCATTTGCGCCGTTGCGTGCTGCCAACTTGGTCGTCATGACGAACTGTTTCATTGCGCTGCGATTCGGAATCGCCTTTCCATGGCCTCCTCCGCTTCGCTGTTGACATCGAATTCCATATCCTTGATCTGGGCTTCTCTGTCTGGCCATGAGGGTCGTCGCTGCCAACGACTTCATGTTTGCTCCGTGGCTTGGGTTCATTGTTGTCGTTCAATCGTAGTCGCTTGTTCCCAGAGGCCACTAACTTCACAACTATCTGGAATGGGGCTGAACGGTGCATTGGTTCATGCTGGCCGTCAAGGAGCTTCAATAATTCGAGGGTATTCCCGCAATTGGCCTGTTTACTTGCTGCCGTTGACGATTGTGGGCCGTATTTGCTCAATTCGTCCTGGCTAATATTTCCACCAGCATTCTGGATAAGCCCGCCCCGGCTGAGAGGTCGTTTATCAAGTAGAGAGCCTGATAATCTCATGTCCACCTCCATCATCTCGTTTTCTGACCGCCCCATCGACTCTGTAAGGCTGGGTACACCCGACCGTGCAAAATTGCCGTCTAGACGCTGCATCTTATGCGAGCCGCCAGCCAGACGAACATCTATGGATTAGATCGCGGCGGAATGAGGTATTTGGGATTTCGCTTGTCATACAAAATCAGCCAGGTGACCTCCCTATTTGATAAAGAGGGTCAGTTTGTTAAATGATCTCTATAAAGCGGATAGCGCGCACGACAGGAAACTGGACGTTGAGCTGTCTGCACCATGCACATATACATCATATGCTGTGGGATAGTAATTCCGCATGAACGGAATCTTGCATTTCAACAACAAATGCTTTCATTGACGGTTTTAGAAAGCCATAAACACAAAGTAGATCAAAAAGCAACATACCACAAGCAGGAGAAGTGCAAATGGTGTCAAAATATAGGCTGGAATGACAAGTAGAGAGACCTTTTTCGTACTTCAAACAGCGCGGGCAATTGATGCGACTGGATACTCAAACTACAGGACGTGATTCGAAGTAGAGAAAACTAACACCTGCATCTATCCCCAAGCTCTCTTTTCGGATTGGAAAGTATTTGAAGGGATTATAAGCGCTTCAGGCAATTGGAGTACCCCCCGCGCTGTGGAAAGACTGCGGAAAAAAGTTCAAAAAACAAACGACAACCCTTTTAAGCGGTCCAGCGATGTGGAGCCATAATACAATAGTTATCCTTGAGATAAAGCTCACTGATCCGGCCGGGATATCTGGAGAATTATATGCGCAAGCTGTGGGCATGATCGCCCGGTCTCGAAAACCATCTCTCCTGTTCATCACGCCCAATTCCAAGGCAGCGGCGGACAAGAGCAAAGGGGCGCATAGGAAAAGAAAAAGAAACTTATCAACTTGATAAGGACAAACATGGACAAATAGAGCTTCAAAAACAAGAATCCGCGAGTCAAAATTCATTCCCAAATCCTCGACAATCATCCTGTGATCTCGATCTGATGATCTTCCGCTGGCATCGTCAAGCCAACCCCAATCCCCGCATTAGAGCCGCTGGGTTACGCAGAGACTCCACGAACCACTGCCAGCGCAAACCCTTAGCCCCGTTGAGTCCTGACCCACGGAGCTGGTTCGAGGCCAACTTGGCCAAGCGAACAAGAGCTCGGCCTTGAGACGATCGACTTCGTGAACCTTGCGACGAAACGACCAAAGCGCATATCTCTTGCGTCGATGCTGCCGAACAACCCCAATTGCAGGCTGGACCGACAAGGAAGTTGTGCCGTGGCTTGGTGTCGTCAACCAACTTTCTGCGCGCGTTGAGCTGCCAAAAGGAAATATAGCACTAGCCGAAGCTTCTTATCAGAATCCAAAACGAATAGAACAGGGCAAGAAAACCCCCATTGAAGCCATCGGATCGAGCTGGCTGTGAAAACATCTCCCAAATATTCAAATCAAGGTCGATGAAAATATATCAAGGAAAATATTTCACCTCTCACATTCCAACAAGATAAGTTCCTCGCCTCGCCAGCAACCACTAGTATCAGCGGAATTTTCAGTCGTCGAGTGCACGCCGTTCGATCCAACAAGATTATTCCGACACTGTGTGGCAAAGGAAGATGTCGTTGTAAAGGTGCGTCTGGCCAAACAAATGGGTAAAATGATAGAAAATAACCAACGAGAGAAAGAAGACTGCAATTGAATAACCGGACAGCCCATTTCACTGCATGCACAGGACGTACGCAGATGCTCTTTTTGTCCTCGTTGGTCGTCAGTGGACCCTGCTGTGTGAACGTGCAGTTCGGGATTGTGATTCGAACTTGCGGGTTTCAAATCGAGCAGGGCAAGCCGTTTAGCCGTTGTGCGGTGTGCAAATAAATATTTCTACTCCTATTCTTGTCTACATGTCAATGTCTTGTAGTTGCAGGCTGACCACCGTGGCTCCAGGTGAGATGAGAGTGCATTATCCATGAACATTTTGTTGTTTAACTTCTGAAACTACGGGATGTGATCGAGTTCTATCTTGATCTGCTGCTTCTTGAGGAATCTCAGAGAAAATACGCAGCGTAGATAATTAGGGTGAACGCCTCGAACGTCGATCAATATGGCAAGCAAGCTGTGGAACAACAGCCAGCCAACCACTCCATTAATCAGAAACCATATATCAGATATTTTGCTTCACCAACGGGGAAATTTCACAATTTCCAACTCAAAGACATAAATATACAATATTTTAATTTTCCCCAGCAAGCAGATGTCACCGAAAAGAAAGCTCCTGCAGAGTCGCATCCGGTTCAATCCTGGTGTATGGATATTAATGGATATTAGGCATTGTCGTCATATTCGAGAACGACCCATAAAGGTCGCCCTGCACCCCTTTGTTGCTGTCAACCGTTTCTTGCAAACGGAACCCGCATTGTCCAATTTTGATAGGCCGTTTCGAGGAAGTCAGTGCACCATGGATGGTCTCGGGCTGGCCTGTGGAGACCTTCTCAGACCTCGATCTGGAACCTCAACCACAAATACAGAGGCTCTGTAATATCACCAAACGTCAATGGTGCAGCGATACCCATTCATTCGCGACGGCAAACCGTTCTCGCAATTATGCAAGCACGCACTTGTCAACAAGCACGCCACTATCAAATCACACCATGCAAATCAAAGGGAGTCTAGGGAGACATGAGCAATTCCCTAATGTCGGGATTGAGAATCTCGTCTTCCTTCCCACTCATTCGGTTTATTGACCTGTCGATGTTTCGTTTTTAATGAATAATGCACGCCTACCAGTTGATTAACCGATTATTCCTCTTTCTCACGTATTGGGAAATGAAACATCTATTTATCCACATCCCCTACCTTACATGTAAAGATTATTCAGCTGAGTTTTAGAAACAGCATGAGATATAGCAGAGCATACTTCAGGCGTGAATTTGATCTTACGGCTCACTTCAACTTCACTTCCTCATAACAATATGACGTGACCAAGTACACACGAATAAACAAGATGACCACTCATGGTTTCACAGTCAGAAATCTAATCTGCCTGCCATGATCTGTTAACTGGCGTAACTAATTGTTGCCCTTTCTGGATAATCATACGTTTACTTCTTCCCCACGGCTCACACAAGCTGGAGAACATCGGCCCCATTCTGCCATTATCCTACCGGACCGACGGCTAGTTAGTTATAAACAGAACTGAACATCAATAGAAAGATGCCTCTTCCTGCTACCACCTGTCTTAGACCAGGAGCGCCTTCCCGCTTCTGTCGCCTTCGGCCCGCATTCCCCTACCATTGACCGCCTTAGCTGACTTTGATACATCGCCATCGCTAGCTTGTATCGAAGAAGCAGCTATGGGGGACAAGTTTCTCTCCTTCTGTCCCCTTATACGCAGTGCGATGCATCTCTGATAAAAGCGAAATCAACACCTTTCACCATTTATGATCTACGATACATTCCGAAACAGATGCCAGCTATAGGAAGACGATTCTCTCCTTTTTCTCATGCACAAGGGCCTGTGATGGGAAAAGAGATACCCGGCTCTCAGCTAATCAGTATTTCAACTGTGGAATATGCGGAAGTAGATTACGGTTGTCAGAGCCGTAGACTTCGATGGATATATCCTATATCCTGTTCAGAATTACATTCCATATCCCTCATGCTTGTTCCAGTAGATGGTATGGTAACACATACATGGTACGATGGACGAAGGCAGATTTGACGGATATCCACACGTTGAAGTGACTGACTATCTGCAAGCTGGTGATCTGTTAATGGGTTGGTACTCTGTCTGTTTTTTTTTTTTTTTTTTTTTAATATACATCAGACATATCTTCAGTGCATGTATACCCACCCACACCGATAACTAACAAGGGTAGATATGCACCCGTATGCATACCCAGCATGTGAGCCTGATTCTTTGTATTCTCTCAAGCATAGATTTCAATGATCAATTCATTTATTCATTACCCCATCCTCGACCCAGAGTGTTATTAGTTTGACATAGAATTTTGACACCGACACTCGTGTGGGCTTTCCGGAGAGTGGAACAGCCTTAATGGCTCTGGAACCTCGAGTAGAGTAAGTCATATTTACGAAAACATGTTACCCATTGATTCGTGTACGTATCATGAACACGCTGGCCAGTTTCCAAGGAACACCACAGTGGCGGTGACAGATATTGACATTGTCTATACGACCAATTCAAGGTCAATCCCAAGAGCTGAGCGAGCACTAAAAAAAAAATAATAATAATCTGACACGAATGTTACGATGTGCCTGATCGCCCCGGTGGCTAAATGAACGTTTCATCAAAAACAATAAATGCCAGATGATGTACAGATAGATATCCAACATTGTCAGTGTGTTGAGAACAGAGAACCAACCATGCCCTCAAAAAATGGTTCAACAGAAACGTGGAAACCATGACACATAAAAATAATAACAAAAATAGTCTACCAAACGCCGCCCGGATGCTTTCTTCGTCTCGCTTCTTTGCTCATTTGTCTTTCCTGAAAATCATGAATTAGCGGGAAGTTGGAAGAAACATGCCTTTACCGTCAAAAAATAAAACAAAATGAGAAAAAACTACGACAAAAACATAAAAGAAACGTCATAAAATGGCATAAAGAAGTAAAGAAAATAATAAAAAATAATGCTACAAGATCTATGCGCTCCAATGTGCGTTCACAACCATGCAAGGCTAAGCGAAGCCGAGCTGCAGTTCCTCAAGAAACGGGCTAAAATGGAAGAAATAGAAATACAAAGTCTTGAGACAAAAAACAAAGAAGCAAAAGGGCCAACTTCTATCTTCTTTTCGGTTGAATAAATATGTTGGTTGGTTTCTTCTTTCTCATTGGTGGTGGGCCTCTGTTTTCACCATTTGGACGTGGACGAGGATTACTAGGACGTGACGTAGGAAGTGGTTGGGGCCCGCTCTGTCAAGGATTGCTGTTATTACGACACTACTTCCATCACGAGGAGAGGATGGGAGAGGAAGATTTGCCTGAACTTACATTTGTCGTCTGTTTCTCCTGTTCAGTCCCCGAACGAGCATGTGAAAGTTGTTGACCTTTGGAGGTTATTGGCTGATGTCCCTGTTCAGATTTAGACGGTATTACCAGGTCCTTGAAACAAAAATTTATTAGTTAATTAAAATATACATGGGATTTCCCTTCGAAAATGATTCGAGCAAGGCCTTACGCTGGTAGGAGGAGCAACGATATGGGGGTCTAATTTCTTTCCCCGTGGGCCCTTTGGGGCATTCATAGGCGCCGCAAACTGAGCGTTAAACTGGGCATTTGGTTTTCGAACTTTCAAGTTTGGGCGCGAGCTAGGAAGATCTGTTTCCATCCGCTTTCGTTTGCCCGAATTTCCCTGATCAGCATTTGGCGAGTCCTGCAGGTCCTGTCCTTGATGAAGTATTCCGGCGGATGACGGTGCATTCGAGGCGACTTTTGACGGCACCTGGATAACTGGCACTTTTGGATCGTGGTCGCCAAGTTGTTTTTGCCGCTGTCGCTCGATATTTGCTTTTTGAGCTTGCGCATGGTGATGTTCGTCGCGGGCGATTTTATACTTCTCCTGTTTGGAGAGGACAACTGTTGATGTGCATTGGCGGGCTGAGTGACCAAAGGCACCGCACCGGAGACAGCGTTCTGCCTTACAATTACGCTTAGAGTGTGAAACATCTCCACATCGCCAGCAGGCGCCGTGGCTGGCCATTTTGGCCTCCGCGTTATCGCAGTTTGTCGTCATGTGCTCGTAGCTCCCGCAAAATCCACACATGGCTAAGTCGTTCAAACCGAATTTGCCGCCTGAAGGCCCTTCAGGACCAGTTGAAGGCACTAGCGTAGGACTATGGCCCGGTGTGTCCTTGGAGGACGCAGGATGGGTACTGGAAACACGACCTGTTGATAGAGCCGACGACGGACGGCTACTTCCATTCCAACCTGGAGTCATAGATCCGTTTCTTGATGGTGGTGAGTTCTTCTCGCTCGGAGCGTCAATCATCTGCACATCTTTCAGCTCCATATCTAGGCTGATTTGCGGCCTCTGCAAGAGTTTCAGGATATCCCCCTGGGTATACAAGTTTCTCGACTGAGCGTCGGTAATAAGCCCGTTCCAGAATTCGCCTTGGACGAGTGACTGTGAATTCCCAAGCACCCAAAGTGATGATTTTGCACGAGTCAGCCCAACGTTCATCCGGCGGATATCAGCCAAGAAACCGATCCCACGATTAGATGCTCGCACACAAGAGAAAATTATGACTTCACACTCTCGTCCCTGAAATGCGTCTGTGGTGTTAAACTCGACTGTGGTAAAAATTGAACTCCCGTACTTGTTCGCAAACTGATTTTTCATTTCTCTAAGTTGGCCTTTGTACGGAGTGATAATTCCGATCTTGCCCTTAAAGTCGTAAGTCATATAATCAATAGTCAACCGTTCGTAGAGCTTCATCGCCACGCGGAGTTCTGCTAAATTAACCAATGAATGGCCCTTTGGAGCGCTTGAATGGAGCCCTTGCACGTCGAAAAAACGATAAGGGCCCAGAAGTTCGCTACTATGCCACGGCCGAACTCGCAATTTAGCCATATCTGGCCCATCTTTAAGTCGACCATCGTAAAATGCGGCGCTTGGGAAACGGCTGATTTCTGGGTGCATTCGGTACTGGGTATCGAGAAGATGGACATCTTTGGGGTGATTGGCTTGCATTCTGACGAACAAGCTCTGTTCATATTGGAAGCGCGACGCAACTTTTGAGAGAACCGTTGGCGGTAGTTGTTTAGGATCACCAACAAGGATACATTTGGAACAACCGTACTTGAGAGGGATAAGAGCGCTAAGCTCAATAGACTGTGCTGCCTCATCGATGACGACCGTTTCAAACTCGATGCTCAGTGACTGAAACATTTCGTGACCGCTTCCGCTCAAAGTTGCACATATGACATGCGACCCGTTAATGATCTCCTGCTGAACCTTTTTTCTCGCAAGGTCAGCATTACGGGCTGCTGCCTGGTTACTATCCCTGGCATTATCAATGGCCTGACTAAGTTGCGCTTTCTTCCGCTTCAACAGATCAAATTCCCGCTCCAGCTCAGACGGAACATGTTGTCCCTTTGCACGACACTGATCAAGTCTTTCGCGAATTTCGTTGAACTGGGTGCAAGCTCCCTTATGTTCCGAATAGTAACTTTGGAGATCCTTCTCACCGCCATTTTTGCGACCATTTTGCCCAAGCTTTGCATTTACAAGTTCATCCAAAGTTACATCCATGACATTCGAGTTAATCGCATCACTTCGGCCGAGACGGACAACGGAGATATTTTGCTTTTGTCCACTCGACGTGATGACCCCTTCCTTGAACCTCATCACCAACTCATCAACAGCTGCATTGCTTGGTGCGCAAACAAGAAGTTTCCCGGAGGTCGTAGCTCGTGTCGCTGGTCTGAAGTCGCCCGATGACCCGGGTCGGGTGATCTTTTGCTCAGCAAAGACAGGGGTCAAAATGGCACCCACCAAGGCGACTATGGTTTTGGTTTTGCCCGAACCCGGAGGGCTGGGAATAACAATTAGCATTACGAAAGTTAACAAATGCAAGAGATCATTTTACGCATACCCCTGAATCAATGTGAACGCGTCATTATCCATTGCCGACCTGACAGCTTTTGCCTGTGCAGGGTTGACTTTGTAAGTATCAATGATGGGCTTAAGAGACTCCAGCGAATAGTTCAATATGGGTGATGGCTTGGCTTTGATGATTTCCTCGCTCAGATCGTAGTACTTCAGCGCCATCAAGGCTCCGTATTCTCGCTCCACGGGAGTTAAAGACGCAACTCGGACGGCATATAGTGAAGCTCCCGGTAAAATTGAGGACATGAGTGGGTTCGAAGGATTGATGCGGTAGGAAATTTCCATCATCCCTTTCTTTTTAACTGACCGGAAAATTCTTGCGAGACAATGTGGCGCCTTTTCATCAGAGCTTGGATTGTTCGATTTAGATAGCAGAACAAGATCGGATTCCGCCAATCCCAAATCCTTAGCCTCCGTAGGTTGCATGAAGGTGATAACCTCAACAAAGGCATCCACAGACATGCGATTTGAAACCTTGATTTCGAAGGCCTTGAAACCACCTTCTTCTTTCGCTGACTGGAAGCTTTGCCATGCTTCTAATATCAACAGGGGTTCGAAAGTTTTTTGGTAATCCGCCGCATCAGCAAACGTATTTGAAACAAGGCTATAGTCTGTACGGCCAGAATTCGGAGGAAGGTCACCATTCGCGAAGAATTCCCAGCTCAGCAAGGTCCTGTGGAGCAGTGATAGGTCTGGCGAGAGCCTCGCTCGCATATCTTTAGCAGACCGCACAAGTTTAACTTTCCTAACAGGACCACGTTGGCTTATTAGCTTTCTCCTGCTTTCCTCATATGCCTTCACTGCATCTGGTTTAGATGTGGCCTTTCGTCCGGGAGCGTCTCCATCATCACCCTCACTATCCTCGCTATCCGCATCCGAATCGGAGTCGGAGACCATCATGCTCTCAACAGGTCCACGTTCATCAATGTTAACATTAATTCCTTGCAAACCAGAGCCTTGATTGGCAGTTTGAGATGGGATCTTCTTTTTCAATCGAGCTAACTCAGCCAAATCACGCCGTTTTTTTTCTTCTTTTTCCCGTTCTCGTTTCTCACGGAAGGAAAGGACATTCGTGACGGGTTTGATGGGTCGAGGAGCACTTTTAGACGAAATGACAGACTTCTCCGGACGTTTTTGAGCAGCGATGCGTGCTTTGTTGAGTTCAACAGATCCAGAGAGTTGCATAAGCACTTCGTCCGGGATGTCGTCAAATTCATCCTCATCACTTCCAGATATCTTAGAGGGGCTTGAAACACTTGTAAGATCGATTGGCTTCGCATATGAGGTGATGGTAGTCTGCTTCTTTTTCTTCTGGACAGTGGTATTCTGCACTGTTACGAATGGCTTTTTATAGTATGATTCGAGAGCTCTCACAAGCTCAGCCTTTTCCTGCGCAGTTAATATGGTTTTGATGAGAGAAGTTCGAGCCACATCCTCAATATACTTCAAAGTATCTCCAGCAAGGGTTACGTCTAATTCTCCCATACGCCGGAGAAGCTTCGCAACAAGGCCTACTAATGTGGTCGCTAAATAATCATCTTTCAAACGAAGCCATCTGACCATCGAGTCCAATGTCACCGCAGGGGCTTTGACCAAGTGTTCCTTTGCTGATTGGGACTCGGACGGATCAAATTCGGAAATACTGCTCGCAAAGATAGTGAATTGGTTGAAAAGAAGGTCCGCAAACTGGATAGTATCGCGGCAAAATTCTAGCATAACCATCCTATCATTTCCCATCAAATGCCAGGTCTCCGTTTGCTGGAATATAGTGGAGAGAGCTTGCCATTGATACTCCCATAGTCTCTGAAGGGAAAAGGCCTCCACGCGATCAACAAGTTTTCGCGTTCTAAGGATGCCAGTTTCAGAGTCGCAAAGCACATCTATAATATCAGTCCCAGTTTTTAGCATCCGAGGGGCAGATGCAAAAGTTTTCATGTTGGATATTCGTCGGAATGAGAAGCTGAATCCGTACATCGTCGTCGCACAGAAGGACTGTAGGAGGTGAGATATTGCCTCCTTGCGGCCAGATTGACCACTAATAGTTTTGATAAGATCTACTGCAGCTTGATAGGTATTTAGATCGGCGGAGAAAAGGGCCGAAATCAACGAGCCATTCGTGTCATGGCTCTTAAATAAACTATCCAAATGTTCCGGCTTAAAGTCAGCTAGCCTTTCAAGGATCTGACAAGCAAGGTGTGTCAAGTGTCCGTAGATGACGTTGAAATGGGTTTTCTCCTTGCTATTCTCGCCTTTGGTGGAGAATTTCTCTAATCCAACAAGGGGCAAAATACCCATGAGAGCAGCGTTGGAAAGCCCAAGATTATCCTCATGCAGATGCTGGACAACAGCATCCCAAATCTTAGCAGAGTACGTGCTCACGCCATGCGCCATAGGTTTCCGACGAAGAATAACCTCGTAATCAGACTTCAAGGACTGACATTCTAGAGCAAGGGCGTTTCGAATTACATCCACGCATAGGCCGGAGATAACCTTTTTACTTCCTTCGATTGGAAATTCAGGAGGTTCCATGAAATAGCCGATATTATCACTTGTAACTTCAAGAGTGTCAGATAGAACAACCCTGGCAACGGAACCTCTTGTTGACTCGTTATCCGTGAAGGTCCGCAATGTAGAAACGAGGGTGGACAGTCCGCTTCGAAAGCAAATATATCTCGAAATTGCTGGAAAGCGTGAGTCCTGTAGCCTGGTGAGAAGTTGGAAAACAAGTACTCTGCATGCTTGAGGCTGGTGTGTGCCTTGAAGAGAAGCCATGAACGGCTCGATCCATGACAACATATCCCGCAAAGGTGAAGGTTTCTCAAAGGAATTATCATCGCGCGACTCAAGTAGAAACGCATCGAACTGGGGGTTATAAAAGATCTGTTCAATGATAGCCTGCGGGGAAATGGTTTGCATGGCGTCCCAGAAATCACTTGGCGCTTTCTCGAGAAAAATTTGAACGGTGTTCAATAGTGAGCGTAAACCTGGCGTTGGGACAGCAAGGTGGTCAACTGATAATCGACAAGGGTCAATTTCTAAAGCTCTAAGGTTGTGAGTGATTTGTTCTTTATCTAGCCGTTGTACAATAGCATGGATGCCCTCCCACAGCCTCCGGACTAGATCTGGTTGAACAGGAGGGCAAGATGCCTTGCGAAGAGCTGCAAGTAGCGGCTCCTTGACTGCCCAGTCGAACTCTGGCGTGGTCGGGGGTGCTTTCATTCTTCCCCATGAAGTGAACGCCCAACGGCGCCGTTGATCATTCGCATCGAAAAGAAACTGAGTGGTTGCGGGTATATATTCGGGCATCTTCAATGTCCGGTTGCTTTGCACCAAGGTAAACGGTTCGTCAAAATGGGCCCGGAGTATGTCGTCCTCGTTCAGCATCGCCTTTGAGCTCATGGCTTCGAAAATCGATAACAAGGCTGCACGATCCAAGACCGAAAGACTTCGCTGTTGGGGTGCAACAGTCTTCAATATCTCCGTCGCCCGATCCAAGTTCTTCACAATCCGCTTAATATCCTGTTCATCAATGATTCTGCCAAACTTCTCGACCTCTAACTCATCGTAGCTCTCGCCCAACATATCCATCAGCCACACCTTTCCCTTATAATATTCCTTAATGCACAAGTCGCATTTCTCCAAGTCGTGCTCGAGTCGCCTCCATATCCATTCCTGCTGGATCTCGACTTCATCGCCGCTGAACGCAAGAAGACGCATGGAGGATAGGAATTTCTGTCTTCGCGAGGTGGCTTCGGATATACGATTGAGATTCTCGACATTGGGTTTCACATCTGGGTCGGTCGGGTCAAGGGAATGGATATGCTCATCATTGTACAGTCCCATGTCATCATCGTTTTGGCGGGGACAGAGCATATGTAGCTCTTCTGGGAGGGCTTTCAATTCCCTATTGGGACCCACAGGTGCATCATCAGTTAGCAATATGACAGGTAGCTTTGCAGATGTAACGGGACCCATAGCAGAAGATATATATCAAAAGAAAAAAGGTCCACAGTTCTGTCAATGTACAAAGTAACACCAAAATGAATTGCTAGTAAAACTCACTCGAGAACATCCATCAGCTCCGCCATGGTTTCAAGCTACCTACCCCGCAAGTAGGACGGGATTTGCTCAATAGAATGCAAGGAGTATAAGGGAAATCATAGAATCGGATCCGTCGTAAAGAATTCACAAGCGGTGAGAGATGTCCCGTACCACTCCGCTGTTCATGCATTCTCCATCATGGCTCCCGTAGAGAGTGGTCGCTGCACTCGCTGAGAACATCAAGATTCGGCTAGTCCCCGTTTGATAACGTTGTCCGCCCTTTTCATTAAAGTCCACAAAGGCACAGTCCGCTGATTGTGGAGAACGAGTGAAGAAAAGAAAGAGACTCTATTACTATATTGCGAGTGGAGTTTTTTTTTCTTCTTTCTTTTTTATTTTTTGAAGCGGAAGGCAGCTGTTGAAGGGAAAAGCGAAGTTGACTACGCGACTGGTGTGCTTATTTCATTAGAGCACTTCACCACTTCTTGGAGCACTAAATCACATGATATAGTATAGCTTAGAAACACCAATCAAAAGAATACAACTTCAATCTCATACGCTGCTGTTGGATATCATGATAGTATTTAGTAGTTAATAATGAATATAAATCAACTTGCTTTAGCAGCTTTAGCAGTTCAAAGTTGTGAACTCAGTCAATTAAAAGCTGTCAGACTATATATAAAAAATACTTCTAAATTGAGAAGGACAGATATGTATTATTTCTATTTACTCCAGTCATACAGAGTCGGTGTACGGCACCTACGCTGTAGACATAACTTACACCTAGGGTTATATGTGTAGTGTGCTGGTCCAGAGTTTGTAGGATAACGTTGTTGTGTATATTATTACCTAGACTATATACATACACTAGAATCTAGATATATTACTCACACTCAGCTCACATCATTCCTCATCATCTATACTGCAAATAAATACTAGAACTATGAGTTAGAGACTAGAACTAAAGTTAGTTAAGTATTAAGTCTCTTTAAAAATATGAAAAAATCATTGTCATTTGTGTAATGAGATCATTGAGATGTGTGATAAACTAAAGTTAGTACTAGTGTAATGAGATTTAAATAAGTACTGCTGTGATTAATAATGAAAATCATAACTAGTTATCAAAGATTTTTTCAGTCAGTGTTTAAAAGTGTGGGACGTCTAAGTGGTTGTATTAGCATGTCGGCAGCTGAGGCATATATGTGCGGTGCGCTAGTCCGTGATAGGCAGCCTAGGGCCAACAAAAAGTCTGTTGTTCTGAATTTGAAGAGTAGAAGCAGCATTCTGATATAACTGAGTTTGGGTTAGTAATATCTTGGCATCACAGGGGGGTTTCAAACTTAATGCCTGAGACTGTAGATAGATCATGATAATCAACCAAGGTTCAACCTCTCTTACAGGTTATGAAGCCCTTGCACTTCTACAAAGTGTTATATCATGCAATAATCTCATCATTAGATAACCTCTTTTTCTTTTGATTCAAAAACCTCAATTCTCAATATCTTCAAAGATAATCAAATGCCTGTTAGTACACGAGCAACCAACCAACTACAAAGAAACGTCAGAGAACCAAACAACTGCATCTGAAACCTTTTCAACACCAATAACCACTCAAGGATAAGGATACCAAGAACACCACGAAGCACACCACCACTGAGAAGGTCAACTCTGTGATAAAGAACATATTTTAAACCCCTCAGAATGAGGGGGATTGCCATGGAATTGAATGTTGGATTTCATGAGAGATGTTTACCTTCTATATGGGGAGAGCCGCTGCGACACACCATTGCGAGAGAACAATATTGCCTCCTAGTTGGAGAGAGCCCCCATAGTATTGAAATTCAATATTGCAAGAGAATAATAATAATGCCGTGGGGTTCAGAAATGGATATCATCAGAGAATGATAACACCATGGGGTTCAAAGGTTGGATTTCATGAGAGAAATGCTGACGCCAATATTGATGCCAAAATGATGGAAATACCGATTATGATGCCAGGCCCCAGTGCCTATATGATAACCCCAATAACTATGATATGATAACCAAGATAACCCATGATACCCAGGATACCCAGGATAACCACCATGATAACCACGAGAACGAGAATGATAGATCAATAACCATGAAAACCAATAAAATATGAGATCCCGCGGCATTAGGACGACTGGGGGTATAATCCAGATACAGAAAGGAAGGAT
This sequence comes from Histoplasma ohiense, assembly GCA_017607445.1. Taxonomy (NCBI): domain Eukaryota; kingdom Fungi; phylum Ascomycota; class Eurotiomycetes; order Onygenales; family Ajellomycetaceae; genus Histoplasma; species Histoplasma ohiense. Next base: position 2,021,690 of record JAEVHH010000006.1, on the reverse strand, counting down.
TTGTGTTTTTCTCCGACATGTTTTTATGTATTTGCATGTAGAGGCCTAGTCCCGATGAGGGAACTAGATGCCAGTTATTGTAATCAATTTTTATTGCAGATTTGAATGATTTGGGCGTTTTTGTGGCTGCGTGGGGTAGTTGGCCTGCGTAGCATGGGGTGTTGGAGGTCCTACATGTTAGGCCACTGGGACAAATGAGCTCGATCACCACCAGTGCCATGCTGGTAGTGGAGGGGACGAATCCATACCCCCAACAGATAATAATCAACCAGGTTCAACCCCTCTTACACAGGCCCCTCCCCGACTGTTGGAGGGATTGGGTTGGGTGATTCGTCCCCATACAACCACGGCGTTGGTGGTGATTGAGCTCTTTTGTCCCAGTGGACTAACACCGACGACTTACAATTCTCTCTTATTTTTACATACAGCGAAGTGCGTCGCTTACCTCCGGGATTTGTTGCATGACCGACAAATCCCGTCTTTTAGTCGACCAACTTTCCTCTTGACGAGACCTAGTGGTATGAAAGTATCCATGACATCTTGCTACCAGTCACTTTCATTGGTGCGCCGTTGGCAACCTCAGGAGCATCTTCTACATTTATATGATCACCAACAGTCATTAGAGGAAAAATTATGATGCCGTAGCTTGTGCTAATGCGTGCTTTCAATGAGCCTCCTTGCAAGACACACAATTGGGGCGCTTAAGTTGCCTGATCAGCCAATGGCTGAATGCCCGGGTCCCCACATCAACGAATGAATGTGACACGAGCCCGCCAGTATCTCTAACCGCCAGCCAGTTGTCAACATCCAAAAATACCTTAGAGTCCAGGAGATTTATCATGATGAAGCGCTTGCAGTCTTTATTCAATATTCGAAGGCAGCCAACCAATTTATGGCATCTATTTGCTACTCCGCCATATCATACCAATTTATCTAACCTAATCTTGCCACTCCATGGGAGGAACGTTGCCACTACTCGTCGTAGAATGGACTCTATTACTCCCTACGCATCCCCCAAAACATATGCTCCAGTTGAATATATGCCCCTTGAGGATATAGAAAAGCCTGGGCGTTATCGTCCCGGAGGATATCACCCCATAGCTATTGGGAACTGTCTTAGTGGCCGTTACGATGTCGTTCATAAGCTTGGCTTTGGTGCGTACTCGACAACTTGGTTGGCAAGGGATAGGAATACGGAAAAGTATGTAGCCGTCAAGATTGCAATTGCCGAAGCAGATATGCAGGACAGTACAATCCTCAACAACCTGGCACACGTGGAACCAAGAGATCAGAGACATCCTGGACAAGCTCTGATCTCTCGAGTATTGGATACGTTTTCCCTTGATGGGCCTAATGGAAGGCACAGATGCCTTGTTACAGAGCCTGGTATGATGACTATAGCTGAGGCGAAAGATGCATCCTATACCAGACTTTTCAAATTGCCTGTCGCAAAGGCCATTGTGGCCCAAGTCATACAAGCTGTCACTTTCCTACATCACCAAGGGGTAGTTCATGCCGGTATGTATACTTGTTATTGGAATTTATTTATCTGGCCGACTCTATAGGCGTTCCTTGTTAACGGGATTCGTTGCAGACCTCCATATGGGGAACATAATGTTTCGCTTTCCAAACAGCATAGACGAGCTATCCCCTAGAGAATTATACCAAAAATACGGCCAGCCTAACATCGAGCCATTTGTGCGCCTTGATGGCAAGCCACTCTCCGACGGCGTTCCTACTCACGGTGTTGTGCCCATTTGGCTAGGGAAAGAAAGCGAGCTTGTGACCCTCTCTGAAGCCAAAATTTTTATCAATGACTTTGGAGAGTCATTTCTGCCATCTATTACTCAACGTAACTATTCCAATACACCCGGCATCCTTGCTCCCCCAGAGACTTTCAAACCAAGAATCAAACATCACTGATAAAGTGACCTCTCAGCAAAACTTCTTGTAAGTATGTCACTGATGCTTTATCGCCTATGGTGGTTAGAATCACCACATCAAGAGCAAAGAATGCATGGATACTTGGCGCTTCACAAATGATTTAGCAGTGGCAAATGCAGACGCGAGTAGATGAAGTTTGGCGAAGGCAGCGCCTGAGTAGTGAACAACCATGGCGTGGCAGATCGGCTGGTGTTAACTGCTTGTTGACCGTTGTCGCTGGCAAAGAAGTACAATGAAGACGTTGGTTACTGGCGCCTTCATTAGCAGTGCAGGCGAAACGCTACTTTGCTTTGGTCAGCGCTGGCTTCGCCATAAAGTTCGCTGGTCAGTCGAGTGCTGGAGATAGCTCGCTGGGAACCCAGCGTGAAGCTGTTCACTTTGAAACGATTTTCAGCCTTCGCAACGATAAGACGCGAGAATACAAAAACATAATTTATAATTTTTCAAAGCAAAGATTAATATAGCGTAAAATGTTTGGGAAGCACAGCGAAATACGCTAAAGAACAAAAACGCTCTTTTTCACGTTAACCAGCAACTTTAACAAAGGCAGAATGCAACCTGAACGCACCCAGCCACTCCTGTCCCATGCTCATGGCAGCTCAAGGTGGTACTATGAGAGCTGGTCTGCTTCAGGCTCTCCAGTGTCATGCTCAGGTTATTCATGGCTAGCTGTTTTTACTTTTCTGCAGGAGTTGGTCAGCTCTATGTGGCGCCATTGAAGAATTCTGATTTTAGAAAGATAAATCAAAAAATAATGTTGAACAAAAACAGGTAATACTCCCTATAAAGTATATGTGGTGTTAGTTTTCTGTGGTGAATGGTCACACCTGTTAAGCACAATGTCCTCAACTGAGTTCACTGCGGTCGTCTACAAATTTCCATATCTGGACACTACAATCTACGCAGTATATCACATGTTGATGTCTATCAAAAAAACTTCTGAGCACAAAGTGTCCTGTATTGGTCTTGCACCTCCTCCTTGTCTTAACAACACACCACTATACAAAGGAGACCTGGCAACAGTTATCGCAACGGATTCTTCTCGGAGAAAAAGAAACTTGGCAAAAGATACGTGGGGTAAAAGTTCCCGTTGTTACGTTTGAAAAGAAGTATAGTAGTATATTTTTGTACAGAAGGACATACAGGGGGGGGAAAAAAAGGAGAAAAAAAGCTTGTTCAACAAAACCAAATAAAATAAAAAGTGAAGAAAAGGGGCGACAGGGATAGGGCGGAATGTGAATGAGCTAACAATAAAATAAAAAGGCATGCCTGGTCCAGGGTTGGAAGCAGAACATGGAGAAGAATAGATATTTACGAATTCAAGACAAGAAAACAAAAAAGCAGAGGGATCAAATGGAAGATAGCAAAAACAAGAAGTTGCTTTTATATATATAAATCTCCGGATGGAAAATTGACAATTCCACACGCCGATCAAAAGAAAAAAAAATACCAAAAAAACAAGTGCGATATTCCCTCCTCTGGAAAGCCAAATGCCAAACATGCAACAAGTTGAACGCCTCTAATGGTAATAACGTGAGGATAAAAGGAGAAATTTGGAAAAGAAACGAGGCGTTGGAGTAAGTATATAAGAATTGACGCTCATGCGGATATTTCGGTGCAGAATATAGAATGCATCCGCGTAATTGAAATAATTGAAAAGTGGCGCAAGTAAATAGTAACAAAGGGGGAAAAAAGAAACATGTGGGCAAGAGAAGAAGGTCATCAGGGACATGGTGGCGGTCGGAGAAACTATACATTAACTGGGTCGACATAAAGTGAAAACAAGGGTCAGCGGGATGACATAGAGAATTAAATTGTTAGATGGGGCGAGGAGGTCTGAAAGCTGGGTTGTTGGGTATTGCAGTTCGTGTTAATCTTCGTGAGTCGACTCCATGCGACTAAGCATTGCGGCGGATGTGAAATCGCGGGTTACTTCAAAGCTGCTCCGAACCGGATCCATTGATCGACGAACGCGGTCGTATGACGGCCCATGATCAATTGATTGCTGCTGCTGGTGTCGGAATTCTAAGCTTGCGGTGTATCCAGTTCCATCGCTTCCGTTTTGACTTCTGGGGTTGTGGGTCGTTGCAGTAGGCGCAACAGATGGTGGGTAGATTGGTCGTTCGTCTTCAGGCACGGATTTCGGTCGCTTCGTCGACACGTCAATTTTCCCAAGGTCTGTGGACGCGGGGGACAAGTCCCGAGCAGTAGGAGGAACATATGCCTCGTATTCATCCAAGTATTTGAAATTCCCCGCAACAACTTGCTCACGAACGATGTCCACATCCTTTGGAAAATATATCTTTTGGATCGATTTAATCGTAAATCGAGGGCACAAGCACATCGTCACTGTTAAAAACGTTAACGCCCAGAAGGTAAGCGTGCCGAATACTTCCCGGCCGGCCCTATAAAATTGGCCAGAGGAGTCCACTGAGGTGTAAACACCCGTCCAGAAAAAAATGAGAAGGCTGCTGATTGCATTGATGAGAACGGTCAACCAATCCCAACGATAGGTATTCAATAAAATATATGTGTTGCTAGCGGTCACGGCGGAACAAGCCACAAAAACCCCCATGCGATTCCGATCGCTTAGGTCTAGTCCGTTATCCGTCACTCCAGTAGCTGGGCGATAAAGAAGGTAAGTCATGAAGAAACACATAAGAGACTGGTAGAATCCATCTAGCATGTAGAGCCTGTGCGTGCAAATATGTTAGAAAAACTTGTGATATACTTTGTCAGGCTAGAGAAGAGGGAAAAAATTACTCACCAGAACTTCTTCTGGGTCCATTCCTTCTGTTCGATACCAGTCTTATACAGCTGCGGAACCGCTAGAGAAACCTTATCGTCCACGTCTTGGTCCAAGATACCCATCAATATCACGGGGAGAGACGTAAAAGCCAAGTTGACTAAGATGATGTACGTGAAGTCGAAGAGGTAGGAACAATCAAAGTTGTTGTATATCGAGTACCAGAAGAGCGCAAACGTCCATACAAGATTCTAACCAATGCGTTAGTAACATAAAACGTAAGCATGGGGGCCCAAATTAAGTAATTTTGTGTACTTCGCATACCTTGTAGAAGAAATTGGCAACAGTTTCACCAAGCCTTCGATAAGACCATCTTCCATGGACCAGAACGAGGCGCTGAAGGAATCGGAACTGGCCAATAGCGTAATCTGATGACATGACAGCCTGGCGGCCTTCCTCACCAGCAATTCCAACCCCTACATCCGCTTCCTGGATCATAGCAACATCGTTCGCACCATCGCCAATAGCAAGAGCCATGACGTTCAATCCTGTCTTTACCATCTGTACAACAGCGGCTTTCTGAGCAGGGCTAACTCTGCAGCACAGCACGGATTTGCACTGTTTGCATAATAGGAGGAATTTCTGCTTTAACTCTGGGGACAGCATGAGCTTGAGCGTGTCTCCATCTACAACGAGAGCGTGCGTCGGAGCCGGCGGTTCGTGGTTGCTTTGAGCAGCGATTAGCTCTTCGTCAGAACCAGTAAGACCAAACTTCGCCAAATTCGTGTCGAGTTCATATTTGGCGGAGTCAGGGTCATCCTTGTCGATATTGAAAACAATCAGGTCCATCTCGTTGGACAGCAGATTACACGAAAATCCAATATTAATAGCGGTTTCAACTTTATCCCCCGTAAGGACCCATAGCTTGATTCCAGCGGTTGCTAGGAGGGAAATAGTATCGGGGACGCCATCCTGCAACCTATCCTCAATGGCAGTGCCGCCAAGGAGAGTAAGCTCTTGTTCAATGGCACTGGAGGTTTCTTCGAGCTTAACGTCACGGTCAGTAAGCGACTGGGCAGCCAAATCATGCGACCTTTTCCATTCTCGGTATTCTTCCTCGCTCAGAACTCGCTCGGCGATACACAGTGTCCGCAGGCCCTCTCTAGCGAACATTTCAAGATGCCCTGCGGTCGACTTTCTGAGTTCCTGCTGTTGCCCGCGAGTCAGGCGAGAATAAATTATACTATCAGCACCTTTGCAGAATAATATGATTCTCCCATCAGGCATGCGGATAATTGCGCTCATTCGCTTTCTTGATGAGTTGAATTCCAAAGTATTCAGAACAGTATATAACCGCTCTTCACCCATAATGTTCAACCGGATGTCGTCACCCGATCTTCCCAGCACGGTGAAACCGCAGTCTCGCGCGGTCGCGACCAATGCAGCTTCATCGGGAGACTGAGCTTTGAACTCGAGTTTAGGAGGATCGCCTGGAGTACGTTCTGTTATAACTGTATGGCACAAAGCCAAGGCAAGCATGAAATGCTCATTGGCGGCTCTCTGTTCCTCTCCAGCAGATCCAGAAAGGTGAGAGACGAATTCGGGGGAAACAAAGGTAAGATTTTCATCACGGAGATAAGGATTGTCATGGATAGAACGAAGCTGTTGGAGCATTTGAACGCGAGATTTGGCGATGGCTTCATTTGCCTTTTTGGAGACTTCTTCCACGTCGATACCCTCGCGACGTTGCATTCCAGCCATGGCCTCGGTGTACGCTTCACCGTAAGAAACGCCGTTAATGGTGCATTTCTTAAATTCCATCACGTTCTGGGTCAATGTTCCCGTTTTATCTGAGAAGATGTATTCGATCTGGCCCAGGTCGTCCGATATATTCCATGACTTGGGCGTGCAAGGATAACCAAGTTTGTCGTAGTACATGAATGTGTCGCTGTGGATGAAGATGGCCTGTGCAGTTCGAACAATTTCCAAGGATATATAGAGTGAGATCGGGACGAGACTCTGATAGAGAATAACTGCAGCCCAGAACGTAACAAACCCGTCGACAGGGGGTGAGCCGCCATATGACCCAAATTCAAATAAATCCAAAGAATTGTTTCCTTGACCCCAGGTGATACCCTGAACGATTCCGGAAACAAGGCACATAAGGAAAAGAATGACGAAATTGTAAATGACGTTCCAGTTCAAGCCCCTGGCAATCCTTGCCCGCTTCGTTGGCGTAGCGCCAGAATTTAGCATGATCTTCGTTTGAAGGCCGGTGAAAACTACCATTCCCAAAACCCATTCGGTATTCTGTATACTACAGCCACGGAGTAAAATATTATTGATGGTAATGGGTTCCACCATCTCTTTTCCAGGTCCATCCGGCGCATTCACGTCGTGTTGCATCCACTTAATCGCCCCGTTATACTCATAAAGATTCGGGTGCGGAGACTCGCTCTCGATCGTAAATTGCGCCTTCTCACAGTCCCTGGCGTGCTTTACGTCGCGAGTGCAATGAAGCGCTTGTCGTACTTTTAAGTTAGTTTCTCCATCGAGATTTTTCGTTTCAACGTAACAAGCCCCGTCGGGGTCAGAAGTGGACAACACAACTACGTCGGCAGGAATGGGCTCCTCGTTGTAAATTCGCACGAAATCGCCCACTTGCACGTTCTTCCAGTAATCACGCTTGAACCTTGCCGTTTGGGGAGTTTGTCTGGACTTATTCAGCACGCTCCCGTATTCATTACGCACATGCGCATGGTCCGACGCCTGGGGTGGCTCTGGAGACAAATAGTCACTTGAAGATCTGAGCATCCCGGATGATTGCCCGTCCATTTGCGCGTTGCGTTTGTCAGGATTAGGGGATGGTACAGGTGTCATCTGTATGGCACCGTTTTCCTCGTGGGAATGGTAAGTATTTTGCTGGAACGATTGTCTGAATGAATACGTCGAGTCTCGATTTGTGCGTCTAGTATCTATTGACGGTCGTTGTCCATTGAGGATATCCTCTTCGGGGACCTCCAGCTTTCCCCCTTTCTTAAAGGCAATGATTACGTGCCATAATTTCATCAAGGCTCTGGTGGTTGCCTTCTTGATCCTCCGCCATAACGAGACATTATCTTCAATTGAATTAACATTGGTCCATTCCACCAACCGATGAATCGGGGAGTTGTTTAGTTCGGTATCTAGTATGGTTCGTCTCCAGTCCTCAATGGCATCTTTAATGGCAGTAATTGTTAAAATCGAAATGAGAGGGACGGCGCTCAGCCCGGGGCTGGTGGCGCCGAAAATAGGAAATATCTAAAGACACATTAACAAATCATGACATATATGATAGAAACCGTATAGAAGGACAAGCAAACTTACAGATAGAATAATAGTGAATAAAAAGTAAATATTTGCAACATTATGAAACTGAAACCACAAATTCTTCGGAACAAAACTCAACGGGGTATATTTTGCCGTTCTTATCTTATTCCTCGAATAATCTGCGATGAGGCGGCCGTTCTCGTCCTTCACATCCTCAGGAAGTGGTACGTTGCAAAATATCCGCCGAATATTCGAGCTGTCAACAGAGGCTCCGTCAACCGCCGACTCCTCGGGATGCGGCAAGGGGCTTGTAGTCGATTTTCGTTTTTCTTCCTTGGAGCTAGTGCGACGGTGTAGTCTATCCATTATAGACCGTCTCTTTCGCGATCCGCCGGCACCGGTTTGGCGTTGGGTGGCCCATCGCATCCTTTGAACAGGCTTCGAAACGGTGGCCTCATCCTCAGCCCCAAATTGTACCACGGCCATTCCAGGCTCCTTAATTCCACTTATAACATAAAATAAGGGGTAAGATCGGGTCAGGACGATGATTCGCACATTTGCAATTATTCAGGCCGCCCAGGAAGCTGAGGAGAGTGTTCGCATGCGTTGGGCCGCGGATTGGATTCAGGGGTTTTGAGATGGAGGAAGGGGGGAAAGGTCGACGAAGAATAATGGGGCAAAATTAAGAATATATGCGATTGCGATCTGAGGACTGGATATTGCGGAACGGATTCTTGCTAGGTATGTAAACCGGAGGCACTGTCTGCGTTGTGAAGGCTTGAAAAGTGGGTGGGACGGATAAGTAGAGGATGTCCGGAGAATGGGTAAGGTATGAATCGAAGGAGTGAAATTGGTCAGCAAACCGGGGAAGAGAAACGCGGAGAATCGACAGCGACAACGGCCAGAATACCCTACGGCGTACGGCGTGAATGGTCGTCCAGGGCACAGCGTTCAGAACAGAAGATGGGAGGGAGTCAGGAGTTCGTGGGTGCTGAGGTGGACGACCGCCGGAAGAGCGAGTTGGTTGATGAATCTGGTAAGCTGGCGTATTTGTCCTGTAACTATCCTTGTGCTATGGTACATGTACCTAGGTAGATTTCTAATACGAGGCCAATACACAGCCTAGTTACTGGCTTAGTCAACTCCGGTATCCGGCGGTGTCTGGATCAGCCTCTGGAATTTTTTGTTAACGTTTTAGAGATTGCCAACGAGATCTCGTCGCCACCTGGCGCCCATGTGTCCTTTAACTTTAACTTTCGTCGGGCATATCAAGGAAGCGAACCCCCTTGGTAAATCCATAACGATACATGGTAGCATTGATAGGGCAGGACGGACCCGGGATCACGAATAGCACCCCTTGGCTCGCGGCATGGGATGATTGTTATTTAAAATATTCAGTAAGCGAGGAGTCTGGCCTGCCCCCTTAGCTCACTAGCACCGCGCATAACCTTGTGACCTGGATGCCTCGCAATTTATATGTACTGCACTTTGGTGGCTGAGATCCAGCTCAGCTTTGCCCAGGAGTTTGGAACTCCTTTCGCCAAATCTGAGGAATCTGCGCAGTGAGACATCTCGGTATGAACAGATGCTGCTGCGGGCTTGACGCTTGTTCCATTCCGTGCCTTGGCTGTGGAATTGGGATCGGATGACGATCGTAAATGGTCGGTAAACTTACACAGGGCTCCAAGTGCCGCAGAACGGTATTTTTACCGTCGATCAAGATCCTGTCCTTCCGAGAAACTGCGGGTTCGTTAGTAAGCGCGGAACCCCGTGGAAGGATTCATCCTTCCTACATACGTCCCCAATGATGGCAAAAAAGATAACAGTGTGGAGTTTTATCTGTGTACGGATTCCATTTACATGGACTTTATATCATCCTCACCCTTGGAACACCAGGGCACCGGCTGTCCACCAACCAGAAGGCGCGATGTCATGTGGTCTTCAGTCTTCATCTCTGCCTACGTGTTATCCCTAGGCTACTTATTACGGATATACGCCCCTGCTGCCTACATGTTAACACAACCACCAGACGTCCCACGGAATCAATATCAGACGCTTCACAAAGAATTCGCCATTGTAACCAGAGAATCACATTATCTGCTACTAATCTGCCACTATCCTATTTGAAAACCAATGTTAATTCTTCATCAAACATCTGAGAATGAATGATTCCTGTTTGATATACAGCGGCTACATTTTTTGGAGAAGATATCTTTGAATGAGGATAACTAAACAACTATATCAATTATTACATAGATATGATGTAGATCAGAATATAAACAGCACTTATTGTTTTCCATGGCTACACTTTAGTAGTATATACAAGTTCATCATTAATCTAGCATATATATGATATAAAAACACATCTCAGAGATGGCTATATATCATTAATCTGTGTATTCAATTATTAATTCTATAGATTTGTGAAATTGTGATGAAGTGGCTATAAAGGAAAAGAATATCCATCAAATCATAGTTCTCAGACTGCAAGTGTGGATTATGTCATCCTTTCCTAATGCGGGTTAGTGTTGACTATTGTTTGCAAGACCCTGTCGTAGATCATGAATTCTCCCAAATCTGTAACTTTACCAACTATCAAAACGCGATTTCTGATTCTCTCTGATACTCACAGCCAAAAATTTACTACAGACACAGAGGCAGATGTTGCAATCCACTGTGGTGATCTCACAGAAGGGTCTACATTGGAGGAATTCCATTCCGCCATCAAACTCCTAACAGATCTCAAAGCACCCCTCAAGCTTGTCATTCCAGGAAATCACGATTTCACTCTGGATATCCCTTTCTTCAAGAAGAGAGTGGAGCTCCAGCTCAAATATCTTGATGCAGCACTAATCAATCGAGCATACGGTGACTTCGGAGAAGCAAGACAGCTTTTTAATAGCGATGCCACCACATCAGCAGGCATCGTATTCCTTGAGGAAGGAACACATAGCTTTGACCTCAGAAACGGCGCATCGCTGACTGTCTTCGCCAGCCCCTTGACACCGTCACAAGGAGGAGGCTGGGCTTTTCAATATCCTCTCCGGTCGGGACATACATTTGAAATCAGCAATACCGTCGACTTGGTCATGACGCATGGGCCGCCAAAGGGCATTCTGGATCACACGTTATCAGGTGATAGTGCGGGCAGCACACTCGTCTTTGAAGCCCTTGCCCGCGCCCGACCACGGCTACACTGTTTCGGGCACATCCATGAAGGCTGGGGTGCGAAGCTGGTTACATGGGCGCCGGCAGATCAGATGAGCGCGACCCCGTCATATTCCGCTGATATCGATGAAGCGCGGTCTGTTTTGGTGGCAGATTTGTCGACGCTACGAGGGGGATCGGGATTAGAGCATGATGGACAACATAGTCAAGCGGGAAAGGGGGATAATGATTCGGGGAAGCGGTCCGAAACATGTTATGCAACCAGTCATTGTTCTGGAGATACCCATTCTATCGAAGCTGGCTCGCGAACACTCTTTGTAAATGCATCCATCAAGGGCGTGGATGAGGATTATCCATTACACTTGCCATGGCTAGTCGATATTGAGCTTCCAAAGGCAAGCTTAGGTGGTTCTAGCGAGCTCTCCTGAAGCACCCTACTGATCAGTGATAACATCTGCTCTCGCACTTTGCACATTCTCAACATGGTTGGTGATTTGGTGGTGAATAGTTTCTGAAAATGACCGATCAGAACTCCTTGAGAGGCTCGTCTGAGCAGATAAGCAATGGAAAAGAAAATTCATAGAAGAAAAATAATACCCTGTTGGAATTGAAGTCGCCGATCAGCATGTCAATGCCTATTCATTCCATTCTTCTCATTGTGATTCTGCTCTGCACCTGTGTAGTTTCTAGCAATTCCTTCATATAACTCATATAGTTTCTAACAATTTTTCTGTGTAATTCTTAATACTCTTTCACTCCACACTCCACTGTGGGGCAGCTTCTGATATTCTTTCATTTCAATCTTTTCTCTATAAAAACCTTCTTTGTACAATCTTTTCTTCTGATCTCTTTTCTCTTTCTTTTCTTAATCGATTTGTAATCTGTATTTAGAATAGTGCTAGATCATTAATCGAAGTACACTCATTACATGGGAGAATGAGAACTCCCACACACAGAGCAGCAGCATATGAATGAGAATATTAATAAAGGTATAGATTATAATGAATGTAGAAAAGAGTATAAAGAATATAAATATAGTAGAGAATATCTGTAAAGAAAAGAATGAAGATTAATATCAGAGCTGTACAGACTGTAGAGCTAGCTGTTAGATTTCATTCATGAATATGATGAGATGTATTTGAGATCACATGAGGTCACATTACAGTGTTTTTTTCACAGAAAAGTTGGTTTTTCAATGAGAGAGAAGAGAGATTACCAGGTCCCCGGAAGAGCCGCCAGAACTGAGAGCAAAACGTACAAGGGCGCTCTCACAGTCCTCTCATTGGAGCCTCCCAAGCCAGCCATCATCACACATGCGTCATGGCTCGTGTTTGTTTCAGCCGCTTCAAGCGAAGAGGTCCGGTCGAGTTTCTGCGCGATATCATTGGCGCGTGCTCGTGCATCCTGGTCTTGGAAGCCAAAAATAGAAATTTCATATCTCCTGCAAAACTTCATCACTTTATTATGCACGGTCACTAAATTTTTATAGATTGTGAAAATATTGCATTACATACAAAAATAACCATCTCATCTGCAGAGACTATATCACCGATAGGACGGCTGAAATTGGGGGATCTCCATCAAGTTCGTCCAATCGCTATTGTGAGATTCAAAGTGCTGTGTGGAGCTAGACCATACATAGAATATTGACAAAAAGCTGGATTTCATAGCCCTATTGTGGAATCATGAGGCTACTACTGATAGCACATGTAAAGAGTACTCTGGTAATATAAAGAAAGGGAGATGGACAGTCGTGATCTGAAAACTGAGGGCTCGCCGGAATAACGAGCGACCAGTTTGGGAAAGTTCTTGTCCACAGGTAGCAAAGATTAGTGTAATCCATGAGCTTCCTTACTCTGGATGCCGAACCACAGATCTGTTATACGAGTAAAGATTTTAGAATTCTTAGCGTAAGACAAAGCTTTTTGAAACCGTCCATACTATCCAGTCCAATGGATGAAGGCTGAAGCTGGAATGTTCCCGAAAAGGGAATATTGCATCTGAGCCTACATCACGTGATATCGCGATCTCAAAAACGCCTGGACGCGTCTGAACGATGGAAAACCGCCGCAACGTCAAGATATCTGCCGGCTAGCTTGTCACCAAACAATGTCAACCAGCCACAGCAGCTCCGGTCGGCATCAGGATAGTTCTCCTTCCCAGCAGAACGCTTGTCTTCGAACCAGGACTCCAAGTGGCAGATTAGATGATGATAGCACATCTGTGGTCTCACAGTCTGGTTTATCGTCCCCGTTGTCATCTGCGTTGTCGTCCCACGCATTTGTCTCTCCCGTTCCCCTGAGACAAGGGGCCTCGCAGATAAAGGACGACCGAACCTTGCCCCAAGTCTCTCAACATACGGACGATGATTCATCTTCCGGCAGGGATGTGCAACAGAATAACCCATCCCAATCTCGGGATGGAGAACATCAACTAACAAATACATTCACGACCAGCTTCAATTCCTTCTCCCAGCGCATTGTGAGAGATGGTAAAGTGATTGTGACAAATTCAGACGAGGATACGGACTCTCTCTCAGATATAGAATCGGCAGAAGATCTATTAGCCCGATTTCTACAACCTCCAGCCTCAGTGCAGCCTCTTTCCTCATCGTCCCACTCTCCCAGACCTGGTAGGAACAATACCGACGCCGGGCGCCCTAGCAAACTTCAACAGCTTCTTTCAGGTCCCAGCTCTCTAAAACTCAATGACCGCAAAGATTTGCCGAAGTATCAATTTTCTCTGGACACACTTGTCGCAGACGCAGCCAATGATAAAGCGACCGAAGCCAAAGTTGCGAAAATAAAGCAGGGCCTGCTGCCAAAATTGCAACCCGAAAGGTGCCGTGGTGTCCTGCGTGCTGATCTACTAGCTGCAGCTGTCGAGGATGAGACGGATACCAAAGGGATTCAGCGACTGAAGGATGCGGTTGAGCGGACAGAAACGTTCGCGACAAGGAAGACCTGGCTGTTCTTTGAAGAAAACACGCCAGTTGTACCATATCCGAGGTTTCCTTCGGGGTGGATACAGCCTGCGTCGTGGGAATGTAATCTAGAGGGTTAGAGAGCTTCTGCCTGTCGCTACAAATTTGCCTCGCACTTGTATTAATGCATCTTAGACCCTGAAACGCGTGGTCCAGCATTCATCTCCGGAATCGTCTCGAACAGGTTATCGAGCATGATACTCCCTGACGAGGTGTTACTGTGGTTGCTACAAACTGGTCTGTTTGCCTGATTCTATTGTCTTCTTCATCGTAATTTGTGTATTAACATGTTTGCAGTCCTCACGGGGCAGGATGGTTACATGCAATCGGTAAATGTCGCAGTATTGGAGGTATGCTTCGAAAAGTATTCTGGCTGAACGCAATACCGCTGACTATTCTAGCAATCATCTGCGGGACGCATTTCGTCGTTAATAACCCCAAGCCATATCGATCAGCTTTTTCGAAACCTCGGAGCAAGACAGGCTGCATTAGACGTCTCTATCAGTCTAAAACCCGATCACCATATCTCTGATGGTAAGACTTCGACGTTTTTACTATAATCGATTCGTATAGCTAACACTTTGCTCTCTAGAATACTGGAATCGGGATACTCGAAACCTCCTATCAGTATTAGAACTCTTACGTGTTCTATCAGAAAAGCAAGTGACTTTCTCACTCAGCCCATCTATATTGGTTGCCCTCTAACTGTTTCGAATCAGGTTCAATGACGACACCCGGCAACATGCTCTTAAAATCACCCTTCGACTTGCGATAGACGAGGCAGTCATGAACGACTGTCTCATATGCGTTGAAGTACAAAACTTCATAACAACCAACCTTGCAAATCCTATTACAATACCAGATCAAACAGTAAGTGCTATATACGTCTAGCTTACTAACCCTCCTTAAAAAATGCTTTCAAATTGACCAAATACCTACCTCAGCTTCGAAATCTCTCTCTACACCTCTTCAAAACCATAAACGAGGTCGAACTCCAAAACCAACTCCTAAGCAATATCCTCCCCACCAGCCCTCGCGTTGCCCTCTTCCGTTGCCGCCTCGCCTGGGCGTGGTTCTATTGCGATCCTTCCTTCCTCGACCGGCCCAAAAGCCAGCTCTTCGATCTTCCCAGCCTGACCAAATACCTCAAACACGACCTACGCTTCAACACAAACATGCGCTCCAATGGATCCAACGATCAATTCAATTTCTGGGAACTACACGCGCTGACTTCCATCCTGGACATAGCCATCGATTCCGGCACGACCATACCCTCATTCGTAAACAAGAACGGCGAAGTAGACAGGGGGGCCGAACATCAATTCAACGCCGCCGTAGACGAGTTGGCGGATTGTATCAAGGCCATCTTCTCGGCAATCAGGGATTCGGGGGCGTCGCACTTGCGGAGATCAGAGACGAGGGAGCGGTTACAAGCGTTGTATTATCGCCTTACGTATGGGGTGCGGACGAGGCAGAGGCCGCCAAAGCAGTGGTTTGTGAAGACGGAAGGGGAGAAGGGAGAGGCAGATAAGCATCAAAAGAAGATACATGAGTACGGTGTGGTTCAGGATGCTGGAAACGGGGCTTTAGGTGCTCTACAGCATTGAATTTCTCCAGATGAATGATTGTCATTTTCCGAGTGTCCCCATTATATCCTTTTCATTTTTGAGAACAATGTTATTGATAGAAATATGGAATAACGATAAATAAGACAATAATATCTAGTATTGGGCATAAAATCGAAGAGATGAAGACATGGGATGTGCCCGTTCAGAAGCCGGGTGTAACTATTCCTTGACTACTATTAAAATATTATCCCACCCCCCTTCAAGAAGTGGTACATAGTTCTAGAACATCAAATACAACAACCAAGTATATAGATGCATGCCTAAACCCTGAGAGCCAGCCCAGGCCGAAGGAAGGACTGAAGAAAGCGCCTTGGGCCGATCTAAAACCCCACTACAAATACTGGTTTCATACGTCGACAATTTGAAAACAACAGAAATACAATAGCGCCTATCGCCAGAGAAAGAGATATTAATGAAACAAGTTGCAATAGCTGAGGTAAGAAAACGAAGCAAACATACTAAATAAAAAGGCAACTTGGATTCAAAATTGCATCCATAAACCAGGGAAAAAGAACCCGTCAAGGACGTACCAAGCTAAGGGAAAAGAAAGAAAGTCTTTAACAAGACAAAGGAAATGGTCTAGGCCGTTTAATCATAGAACTTGCGGTTCTTATTCTTGCCGAACAGCGTTTCTCGAACAGAAGGAAGGGCATCGATTTCAAGCAACCGCAGCCTTTCTTCGAAGGTGTTGTTGATGTCAATCTTGCCCGCCGTGCCGACGATGAAGACGCCACCGGCTCTGGAAATTAGAGAAGAGAAGTTAGCAACAACGCAAACAGCCGGAACTGCGCCGTAAGGGAAAAAAGAAATTGTCCATCAGAGATGATACGCCCATAAGCAACACAAGGTAAGGGAACCTACGATTCCTCAGGCAGCGGATCATTCTCCAGAAGGTCGACCGCAACTTCTTTGCCGGCTTGATCTTTAAACTCCTTCTTCGCATCTTCAATCGCTTTCTTAACAATCCCGCAATCTTTCTTTCGCGCCCTAACCTCCACCTTCTTCTCATTCAAGGCATATAACCCCTCCAACACCAGGCCCTTCAACGTAGCCTGATACCCGTCTCCACCACTCCCCCTGAATCCCTTCGCATTTGTAGCCGCATTCGCTAACTGCTCCCTGGCCTGGTCAAACAGCTCATCGAGCAATGCTTGGCGGGCCGTGAGGACGCGAAGACGGGTTTTATTGGCGAGGGTGGAGCGGGTGATTTGCTGGGACATTGCGGCTTGTTTGAACTTCTTTTCATAGAGCAGGTCGATAGCGGCAGTCTCTTGACGGACAAGTTTGGATTTCTCGATGGCGAATTCCTCGTCAGCTTTGAGTTGGATTTCGCGGGCTTTCTCGAGGGCTTCTTGGCGGATGAAGGCGGTCATTTTGCGGAGTTCGCCCGCCACCTGGCATTTGGGAAGTCGTGGTTAGCTAGGCGTGGAATTCTCTTTCTTGCATTCTTGGTTGCTTTCATAATTTACAGAAAGGACTACCTGGTCATCCGAGAGCGCATGGCTTTGTGACATTTTGACCGAGTGTGGATGGTTGAAGCTGGTGATATGCGGGGATGGGAGTAGTTGACAGATATGAAATATGGAATGGCAAGTAGGAGTAATTATGAGCTCTCCAAGGGTTTGTACGGCAGAAGAAGCTGAAGTCCCCCCTCAGAAGTAACAAGCGGAGCCAATGTAGGTGCGCCTGTGATCGTGTCGTGCGTAGCTGTAGATGTTGTTGAACATGCGCGCTCTATCAAGGAAGTGGGTGGTGAGATGGCACTGCGGCTCCTGATCATCTGTCCCCCGGCTAGTTAGCGTTGTTCCTGGACCCAGCAGCGATGTCGCTCGAAGACACACAGTCGTTACACCCCTACATCTACACCTTCATTCACATCTATACAGCTGCACCTATATCTGTGTGAGCTCCTTTATGCTCCATAGATACCTTTCATCCAATTCTAGTAATGCTTTTGCTCTACATATAGCCTCATGGTCGATGTTCCCGCCACGGACCACCCCATCCTGTCCCCGCCCGTGCATGACGATACCAGGAGATGGGCCAGTTAGGGGGCTTGTCGCCGGGTGGAAGCATTGTGGTATATAGATATTTGCTCCCTAATCTACTTCTTATACACGTTTTTAATGCTTGGTTAGATTGGAGTTCTTGTCGGTTTAGTATCAACGAGTCTCCAAGCCATTGGGCTTACCTTGCAGCGCAAGTCGCATATGCTCGAAGATGAGAAGAGCCCTTACGATTTGCGCAGGCCGCCATACAAACGGCGACGATGGCAGGTGAGAGAAAGTGTATCTGGGGTTTGATTGTTGGATGCGACAGCATATACTGAGAAGAAGTTTAGGTGGGAATGTCCATGTTCGTCATCTCCAATATCATCGGGAGCACAATCCAGATCACAACCCTACCTCTCCCCGTGCTATCCACTCTACAAGCGGTAGGTCTAAACTCCATATCCCTTGGGCACATATAAGATGGGGGAAACTTAACATCAGCCTCTTTTAGGCCGGCCTCGTCTTTAATACGATATTCGCAGCCTTGATCCTTGGGGAGCCGTTCACCCGTTATTCCATCTTTGGCACTATCCTTGTATCTATCGGAGCTGTCATGATCGGCATATTCGGCGCGATTGGAGAGCCTGCACATACCCTGGACCAGCTGCTGGTCTTGCTTGGTCGCCGCCCATTTATACTGTGGATGGCCGCTACAGCCGTCCTTGTAGCAATAACCCTTCTGGGCGCCCGCATGCTGAGACTTATCTCTACCCCGGGTCAAACTCGAGAGTGGATTAGGAAATATTGTATACCTATATTATATACTCCTTCTCTCCACGGCAACCACAGTCCGCGCATAAAAGTGCTTCGTGGGATGATGTACGGATCTGTCAGCGGCATTCTGTCCGCACACTCGCTTCTGTTCGCGAAATTAGCTGTCGAGCTGATAGTCCGTACCGTAATAGATCGCATGAACCAATTCAACCGATGGCAGTCCTGGATCATCCTACTGACCCTTGTTGTGTTTGCTTTAACACCACTGTATTACATGCATTGCGGCCTCAAGCTGTGCAGCACCAGCATTCTTTACCCATACGTCTTTTGCATATACAATGTTATAGCAATTCTGGACGGGCTTATATATTTCCATCAAGGCTCGCGACTTTCGGGCTTTCATGCGGGCCTTATAGCACTAGGAACCATAATCCTCTTATCTGGCGTTCTCTGTTTATCCTGGAGATTGGAGCCCGTCACCCCCCACCCGGGAACAGTATCAGTTGGACCGCCCCCATCGCTAACTTCTGGCCTTGGTTTACTCGAAGAGCAGCCCACCCTTCCAGAATACACATACTACCCCGAGGACGAAGAAACAGCCTTGGGAGAACGTCAACCTCTTCTCCAAACACGACAACTGCAAGCGCAAAAACCTAGAAAGCAACAACAGAAACCCCCTTCGCCTTCCCGCCGTCACACGCGTACGCTAACCGATCTCTCTCCCAATATCCGCCGCAACACCCAAACAAGCCTTGAAACAGCCGAAATCTGGGCTGAGCTCGACGATTCCGAGGACAACCTCGATCTTGAATCCCTCACACAGCCCTCCTCCCCCATACTTCCTTACAGCCCTATTATTTCCCCACACAAACGGCACCGCAGTACGAGCGGCATCTCATCCCATTTCAACATCACACGCAATAAATACCGTTCATCCAGCCGCAACGACGGCAACGAGAACAATAACAACATCAGTATCAACGACCCATCCTCTCCTTCTCCATCTCCAGCAAGGCTGAATGGCCACGGGCAGCAGGTTCGCAGATCCCTCCGTTCCACGTCGTGGACCTGGAGCTCGCCGTCGCGCCTTCGGCGTCCTCTGCTCCGTAATCGTGATACCAACAACAGTGGCGAACAACGGCTCGTGTCGTCACCGCTTGTTGTCAATTATCGGGACGCAGTGATACCGAGGGATGTTAGTAGTACGCCTGCGGGTGTTGGTGGTGTCTATGGGGGCGTCGATGGTGTTCAAGCTGATACCAATGCGGGCCCGGGTGGCCGTGGCAACTCCAGTGAGGAGCAGAGATCTCAAGATCGATCGCAATTCACTGGCCCATTGCGCTGGCTAGGGCCGTTAGTAGGCTTCATGAGAGGGGCCCGGGGGAAATAGAGATGAGGGCGGTGATCGCGATGGAGGTGAATCACCGGATAGATAGATTGGATTGGGAATAGGACAGGATAGGTATAGATGGGCGTTGACTCATTGGTCGAATTAATTGGATTTTGCTCGTTTCTGAGATGCGTGCAACGTATGAAATGTCCGCGTTACGTTTACACTGTTGTCTGCATGTGTAAGGGATGTATGAGCGTGTTTGTCTGTTGGTTGTCATGATGAGCCTGTCTGCATACCAGCATACCACCGTTTGCAGCACACTACTATTTCCAAATAAGATACGCCATTGTTTTGTACGTTTCTTTCTCCCATACTCCGAGAGAGAACATTCTACATGACTGCCAGAGCACAGCATAAAATCTCACTTACATTCCCATCCGTACATGCCCATGAAAATATAATGCGCAGGCGAAAGATAGCAGCACATGATTCATAGCACAGCTTACACGTAGGCGATAAAAGAATCCCCCAAGGAAAAACACAGCAGTATATACAAAATCACCAAATAGCCCCTCAATTCATTCATTCATTCTTCATTCATTTGCGCAATTCGGATCCTGGAAATTAATTCAATCTTGATATAGTTACATAGTCCAGGAAGCCACATACTAAAATCCTCGAACAAATATGCAAAATTTTCGCATTGATTGAAATATTTACAGGAAACAAGCCTGACCAAAGCAGAATAAATGAGGAGCTTCGGCGAATAATTCAAAATAAATTCAAAATGAAATAAATAAAAAGGTGGAATATACGTCTGTCGGTTCTATTTAGAATCAAACCATACACACAAGCAAGAGATTCAATTAAAGAACTAAATATTAAAAGAATAGAATAATGAAGAAAAAAAAAAAAACATACTCATAGATACTCATATAAATGAAAAAAATCCCATCCTAACTACCTACCTGGCTAAGATACAATTGACAGAAAGGGGGAGCAAAAAAAAAATACATACGTAAAAAGAGCGGAAAAAAACAAAGCAAAAGGCAGGCCAGGAAAAAAAATTATAAAATATATGACCCATCACAAACAATCCCCTAAGAAAAGAAAACAGAACAGAAAAAAAAATACAAATCCCAACAACTAGCCCCTCAGATACTTCCTTTTGCTAATAAGAGAAGAAAAAAAAAAAAAATAAAACAAAGACTTACTCCTGCACTTATTTGCTTCCTGGAATATTTCAACAGACATACCACAAAAGAAAGGAAGGCACCCGCTTCTGATTATTTCCCTTGTCGCATCACCCTCACCTGGTGTCCGGTGTCCGATGACCTTTCCACCCATACCAGTCTGTTTTGGCCCTACCCCGGCCTGTTGCCATCTGGGCCTGAAAACTCCCCGGGAGCATTCCAAAGGAGGGCATACACACTATGCATCGAACCGCACCGAATGGAACCGGAAGTAGAGAGAGGGTTCAGGGGAAGGGATGGGGAGGAATGCAGGAGACCGAGGACGGCAGGTTGCGGTGGTGAAACGGTAATCATTGCAAAGGGTGCGGATGGATCGAACTCGAAAACACGCACAATCGCGCACACACACATAACAATAACCGTAAAAATAATAACAAAAGAACGCCACTTGGAAAATGAAAAAAAAAAAAAAAAAAAATGAAAAATTGAAAAACGCCATTCGGTCCGGCCTTACGCCTCTCCCTTCCTCCTTCTTTTCACTGCATAGTCTGTGGAGGAGAACTTCCCGTCGGTTTTTAATTTTATTTTATTTTTTCCGTTGTATTTCGTTTCCCCACCTTGCAATACCGCAATATATTAAATATATATTTAGAAGTTTCCTGCCTTCCATATTGGTATTGTCCTATTCTCCATATCCATATCCAGATATTCATATATCAATATCCCAACCCCACGTATTCCATGGCTTTCCATGTTTTTCCCTATATTGATTGTGTGTGTTCATGTTATTCTGTTGACATGGGCACGTTAGTGGCCATGTCGGACTTTGTCTGTGTAGGGGTCATGTGTGTATACGGGCATGTGCTCAATAGTATGTGAAATGTAAACGAGATGGCTGGCTGGCTGGGATATTTTGAAGGAAAAATTGATGTGGGCTTGGTGGGGATTGGGGGCCAAAATTTGAAATAATTCAACAATAAACGTAGGGAACTGAGAACTGAAAAAATCAAGTATAGAAAACAAAACGAAAAGAAAAACATTTTTTGATAGAAAGTAGCAAGAGAGAAGGAGCAAGTCGATGTTTGTTTTGCCCTCGTTGAAGATATTTTATTTTCGCTGGCTGAACCGAAGCCATTCATCATCATGTGTGTGTGGGTGTGTTTGTGTGACCAGTGAGGGATGAAAATCAGAGGGGGTAATATATAGGCAATGGTAAAGACAAAACGTCATGCCGCTTGACAGATTTTTCTCCTTCGTCATTCTCATTGAGCCCATAAGCGTAGCGTGGTTGAGGTGGATGTGGCCATGGCTGACATTTTGCCAGTTGGGTATTAAACAAAAAACGAGGCGCAATCCACGCAAAAGGGAGAAAAAAGAAAAGAATTAGGGAAAAAAGGTACAGGATAGAAGCGAAAATGGAGAGAGAGAAAGAGATAGAGAAAGAGAGAGAAAATAAACCAAGTTTGCAGCACATCCTTACGCCAGCCATTGAAGAAACAGAAACAATGATAGAAACCGGAATGAGGAAACGCGGCGATGATAAGAAAAAGATAATAAAGGATAAAGAGATAGGAAACCTATGCAGCGGGTTGATGTTGCTGTGGTAGGCGTGCACCAACTGGCATACCTGGATACTGACCTCCGGCCTGTGCTTGCTGCTGCTGTTGGAGGTTCTGGTAATATGCAATCTGTTGCTGGTGCTCGCTGGACATATATCCAGGATGCATGCCACCGGGACGGGGGATGTTGGGTTGCTGGCCTGCGACATTGGCATGGCTGACATCATCTTGGGCTTCCGGAGGTACTTCGGGGACCTCGACGCCATTTTCGCTGGCGGTAGGCTCTGGGGCATTTAAACAGGCCTAGATGGAGGCAATTAGCTTCTATGTGTGTTTTTCTATGGTAGTGGCCTACAGGTAACATACCTGGATAAGGTTCTTCCCTTCAGATTTGGTGACGAGAGGTTGGAGTTTCGGGGTGGTGAATGTGTAAACGAGACCCGTTTCGGATACGACGAGGAGTAAGACTTGGGTGCCAGTAAGGACGGATAACTCGTACGCCTAGATGACAAAGAGCACAAGGTCAATTACCATGCCATAGAGCAGAGACTCGTAAATAATAAGACGAGGCGACCGTAGAAATGCGACAAGGAGAAAGCAAACGGAAGTTTATTAAGTCATTGAAAGGGTGGTTGATCTAGAAACCGACCTTCTTCATTATACCAGCCTTGCGCTTGGAGAAAGTGATATGGCGACGCGACTTGTCCTGGATGAACTTGATTTCTATCTTCCGGCGCTCACGGCCAGGTTTATCCTCATCATCGTCATCGTCCTCGCCAGCATTGCTAACTCGAGGACGTTTAGTACCGCGATTCTCGGCGGCTGCGGCGGCGGCAGCAGCAGCAGCAGCAGCAGCGGCAGCGGCAGCCGTGGCAGCGCCATTGCCTCCGGAGACGAGGTCATCCTGGGGAGGAGAAGGATTCTCGTCAGCGACAGCGGCGGCGATATCAGCCATGGCGGCGAAGGGGCAGGAGTTGGCGAAGGAGTTGATGGAAGTCGAGTTAGGAAGACGTATCGAGTGTATAGGGTTAGAGGATGGCCGAAAGAGGAATGATGTTTGCGAAGATCGAAGGGCAGGCCGAATCGAGTAACGCGTTGGAGACAGATGCCAGATGGAGAAGGAACGGAACAGGTTTGGTTTGGGGGGTTTAAGGCGAAGCGAAGGGGGAAGGAGCGAAGGAGCGAAGGCGGCTTGTTTGACTGGTGACTAATCCATCTTATGACTAACGACTGACTAAGGGCGGTCGATGACGTCAATGAGGACGCAGCCAAGAGCCGCTATTTTGTATATAAGTTTAGTGCATACGCACCACCTACCCTGTAGGTAACGAACAATTGTTATCTATCTCCCCTTTTCTCCTCACAAAGATCACCCCAGTTTTGCAAACCACCCGACGCTACACTTCCGTCATGAGTACCGGACAACTTGAACTTGTATTCCTACCCACTTATCTAGATAAAAACGGAAAATATTCACCTTGAAAAAGGCGGGTTATTGGAGCTGAGGCAATAATAGAATGGCTCTACATTAGACATTTGAACATACATCCTTTAATCTATTCTACTCCCTTGTTAAATAACTCGATTGTCATACTGTGGTTCGATTTTTTAGCATTAGGCTGGATAGCAGAAATGTTGCTAGAATCCATTGAATCGTTTGGTTCCCAGAAGTTAAACACACACTTTAAAACCCGTCCATTCATCAAAGCGAAGGAATCCTTCCAGGGATTCAATTTTCTCGTCTGGAAAAACGGTTTTGATATCTACTCCCTGTGTAGTTTTGTTGTCCCACCAAAAGTCTCCCTCGAGGATACAAAGGGGTGTTGTTCATATGTATGTTCCGATCATGTCATTTGCTTTCTCTGCCTCCTCTATTTTGCTTTCCATATCTGCAACTGATATGCATTTGATTTTGAATGGTTTTCCTAATTCAATTGTCATGAATATGCGATACATAATAATAACTTCTCTTCACAGAGTGGTGGGCTCAAGGATTCAGAATTCTCACAATTCAAATCTTTCATACATACCTCTCACCTTCTCACAAATCCCAATAAGTTCCTTTCTTGCAAGTAAGATTCTCCCCAGATATCATAAACTGATCCAGCCACTCCTCCAGCTCCAAAGCCTTGGCCACAAACTTCCCAACATCATCAATCACTGTGCACTGCATTCTCTTCTCCTCCATCCCATCCACAAGTTCCGCACGACAGTTCTTCAGATCAACCACTATATCAAACCCAATCAGCACACCAGTCATTCACTACTCACATGCCTCTTCTCATCCTCAGTCATCAGCAAGTAATAATCATAAAAGACCCTCTGTGTAAATAGCATGCACTGAATTTTCTCTCAAACTGCCAGTGTGGCAAGATGGGATAGTACTTTCTGCTTTGCAACTGAAGAAGAATAGCAATCTTTGCAGATGTGTGGATTGAGCTTGAACTCTGATGACATGAACCAGCAAACACCTACTGCAATACATGTGTTGACTAATCTTATCTGGCCCTCCGCAAATGTTTTGTCGTCGAAGCCTGCTGCGGTTGATATACATGTATCGATACAATGGAGCACCGCCTCCAGTGAGGAGTTGTTGCTATCGTCGACTTTACACCATGTGATGCGCAGGTCGGTAGAGTGCTGATATGTGAACTGTCAGTGACATGATATGGTAGCAGCTACTATAACTAGAGCACTGAGGACATGGGATAATGTATCTATAGAGATCTTGCAACTTAGAGAGAATAGGCATTTTTCATTGAGAAAAAGTTACTGATGGGTTCTCCTTGTGTCAAGATGGTCACAGAATGTTTCCCTTGTGCGAGAATTGCGCGTAGAATATAGTGCCCGAGAGCACCGACGCCCGCGATGGCTACTTGCATGGTATGGTGGAGTATAGTGGAATTTGGTTTGTCTCGCTGCTCTGCCTTTTTTACGAGAGTCTGGAAATGTGTATCCTTCGTGCGGGTGTCTGAGAGGCAGCCCAGCTCATTTATAAGGAGTTGAGGCCTGCTTCAGCAGTGTCATATGGGGAGGTTAGGTGTCCAGGGGTGTTGCCCTCCGCCCATACATGATCTCCTATGGAATATAATAATAACCTAGTTAGCTCCTCCTCATAGAAGATTCAGCCATCCCACAAGGGGTTAAAAATTGCGCCGTGAGGCAGCGAGCCAAGAAAATCAATGGCGGGATGACTTCTGATTTCAAATCGTGTCCGTGTCACCAGCTGACGCAGTCATGTTGGTGGTAAAGTCCAATCCACCATTGATGGTAGAAATCTACCTCAGGCAGCCGAGTCGTAAACCTCATCCCTCCACCAATAGTTACATGTTCTCCTATTCAAACAATTAACGCGGCACATTGGCTCTGTGGAGACCAGAACCGTGTATCCAAGGCACACAGATAACATTTCAGATATCACGTCCACTGCCGGCATGCCAAGCAATATTTCAGGAGCGACATCCTGGGTCACCCAACGCATCTCTTTTACAATGTCATTGTCTGCTGAACTGTATCTCCCTGAACAAGCAATCGCAAAAAAAAAAAAAAAAAAGGGGAAGGGGTGAGCGTGATAGCCCGGAGCGTGATGAGTACCCGGAACCCCGGGTTAAAACCTGAAACTAGCTAATGAGGATTCCTATAATTACGCAAGAAATCAATTTTCACGAGGCTTGAGTTTAAAGTCCACGGATACAAGAGAAAAAAAGGTGCAATACAGCAGGAACTTCAGCTAAATTTTGTGGGATGAGTTAATTCTCAAAGAAAGGTAGATGTCGTGCTAAAAAACTAGGCTCTGGAAAAGGGGACCTTGCTTGCTTTCTCGCCTGAGAGGCCCTTCTTGCAGGCCCGACATCCAATCTCTCCTTGTATTGCTTGAGCTGATCTGGATGGACCTTTGCAATGTCATCCTCTGACTGCCATATGGGTGTCCACAGGAAAAATTCAAGATGCCCTTCCCTAGCCTCATGATGTAGCAGGATATGGGAGCCGCTTGTGTCTGGTTCAAGGTGGTGTGTGAAAGAGTCATCAACTCTGGCATGGGTTTCCTTTGAGGGTCTGTTCTTGGAGATGTTATCTGGCAGTGCACCGGAGATGGGCTGTGGTGGCAATGGTTCAACATTCTCCTTGCTGCTGCCAGTGCAGTTGAGGCCTTCTGTATTCAGTAATATATGCCCTCTGCAGCCACAGTATCAGGGAAACCCATGTTCGCATGCAGTGACCGCCTCTGGCTCTGGCTCTGGTTCTGGTGCTAGCTGGGCGGGTCCTGTTGGGTGTGACCCCGATGTGGCTGTGTCTGTGACTCCTCTTCCAAGTCCTAAATTGATGTTGCCTCACTGCTCCTTTCATCACCAGTTTCACTATCACACTCACGCTCAGCATCACCTTCAAGGTGTGATGTTTCTCAATCTTCACTGAGAGATTTCATATTGCTTTCTTCATTTGACCTATCATTCAGATTCATCATTGACTGAGTGAGGAAGACTTGAGTGGACAAATTGTGACAGAAGTTGATTTGTAGTTGGGGAACTTGATCTAGATGATCTCTGAGAATCATAGAAGCTTGCTGCCAAAGATTCTTGTTCAAACACTGATCAGGTTTTGGACTGACAACTTAGGGGTGTTGTATCTACCTGGAATCTCGCATGCCACAGCATGGTCCGGCAGAGAGGGTGTCATTGTCAGTAGAGAATTGGAATTGCTGCTTGCAATCATGGTGTATGGGGTGTGCTTGTTGTGCTTGTAGTGCTCTGGTGTTTTTGAAGGGACAATCTTGATTGCAATCTCAATGGGGATCCGGTGCGGGTAAAATTTTCGCCGGGCATTCTAGATACAATAGATGCGCAGAGTGTTCTTCATGTTTTGATTGTACAGTACATGTACATGTACATGTACAACCCGTTCCTTTCCTTCTAGTCGATTCTCTTGCATGCCTCCCCTTATGTTATTCGAGATAGATTGTTAGATATTGTACGAATTGATCTTGTGGTTTTCTACTGAGTGATCCTGCTGCTCCTGTTCTCGCGCCGCCAAAAGCGCGCAACCCCCAATTCCCATTTCAGTGCCATTCTACCTGCTTGCTTCCATTACATTCTCCCCTCAGAAGGAATCGTGGTGGTGCAGGAACGTCCGCGCCATGAAGAGTCGATCAAATCCTTGTAAAACAAAGCAGAAAAATGAGTGTTCACCCACCACCTTGCAATACCAGCTGCCATCTACATATAAAGTAAAGGAAGATTACAACCCCTCACACATTTTATTTTCTAAACTGTAGCAATGACTGAAGGGTTGCTAGATGATTGTCATGCAACCATAGCTGCTCCAATGTATAGATGTTGGACATCGTCGAGACCATGGTCTTTGGATCGAGAGGAAGGTATAAAGGCATATGTCCGTCGGAATATATGGGGGTGACTGCATTTATTCATCCTTTTCCGGTGTAAGAACATCGTGAAGAAAGTGAAGAGGAGGAATACACTGCGTAATGCGTAATGCGTCCAATGTCCGCTTTCATGAGAAATGGATCTGCCATCCGGATTTATCACATGCCGCAACTAACCTCATGAGGTCTAAGCTGGCGCAACGGCCGGCGAGAGTTATACGAACAAATGCAAATTTCATTGAGTATCACTTTATATCCGTTCATTAATGGTTTGAAAAGAGTGAAGAGAAAATTACTCCGTTCAGCACCATTCACTTCCCCTTATCTTCTGCTTCATCTTGGTGTCTGGGTGTATTGCGCTATAGTTACATCTTCGGGCATCGCCGAAGCGATATAGCATGCCGGACATAAATTTGACGTCGCCGCGCTCTCTAAAAGATAACAAATAATGGGTAGTCGCAGGTCGCATACGAAATCACGGAATGGTTGCACTCAGTGTAAATCACGGCGTATCAAAGTCAATAAACCCTTCACCAGCTTAGTCCACCTCATTATTTGTCGTGCGTCTTAAGTATAAAACTTGGGAAATAGAAGCACTGACACGAAATGTGTCTGCCGGTTGGGGGAGGTGGGAAATCTAGTGCGACGAGCATCCTCCACAATGTTCGAACTGCGCTCGGAGAAACATCGCCTGTGACCTAGCAAATCGAGAACTCTTATCAATATCAACATCTTCCTCTACAGGAGCATCATCGTCTCAGCAGCCATCGACACCTACAACACACCCCGCTCCCTCGCACTCCTCGACCACATCTGTCATCGGGCCGCCTCCGAACACCTCCACCATTCCAAGAAGCTCAGGCCTGGATGTAATCGACCTCGAACTCCTCCACCACTACACTACCTTCACCTACAAAACACTTCCATCGGGCGCTACCTCCGACCAGCACGAGATATGGCAGATACAGGTAGTCCAGCTAGGATTCCAGCATGAATTCCTCTTGCGTGGAATCCTCGCAGTTGCTGCTTTGCACCTCTCCTACCTACACCCTCAGCGGCGGGAGCCACTAGCTCTTCGAGCATCAACCCACCAAAGTATAGCCGTCAAGGCCCTCCATGAAGTGCTGAATCGAGTTGACCCATTCAACTGCGTGGCCATCTTTGCATTTTCCTGCATCCTCGTCGCGCTCACTTTTGCCGCGCCCACGAACCCAGCCTTGCCGGGCGTCCAGGATGGGTACCAAGGCGCCCAAAAGGAGATTCTTGACTGGTTTCACATGGTCCGCGGCTGCAATTCGGTCCTACAGACGCAGTGGGGAACTTTATCGCGCAGCTTCCTAGCGCCATTGCTTCACAAGGCAATGACACAGCAAACAGCCCCGTCCCATGACGTTCACGACTCAGATCGGGTGACGGACCTGCTCCGTCTTTGCTCGAGCGAACGTGCCGCACAGGATCGAGAGACAGCCAATGCATATGCTCTTGCGATCCACCAGCTGCTCAATGCCTACACACAGGTATCCATCCTGTCCGAGCGCAAGCAGGATTTTGTCCCAGTGATTTTCGTGTGGCCTATAGCTATTCCGCAAACATACCTGAAGCTGCTGGGCGAGCGCAAGCCCGAGGCCATGGTGATTCTGGCGCACTACTCGGCACTTCTGCAGCGGCTGGATGATCAATGGTTTATGAAGGGTTGGGCACGGTATCTGGTGAAGCAAATTGAAACGACGCTCGGGGAGGAGTGGCAGCCGTGGTTGTGTTGGCCAAAGGAAGTTACTGGAGTTTATTAGGCTACTTCGCCCCATTGAAATTTCAGGGTGGGGTTTAAAATGGCCACAAAATTGGGTAGGGGGAAGGGTGAACTGGCAGTATTACAGCGTAGTTGACTTTTAGAAACTAGAGAGTTGCAGCTTTGGGCTGTCATAGGGTGTTGTGCCGTCTCAAGTTGCGGCGGGACGAAAAAATGTATCTCTCTCCTTTTTGTTTTATGTATGATCCCCCTTCATATTACACTTATATAATAATGGAGGCGTCGGACGCCGATTGTGTCTGCCCAGGGACCTGGGAGGTGGTGTTAGAGGATATGCGCGGCCGTTTTGCCCTTCACCTCATGTATAGGCCAGCCTCAAATATCCCATTCCCTAGACTGGGGTAGCAAAAATCCTGCGGTTTGTATGGTTTTTTAATAAGTCTATTTCTTAGTATTTCATGCCATCTTGAGCATGAGCCCACTTTCGAAACCAAGAGCAACTCAGCCTTGAGGAACTACTTTCCTCCATCCCCGTCTTGGCATATAACTAACTACCAAGGCCAACCTCAGCATCTAATCTTTTACCTCCTGCCAGCCATATACTGACTGCCTGAGGATCTCAGCAGCACCCAATTCCCTTTCTCTCTACTAAATGAAGAATACATTTGCAGGCTAATTATGGCATCTCTCACCTCGACCTGCCAAATCAACAGCATCTGGAACCTACTAAATTTAACCATCCTCTAACCGCCAGTTCAAATGGGTCCACACAACGTGGCAAGCCAACCCTGAAACCTCAATGGTTGCGCTTCTGTATCAGACAACGCCCGCGGTTCCACGACTACCACCCAGTTGTGGCGTGCTGAATGGACTGGCGGCGCCAGTTGCTCTCTCATTAACAAGAATCGGTATCAAAATATCCGTTTTGTGTATCAGCTTGGTGTTTGATCTGGAAAGCGACGCCTCCCCCCCCCGACTTATATCCTTTTTCTTCTCGCTAGTTGAATCACCATTGCAAGGGCGGTTTCTCCCTTCCTTTCCCCCAAAATGGAAGCTTGACAGTGGTGGAGGTACGTGGATCCAGATGCAGTGCATCATACTTTTGAATTCCAACCCTCCACCCATATTCTCACCATTTTCTATTCTTTTTACTCTATCTCACCGTTTTCTAGTTACTTTTAATTACCCTTTGTGGCCATCGCAATTGTTATTATTACTTCATAATATCCAGAGACATTGACGCTGGTCGTCAATGATCTATTCACTCACTTCTTGGCTCCAGCGGATTTGGATCTTTCTGCTTCACGGCTTGGATAGTCGACACTACTCTTTTTCTCTCTGTGAGGCCAGGGTACACTAGGGATAGAGGAGAGTGGACTAAGCGCCGAGATCAAAGAAGGGAAGAAAAATCGGAGAGTGTACGCAACTGCCAATTTTTTTCAACGAGAGGGCTAGTTGCACCTCTATCACTTTGAAAGAGTTTCTTTGCGACAGAGGCCAGGGGTTAAGGGAAACATTTGACGAGTTTGGATTGAGATAAAAACCGGAAAAGAAAAATCAAAGAACATGGTCAATAGCATTCTCGCCACTTTCCTTGTGTCTGAAGGTCTTTTTGTCCTAGGTGGAGCCCTTATTCTCGCTGTTGCGCTCATCAGCAAGTCGCAACTCGGTGTCGAAGCAACATTGGACAACGTCGCGCACATTTTGCTGTTGTCACACTGCCCTATAACCCGTTCGTTTTTCCCCTTTGCTTGAACCAACTTTCTATTTTTTATTTTTTATTTTTTGGGGGGGGGGGATATTTATACGTCAGGCGAACCTTTATATTTACTGACATATCTTGTTACATGTTCTAGCCGCGATCGTCAATGCTGGTTTCATCTTTTTTACCTTCATTATCTCGTTGCCTGCGATAATGCTAGGAACGGTCCGAGTTTGGCTTAAAATCCATGGCTGGTTCGTCGTTGCAAGCGGTATTTTCACCCTTTGTTTAGGGTTGAGCATCTGGTTCGAAACTCTCAAAACGCGGTCAAAATTAGAGATTATGTGGAATGCACAGCCTGCGGCGATACAAAGTTTGCTTCAGCAAAGGGTGCGTTGTTGAGATATATATATCGATATTATATCATCATATATTTCGTTGAAGAGAGTAGTGAAAAGGAAGTTATAAGCTAGAAGAACAAACACTGACGACGCAAATATCCTCAGTTCGACTGCTGCGGCTATCTAAACAGCACTTCTCCGCCATTCCAAGTCGATCGGATATGCCCAAACCCACTTGTTG
The DNA here is from genome assembly GCA_017607445.1 of Histoplasma ohiense. Lineage (NCBI taxonomy): Eukaryota > Fungi > Ascomycota > Eurotiomycetes > Onygenales > Ajellomycetaceae > Histoplasma > Histoplasma ohiense. The sequence goes on along the minus strand of JAEVHH010000006.1, from coordinate 1,989,648 downwards.
CCGCACAGAAGGCAGGATGCGTAGGACCCTTTTCCAATTACGCGAATCACTTTCTTGATGTTATTTTCACGGCGGATTTCGGTGTTGTCGGTGAGTTATTTGATTTCCGTTCCTTCAACCTTGAAAATATATAAATTATATAACGAAGAGGAGGGGAAAAAGCGGCCCAGCGGGATTTCTTTCCCTCAAATCTAACCAATTGCATATTCATAGCCATCGATGCTATCCTCCTCCTGTGCATCGCGATTGTACTCAAGGACCAAAAGGACCGCGAAAGGTACCGCCAGATAGATTTAAAGAATGGGTTCGAAACTATATAAGTAAATTGCCTTGATGATTGTTTGCCACCAAGCGGGAAAGAGGGCATTCATAGGCCAGGTTCATGTTTTGGTTTATGAGCCAATAGAAATAATAACTAGAGGCGTACTCGCTAGAAATGAACCTGGACAAATATCTAAATGTCTGCCACGGTACAAGAAGTAGAGGCATTCTATTTGCTGATGAAATCCGATCCGTCAAACAGGCAAAAGAATAAATGTCAAGCTTCTGAAGTTTTTTTGCTGTCTTCTTTAGCCAACTTAATCTCAGTGAAACATTCCTTCTCCTCAACCAAGCTATGCTCAAATTGTGTCTCATTTCCTCAAATGTTTTTTTCTTTTCCTGATGTTTCTTCTTTGATCCGTTCCTCTTTGTATTTATCCCTCTTCTATTTCCTTCGCCCATCTCCAGTCTCAAATCTTGACGTTGTAACGCAGACCCTTGTACAGTACATTACGTTTCTAGCATATCATTTCCTCTTCCCTATGCAACCATATCTTGACCCATCTCGTTCGTTCTTAATCACTCTGTTTACTTCTGTTCGAAAATATCTCACGTTGTTCCTCTCCAGCGTCAGTTACTGTATTATTATTATCCTACCAGCCCTTTCAATCTTGGCCCCTCGTGTAAATATATACAGCGACAATATATATATGTATATATACGCAGTCAATGCTCAGCTACATCCACGTTTTGATTGCTTGTTACTGATAGTCTCAAATAATAGATGGGTATGAATATTCGACTTTGAGTCTTTGATATAATTCAAATATAGCAAACGGCGCCGATATGAGGAGCAGAACCTACAGACAGCGCGCGCAGAATAACAAACTATATTCACAAACCCCTCAACACACGAGAACATGGGCTATAATGGAATACAAATGGAATTAGAATGGCCGATCCATTGAGCGAGAAAAGAAGGGAGAAAAAAAAAGAGCAAAAGAAATCGGATTTCAAAAGGCGAAATGAAACGGAGACAAGGGAATGTGAATGTGGAATATGCGATAAAAATAAATAAGCAATGAACATAACAAGCCCCGCATCACTGGATGTTAAAATAAAGCAGTCCAAACGAGCTACTCACCTGAGAAAACTCAACTGTGAATGAATGGCACTTCGAATCAAATGAAAGTAAATTGAGACCTCCCTCCCTCCCCCCCCTCCCAAAAAAAAAGAAAGAAAAAAAAAGACAAGAAAAAGGAAAAGGAAAAAGAGTCAAAAACTCCGTTCCGAAGCCCATGGTTTCTCTACCTTCGCCGCATGTCTTTCCGGATGTATATGATTTCTAATATGTATCAGGTGAGATGAAAATGAAACGGAAAGGAATAGTCTAAGGGAATACGTGGTGTCGTTAGGTATAGGCGGATATTAGTCGAAGAAGAGATGGGAGAGAGCCAATTGAAGGTGATAGTAGAGCGGATGTATAGAAATGCAGGACTGATGAAAATAGGAACCCTAGGAGCCAACCCCTGGGAAAAACATCATGTCGTCTCAATCATGCTTTTACCTGTCTTTGAATATCATTTCGCTTTAGTTTGCCAGGCTTTCCTTCTGTTGGGTTAAGTTTCTTCTTACTCGTTGTGACAGTGGTAGTTGTTGTGGCACTTGCGGGTTCAACATCGCCGCCGCCACCTGCTGAAGTAGGTGTTGAATCGGGAAATTCCATGGCAGCTGCCATGTCGGGTGTGGTTCCGATTTTCAGCTTGCTTGGTGGGGTTGGCTTCTTGCTGGCGTATTTTTTCGGAGTGTTCAGTTTCTTCTTTTTGGGGATGGATCCAGATGCTGTATCGTCGTCGCCATTGGGGAGGGCTCGTTTGAGCATTGAAGGTTTCGTTGGAAGTGGCACCGGCGTACTAGTTCCGCTTTCCATCGGGGTGAGATTGCGTTTTGTTAGTCTGCCTGATAGGCCTAGACACCTATCAAGGTGTTGCGCGACTCTGGTGACGACAAAGTAGCGTGGGCAGTTTGGGCATTTCACGGTGGGGAAGGAGATTTTTTCGGCGACGACGTGTTTGAAGGAGTTTGACGGCGTTGATGGTGTTGATGGTGGACTAGACGCGGGCGTGTTTGAGCTATTTGGCTGCTGTGGTTGTTGCTTTTTTTTCCTGTTTATTTTATCTGTGGCAAATGGATTACCATGAACATCATGGCCAGGCATGATGATCGGGGGGTGCTTTTTACAGTATTCTTTATACGGATCTGGTGGTGGTCTAGAGCCAATGCCGGAGGGCGGATAAAGGAGGCGGGGGAAACGGCAATTAGGACATAAGATTTCTTTGGTCGTCTGAAATGGATTCCCTTTCAAGTATACTTTACCATTTTCGTAAATTGCACCGTCTGTCTCGACCCGAACGAGGTTGCTGTCTTTTTGTTTCACGTTTGACGGCGTAGCATCACTGAGCTCCGCAGATCCGTTCTCAAGTGCTCCCTCTTGTTTTTGGAGACGGTTTGTTTCTTCCTCACCAATTTTTTTGGCCAAGACGACAGCTGACCTCATACGTGCAATTTTCTCTTCACGGTGAACTTTTGAAACAAGGTCATGTATTATGTTGTAGAAGGTGTCATCCAGAACACTCCGTGCCTGTATAAGTTAGGTCATACAGCCGAAAATTCGAGCAAGAAAACAGCCAGTTTGGGCTCTTACCAATTTAGACATAGTCGCAGGTATATCGCTCTCTGCCTCTGGAATCCCAGCCATGCTGGGAACTTTGCCCCCCTGCATTTGCACCTGCAATCAGTTTATATGAAACAATGGAGGGCTACACAATCCACCCACAACTCAAGATGCATGCAAATCGAAAATATGTTAAGGAGGTGTAAGAGGGCTTGGGTTGACTTAGGGAAAGCCTTAATTGCCAGAGGTTTCCGGAACTTCCGAGTGCATGTACAGGCCATAATTGCACACAAAACTGGCTTCAAAAACGGACAAAATAGATGCTCACTTGATGTTCAAAATGGACACAACGGGTTCACTTCAAAGCAACTTCTCCAAGACCCCGCACCTTAACTGCACGGATTCTTCTGCCCTAGCCGTATAGTTTGTCTCCATGCGTTTTAAATCAACATTAACGTTGAGAAGCAGACCCAAAGCGTATGGCTCAAGGATGAAAATTCGACGGGTGATTTTTTCTTTCTTTCCTCTGTCGCTTGACAGCTCCAATCGCAACTTTTGATCAGTCCAACGGTGGTTGTGTGTATGGCAGAGACGGTGGCTATCCAAAAATAAGGGAATACAAAGGAGGGCCCCTTGGACCTTTTCCTAGACGTTCATTTATTGGGAAAATAGGTAAGGGGCGACATGTATTTCTTTGGGGGCTTTCCTGCAACACCTGGGCATAGATAGAGTTAGACCGTGGTCACAACGTCAGCTCAAGATTAGCGAGACCTTGGGGGAGTAGAGCGTACCTCAGCGTAAGTAAAATTGCCCAAAAATGTGCAGTCGACCTACCCTCTGAGCGGCAACAACGCCGGCTAAGCTGTGAATTAAGCAGGCTGAGGGCGGGTGTCGTGGTACTCCTGCACGATGAATTGTCGAAATGCAAGCTCCAAGCTTTCCGCCGCGGTCTTTCTTGGAGAAACCCCGGCAGTTGGCTAAACTAGTTGCTAGTAAGGAGGAGTTAGTTATTGCGATATGTCACGTTGGCTTACATGTCAGGAGCAGATCTTATCTTATCTCATCTCCGCAAACCCTATTTAAGCCGCTGGACATCAGGCGTCCATTTCTGGATTGTTCAAGCTCTTTTTCGTTGTATACGGCCGCTAATTTCCTTGTGGAAGAGACAGTCCACGTTTATCAAACACCTCCACCATCAACGCATCAGAGCCATGGCATTGCCCTTTTTTGCGAGGGGTTCAGCGGCCAAAGCCTCCCCTCCTCCCCCATTCTCCCCGCCGACTACAGCAAACAACAGAGCCAACAATAACCGACCAAATGTCAACAAGGGGAGTTTGTTCCAAACAACACCCCCAGCTCCACCGTCTTTAACTTCGGCGCGCATCGGCAAGTCTCGTAACACCGACCCCGCTTTTGAACCAAAGCCGTACGCCAGCTCTCTCGAGACCATTTATACTCCGCACCCAAACGTCACGATCGAACCAGTCAAAACGGCGCACATACCGTCATTAATGCGGATCACAGGTCTTTTGCTCCCAGTGCGCTATCCAAACTCGTTTTACACGGCTACAATCACGGACTCTATTGTCGCCTCGATTTCACGCGTTGCCATTTACCACGACCATCCTGTCACCGATATAACGGCAACTACCTTTCCCACAACGGCCAAAGCACCATCGTTGTCGAGTTCAGATAAGGTTATTGGCGGGATACGATGTCGATTAGAACCTCTTCCTCCACCCTCTGAGCTTTCTGTTTCGTGTCCGTTGCGGCAGGCAACGAATTTATATATACAAACACTACACCTCCTATCACCTTATCGTGGCAGAGGCATAGCAGCGTCTCTACTAGACTCTTTGATATATGATTCGGCTTCACCCCCAGGGACTCCAATGCGAGCAGTATCGGGGATTGTTAGGCATTATAATATCCAGACAGTAACCGCGCATGTCCACGAGACAAACGAGGAAGCGTTGCTCTGGTACTTGGCACGCGGATTTACAATCCAAGGAGGTGTGGTTGAAGGTTATTACAGACGGTTGAAGCCTGGTGGTGCGAAGATAGTCAGTCTCAAGCTGGCATGGGAAGAAGATGACGAAGATACTAAACCTGGGTCCCTCAACGACGCTGGGTGCAAGGATGACGAAGGCGATGAAGATTGGGAGAAGGTTGAGCTGGATGAATGCGACCCTACCACGGCAGAAAAACTGGAAGAATATGGCACTGTCAACGGGAAAGAATATGTCAAGAAACGGGTGAAAAGCGCATGAACGTTGGCGAATAGTATTGTCATTGGAGTCCATCCAGCGAAGAAGATCCTTGTTTACTCCAATCCAAAGTCGTTTTATCGTATCCTTCGATGCACCTTAGGAGGGGAGTACTATGGATTACTACTAGGGGCACAAACACAACTTAAGCGCTGCGTGCGGAGTTTCGAAGGTTGGTGCCACGTTATCCATCCATATACCTTCTCTCTCCCGTTTCTATCCGTCAACGACCACATTCAAGAAGCCGAGCCAACAACGCATCTCCGGGAATGTAAGCGCTCCGCAAACCCCATCCGATCTTGAGGGCGGTCTGCGGAAAACGTCCCTTCACCCTCCACAACCTTATATATACCTACATTGCAATCTCACGGTATCTCATAAGAGCTTCCTTCTACTCTCTCGTGGCCGTTTAGAAATTAGTTAAGGAAACCGAGAATTTCAAACTACAACACGTCCGTGAGGTTGGCACATTTTCCGTCCGTGCTTGGCGTTATAATATCCATCGCTATTTCTCTCTCCCAAACGAGAGGTAACATGCGTCTGCCTCGATTTGCTAAAGTTATGTGCAATTCAAAAATCCCTTGGTAATGTATGTTGAGGGAAATGTCATGTTTTTTTTGTGTGTGTGTGTGTGTGTGTGTGTGTGTGTGTGCGCGTGCGAGACGATAATTGTAATATTACCCTAGGATAGAATAAACTGCCGCACCTCTTGAACGATATGTAAATTATATATATATATATATATATATATATATATATTATTTGATATGACTTGATTAAATGATGGGGACGATGTAAACTTACGGACCTTAGCCACATACAATGAATCCATTTTCCGGTTGGATAATAAATCATAGCCCTAGCCCGGGTATCCCCTTCCATCCAAATATATACATAAGAAAAGAACAAAAAACCAAAGGTACGTATATGCTTGGAGAAAATGATATGAACAATACTTATGTGTCAACCGCCCTCCCCAGACGAACATATCCCACCCACCCGCCAACCACAACTCGGCCTCTCAAATAGCATAATTCTCGGTATGCAAATACAGTTCATCCTTCCCCGGATCCTTCATAACAACTCTCTGCAACTGTGCAACCGTATTCGCCACATCAATCCGCATACTAGGCGGTCCGCAGACAAACACACACGTACGCCGGCCGAAATCTTTAGAAAACTGCCGCAGCATAAAGGGGATATCCGGCCGGCCATATTCGGTACGCCAGCCGTCGCGTTTTTGCGTCGGGAGGAAGGCGAAACGCATTAGGTTCTTTTGGAAAAGTGTGGGGGTGCTGGGGAAACCGAAGTCGAAAGAGCGTGGGTCTTCCGTCGCTTGTTGTGGTTGGTGTTGTTGGTTGAAGTAATCCTCTTGGGAGAAAGGAGAAGAGGGGAACGGGTGTGCGGAACCCGCGACGGGAATGGGGGCAACGATTTCAGGGCCTAGGGAGCGCGAGTGATGATAGTTTTGGTGGTGTTGCTGGATGAGGGCGGCTGGGAGGGCAGAAATTCCATCCTCGTTTTCGCGGCGCAGTTCCTTTTCGCGCTCTACATCCCCGCCAGCTTCCTCACGGATGAAGGCAGAGTTTCGCTTGCTAGCGACTCCCTGGAAAACGTCATTTATCCGATCGTGTAAGACAGTGCTATGGGGCCTTGAGCGAGTTATGGTGGTTCCGTCGTGGCGCTTCGCGGCCGTGAGGTAGAATTGGCAAAAGACAGAGCCTGGAGGGGCATATTCACGACATATTCGCAATTCTTCTTTGAACCATTCCATAGTTTCCGGGCGCTTGAGTGCCCAGATAACCCGCACAGTTCGCGTGAGGGCCTTGCCGTCTCGCATTCTTTTGATTAGATCAAGGAGCTGGCTAGCGATGGCTGTAATGCCACTGCCCCCCGCAAAAAAGACTACGTCATCGAATGAGGCCATTTCCCGTCGCATGCCTCCGTAAGGGCCATCAATAAAAGCACGGTAAGTCTTATACGGGCCCTTTTCAAGAGCAGTGTCAAGTACTTTGCCGGTAAAGCCACCAAATGGCCGAAAGACAAGTATCATATCTCGGTACTCCTCGCCGTATTCGGAGGGAAAGTCGTCACTACATAGAGAGGCAACTGTGAAGGGGTGATTCTCGAAGAATGAGATACCTGGCATCCGTAAATAGACGTACTGGCCTGGCTTCCATCTCATCTGCGTAGGGATCGTGACTTTAACCGCAGTCTCGGGCAGAATTGTGACTGCAGACTCCTCCCCGATGAGCCAGGAAAGACGGAAGGGGTTAGTCCAATTGAGGAAGAACAGCCTAGCGAAGTATGACACCAGCCAGATCCCCACGGTAGAAAACAGGTAATGCCATGAAGTCAAGAAATTTTTGCAGTGCCAGAAAAGCGTTCCAAGAAACACGATGCTGACAGGTACATGTAAGGTTACAAAGAGCTCATACATCCGGTTGCGGAGCACGGGTAAGGAATGGACACAAAGGAAACAGAGCGGTGCGAATGCTGCCAGTCCGGAGGCGTAGATATACAAATTTCCAGTGCGAAGCTTCCCATATATTTGCAATCCGTCGTTCTCCCAGACAGGGGTAATATAAAATGGAATCATGTGAACAAGACTCAGAAAGAGGCAGAGGTAGCCGCCCCACCGATGCAAGACATTAAGCCGCTCATGGCCAATGCCGGTCATTAGAGAGATGAGATTTGCCTTCGAGCTCAACGAGACTATCCACGGCATCAACGCAACAGCGATCATTCCAGCACGGATAGCTAGGGGGGGAGATCCGGCTCGGATGTTGCTATAAAAAAGGGGTTGGGGTACGAAGCAATAGAGCGTGACAAATATTAAAGCCATTGTCACTACAACGCTAGCACCCATAGACGGGGGTACGATCTCCACCTTCCATAGTCGAATAACTGGAATTGGTCTGTAGACTATCCACCTTATCAACGCTGTTAGGTAGTTTATGAATGGTAAATTCGAGATGGAAGATTCCCGTCTAGGCCCGGAAACGGAGTCAATCGTTTCCTCAGTAGGGAAGAAATTGCGCGAAGAGTTGGCTGTGCCAGGGCTTGTCATCTCGATATCCAACTGCGGCGATGACATCTTGATATTACGGATTTCTTCCTTGTAGAGGCCTGTTCTTATCTTATCACACCAAATATTGTAAAGATAAAACAAAGTCGTCGCAACAAGCAGAATGATGGAGAAATATACCCAGCCAAGGGCATATTTACCTGATTTTATCCATGGATCCCTGTTGCTCTCTTCTATTTGTATCGGAGACTGGTAGACCCCCGGCGGAATTGTGATGCGTTTCCACAATGATACCAGTGATTCCAATCTCCTGGGGAAAATCCCTGAGCGGTTCTCCAACTTGTTGAGCGGTGACATGTTGCGTTGATTTCAATGGCGCTGCCCAAATCGCGCTGTGGCAATCATCTACTCAGGCCTGATCCAGATGGTATACCATGAGAATACGTCGACCTTCCCGACTTTGAAGATTCCTTTGCCGAGCCCGTTCAGGCTCTAAAGCATTCTCCTTGTAATCGACCAACGGCCCACCTGAAATTACTTCCAATAATCCCTAGTATCCACTTCACCCTTTATAACGAGGCTATTCGCGAGAGGAACTGGGGCGCAAAACCGCCGATAAAGTGTGAAATATCCACGGAATATACAAGGTTAAAATTGCCAGGGAGGCAGCCTAAGAGCCAGTGGGCATTGACCACTTCTGCGCCTGTTGTCAAGACGAAAGGTGGAGTTAGAGAAGAAAAGCGGAGGTGTCGATTGAAGCGGCAAACAACGGCATGCGAAAAGGCGAAATTCGGGGAAAACTGCCGATTTCGACTTGTGTTGATTCGGCCTCGCTCCTGGAACCCACACGTGTACTTTTTTCAGACAGTCTAACAGATATGTAGACGTCGTGCAACTGGATCCCACGACGTTCCGATAACACACCTTCAAGAGGGTAATGTAAGACAGGAAAACGATAGTAGAGACCACAGCAGGCCAGGCTTGGTGTGCAAAAGCGAAATATATATTGAAACGAATGAATGTAAACATGCAAGTTAAAGAAAACGGGCACCTTGATAGCTCTTTGACAGGAGGCGTGTTCGGCAAACTGTGAGTCAGATGGGTAGATATATGTTGGTTTGAGGGGAGGAATCTGTGCGGCCTCTCGGTGAGTGTATGGGTGTACAGGTGGGACAAAAGCTACTCCACTTCCTCGGAAAAAGGGTGCTTTTAAAGGTACTCAAGAGTGCTCGTCGACGGGAATTGGCTGGAATTGGTGTAATGTAATGCGATGAGAGTGCGGGTAGAAGAAAGTCAATAACGCAGAGCTACTTGGCAGCAGTCAACAGTTTGTCGTGATGCATGAAATTGTGGAGTGTGGCTGAAGGATGGTGTTTTGTTGTCTGTAAAGCCGGCGGCTGTTTGGATTTTGAGAGCAAATTTTCTTCTGTTCAAGTCAGAAGTTGGAAGATCCAAATGCCGCTCAACCGGCGCTTTTGAGGACAAAAGCTGGGAGCATGGAGGAATGCCGCGGGGGCTGCACCAGAGACAAAACTATCAGCGACAGCAAGATCTCTCTGCATTAGCTTTCCCGAGGGCGGAGACGTTTTGTTGATCGAATCAGAAGCGAGGATGGAGTGCTCACATTGTGATGACCAAGGATAGCATCCTTAAAAACATCCGAGCTACACTGTAGATGATCCATCAATCTTTGTATTTGCATCTGTTCACCAGAGCCAATCAGAAAGCCTTGATACCTTGCCAAGTTAATAAACATCCATGTAAACTGTAGAGAGTGGAGGTGCTGGGAGATAGTTCGTTCCCAACTCAAGTCACTCTTCAAGGACGCTCCTTTTCAGTTGTTCCGTATCTTGCATGCAACTGTAGAGCCACCACGACGGGTTCACAAGCAACCATGTGTGCATACTTTCGGCAGCCATCTGCGCCTTAAGTCTTGGTTGAAATGTGCCTGTTTCTGCAGACACTCTGAAGGGTACAAGGCAATTACCACAGACTGACTTGCGCGACAGCTTCGGTATTGATGTCACCACATTGTAACATGGCCTTCGCCTTGCACAGAATCAGTCCAACCACGATCTCAGTCGTGACCATGTTCGATACGACCTCCACGCCCTCATACCTAACCCCGCCAATCACAAAAGATCGAAGAAGACAGGCGAATCATAGATCTGTGTTTACCGCTCCCAGCCCTTGTTCACGAACCACGAGCAGACCCTGGAATCGACATGGGATTGGGGGACAGTCTGGCCCGTCCCCAGCCTGACTCGCTTCAGCCTGCAGTAGCCGGGTCTAGCGCTGTGCTTGGTCCGGGATGAGGTCGCAGGAGGCCGTTGTTCCCCGGCCAGTGAGGAATCTGAAAGGAGAGTTCTGGGAACGACAGTGGAGGATAGCGAGCTGGTCTCATCATCCTTTGGTTCCTCAGGTTGACTGTTCCAGGAGCCAGTGGAGTGATCGCATTAGGTGGGGCAGGAAGGAGCCTCGCTTACAAATTTGGTCTTCTCCAGTCCAGTCCTCAAACTCTCCTCCATTCATAAATTGGTTCTTCCCTCAACCTCTCTTGAGGATGACGCCTAGGGACAATAAATCGAAGTCCACCTTTCCAACGGGCGCAATTGCTGACAGCATTGGGTTGTTTTCGCGCCCGGACTCGTCCATGTTACTTCTCCTTTACCGGGATGTTGACGATGTTGTCAGGAGGACATCCGTTCAAGGATGTTGTTGTGTTAATGTCCAAGGCCATACCAGATAGCCGCCCTGTCATTCCTTCGCGATCGAAGATGTCTCGTGTCACAAATATTGGCGTCATTTTAACAGAATTGGACTCATCTGGAATCGCAAGTTAAAAGAAAAGCGTGCAAATACCTCCTTCTAAAACATACGAACTACAATGGCGTTCTTCTCTATTTGCTACACGCTGAGTGAGACGCCCCAAGCTTCTCTACTTCAATTTGCATTTTATTGATCGTGATGCAGTGGGTAGCGGGGTTTGGTGTTGCAATCTATATTGCATTTTATTTCCCAGTCAACCTGTGGTGCATGCCGAGTTCGTCACTGCAGGTACCCCCGCGTCTGAATCTGACTCAGAGAACTGCCGGTACTTCAAGAACCACTCGGCAAGGATAAGGTTAAATATACAGGATACACCTTTGCCCCAGTTGCTATTGAATTTGGCTATCGATCCGATTTTATTTTCCTAAGTGCCTTCGTCCCTGGTTGCTTTACTTACACCATTTCATGGATGCTTTTGTTATTGTGGTTTGAAATAATAGGAAGTCAGCAACTCATCTGGCATGCTACTAAGAATTTTATGATGCCTAATGATCGCGGAGATCATCCAATTCATCTTCCCATGGGCCGTCCTCTCAGTGCGTTTTGATAAGGTCTAGCAGGGATCCCTGCAGCTTTTCCAGAAATGGAATCGACACCAGCTATGATCAATGAAGCCGGAAACTTGATCTGCCTGCAGCTTTGGTTACGATCTGTCATGCCATTTAAACGTTTGTTCAGGCGTGGTGTATTTTGGTCGATTCTAACCGCTCGCAAAGACATGATCCAGCCCGATAGAAGGTAGGACATCAGAACCTCCCTTCAGCTCATCTTCGGAACGACGGATCACATCAAAGTGGCGTCCGAGGCCAGCGGCTCCGTTATCTTTTTCATGATATGAAACCGATTTGGTCGTTCACCGATAATATCAATTCCAGGGCGCCTCATATTGATGTCACGTTGTCGCGGCTGCGGTTCTCATTCGTTTGTCAGCACATAAACGGAATATCACATGTCCCCAGTTCGAGTCAGCTCGCGGTGGTAATAGTTCGGATACGAAACTTCTCAGTAACCATTCGAGAACCAGCATTTCTTTGAGAATCAGCATCTATAGCCTGTGAACCTGTGAATTAGAGTGGACCCAACATAACTCTCGAGACTATAGCTGAATCAATTTATTCCCTAGTAACAGACGGAGGTCCAATTATATAACAATATATTGTAAGGCATGCAGCGATGCAGCGAGATATCACACAGTGGATATATCACGTGAACATTGATCCACCGCCTTTGCAGATATTCTGCCGGATCGGCAAAAGCTCAAATCAAACTAGCACCGATGAGAACCTCCACACCTAGATGGGCTGCTAAATAGTCTCAATCTATTTGAGAAAATGTATACCTGAATCGCTTCGCCCTTAGAAACGAAGCAATGCCTCACATTTCGCAACCAATGTCTTCTTCAGCGGCAGTAACCTCAGCCTCAACTAAAACTCCCGACTCCGCCAAATCCTTCCAGAGAACCCCTCCATCCCTCTCACTACCTCCATCCCAATTCGCCAGACTTCAACCACATTCCTACCTCCTTGCACACCTTTCGCCTTTATCTCCAGATTCAAGAACCCCACTGCGCGTTAACGGGCGCGTACCCTCCCAATTCCGCCCTGTATCCATCAACACAGGCTCACTCACACATACAAATGCCAGTGCAGTGGTTCGCATTGGAGACACAGTCGCGGTATGTGGTGTGCGAGGTGAAATTCTCTCGACGAATGATATAGCTTCATGGAATGTGTCGTCGTCAGATTCAACCACGCCAAAGCGGAGGAAAGCTGGCGAAATACGAGCAGAGCAACAACTACAACAGAAACAACAGAGACAACAACACCAAAACGAACCAGTGGAAGACGAGGACGAAGATGGTGATGAAGACGACTCCGAAATCCACACCTTCAATCTCCTCGTCCCCAACCTCTCGCTCAACACGGGATGTACCCCCAGCATAACCTCATCTGCCGCCCCTTCAGCCCTCGCCCAATCGCTCTCGCACAAACTTCTCTCCCTCCTCCATACCACCCGCCTAGTCCGGGCCTCCGATCTCCGCATCCTCCACCACCCACCCGACCTCACAGGTATATTGACCTCCGACAAATCCCCACGAGAACAGCCGCAAGAACCAGAACCGGAGAGCGAACCAGAAATAAAAGCCTTCTGGGCCCTCTACATCGACGTCCTCATAATCTCGCACGCAGGCAACCTCTTCGACGCGGCATGGGGTGCCATAGTCGCCGCCCTGCGCGACACACGCCTCCCAAAAGCGTGGTGGGATTTGGATAGTGAAATGGTGCTGTGTTCCGACGATGTAGCTGAGGCGCGGCCGCTGAGACTCCGGGGACTGCCGATTGCGAGTTCGTTTGGAGTGTTTGAGGCGGACGAGATGGAGAGGTGGAGGATTCCGATGGCGGTGGGTACGGAGGAGGAGGCCGGGACCGATTCTGGGAAATCGAAAGTGTGTGGGGAGGAGGGGGGTGGTGGTGGCAGAAGGCCGCAGAGGTGGATATTGGCTGATTTGGATGGGTTTGAGGAGTCATTGTGTGCGGAGAGGGTATGTGTGGTAGTAGATAAGGAGGCAAGGGGGCGTATGAAAATTCTGAAGTTGGAGAAGAATGGCGGGTTAAGCATTGGGAGGAGGGAAATGAGGGAGTTGGTTGAATTGGCAGCCGGGAGATGGGAGGAATGGAAGGACTTGCTTACGGGGCGGTGATTTTGGGTATTCTTATTGTCCCGCTCCACTCCTCCATCCAGTCCATGTACTTGCAGAAGAGGATTAAGTAGGTGATTAGATGAATTTATTTAATCACTTTTTAGCAGTATGTAGCATGGCATGCGCAATTCATAGACCCACTTTCTTTTTTTTTCTCATTTCAGCATTATTTTAAATCCTGAGCTGGCGAGAAGATAAACCATTAGAAGGCGCTGAAAAGGAGCCGAACCAAAGCTATGTGCCGACTCAGTGGAAGGCAAAAAAGAAGTGAATATACATGTGTATGACCGTGTCATCTTGCTACACATATATCATATCGTTAAGTCTCGCAAATATACATAGCCAAATGTAAATCGTACCTGAATCCCTGTATACAACAAATGCTTCATACACAAGCGATTCACCAAACTCCGATGAAAACTGCAAATACAAATGGAAACGATATTAACCATACTCAACAATTCTATCATATGTGTATCATAGATACGAATAGGCTCAGCTACATAACATTCATCATTAACCATACATACTCATAATACCCATACCTTCTACCCGGCCATCCGCGTCCTCCGCTTCTTCAATACGGGTTCTTCGACATCCGCACTTGTCCCGGCCGCTACAAGGACAGGCGCAGAAGTGGACGATGAAGAAGACTCGCTTTCGTGATCAGATATATCGAATTCTTCTTCTCCCTCCTCTGTTCCATCTACCCGCTTCGTGGGAAGACTTACTGGCAGATTTATGTCTTCGTCTTCTCGTCGGTCATTGCCATTGGTGGTGGTAATTTTCCTATACTGCCGCTTTGACTTGGGGAAGGAAATGGAAAATAATACTAGGTCTATAGACGTGGAAGTTTCTTGTGCTGCGCGGTTATCAGTCTGGTCCTTATCCTTATCATTGCGATCCAATTTCTTAGATAAGGGCGCCGGGGTTTTAAAGGTATCCTCTTTGTAAAACAGCTTGCGGACGACTCCGAAAGGTGAAGGAAACGTTTCTTTCTCCTTCTCCCTCTCCTTATCGTTATCCTTGTCACCGGTATTATTTCCCCCCACATCCGCATCTTTGTCTTCTTCCTCCTCAATCGCATCGGAGAAATTCCACATCTCTTTGATATCGCCTCTGATGAAGGCAGTTATCCACAGAGATCCAAGCACACCTGGGACAAGATAGAGAAGAGCGGGTTGGGCATGGTTGGATATCTGCATTGCTAACAGCGTAACCAGCATGCCAACTACATACCCGACAAGGCTAGCATGGAAGTATGTCTTGGGAAAGTTCTTCGCTTCGTGGGACGTGAGTCTTCCATCCAGGAGCTGAGGATGAACGATCGGTGAATACCTGGATGCGGATGCGAACCACGTTGTCCAGAAACGCTCGCCCCAACGGCCCGTTGCACTGACATATGGGATCTTGGCAGGTTGCTTCAATAAAGCGGCCTTTGACTTGTAATGAAGGAAAAGATCAAACCGCAGCGCTAAACCGATAACCATGCCCGGGATCACAATATCGCCCAACCCCAGCATAGCCATGCGGCTCAGATCAGGATCCTCCCCCGGCGCTGCAGGGCGCGGGAAAACCAACTTGATTGGTATATCCAGGCTCTGAGCAACCGTAACCATCAGCGGGGTGAAAAAGACGAAATAAATATCATAAAAAAACAAGGCACCAAGAATCAGCGAGGCTGTCCAGAACGTCGTAGGCGACATGAACTGCATGGCTCCGTAGGAGACACTGAAGCCAAAGAAATTGGTTAACCACCACGGCTTCGTCACGAAAGTGAAGAAATACACGGCCACGAGCGCAAGAATGGTACTTATGACGTCAAAGATCGTGATGCGACTTTTGACTTCGACGATGGCGTGGATGTAGGCGCGTACCGAGGCTTTCTTATATGTGAAGTCGCGTAAGTGCCAGAGGGTATTCAAATATGAGGGGGGCAAAGGAATTTTTCCTAGATAGCCCGGTAAAGGTGACCTGCGATGCTCCTCGTCCTCTACCACTGCTAGAGGTAAGTCGTCATGTCCCACAGGTACAAAAATCCTTCTGCGATGGTTTGCTTTCCACAGAAACCCATCCAGAGCGTAGTGGGATGGGAAAATCAAGGATCGGAACAGCGAGAATCCGTCGCGCAGAAATGCAATCGCGAAGACGGTTCCTGCCTGCGTGAAGTAAAAACCCAGGAATTTGTTGAGGATAGCTGGGTCCTTCAGCCAATTGATCAGGAAATATAGACCAGCCAGAGTGAGGCCGGCCATTACGGGAAACATGATGGCGTCAGATGGCTCGAGGCCTTCCATTTTCTTCACGCTGGTTTCCTCCTCTTCATCTTCCTGGTCGCTGTCTTCTTGGTTTTCCCCATCAATAGCAGATTCATCATCTCCACGTTTGCGTTTGAGTCTGGTTGGCTTGGCTGCCGAGGCGGGTCGTGTCAAGGACGCATGGGCTCCGATGTAGATGGGGAAGAGCGTGGATAATAGAAGATGGGTGTAGGTCGGTATGAGAGGTTTGCAGATGTCAAGCTCGAGCTGGACTCGGTCCAGTAACTTCATGAGGACGCTTCCGGCGTCCATCTTGTGGAGGGCCTCGAGGGCCTTGTGGGCCTTGCGACGGAGGACACCTGGCAGAGTCACTACTTGGCGCGCCCCTTACAAGATGTGAACACGAGCGTTGGATATCGTTTTCTTGTTTGTCCAGAGGATTGTCAAATAGCATGTATTTCCGAGATCTGACTCAGACTGGCAAAGGGAATATGGGACGGCGTTCTGGAACTGGGAGGGAGCTGTTGATTTCGTTTTTGTACACTGTTCGACTTCGCGAGCTGCGGACAATGGTACACAGCGAACCAATGTAGGGAGAATTGTTCTTAAGAAGCTTACTCGTATAGAAAGAGACAGACAGACGACCTGCAGAGCTGGAGAGCTGACAAGCCGTAATCACGTGATATGCAAATCAAGCATCCATATAAAAAAAAAATAAACCCTAGAATGTGGCAGATATATGCTAAGGGTATGATGACTGGCGGAGGAATTGGCACACCTGATGCATCAGATTGGAATTACAGATTAGTGCCTATGCGGGGGCCATACCGAAAGCAGAACCGCCGTGTAAATTGAAAAACACAGGTGAGCTACTGACTTCTCAACTCGAACAGGGGGGATTTTCGAGTCTTGGCGTGATGTGCTAGAATTCCGGGCGAGAGGTGCCCCAGGGATTAACCAACTAAGATCTGAAGGATTAGAAACAAGAACAGATCGATGTTATTATTCTTTTTTTTCAATCTAGTTACATCAATTGTGTCTGTTAAAAGAAGAAAGAAAAGGAAACAAAAGAGCAGGAAACCCCCTTCCCCCCTCTTCTATAAAAGAAAATAAACAAACTAGACCTTGAAATACAAGGGGCGTAGGTCTGCATTGAAAGAAAGACAGGACGTAAGAACTATCCCAATTCGTAGAAAGGACAAGGCGGATGAGGTCCAATCCTTCCTTGGCTCATCAACTAGACGTATCTGCGAACCGAAGACGTTGATGGGATGCTGAGCTATGTGAGCCGCGTTCGCTGGATTAAAAAACATTTCAAGAATCAAAAATGCCCCAGTAGTTATAAAATGTTCATGAATTGGTGTCATTCCGAGAAAAGTGTGGTCTTCCTAATAATTGGTGCATATCCAAGTAGCTTTCGATTCATTGTCCCCAGGGCGGGAGAAATTCCCATGGCAGTCCACACAATTCTTTTCACAAATCACCTTTTTTTTAATCCCTATGACGAACCGAAAAAGCGCCATTGAGTGACAACGGGCCGATCGCTTCTCCCGTGTTGGTGTTATGGAACGAGGAGATAATGGAAATCAATAAAATTAATGAAACACAGTGGCAATGACAGCTATATAAGGCTCGTTGAGATCTGTATGATTGAGAAGATCAGCAATTAGCTTTGAATATAAAATTCTTATATCCTTTGCTTTATATGCTTACCTCACACTACTCGTATGACCGGCACTCATTATATCACTAGACAACTAGTAGCTGTGCTCTGTAGGCGCTCTTGCAAACATCTCTTGCTCTTATCACGCCGGAAATTCAAATTCTAAATATGTTCCTTGAGTTGTATCTCACAAGATAACTGTTGTGAGCTCAGAGATTGATCATTTACAATTTTGTCTTTTCCAGAATCTTGTCTGAGATTTTGACATATGTGTGGTAATTATAATTATATATATGTATGGCTAGGGACCGTACCACTACCACTGGCGACAATCAAATCAGTGTAAACAACATTGTCAGCCCCTTGCCCCTGCCCGCTGTGGTCGCTTTTGCTGTTGAGCGTTTTCCGGATATGCAACTTGTTAGCACCTTCCGCTTGAAATATCGAGGCTTAGAGTTACGTACCTCCTCCCAGTTGCCACGAAGCCTCCTAAGATGGAAGGAAGGAAAATAATAGCCGCAAGCCTACAACTGTGTGGACTTTCGCTCACCGTTGGTTCTCCAAATAATGATATCTGAGAGACTTCAAAGGAGCGGAAGCAGCTACAGAGTCAGTTCACCTGCTGCAGACAGGAAAGGCTCCTCAAGGCATTCAGATCCCGTCCGTAAAGAATGGCGGCACCCTACGCAGCCAGAGGACAGACATCAGATGTGATCCTGCTAGTTGGGAATCTGCGGCGGTTCAGGAAGGAACGGGTCCACCGGATATGTCGCTCCTTTCCCATAGAGTGACCATATTCTACCATCTAGGAAACTGCAAGTTGTCCAGGAGCTCACGATTTCCTTTTTGAGGTCAACTGTGGTTTCCGCTTTCACGATTGTCTCCTTCCCCATCTTTCTCAATGTTTGTTGTTTTTTCCCTATAAATTTTCCCTATAAATTCCTTTCCGGATCCCCTCCTCTTCTTCTTCTCTTCTTCTTCTTTTCTTTTCTCCCCTCACCAATCGGCTCATACTAAAAAGAACGTAACGTCCCCAAACCCCTTTCCAAAGCTTTCCCAATATATATTATTTTTTATTTTTTTTATTTTTTTTTATTTTTTTTTTTCCCCATGATGGAGCTGACCGAGATCACAGGTCTACTTACCCTCATGTTTGTGTTCCTCCAGCATCCTCTGTTGCTGGTCTGGGTTCAGCGGCTTTGCCCATGGGCCCGCAGTTCCCTTCGGCGCGGCCAACGCTGATGAGAACTGATCACGAGTGGGAGGGAGGTTGCGCACCAGCGACGAGTTCGCACTTCTACGCAGTGCTGGTGACTGGTAGCCCTTCGGGGTGACGCTAAGACGAACTCAATATGGCTTTATGGATATGGGAATAAGTAATGTTTTCGGAAGTAGGAATAGATTAAGATTAGCTGCTCTGACGGAGCTCTGACGCTCGCGAAATATCAACGGGTTATCCCTGACTTTTTATACCACGAATCTTCCATTCAACTGCATTACAAATAATGCAATAGCCCAAAATGTAAAGTAGGAGAATATCCTGAAGAGGAAAAAAAAAAAAAAAATACGCAGATGGGTGCAAGTGTCAGGTTTGGGCCGTAGTTGGTGGAGACTAGGAGGCAGCTGCTGCGATGGCGGATCCCTACCTGCGCCGATTAATAGTCTCCACTTTGACAATGAAACCATAACTGCCGTCGATATTGATGTCTGAGTCATGAAGATGTTCGTTTACGGGAGGAATATCGTTGGACGTGAGTGGATTTTCTAGAACTGCGGACCATCGGTGGGATTTGTTCTCCGTTGAGGTGAGA
Source organism: Histoplasma ohiense (assembly GCA_017607445.1). Taxonomy (NCBI): domain Eukaryota; kingdom Fungi; phylum Ascomycota; class Eurotiomycetes; order Onygenales; family Ajellomycetaceae; genus Histoplasma; species Histoplasma ohiense. The sequence continues at coordinate 1,970,156 of JAEVHH010000006.1, read as the reverse complement.
ATGCGGTGGAAACAAAAATTAAAAGCCCAAGGAGTATGTTTCCGCGAATCCCTAATTTCACGTAAGGAGCGTGGATATCGTATTTTAAATGGCGTATTCCCAAACCCACTCCACGAGGATGGATATACAGTTTGATACCGCCAGGTGTCATCGACACATGTACCCCGTCCCAGATTCCTAACTGTCATAACTTCAAAAAATAAATTCCGGCGATACCCTCCGATGTTGAGATTGGACTTAATGACGTAGATTGTGGTGTCACAATACTGGCAATACAGCCCTCTTTGAAATGCCTCAGATGGTATATTAAATGGGTGTTTCCTCCAAAACCTTCTGGCCTGTAGATCGAGTTCACTCCTTGAGCCCGAAAATAATAGAAGGTAATCATAGAAAGATAAATGGGGGCAGAAAACCCGACGTAGAGGTGCAATGGATTCGCTAACACGAAGCGCACGTGCAAACACTGCGTATTGTGTGCAAATGAATAATTCGCCATCTCCACTGAGAAGCGCAGAGATTTTTGTAACAACGTCTGTCAACCCAAAGCTGAATAAACACTTATGCAATAGATATGAGCAATCGAGTACATTCTCCGCCTCCAGCAGCTTAATTAATTTGAATTTATCCCGGAAAGTCAGATTCACGCAAGGGCAAAGATTAACAATGCCAACTTTCCCTAGATAACACACTCTGTGCGTGGCTCGAGCTAGAATTCCCCAGCGAGAAAACTGACTGGTTGGATGCAATTTGAGACATGTTGAACAGCAATGCCATTGATCATTCTCTAACAGGCGAAGCAACCGCCATCTCTCTGTGTTGAAATTATCACAGTTTTTCATAAATTCACGATCGTAGACATCGTTAGGCAAGAACTTGAATTGGGGGGCAGCCAGGGCTTGCTTGTTAAGCCTGAGAAGTGTCTTGCAGGTGAGAGCAAGGCAGACTTGGGATTCCAAAGGCAGAAGGCTGTTGATAATGAGGACGAGTTCAAGTGGAAGGTTCAATAAAGGTGAGGTCTTTGCCTCCTGGAAAGAAATTTGACGTAGTTGACCTTGGTTTCCCACTTTTTTATGTGAGGGTGGGAGGGCTGCTTTATTCAACCAGTTCACAAATCTCCTGTAGTGTTTGCGAATACTCCGCACTGCTGGAGGTACGCCAGGCGCGAGCCCGGAAGAGGAGCTGAGCATTTTTTTTTTTTTTTCAAACCTTGTCCCACTGATGTTGGGGAAATATGAATTGGTTGCGAGAGTGTGTGTGTTGTGTGTGTGTGTGTGTGTGTGTGTGAGTGAAAGAGAGAGAGAGAGAGACTCACTACTCATAGAACTTTTCTTTACTGTAGGTTTCTGACCAATGTCATATTGAAAAAATGCTGAGTCGCACAGCGGCTCAAACTTAGAAGAGAAAACTTGAATTACATCATTTGGTGAGGTTAAAAGGTAGAAAGTTTTTAATCAAGAATCTTATTTAGTTAACTAGTGCTAGAGTTTCATGTAAGGAAGTGTGATTTTGCGCTAAATCCAGTCAGGAGAGCACTAAACCCTACTAGCCCCTGAAGTTTTTGAGTTTCGTTCTATTGCCGTTCTTCATCTCCATCGCCATCGCCATCTCCATTGGTTCATCTTGATGCCCAGCCAGGCGATTGGATTGATTGTCCCCATATATTTTACTCAGATGCTCGGACCTAGTATCCTTCTTTCTACCCCTCTCTCTTTGCACGGTGTCTCCTTAATAGCAATCATTATTCCTTAACCTGAATGAGATCTACGACGATTCCGTACGTACAATCCCTTACATGCCATCCAATTTTGCCCGCAATCCCATTTGGCTCTCCTACACAAAGAAGTCGCGAATGTCGGGGCACGCGTGATTTCTTTCAAAAAAAAATTACAATTGACTAGGCTTTCTTGAGCTGATGATTCCCAGCAACTTTTGAAAAATCAACTGGGAGTGAACCGCAGCGCTCCCTGTTGTTGTTCCCCACACTCAATACCTCTCCGAGGAGTAAAAGCACGGAAGCATTCCATTTACATCTTTGAAATGAGATGATTCCTCTGTCCGAATAGAGGGTGGTGAAAGTTAGAATAAAGTGAACTGAAGGGCAATGACAGGCATTTGATTATCAAGTCATTGAGGTTATCAATGAAAAGATGAGGTTATTTTTGAAGAGATTACTGTTTGATATAACGCTTCGCAGAAGTGCAAGGGCTTCATGACCTATCTATATCTAGCGGCAGCTAATATCCATGGATATGTGGGTGGGTCACGTGGGATAGGACTTGTGTAGGACCTCCAACAAGTTACAGTACTTCAAACCTCCTAAAAATAAATGTCAGGATCAAATTATGTATACATGGGTCCCAATCAGCACTTCAAGAATGAAACTCATGGTTCACAAATGTTGCCAGTCTTTCTTTGACACGTCTTCAGTCAGGGGGGTGTTGCCACAGGCTGCATGTGCTTGGGAAGGCGACTACGCATAATGTGAAGAGGCTGACGGATGGCAAGATTGGTTGATTGCAGAAGATTGCCAGCTCGGAATACTGCGTACACTCTTCTTATCCGCGCACGGGAACCCTGCACCAACAAGCTATGGTCAGCAGTTATGTATACGAGTGGATGGGACCGTCCGGAATGCTAGGGCTCTTGTTTGCAGCTTGCATACAGAGCAGCCACATCCAGACAAAGAGCGCATGCAACAACACGTTTGGTCAAAAAAAATTTTTTTTTCCTTTCTTCATCCATCATTGATGGCCCGGCCTGGAGGCAGGCTATTTCCACCCACCTCCGGGTATTATCGTCAATCCTTACATGGTTTCACACGCTGAAGATGAATCTCAATTTCACAACATACCTTGAACTTCGCGATATCACATGATATTGTCATCACAAAATCATCTACATCTATCTGGATAAGATATATAAGAGCAGATGCAGCTTCAAATCCTACTTTCTTCAAAACTCAGTGCCAATTTTTTTTGTCGCTATAATGTTTCGGGGCATGTCTAGCCCCATTAAGGGCCCAATTAACGCGTTCAATATCTATGGTGTCTATGGCCTGCCTATGTCTCTTGTCAATAAGAGGTTGACTAAGAATCCTACCATCCGTGATTACTCTTCTATACCAGACAAGGCCCCAACTCCGCCCACCCCTCAAACCCCTTGCTTTCCACATCCCCTGTATCCTTTGGAATATTGGAAGACTTTCGCAACCACAAAACGCGAAACATACATATATTTGATGAGTCTTGAGACTGGAAAGTCGGATGTTGACGATCGTCGGTCTTCCATTAAGGATGCGCACTACTGGAGATGCGAGGCCATGTTCTGGTTGTCAAAATCGCGATACAAGGAGGGAAGGCGCCGGAAATTTTCGGATCCTAATTATTGGAGATGCGAGGCTAATTTTTAGAGAGACAATTGTACATATACTTTGAAGGAAGATCAAGCCAATCGCATGAGTATACAAGATCCCGAATATTGGAAATGCGAAAGCAGGTTTTGGAAATTTACTTGCCGAAAAGTCCACGAGGATGCCCGTTACGATTGGCATCGACGACCCAAAATATTGGGAGTGCGAGAATATGTTGTATGAGGAGCTTTTGCTACCCATCATCTATCCTGACTTTCAAAAGCCAAGTTATCACCAAGTCCTGTTGCGGGCCACTGGCGGGACGTATTTCTTCGACTTCGGCGACGACTCATCGAAAACCCCGCCTCGCAGAAGCGCTCGACTTGTGAAATTGCATCAAAAAGTTGCAGCGAAGGATGCTGCACCGCAATGTGCAACGACTGTCCCAACCGACGAAGGTCGTACGAAGAAAAGGAAAAAAGACCAAGAGACTGCCACAACCAACAAGAAGAGAAAATCTTCTAATTGATTGGTGGACTATCATGGCGGCTTGCTGGGTTTAGATGACATTTTTGTCATGGGCCACCACCCATTCCTATTCCAAAATAAAACGGAGCCGCATTATCATCCGCCTTATCCCTCCTCATAGTCTGCCTATATAAATTAGGTGTCTCCCTTCCTTTCTTTTCCATAGCTTCCAATGCAATTATCCTTTGTTTCACCTCAAACATGGCAGTTGACCCTGGAATGGTTGATAGGTTTCCTCAGGCCGTTATCACGGTCAGCTCACATGGCGCTGGAACTTCCACACAACAGGAACCGGTCCGCCAAGGCCGGGAGCGCTCAAGCCCGCAAGCACTGGACGACGCGGCCATCCGATTCATAGATCCCAGCCTGATCCACCAGGGTGCTGCTAATGTGGAGCAAAATGATTTAAACAACCTCCCTGAGTTTGTAATAAATTCGACCTTCGACGGTCAACTGTTTTTCGATCCCTATATTGCCTCCCCGCAGGAGTAGTCAGTAGTTAGATGTGGATGATTGTATTTTCTGAATGGTTCTTGAATCTGTGTTGACTGAGAGTCGGTGAGTTTTTTATTTTTGTTAACGATAACGCGCTTAAGCCGCCGTTGGCATGCTAGCTGTAGGAAAATCTCAAACACAGCTCTAAGGAGTGACAAGGCTGATACGATGTTCTTAAGTTTGAAAGTCGTAAGCAGGAGTTGACTTATTGGTTATTAACTTTTTGATTTTGTATGATGAAACCAGAACGATCAACGAAGGAAAATATGGGGACTATTCACTTTCGGAACTTATTTAAGCGGAACTCAGCTAACTAGTTCTTGGATTAATCAATAAAATAAATATATATTACAAAAAAATGGGTTGCTATTGATATCAGGCAATTATCGGGTACCATTTATTTTACTAATACACCTCGTGTATCGCCTGTCAAGTGCAGCAAACTTGGGCTTTGTTTGGAACGTTATGGGATAAAAATAGGTGGATCTAGGGAGACTTCCTGAGCCGGTCTCTGGGAATCCTAGACAGGAGATATCACCATCCTACTGCCCGGTACTGCAATGTCATGAGAAGTTGTTGGTGGGTAGGTGAAGGGGTGTTTGTAGTTGAGGAATTGCGCATACGGATTTGGATCACTGGTAAATTGTCCAGGGGTTGATTTTTTTTCTTTTTTCTTTTTTCTTTTCCTTTTTTTTTCCCCCTCAGATCTATGTTGGTTTGCCAAAATACCGAGAGAGTGTTGATCAATCCGAGTTTATAGCATTTCGAGACTCAAGAAAATTAAATATACAGTACATGCAGCGTATAAGGATCCCCCATCGCTCTGCACAAACATGACAAACACCCGTTTAAAGATCTCGAGGTAGTTCGGTGGGTAGCATACGATATAAGAGTGTGGCGATAAATACAATGCCATAATGGTTCAGCTCCAATGAGATATTTACGTAGAGGGGTCGTAAATACGAAGATATGTTGTGACTGGAGTTGTATAGTAATAGTATCTTTGCCTTGCTCTCTTCGAAGAAAAGGATATTTACTAGTGTACATAATTATTCTGAGATGGAAATTGAATCTTCACTTCAAGAGCTAAGGCCCAGTGTTGGATAAAGAGATTGAAGATGAAAGATTACTATCGACCCGCGTGTGAGGGAGATGATTGACGTAACAACACCATCCTTGGAAATGCAGCTGTCACGTTTGTCATTTTGTTTCTATCTTGCAAATGAGCATCGTGGAACGGAATCTCAAGGTGCCAAGCCACACTGGTGACTGAGTTCATCCGTCTTTCAACCAGAGATCAGTTTCTCTTCCAGGATTCATTCAGCGCAGAACAGCACCAATGGCTACCGATGTGGTGCTTGACACTTCCATGGTACGGATGAGTATATCTAATATGCTACGTGCTGTCCGAAAGATTAGATTTGCTAACATTCCCTAGGGCTCCATCACGCTCGAGCTCTACAACGACCATGCGCCCAAGGTACGATGCACAACCCCACCCCTTCTCTCATCTTTTCATCCTCCCCTACCTCAATTTTTGAAAAACACCCCTATTCACTGACATCCGCTCTATTCCATTGGGATATACAGACCTGCAAGAACTTTGCTACCCTCGTACAGCGCGGCTACTACAACAACGTGATCTTCCACCGCATCATCCCCAATTTCATGATCCAAGGCGGCGACCCCACCGGCACAGGCCGAGGGGGCAGCTCGATCTACGGCGAAAAGTTCGAGGATGAAATCAGCCCGGCATTGAAACATACGGGCGCAGGGGTCTTGAGCATGGCGAATAGCGGACCCAACACCAATGGCAGCCAATTTTTCATCACCCTGGCTCCGACGCCGTGGCTGGACGGGAAGCATACGATATTCGGCCGGGTGAAGAGTGGGATGAGAGTTGTGCAGCGCATGGGACTGGTGAAGACAGGGGCGGAGGATAGGCCTGTTGATCAGGTCAAGATTGTGAGGGCGAGGGTTGTGGAGGAAACGGGAGAAGAATGATTATCAGTACCAGCAGTACCTTGAACAAGGTAGTATGCGAAGGAAGGACAGGAAAGCCTGATTCTGCCATTATGACTAGAAGAAGCGGCTTGGGTATTGCTATATATTCTACACATCCTGAACAGAAAGCCTGCTACTTCTAGGCGCGAGGGATGACAGACCAACCTCAACTCCCGTGAAAGGGATTCCATCCACAGCCACACACGGAAATGATGGAAAGAAAGATCTTCAAGAGACTTCCCCTCCCGGGGGATACGATTTTGGATGTACACCATCACAAATGAGTAGAATAACTAAAACTTAATAACAAATACTAGTATGAAAAAAGTATGTATCACCACAAAACGAACCGCTTCCATCACACGATAATATCTCCAGAGCAGCAGATACAGGGTGAAATAGGTGATCTACACTCCAAAAGGGACACAGCCAATGAAGGCATATCCGAAAGACAAGCGCGCCATAGCAATTATTACATAGTAGAGAGCGGCCTAGTCTGCGCAGAAGCACTTGGAGTGAGTTGTTGAGAAGGAAAAAGAAGCAAGAAGAGGTTGATAATCTCAAATTGTGATCGCTTTTCGTGGAGGGCAAGCCGCCAGCCCCCATTGGGTTAGCCCCATCAGGTGATTGTAGTAATTTTCTCACTTCAACTCCCTCATCTCTTTTAATATTTCCCACAACAAACGCACACACCGACGGTTTGAATATAAAACATTCAGATCTGTCAGTTTCCGTACTGCATAGTGCGTTCCCAATGGTCTAATGCTATCCCATGGACTAAGCAGCTGATCCTGTAATGTGTATGCTGCTGGAATGGAACCGCTCACTGATGTTGACTGGGACGTGCTAATCTCCGGGACTGGCCTGCCCCAGTCCATACTTGCGCTGTAAGTCATGGGCTGTCTCACTCTATTGTCATTCTGGTAGCCCGAATTCGCCAATCAATCTAATACTGAAAATGTTGGACCAGGGCTCTCTCCCGCTCAGGTAAAAAGGTTCTCCATGTTGACAAACATGGCTATTACGGAGGTTCGGATGCTGCCCTCAGCCTCCACGAGGCCGAAGACTGGGTAACAAGGATCAACGAGGGTGAGACACTTAGCATTAGCTATTATGGGCTCCAATGGCCAACAAAATCGCGAGTCCCTTGACTCACAACGGATGCTGATCGGGTGGTGCTGCTAACCAGCTCCGGGCTCTACTCCCTTTGAGTCTGCCTCAATCTCCACTTCCCCCGCTTCATCAGAAGATGGAGGAAGCGGCAAGCTTTCCCCTTCAAGAGCATATACACTGTCATTATCACCACAACTCATATACTCCCGGTCCGGACTTATCCCAACTCTCGTTTCATCTAGGATATTTCGACAGCTGGAGTTCCAGGCGGTGGGGAGTTGGTGGGTAATGGAACATGGAAGTTCTGCCTCTTTAAATCGAGTGCCCGGAAGCCGAGAAGACGTCTTCGCTAACGACAGCATGTCGAATAAGTCGAAAAGAGCTCTGATTAAGCTCCTCCGACATCTTACCCAACAATCGCTGGATGATGGTGATGCGGATGGTGGAGAGGACAGTGACCTGGATGTCGTCCCCTTTACGCAATACCTGGAATCAAAGTTTCATATTCCATCAGACCTTCATGGCCCGCTTACATCTTTATCTCTCTCTCCTCGTTCGTGGGATGAGACGAGTGCGCGATATGCTGTTGAAAGGATAAAAAGGCATCTGGGATCAATTGGTGTTTTCGGCGTCGGTTTCGGCGCTCTTCTTGCGAAATGGGGCGGCGGTGCGGAAATATCACAGGTAGGGTGTCGGGCATGTGCAGTCGGTGGCGGTGTTTATGTCTTGAATAGGGGTGTAAGTCATATAGAGGTACCAGCGGCGGGTTCACAAAACGATGATGCCCGACGACTGCGGGTTCAACTCTCGGACGGAGGGACAGTACGGAGCAAGTTTGTTGTGGGTTCGCCATGGGATTTGCCCAATGAAATTCAAAGCCCAACATCACCCAGGTACACGAAGGTTGCTCGCTCGATCATGATCGTATCATCTCCGCTCGAGAACCTCTTCCCTCTCACCTCGGAAGGGGGCGTCATCCCAGCCGGAGCAGTTGTATTTGTTCCCGGACCACCTGGAACGACTCGTGCTCCAGTGTACCTAATCGTGCACTCCAGCGATACCGGGGAATGCCCTACTGGCCAATGTACGTTCCTTTATTATTATTTTCTTTTTCTCCATTTCTGCATTTTAAAACGAACGAAAACCACATGCTCTCAGATGATGATTCCACTTTTTCCGAATACTTATCTACATTGTCTGCAATTCCATTGATGATAAACTTTTCCTCTGACAGCCTGAAGAGAGCCAGCCATCTATTGTTACCACCTATTCCTTTTGCCCCACGTTGTTTATATTTGTATATATATCGATGCGCACGACTAACATAACATACCCATGCAAACCTAAAGGCATAATATACGGCAGCACGCTGGCAGACGACGACGACGACGACGATAACCGGCAGTCAGAGTCACAGTCCCTCATTCGTTCTACAGCCACAAATCTTCTCCGAGCGGCAGATGCCGATGCAAAAATCCTGTGGAGCGCCCAATATACCCAACTGGGCCTGCTGAGCCGAGCGCCATCACCATCGGCATCACCATCGGCATCGTCTCGTGCAGAAGCATCCGCAGTTTCAAGCAGCAGCTTATCTGGACGCGTATTCTCGTTTGCGCCCTTCAACCTCGATCTGGCATTCGATGAGGGCATGCTCGCGCAAGTGCGCGCGGTGTGGGAGGCTGTGACTGGGGGAGACGCGGAGGAGGAGAGGGGCCAGTTTTGCCAGTTCGAGGATCGGGAGTCGATGGATGAGGGGGATGAAGCGGGTCTTAACTAGCTAGGGGGGATGGAACCGTGTAACGAGTAATATAAATAAATAGAGATATATATATATATATATATCTCTCTCTCCGGAGTCAGTTGAACGAACCCTTTCGCTCCATGTTAGTATCCAGCCCGTTGCCGTTTTCCAATCGGCCGCCTCCTGGCTGTGGTAAATCGCCATTGTTCGACACGGCGTCCCACCTGTGTCAGTATCCTTGTTTCTTTCTGGCTTAACTTAACTTGGTGTTTGAATATACATACGGCACAACATGTAATAAGTTACACATGGCAACCAAATTTGTAATCCTGTATCGGTCGATCGATCGATGTATCTTCTATTCACACCCATACATATATAAATGAACTGTCCCCCCCATCCCCCCCCATCCTCAAAACACAAACGCTATTGTTTCGCCCCCATGCCCACGTCTCGTTTTCGAATTTTCGAATTCTATTTTTCTTCCCCCTGTTCCCTGCCCCCCTGCCCCTGCCCCTGCCCCCCCTAAAAAAAAAAGATCCACTCAGCTTCCATTCCACGCGCAGTTAGTCTGCATTTTCCGGCCCCAAGTGGCCACCCGCCCAAGTGGGGGGAGCGCTTTTTTCGCAACACGCTAATGATGGAATGAAACACCAGCTCCAGCCAGCCCTTGGACGGGAGTTTTTTTTCTTTCTTTCTTTCTTTTTTTTTTTTTTTTTTTTTTTTTTTTTTTTTTTTTTTTTTTTAAAAAAAAAAAAAAAAACCTATCTCCGAGCAATGGAAGATGGAAAATTGAAATTGAAATGGAAATGAGAAATGAGAAATGAAAATGAAAATAAACGGGGACCGGGGAGAGCGGGAGAGGGGAGAAGGGAAGAACAAAGGGGTTAGGGGGCCAGGCAAGCAAGCAAGTCCCGGCAACGAATGGGTGAACGGGGGGGGAAGGGAGGGAAGGGAAAAGCGAGAGAGAGATAGAGAAGGAGAAGCAATCCACCAATCCACTTAATCCACTTAACCCACTTAACCCACTTAACCCACTTAATCCACGCACCCATTGTTGTCTCTCCTCTCGTCTCCTCTCATATCTACTCCTCTCCTTTCCTTTGTCTGTCTGCCCGCGCCTCCATGACTAATGGATGCCATATGAACTACGTAATACAATCGGTACCAGCAACTACCAGTTACCAGTAGATATATATGTACAGTATATGTTTAAGTATATCCATATCTATACAGCGTATATCCACGGACAAATAGCAGGTGCTCTGTACAGACCACACAAAAGGCATCGCGGAACAAACCGAGTGGGCCCACACTGCTGTGGTGGACCCCAACCCCAATCCCAACCCCAACCCCTACCCCCTACCCCAACCCCTACCCCTACCCCTACCCCAACCCCCCTGAACGGATGGCGATGGCGATGGCGATGGGCGATGGCAGGTCTCCCGCTGGGCCCCAACTGGCCACGACGGGCGATGATCGGCGGCGGCGACACGCGTCCAGGTCGGGATACAGGGTACGGGGGGGTTCGATACAGGGAAGAGAGGACAGGACAGGACAGGACAGGATAGGATAGGATAGGACAAGGGACACACAGGACACAGTATACAGTACACAGGGCATGTACTGTCCAATGTATGTACAGTACATGTATGTACATACATCCCACTCCGTTCCATGGAGGACGTTGCCATGGGCTGGTTGGTTGCGGGGCCAGGGATCAAGCCATCATGGGCCCGGTGGCTACGGCCAAGCATGGGCACTCGGCCGGGGAAGCAAAAGCTTGACGCGGGATGCTTTTCTTTTTCTTATTGCTTCTTTTCTTCTTTTCTTTTAGTTTCTTTTTAGTTTCTTTTAGTTTATTTTTGCTTTTGCTTTTAGCTCTTGCTTTGGGAGCGTAGATGAGTGTGCGTGATGGATCATAGAGACAGTATGCATGGTCATGATGCCTGGATATCTCAGTGGAAGTGGTGGCTACATCAGGCCTCCTCCTCTGTTGCTGCTGCTGCTGCTGCTGCTGCTGCTGCAAGTCATAAAAGGACGGAGGAGCGACTGACTGGACTGCTTTTTCCCCCTTTTGTTCCCGATTGCAGTCCGCGGTACACGGTGCCGGGTGCAAGCACGTAGATAGCGATCAGCCAGATCGTCCCACGCGGGCAGCACATATGTCTGGATGGATGGATGGATTGATGCACCGAGTCTGTACGTATGCAGTCTGGATGTACTGCACATAATGACATGAACGCGGGTGTTATCTGTCCTCGTCGAGTCACAGCCATTTCCGGCAGAGAACCTGGCAATGGGTGATACAGGCCATAACCTGGAAGTATATATACTTATATGTGTGTGTCATGATCGACCTCGAGTCCCCGCCACCGTGCCACCGTGCCACCGTGCCTGGATGGCTGGATGGCTGGCATTGGCGCTGCTTAGCGGGCGATCATCGGGCTGCAGAAGCCGCATACAGGGAACGACGGGTCCTGTGTGGAGTGTTGTGGACCTTTGTGGAACAGAAACCTCGTTTAAGATTGAAGCTGATCCGCCCGTCGATGCCTGGGGGGTGTGCGGTGGGGGGGGGACAATTCTGTGTGAACTGAGCAACGACGAAGAGATGATACTCCTAGGACTATCTGTCTATCTGTCTATCTGTCTATCTGTCTATCTGTATCTACACGGGCTGGTGGGTGCGTTGGGGTACCAGCAGCAGCAACACATCCTGCGAACACACACGCCCGACCCTGGCCCTGTCTGCTGCTCCGACTCTCCGCCGTCGTCTCCTCGACTTGGGCCGGGGGAGGGAGGAGGGACTTGCCAGCCAAGCCGCGTGTCCCCCCCCCCCACCACCACCACCACCACTCTCTCCCTCCTCCCAACCTCAACCCTTCTTCCACCTCCAGCATCCATCCCATCCACCATCCCATCCATCATCATCCATCATCATCCATCATCATCATCCCACAATCCCTTCCATCACCCCATCATCATCCATTCGTTCATCCATTCATTCATCTGTTCATTCATCTGTTCTCGTCGATCCTTGGTTCTACAACTTGTCCACGGCCAGCTGGACTCTCTCTGGACTCGCGTTCTCTGCTTCGTCTACGACTACTAGTACTACTGCTACTTCTTCTTCTCCTTCTTCTTCTTTTCCTCTCTACCTCCTCTACTACTACTACTACTGCTACTACTACTTCTCTTCTACTCGTCCAATGTGTGCAATCACCTCCCACGGCTCTGGTTGCGCATCCTGAAGCTGCACTCAGCCCCTCTCCTTTCCTCCCTTCATCCTCTCTCCCTCTCTCAAAAACAAACACAAAAACACCCCTCCAATGCCTCCCGTCAGGCTCAAGGCATTGACTCCCGTCATCGCCATAGCCTTCATCGCCTTCTTCTTTTGGGCGGTCGACCGCTACGATCGCGCTGCCCTCACTCGCTTCACCCATCCCCTCGACAGACTCTCCCCGTCGTCGCTAAGGGGCCAGGGCCAGGGCCACGGCCACGGCCACGGCCACGGCAACAGCAACAGCAACGGCAACGGCAATGGCAAGGGCAAGAACAAGAACAGCGACAATACCGGCCCTGCCCAGCTGAACTTCCAGAACCTCCGGAAACCGAACACCCCCCACCATCTCTGTGCTTCCGCTCGTCACCCCCATCCTCCCCATTCCCCGCCTCCCTCCCTGACTTTCTCCGAGTGGCTCATCGGGAAGAACTACACTCGCGCCTACTTCCGCCCCCGCCATGTCTCCCCGGACACCACATTCAGCTCCATGGAGACTATCGACCACCCAGTCCTGCAGCCATTCCGCCCCTTGGGCCGTGCAATGAGGGTCCAGCCCTCACCCCTCGTAGACCCCCGCGATCCCGATCCCGATTCCGATTCCGATTCCGATCCCGATCCCTGGCCCTGCCCCCACGTCGTCGATGTGGATGTCGCCGCTGACCACGCCGTCGACGAGACGTCCAACCTCCTCTTCGGCCTCGCAACCACGGTCGACCGCCTGCGCCGTCTCTTGCCCGCCCTCCTCTACTCCTACGGCAGATCCAAGGCCAGCCTGCTCGTGCTCGTGCCTGGCGACACCAAGGATATCGAGGAGCACGAGGCCTATTTCAGAAATGCTGGCTTGGATATCACCTTGCAGAAATCTCCGCTGCCTTTCACCGCGCGGTACTTCGGCCTTGTCGAGGGCTTCACCGATTTCATCAGGACCAGGCGCCCCAATACCACCTGGGTCAGCTTCGTGGACGACGACACCTTCTTCCTCTCCCTTGCCTCCGTCGCCAAGCAGCTCTCCACCTTCAACGCCTCCGAGCGAGTGTACATCGGCGCCCTCTCCGAGGCCAGCTGGCAGGTCGACACCTTTGGCCAGATCGGCTTTGGCGGCGCCGGTGTCTTCGTCTCCGTCCCCCTCCTCGAAAGGCTGCACGGCGCCTACGACACCTGCCAGTCCTGGGGCGAACAGCCGGGCGACCAAAAACTAGCCCAGTGCATCGACAAGTTCGGAGACACCCCGCTCACCCTCTGGGACACCCTGTACCAGATGGACATGAAAGGCGCCGTCGACGGCGTCTACGAGTCCGGTCGCCAGATCCACTCCCTTCACCACTGGGGCAGCTGGTACAAAAAGGATGTCGTGAAAATGTCCACCGTTGCCGCCGCCGCCGGCCGCCAGTCCGTCCTTCGCCGCTTCCGCTTCGACGAGTTCACCACCCTCGACAGCGCCACCGGTGCCTCCATGCGCAGCTTCTGGGTCCTGACCAACGGCTACTCGCTGGTCCGCTACACCATGGATGCCAGGCTGCCGTCGCACGCGGTGAACTTTAACCACACTGAAAAGACCTGGGATGAGGACCAGCGCGGCTACGACAAGCGCCTGGGTCCCTTGCGGCCCAAGGATCAGCCGGGCATTCGGAAGGAGAGGTGGATGTTGGCCGACTCCGTCGTCGTGGGCGATAACGTGCACCAGACCTACGTCAATGATGCGGATGGCGTGCATAGCGTCATCGAGCTTGTATGGCTGGGGCCCGCCGGCGGTGGTGGTGCCATTTGACATCGTCTTGCTTTTTGTTTCTTTTCTTCTTCTATATTTCCCAGGTCAAGTTTTTAGACCTTTTTTTTTTTTTTCTCTTTTTGTTGTTTATTTCTTTCTCTCACTGGCGGCTGTTTGTGACTTTATTTATTTTATTGTATTTTTTTATTTCTTTCTAAACTTTATTTCCAAGCATGCAGAGTTCGTGGATGTATGTCCCGACAATTTTAATTTTTCTTTTTTTCATTTTCATCTTTTTCTGCCTTCGTTTCTGATCGATTCCTTCGAGGCGTTCTCGCTGCGGGGTACACAAAAGCGTGAAAGATCTTCTTTGTCTCATTATACCTTTCTCACAGCCCTTTGCTACTTCCTCCTTCCTTCTTGATGTTGTCGATTGGGTTCGCCGGTTGGTTTGGTGTTCTTGTCGACTTTCGGATTCGGGACGGTGTTTTCAATCTTCATGTTGATTGTTCGTATTTTTTCCCGCCCCCCCCGGTCATCTATCTATTTGTACAGTAAGTTAACTAACTAGAGGATTGCTGTTTATATATTACTTTCTTTTTTAGATTTCTGTAGTTAGTTTATTTCTTCCTTGCTTGCTTGCTTGCTTTCTGTTCCATTGCGTGTGTTTTGTTTAAAACACAATATATATATATATATAGTTATGATCTGCTCGTTGTATAAAGTCCACTCCATTCTTGCCAGCAGTGTCCATCCCATCCCATCCAGCCCTTACTTACCTGCAGGTTTCATGCACGTATGTATATGCATGCATGCATGCATCCATGTACTATGTACTGCACTTGTGTACTTGGACTGCAGCTCACCCCCGATGGTATCAACGAAAAGACTTATTATAGTTCAAATTATCAACCTTTATATAAAGCCCAAGCTTTCGACGGGAATAACTATATAACATATATAACTATAGCGATATATATATAACTAGTCTAGTTACTCTACTCTACTCTACTGGCATTCAATTATTTGAATCTATTTCATTTTTTTTTATTTTATTTTTTTTTTAGTCAGTTACCTGGTTAATTATGCGAGTACTTACTAGCGTAGCTAGGAGGTAGTTAAGTTAACTAGTTAACTAGTTTAGTTTATCGGCTTTTAAAAACCTGAGCTGCTCAGCTGTTGTGGGTTTGATTTTCTCTACGTACTTTACTCCGTAGGAACTATGTAGTTTAGTTACCCTGGGCCTTATGCGAGTACTAGTTAGTTCTAGTAACTTACTAAATTGTATCGTGGATGTTATGTTCGTGCTCGTCGTTTTTTTTTGAGGTGAGAATGCTGGTTGTCGTCGATATGACAAGCTCTGTATGCAAGTTTAAAAATCCAGGAAGTTCATCCCGGCGCCTTAACCCGAAAGGGGGAAGTTCGTTCACTAAGGCGTTTGCCCGCAACAACATATATATATAGAGAGAGAACGAAACCCCCCCCCCTCCAACTCCCCCACCACCCCTCAAAACCCGCAAAAAACCCAGCAATAAAAGAAGGAAAGGAAAGGAAAAAAAAGAAAGGGGGAAAAAAAAAAAGCAAAAAAGGCCCACGCCCCGACAATGCCCCCACCCTCCACACAGCTAACGTCCTGGGCCCGCCCGCGCCTCTCCACACTCCTCCCAGACCTCGACGACGCCTCCCTCACCCAACTGCTCGAATACACCTGCTCGCTGGACGCCGCGCGCGCCGCGGAGCATCTGCGCGGGATCCTGGGCGATTCGGCGCGGGCGTTGGAGTTTATTGTTGGGTTTGGGGAGAGGAGGGGGAGGGGTGCTGCTGGTGCTGGTGTTGGAGGAGGAGGAGGAGGAGGAGATGGTGGGAAGAAGACCGGGAAGGCGGGAGGAGCGCAAGCGCAAGCGCAGGCGGAAAGGAAGCCTCCCTCGGCGGCCGGGCCGTTGATATCTGAGTATCTGCCGAATGTACGGTCGAAGACTGCGAGGGCGTCTGTTGCGCGGCGACATCAGCAGCAGCAGCAGCAGCAGCATCATGCCGCATCATCGCCCTCGACAGAGGCCTCCCCTTCGCGAAACCGCAACGTGTCTACCGCTGCATCTACATCTACATCTACAACGTCCGACATAGCCGACCTAACCGCCGCCATCGCCCAGCTCGAACAAACTACCAACCCCTCCCTCTCCACCACCATCACCACCAGCAGCAGCAGCAGCAGCAGCACCAACAACCCGCGCCAGAAAAGAAAATGCTCCTGCCAAGCAACCCTGCACCCCCTCTTCACCCCGGCCCCCAACTGCCTGAACTGCGGAAAGATCATCTGCGCCCTCGAGGGCCTCCAGCCCTGCTCCTTCTGCCAGCACCCGCCACTCTCGCCGCGCCAGGTGCAGGAGATGATCCGCGAGCTGCGCGCAGAGCGCGGAAACGAGAAGATGCGCGCACATAACCTTGCGGCCGGGTCCAAGGGGGACCGGCACGGGCACCACCAGCAGCAGCACCAGCAGCAACAACAACAACGGCACGGGGAGATATCCAGCAACAACAGCGGCCCCGGTACCGGTACCGACACAAACGGTAATACCGCGCACGACCTCGCCGCCGCACAGGCGCACCGCGACAAGTTGCTTCGCTTCCAGGCGCAGAACGCGCGGCGCACGAGGGTCGTGGACGAGGTTGCGGAGTTCGAGACGCCGGACGTGCATGCGGCGAGCACGCTGTGGATGAGTGCGGGGCAGCGGGCGCTGGCGCTGAAGCGGCAGCAGCGGGTGCTGAGGGAGATGGAGGAGAAGGAGAGGGAGAGGGAGAGGGGGTCAGTGGTGGTTAGTTTGAGTTTTGAGGGGGGGAGGAGAGGGGTGTTGAGGAGGGTGGAGAGGGGGGTGGTTGAGGAGGGGGAGCAGGAGGAGCAAGTGGATGAGGTGGATGAGGTGGAGGAGGAGAATGGAGAGCAGAAGGGGGGCTTTGGGCGGAACCCGCTGCTTGTGGGTGGGGGGCTTGTGAGGCCTGTGTGGAAGCCGAAGGGGCAGGTTGTTGATGGGAATGGGGAAGGGGGTGGGAGGGAGCGGGAGCCAAGGCAGAAGAAGCAGACGTGGCGGAGGGTGCAGGATGATGATGGGGATAATGAGAGGTGGATTCTGGACGGGGGGCTGTATGGGTTTGGCAGTGAGCGGGGAGACGAGGTGGGAACTGAGATGTAGATGGAGGCACGGATGGATGGACAGATGGGATGAAGTGCATACGTCGCTAGCATTAGAAGGTGACCGCTGGAATATATTTGTTTTTGTGTTGTGCTTTTGTATCAATATTGGCTTTGGCGGCTTAATACCTATTATATACAGAAAGGTAACCACTGCATACATAGAGGAGATGTATATCCTCTACCCGGTGAACCTTCCAATGCACGGTGGAAGATTTGTTATTGACCAATGACCATTCTCGAGCAAGCTGTGCATATATCAAATGTATCTGTCGTCGTTCCACTGATTGTATGCAAAAAATGATGACCCGTTTTGGGTTTCGCTATCTGCTCTTCAACTTCAATATTTGCACCAGGCACTAGCTGGGCATATACCGCTAACCACCGCAAGACTATAAGGTATGTCGCCATTCTACCTACCGCCTCAAAAACCAACATCACATTATGAATGGCATGGCTAACTACACATTCATTTCAATTAAAAGGATCACACATAACAACGGCTGCCACTTGTCATTGAAGATCATACTCTATATGACTATTGTGCGACAACCTAGGATCCTAGAAGGATGGGTTCAAGGGTTCCTGCATCGTCCATCCATTTGCTTTTCCCTTTCTACCTCCCTCATCTGTGCTCGGTGGGAGACCCCGTTTCTGATCATATGCCTGTGAATCTGTCAGTGATCAAAAAGAACTCGCAAGTCATTCAAGGCACATAACCTAGGGCGTTTGAAGTGCTTGTGTGAAACGACAAGGTTTGGTCGGTTAAAGATCTCCACCAAATTCACCACCAAAATCAGTACCCATTTCGATAAATGAGGTTTCATTGCTCAAAATTTATTATTTTCATTTACTTGATAATTTATTATTTCTTTTGAATGAAAAAGTTACAGCTATCTATTCGTTTATTTGAGCTTACTCGGTTGGTGGTGTCGGCGCCGGAATTAGGATATTCCGGTCACTATAAGAGAAGTCGAATCCCCATCTCCAAAGTCCAAAGTCCAAGTCCATCTCCATTTCCATCTTCATTTCCATCTCCGTCTCCATAGCCCTCTCCATCTTGCAAGTCATGTCGTCCCGCCCTTTTAACCCACTGCCTGTATGCCCCATCCCCATTCAGTGGGATGTGCCAGGACGTATTGCAGAGCTGCAGGCCAAGATTGATGATCCTGCCACCAGGGAAACTCAGAAAATAAATCTTCAGACCGCCATCAAACTGTATCATCAAAAGGAGCTCCCAGGACGACTTAAACGGATTCAGGATGGCAAAGTTGTCCCACTTAAGGATATCGATTTCCGTCGGCCACACTGGACTGAGGTACTTTCCTTCACCCCCGCCCCACCAAATGTTCCATCAACTCCCTGAGCTTACCTTACCTAGGGCCATCTTCAGCAACTATCCTTACAGGCTGAGATCCTAGCTATTGGGCTAGACCCATCTTCTGCAACCCCTTAGCCTGTGTTTAGGAATGTAGGAAGTTTGTCTAGTCTATCCTTCTGAAAATGGATTGACTAGCTTACATTCAACCCCTCTTTAGCCTGTGAATCAGCAACTAGCACATCGCACAATGTACGATTGCCACCCATCAGGCCAAGTCCTTGGACACGAGGTTGGTAATTTAATTTTCTAGGAAGGATTTTCTCAGTCATATACATATTTGGCACACACCGTTGAACCAGTTAGATATTCGCACGAATTAGGCCAGTTCCGCAATTATTGTCATCTCCCTCATTATTCTCGATCGACATCACAATCCTCAACGACACTGGAAGCAATGCCTTGACAGTCTTTGATACAGATCTAGTCGCTTTAGCCATCCCTCCAACCTACATGGGGTTCGGTGGAAACACTCAGATAACGACGGCTGGTGGATCAGTGATACGGCAGCAGATCACTGTGGAGATACAGTTGCTAGATTCACAAGGCAATGCTGTGTCTGACTGGATTTTGGAGGAAGGCATTGCCACACCAGCAGTCATTGGTGGGGTTAGACTCTCAGGTGATTGCATCAGACAATCCCTATACTTTGCAACTGCACCCGGAAACCAACATTTGTATGTTGCTGAGAAGAAAAATGGCATTGTTGAACAGCTTCCAGTTGTGTAGCTTGTTTTCAGTTATCTGGCCTACTTAATTATGAGTTACTATTGCTTTTAATGACCTTTTATTGTTTATGTTGACAAAGCCCGCTTGTCCACTTTCTTCACCTGAACTCAGCTCGCTAATCAAAGATGTATGTATGACCTTTATATCTGTGAGCTGTATGTCTGCTGTTTCTCTCCCTTTTCAGAAGCGGCAACGTCGGGAATTTTCAAGGGCAAAAAGCAGGCATTCTGACTACACTGATCTGTGATTTCTTAGGCCATATACTCATAAGGGCCATATGTCCTGTTCTAAGGAGCCATGGCTGTAGACTTACTTGATTTTTATGCCAATAACAATAGGTTTCCGCTGTGCTCATTGCAAGGACGTATGCTTGTATCGTTTGTAAATATGTCCATCATTGTTAAATCCAAGCTATAGAACAACAGCCTCCGACGAAGCTTTTTTACAACAGTTAGTTAAGTGGATGAGTTCGAAGCAACCGCCCTCAAAAGGGCCGTCGCGCTCCACCATGCATGCATGATTTAGACTCGGGATTCGGGAATACTTTGAGTTTTTGAATGAGAACCTTGATTTGAAGGAAAACGAAGGTCGCCTCAGAAGGTTACAAAAGAAAAAAAGAAAAGAAGAAAGAAATAATCCACAAAAGCTGCTGGTGAAGCTGAAGCTGGACATCGGCTATTTCTACGCTGTGTGATGTGTATTATCCCTCTACCTTAAGGTACTGTATATACTAGTATACATACTCTCTCTGAGAGTGACATCGACGATACATATGAATAATCCCATCTCTGTGTTGCAGCAGCTGTAATGAGGAAATGCTGATACTTTGTAAGGCTTCAATAACTTCAATGGAGCCTTTTAGCTTGTGCCCCTCCTCTAAGACGCCGTGCTAGGCCTAAATAGGAGAATATAGGGTTAGGGTTAGCTTCCGGATAGATTCGTTACTATGACGCTATTAGGATTATATCAAGGATCGCATCAAGATCCGACGGACCTATCTACGATACGATTCTGTATATAGCTAGCAGCTGGCCCCAGCACTATAAGGGACAGCGGGTCATTCTGCAATATCACTACCCCTACGTTCTACCCCACCTGCGTCGTCCAAAAAAAAAAAAGAGGCTCCGATATCGAGTTTAGTTTGCAGGCGAGAGCTTCGACTATAAACCAAGGAACGAGGATCTAGAATATACAAAGACCTTCTTCCTGCATTTTCATTCCAAGAACTTTCCACACACCCAACTCTCGGGCCTGCCTAAGGCTCAATTTCCTCCATAACGTACCTCTACGCCGTTACACCATGTCGTCCTCGCCCGTCATCGATGAGGCCCGCCACATCGCCGAACTGTTTGAATACCCCACGGAAGATGTCCATCGCGGTGTTAAGGAGTTCATACGGCAAATGGACGAAGGCCTGGAGCAGGACGGAGCTACATTGCGCCAGATTCCGTCGTATGTAACTGCAGTGCCCGATGGGACGGAAAAGGTGGGCACTTTCTCTTCTTAAACTCCATGTAGCTCGCGACACCACGGCCAAAAGCCGTTTATCCAAATACCATGTTAAGTTGGGAGAGAATTTTTTTTTAACTTTTTATAAATATGTAGGGCGTCTATCTAGCGGTAGATCTAGGAGGGACCAACTTCCGCGTCTGTTGCGTAGACCTACACGGAGACTCAACCTTCTCCATCTCGCAATCCAAGGTCGCGATCCCACCAGAGCTCATGGTGACGAGGCATGGGAGGGAGCTCTTTTCGTTCCTGGCGCTGCAGATCGAAGAGTTCCTCAGGACACACCTATCAGACCACTTCGCGGCGCACGTCGAGCGGAGGCAGACCGGCGAAGTCACTGACCCGTATGTCGACGAACAAATTTTCGACATGGGCTTCACCTTCAGCTTCCCCGTCGACCAACAGGGAATCAACAAGGGCAAACTAATCCGCTGGACGAAAGGGTTCGACATCGACGAAGTCATCGGGCAGGACGTTTGCAAACTGCTACAGGACGCCATAGACCAGCGCCAGCTGCCCGTGCGCGTCGCGGCGCTGGTCAACGACACCGTAGGCACGCTGATGGCGCGATCGTACTGCTCCGGCCAGCACAGCAAGGCGCTGATAGGCGCCATCTTCGGCACTGGCACCAACGGCGCCTACGTCGAGAAGCTCGCGCGCATCACGAAGATGGACAAGGTCAACCCAGACACGCAATACGACCGCACCACCGGCGAGATGGTCATCAATGTCGAGTGGGGCAGTTTCGACAACCACCTCTCCGTGCTGCCCAACACGCGCTTCGACGCCGCCCTGGACGCCCACAGCGTCAACCCGGGAATCCAGATGTTCGAGAAGCGCGTCTCGGGCATGTTCCTCGGCGAGATCCTGCGCCGCGCCCTGCTGGCCATGAGCGAGGATCCGGCCGTCAGCCTCTTCCGCACCACAAACGACCGCGCTGCTATGACCATCCCGTCGGACTCCGGCTTATACCGCGCCTGGGGCATCGACACCAGCTTCCTAAGTACCGTCAAGGCAGACGAGCTCCCAAACCTCGACGCGACACGTGCGCAGCTGAAACAGGAACTCCAAATCGACAACGCCAGCACCGACGACTGTCGGGCGGTAAAGATCCTGGTACACGCGATCGGCAAGCGGGCGGCGCGGCTGAGCGCCGTCGCGCTCGCTGCAGTTATTATTTCCACGGGGAAATTGCGGGAGGGTCCCGATGTGCTGGCGGACATCGGGGTCGATGGCAGCGTTGTAGAGCATTATCCTGACTTTGAGGAGTATATGCGTCAGGCGTTTAGGGAGATTGCGGAAATTGGGGAGGAAGGGGAGAAGAGAATTACGTTGGGTGTTGCGAAGGATGGGAGTGGAGTTGGGGCGGCGCTTGGGGCGCTTGTGGCGAGGGAGGTAGCGAGGAGGGGCTAGATTGGGGATCAGGATTATTTATTTTTTTGGCTCTTTAATTTTTGAGCGAGCTGAGGGAGGGACGGGCGAGTTGTATACTTTAGACTTGAGATCTAGATGTGGAACGATCTTTAATGCATGTATGTTAACGCGTTTTTTGCTTGTTCTTGCGTATATATCTATATCTATATATACATACACGTTTAAAATAAACATATATTTCCCATTACTTACTCTGATTGCATCCTCATTTACTTGATACAATCTTCATGGGATTCACTCGTACTTATACAGACCAACTCACACCGTCTTTGGCGGCGGTTGAGGCATCTATATCACATGACCATGATCACATGATCATGACTCTCTCCATCCTCATCAATTCATTCCCATTCTATTTGAATTCAACCAGACGGGCTTATTTATAATTTTTGTGCTGGAAGCCCGATTGACCGAACACGCCGCTTCCTCTCCATCCCTACCTGGACTATTCATTTTTTTTTTTTTTTTTTTTTTTTGGCTCTTCCCCCGGTTTGTCATCCGCACGTACCGTGCTCCCGGCAGCACAAAAACCCCCCGAGAGCGAATTGTCAAATCCCGGCGACGTATTACATCCCACACACGTTTTGTACTATACTTATCTATCGAGACGACGAGATGGGAGCGGGCGGATCGAAACCTGCGACGGCGACGGGGGCTGGGACTAGACATATATTCTCAAGGTGAGTTGTGGGTTCTCTCTGCTTTGAAATCCAGGGCTTGTTGTTCTCCTTACATGTGTGTCTTTCTTTCTTTCTTCCTCCTTTTTCTTTTTTGCGCTTCAGCTCGTTCTTTTGTGTTCGTGTTCGTGTTCATGTTCGTGTTCGTGGATGTGTTGGGTGTCGATTGTTTGGATATGGACACTGCTATTTTGATGGGATTTTTTGGATTTGCGGGTGGGAGTCGCTTGAACTGGATTTGGCTACGTTGTATTGTCTAGCTGTGCGGAGAGGAGGAGGAAGTTTTATTTCTTTTGGGCGGCGGATGGTCAATAAGAGGGAGAAGGAGAAGAGAGATTTTCAGTTGTTGGCCATTTGAATCACCACGATGCTTGCGAATTGAATGCTTGCTTCATCATGATGTTGTTTTTCGCCCCGGAACTTGATATTTCAGTGGGATGATGATATTCTGTCGTGATCAGGAAAGGGCGCAACTAGCTAACCATGCGAATTGGTGAGTGTATAGTGGCACCCCAATTCAATTCTCACAGGAATTTGTCGAATCCTTGCAGGCGAGCTCAGAGGTATGTACAGATACGTATCTCTAACACCAAATCTAGATCCCCCTCCCCACATATCCCGGAGGCAACAACACCTCAACCCCTAAATGCGGCAAAATCCCAAATATCTATATGCCCAAGACTAATCGCAGAGCAACAACCCCGCAGACCGACTCCTCCCGTGCACAAACGATAGAACTCCACATCCAGAACCGCATCGCCGCAGAGCTCGAACGCATCCGTGCCCGCGAAACACAGACCCTCGCCGACCTCGCAAAGCACATTGCAGAGCAATCCCCTCCTGACACCACCATCTCCCAACCCCAATCTAATTCCCACAACACGGACCCATCCCTCTCACTCGATGCCCCGCGCGTCCCCCTCTCTGGCCCTGGTTCCCACGCCGAGCCCTCCCTCCAATCTTCCTCAAAATCCACAGTTACCGCTGCAAACGGCGTACCGATAAAGGAACTGAGCAGCGCGCAGGTGCAGCAGGAGATCTCGGCACTGAGCGCCAAGTTGGCGGAGAGACGGAGGGTTCGGGAGCTAGATGCAGGGGTGGAGAAAGCGCGGGATGAAGTCGTGAGGTGTTTGAGGGGAAATGAGAAGAGGCCGCTGGACTGCTGGAGGGAGGTTGAAGGGTTTAAGAGGGAGGTTGGGCGATTGGAGAGGCTGTGGGTGGAGAAAGTTGTTGGGTAGGCGGATGGGACCTTTTGTGATCGAATGTATTTTATGATAGGTGAGCTTCGATGACCAAGCGTCGTAGTGGCGGTTGGTGCGGGAATTTGTTTTTGGAGTGGAGAAGAGACTATTCTTTTCTGGCTTTGAAATGTATACATATATAATGTTTTTGATTGCTGCCTTTTTTCGACTTCACATGTTCCTGCTCACTTTCAGTAGGAAAAGGTTTAGAAAATGACGATATTTCGCATGCTCTTCCCGTCTCTCGATGAAGTGAAAAATAAATGTACAATAAGATAACTAAATATGTTTCCTATGTATAGTCGGTCAAGGGGAATTGAAAGCCGCTCGTTGCAAACCATACAGTAGCTAGCTACCTTTTCTTCTACACTTCATAAATTTCATCCCATAACATCTTAGTATACAAATACAAAATACAAAAGCAATTTCACTAAAACCTTACACTATCGATCCCTTGGTAGAAATCTCACATTACCTCCCAAACCCCCAACCTCCCCACCCTCTCTCCCGCAGATCGGACAATACACACTCTGGACAAATACTCTCGGGAGAACATATGCCTCTTCACCCCCGTTGTCCCCTTACCATTCATCCGAACCCGCGTAATCCCACTAATGTCACTATCTCCAGAAGAGGGGCCAGCTGTGCCCTCAAGGTTAGAGCTAGAACCATCATAAACACCCACCCTCTGAACCAAAACAGAGGCAACACCCGTCCCCCTCCCTTGCCCTAAATTAAAATTCCCCGTCGTGACAAAGCCAATCAAATCCTCCTCACCAGGCATGGGCAGGTGGGCTGCCGGTTCTGGGTCAGCAGAGAGATTGGTGGGGAGTAGTTTGCTGCTGTTTTGCGCCAGGATGGCCTGCTGCTGATTTTGCTTTTTGCTCTGTTTCTGGGCGCTGGGCGTACGCGCGGAGGGGTGGAGGAGGGCTAGCCATTCGTTGCGGAGGGAGGGATTTGTGGTTGGGAGGCGGTAGAGGCGGGCTCGCGGAATTGGGGTGCCGCGGTTGATGAGGGTGAGGTTTACGGTGGCGAGGGCGGGGTGGATGAGGAGGGATTGCAGACGGGCAGGGAGATTGGCAGGAGATTTTTGGGTAGTTTTTATCTTGAGGATTGTAGAGGCGAGAAGGGGAGGGAGGTGGTGGATGTGGAGAGGTGGCGGTGATGGCTTGGTGTGTGTATATGTAGAGGTGGAAGTGGACGGAGTGGATGTATTCTTCCGCTTTTCTTTCTTCTTGCCCCCTCCCTTGCTTGTTTCCCGCTTGTTGGTCTTGTCTGCTGTCAAGGCATCCTTTTTTACTTCAACAATGGTAGTGGAGTCGGGTTTGGAACGTTCCCCGTCTGATATAGGGATATCAGGCTTAACAAGCCGCTCCCAATCGCAGGCCCAACCCTCTCCAATCTCTCCCTTCTTCAGACCTCCTATGTCGATGCTATCATACTCGACACGTTTTCCCTTTGGTTTACGCTCCCATTCCCCGCGTCGAATGTCCCTCTCACGAATCTCCCATGCCCATCCTGCGTTTGTCCCTGGAAAGTCGCCTGGGAACCAAGGCTCTCCACTTTCGAACGCAAGTTGCTGCTTTTCCAGCAGGCCACCGAAACGAGGGTTCCCGCCAGAGGATAGTGGGTAGTACATGGCCGAATACCAGACAGGCACAACACATTTCCACGGCAAGAGCACTGTGTAGGTACCCTGGGAGTTTCCTCCGTTGGATAAAGATTTTGGCCGTGACGCGAGGATAAGGACTGGAATGCACGGATCTGTAGGTTTTGGAGAGGGATACTCTCCTGGATTAGCCAGTGATTTCCGGCGGTTTATAGCTTTTTGGCTAGGTAGAAGCCGGGAGGCTGTTAGTCGCGCGGGGCGAGAAAATATGTCTGGTTTAAGTTGTGTAGAGTCAGGGGTCCATGACGAGAGGGTGATCGCGAGTTCATTCAAACAGGACTCTGAAGTCGGAGGCTGAGTGGTTCGAAGGGGATGGCGGAGGCGAGGATCGGATATATTGAAAGCTAGGACAGCGTTTTGCGGAAGTGATGCTGCATTCGTGAGACCCGAAAGAGAATCCCACGTTGCTTCAGGAGAGCCCTCAGGCCATTTTTCCCCCTCGGATGGTGGTATGGGCTTGAGAGCGGCAAGCAAGATCTCCGTTGCAGCGGGCCCAGTGACATCGATACTTCCAATATCAAATCTAAGATCCTCGATCATAACTTGCGGGTTCTGTAGTTTCGCCGCTTTCAACAACTCCTCCCACACTTGCAAGAAAGCTGACGGGTGAACTCTCAAGAACATCTTCCGCCTAGGCTTCTTCAGCTTCTTCCCAGCATCAGGCATCTCGACATCTCCATCTCCGCTCGTCTTGGCTGTCTTCTCCACGCACCAGACAAGAGTAACAGGGGCAATAGGTCTTCCGCTTCCCCCCTCTTCCGCTTCCACTTCCCTCTCAAACAGCCAAACTTCCAAGCTTCTCGTCCCAGTCCTCCACTTCCTCCCTTTATTTCCCCATGCCTCTTCCCCGCAAACACCCAACGCCCTAAACAGTCCTTCCAAACTTGCCTCGACCCCTTCCAACCCAATCGTCGAGATATAACTCATGTCCCATACAACCGCACCTCTCGCGCCACTAGCCCTATGCGTAGGTCTATAACTCTTCTCCGTGGGGCTTAGTGGTATCACAAATCTCCAGAGCGGCTCCTTGGGGCTTGTCATGTGTGCTCTCTTAGCGTGGAACATATGGGTTGGAAGCCAAGATTTGCACCGTTGGCGCTTTTTGAACTTCGACTGCGGCTTTTCGGGATGGGAAAGTCGGTTTTTCTTAATTTTGGGTATGCGGGGCGCTATGTTTATGTCATGACTGGGTTTGCTTTTTTTATTGTCCCCATCCCCTTCCACCTCTACCTCAAGGGCGGGATCTCGAAACAACCCTGCAGCTTTTCTCGCGGCCCGTCTAGCTTTGGAACGGGAATTGAGATTTTGAAGTCGTCTAGCAGTCTCTAATCGCAAGCGTAGGAGCTTCGTAGGCTTGCGTCGCCGAGCTGTGACTGTCGGTGTATTATCCTCAATCATCTAATTCCCCCCTCTCAAGTATAAAAGTATCAGTATATGTGTGAATCACATCAAACCACACCCACACACCCAAACCCAAACATCCTCTCAAGCATACGCAAAACCAACCAGCCAACAATATACACATATATACATATATATTTCTTACCTCCCTCCTTGCCCTTGCCCTCAACCGACTCGGCACCCTCTTCACATTATGACTAGCCGTCCTCCTCCTCAAGTTCCTAGGGACCTGCTGAAAGGCCCTTGACGCCAACGCCGCTTTCGAATTGCGGATGCCCGCCTCCAGCGCGCGGATTTCGAACTCCCGCGACGCTACAAAGGCCGACACATCCAGTTCGCCGGTCTTGGAGAGCGCGGCGTCAGAGCCCTGTACGACAAGGGAGCGGGCATCGTATGTTCTGGCGCGCTTTCGCGCCGAAGAGTCAGAGAGGGGTATTTTACGCTTTGCTCCTGTTGCGCTTGGGGCGGAAGTAGCGGCACGGGTCAGTTTTGGGCCCATTGAGTGTCAGGGGCGTCTGCGCGCGTGCAGCGGAGGAGTTTGGTGGTGGTTTGCTGGGTTGATGTCCTTGCGTTGTCTGGATCATTTTTGTTTGGCTGGCGGAGCTTGGCGTTTGGTGTTGGTCACATCACCCCATGTTCAATTGTTATTTATTGAGCACTTTTTACTCTTAAAATCTGAGGGAGTTGGCTGCGCAAATTCTCTGCGCGTTGAAGTAACTTGGTTCTATGGAATCATAATTATATGAATTCTTCCGACTTGCACTACCCCGAATTGAATTGAATTCTATTGTTATTTTATCCATCTACAAACAGAGCTTTGTCAAACAATCCCCTCCGCCAATATCAAAGAGACAGAAACTCAGCCATATGAGTATTTTGATTGTCTACTTTAGCACACCCGCAACCACAAGCATTCCGTGTATTCCAGTAGCTTATAGCTTGGATAGGACTGCTTCAGCACTCGAGACCTATATTTAATTCAACAATCACCTAGTCAGCTCTACCTATCTCTAGAAATTTTGCCACAGACTTCATGAGCACTTCCCGCACAATGCCAACATACCGTTACGTCCCGCCCAGGCTCTTTCTCAGCATAAGTCACTTTCCCATGGTCAATAATGAGGGCATACCGAGCAGTCCGTTCGCCCATGGTCCAGCCAATGCTCTTGGAGAACGCCGCATCTGGGTCGCTTAGGAAGAGCTAGAAACAATATAAAAGCTTTGTATCAGCCATTTTATTTGTCAATCACCCAAGATTGCGCTGCATCTCTGGAAAAAAGAAAATGGATCAAGGTGAGTGTACAAGTGAGTCATACAATATCATTGCCGGTTACCATATTCGCTTTTCCCCATGCGCTCATCACGAAAGCATCGTTGGAGGCAAGGACGGCAACAACATCGACGCCTTTGGCTCTGAGATTTTGCAGGTTCTTAATATAACCGGGAAGATGGCTTGCGGAACAGCTAGGTGTGAATGCACCTGATTTGGAAACCTCATCATCAATTTGGGTTGATCAATGTTGGGTCGCTGAGCGAACATGGCTCGTTGACTCCGAGGTTCCGGAACACAATGGCTGGAAGCAAATGAACACTGCTGGGATTGCACTTGGGATCTCCATTGACGCACCAGGAACAGCAAACAGGACAACTTTTTTATCTGCCCACTCCTTCGATGCGTCGTATGTCTGGGGAATACCGCATGCAGTGATATCTCCCTTCTCTTCGCTCCAAGGAATGTATCTGCCCATCAATATAGCCTATGAGCCAATGGCCCATCCACACACTTTTTGAGATGCGTCACTGGTAATTGGGGAGATGGGTTGCTCACGAAAACTTGACATCTGCGGGGAAAGAGTCTCCAGCCTTGAGAGGGGACATTGGTTAATAGATAGGTTT
This sequence comes from Histoplasma ohiense, assembly GCA_017607445.1. Classification (NCBI taxonomy): domain Eukaryota; kingdom Fungi; phylum Ascomycota; class Eurotiomycetes; order Onygenales; family Ajellomycetaceae; genus Histoplasma; species Histoplasma ohiense. The sequence continues at coordinate 1,940,811 of JAEVHH010000006.1, read as the reverse complement.
TGGAAAGAGACGCAGTTTACAAGATGCGCGGAGAATGGCTTTATTCGATGAACTAGGGGTTCGTGTAGTGCTTGAGTATCGATTAGTACTTATAGCAACAAGATAGATTTCAAGGAGGTTTCTGAGTTGTTTCGTCTGGCCAAGCAACTATTAACAGGTGGTACGAAGGTAAGGTTACAACGACCCGATACCTTTAAGCGAACCAAGCTTTGGTTGAATGACGGCCGAATCCCCGACGACGACCAAAAGAAATACATGAGAGAATCAGGATTTATCAGATTTTCCAAATGGTAGATTCATTACTATGTTCCTGCGAATGTAGCGCACGACGCCAGAAACATGGAAAGAAGCACGGAATTATCCGGGGCTTGAAGAATGGCGGGGTAATACATACCCAAAGTACCAGAACTATATACTCTAGGCTTTCCACGGGTTGCCTTCCTAACATTGATTTTTAGAATCAGATACCATATGCACTTAGGCCAGTAGGCTTTCCTCATAGCTTGCTGCAAAGTCCTTCATCGTCCAGCGCTGCTTGCACCAGCCTCAATACTTCCTCTGCCACTCCCCAGCTCAACTCCACGCCTCTCCCAGCAAGCCCATATGCATGGGCGATCTTGCGGTTGCCACCGGGCAGTGTCTCTAATTCCAGGCGCATACCGCCTTGTCTTGCCGGACGGAGTCCCACAATATCCCGGATTACATCGAACTGGCCCTGTTTGTTTAAAACAGAGGGATATAGTTTCGCTGCGTTTTTGAGCAATTGTTCGCGAACAGCAAGAGATGGCTCCGGGCTCCAGTCATTGGGCTGTTTTGTACCGCCCACAATGGTTCCGCCGTTTAAGGGTCGGGGTATGAGAAATGACCAAGTGCCGTCTGCCAGTTGCTGTGTTATGGTTTTATCGCAAGGGTTCGAAACAAGGCATGTTTGTCCTGGAATACGGTGTAGCTTAGTTTAGGTCCCCAATAAATTAAAAGATAGAAGAAAAAGGAAAAAGAAAAAGACCATTTTGCCCTCGGGAACCAGATGCTGTACCTGACGGCGGAAATGATAGTACAACGGCTAGTTTGATACCAGATAACCTACCCTTAATGACGAAAGATTTTGGATCATCAATTCCAACTCCAGTGCAGTTAACCACTATCTTTGCTTTTTCATGTCCGTTGATCTCGAATGCCTCCTCGACAGACTTCAGTCGCATTCGACGTACCTCTCCTCCGCCAAGTTTAAACCGCCGCAGGATGTGCATCATATATACATCCGGGTCAACTGTGTATGCCTCGTACCTAGCTCCAAACTCCACACCTTCCGGCATTTCATCGGCTTGTAGGACACGAAACCCGTCCGTCCCGACATACTCCGGTAACATAGCTCTGTAGGACGAGGTAGCCTCTCCCGATACATACTCAATGCCCTCCATAAGCTCCACACCAAACTCTGGGTGCGTTGCGGCCAAGTCCTTAAAACGTTTGTAGGTTCGTTTTTCCAGATGGGATTCATATTTCAGCTGTGGTGTTGTGGCTGGGATGGGCCGGTAATGAGCACCAGAAAGTGTGGTTGCATATGAAGGGTTAGGTCCATCGTCTGTAGAGAAGTACTCGGAAGCTAGGAGGATGTGGTATTTTTGACGTGGAAGGGTCTCGAGGAGGGTCAATGCTGAGGTCACTCCAATTATCCCTGCCCTGGTTTTTACAAAGAGATCCAGGAGGGTTAGTGAAATAGCTGTGAACGACATGGCATTCGTTGCAAAACGTGTACTGTACTGACCCGATCACCACAATGGTTTGTTTCTCGGAATTGGCCATATTTGTCCTACAATTGTCTTTTAATGCTCTCCACTAGATCAAGGACGGAAAGGAAAGGAAATGCATGCTAGATGCCATATTTGATATCATGATGGAGTTGAGACTATGGCTGATTCGGCAAGCCAGGCAGCTAAAAACCGTCCCGATTTGACCCCGCAATTTGGGTCCTAAAATTGTTGTATTGCGAATTCAACATGTTCAAAAGGAAGCTCCCCTGTTTAGCTACTGTCAGAAGAGAAATTTTTTTCCCACTTGTCCCTCACATAGTTTTAAATTTTGTTGCGGCTGAAGCTACCCAGCCATTTCTTGATTGACAAATTTGGGGTTCCTGCTAGGTTTATTGAACTACGTCATTGTAAATCCATCCCAAGAGCAACAGCAAATTACATCGCTCCCCATATTTGATGTTTTTATGTGAGTAACCTATGCTAAAATACAAGATTCCTAAATCCATTAGTACCAAACATATACCTTACTCTCACAAAAAGAATAGTTGCTTCAATGAACGACCAAGAACCATAGAAGAAGCGGGACCCGGGAAATTAAGAAGAGGAATTGTCAAAGAAAATAACAAGAGCTGGATCCTATCAGGGACTCTCTCGTCGTTCCATCTCCTATTCTCCCTCCGGACATTATCGCCGGCCCGTGGTAAAAATTGCATGTGCAAGAATGTAAACTATTCGACACGACCGCTCTCCAGTTAGCTGTCAACATAAGGATTCAGTCTTTCGATCAATTCTTCAACGGTCAAATTGAAGGCATCTTCCCCGTCACTCGACTGAGGATCTTCGCAGAGAAAATCGCCAGTATGGACTTTCCGTTGGCAAGGCGGAAGCAAAACCTTGTTTAGAACGTGGATGACCCCATCTTGGGTAAGAAGATCTGGTATCGCGACGGAGGAATGACCGTTGACACTAAATGCAACGAGGCGACTCATCTGTGCGATATCTACAGTGATGTGACTTTTTGGTAGGAGGGTAGGCAAATCCAGCTTTCAAATGAGAATAGCTTAGCCAGGGGGGCTGCTTCCTGCGTCCATGAATAGGGATGAGAAAATAGTACTTACATGGAACGACTCAGGGTTTAGCCCATTCTCCATCATTGGCCTGTTATATGCATCCGAGTAAAGCGTATGGTTACATACAATATGATACTTTAATATAGCTTCAAGATACTTCTCACCACATTCACTGAAGAGATATCCACTGATTTCACGACCAAGGTTCTCGAACGCCTGATTGGTGGGAACGAACAATGTCGACCCTACATGTGTAGAATGGTCGTTGATATAATCAACGAGGCCGGTCTTATACATTCCTAATTCGAAGGTGCTGAAGGTCGAAGGGAGGGTATTTAGGGTTTCTGTCGCTGGAGCCGGTGGGATTAGAAAGTTGTCCAGCACTTGGATAACGCCATTTTTGCCATACTGCGGTAATGAAGATCAGTGAGTATCGGTTTATAGAACAAAGGGAGCAAATAGAGTAAATGGAAAGTGGCGTTTACAAGGTCACTCCCAATAATGGAAGAACGGAAGTTCATCGTTAAACCCTTGGGCCCAAACTGTGTGCCGATTCGCTGAGGGTAACGACCAAGATCTGCCGATTCGAGCAGGGTGGGCATTGTTCTCGAGGAGAATAAGTCTTTTCTCGAGTATTCACCGGGCAGAATATGATACAACATCGCCCTTTTTATCAATCTGTCCACTGGATTTGATTGGGATTTAATTTCCGTGAAGGCCTCATCTGTGGGAACAAGCACTGTTAACTTCGACGAGGTGCTTTGGAGCAAATCCACGATGTCGTCGAACCTGGATATGTACTCTGCGAAGATTTTTGCGTGCGTGCTGGAATTTATCATCTCGTAGAGAGTCATATCAAAATGGCCGTAGTCTGGATGGTATTCATGGTTTCCTCCTGCATGGCGTGTCTGGGGCTGAGCGAGTATGAAAGAATCCTCTTTCCAGCCATCATCACCGTCGTCGCTACCACAATTATAAAGATCGAAGTCCTGATCTAATTGCAATATATCTGCTTCGTGTGGATGGTTCTCCAACAGCCAGTCGATACTTTCAGCCATTTCGGCGAGGTGAGGTACGAAACTAGTCTCATCCTTCCATAACTGGGGGGGTTGGGAATAAGGAGGTAATTCACCCCGGCCTGACAGCTCCTGGCGGCCTCGAATAACGAAGGCTTCCGCAACAGAGGCGGCAAGGAGAATGAACGCTGCCTTCATGGTGATATGTAAAAAAAAATCCTTATCTTTTGAACTATTGACTCATGTGATTTGGGATGCGTCCTCAAAATAACAGGCATGAGATTCATTAGCATTGGCAATAAAATCAGTTGAGGCTTGCTTTCCAGCTGGATGATATACTTAAAAAGCTCGGATTTGCCAGCGGTCGGAAAGAATCAAACCGACATTAGCAATGTGAGGTGACCCTTGGATTCAGGGAAATTTAATGGTCCCCAAATTCTACTGCGTCGCTCATTATTGGCAATCCAAGAAAGAAAATTGGAAGGTTGCTGGTTACGTTTGGGGTTCTGATAACATGGCTCCCCAGCGAAGCTGTCCAGAGGTTCCCAAATCCCCACACTGGTCTTTCTGGTTGGTGACCCTTTGGTGGATTCAGACAAGAACAAAAGATTGTAGTCGCCTTCACGAACCGACCCGCGGGCCAGTGCTGCCCAACAAACCGCTCACTCGAACTTCAAGATTATATTTTGGCTTGTCCGGCCGAAGTCCCGTCGAGATTCAGCCTCGTCCAGGATACCACACGACAAGAGGCTCAATTTCGTCCAAGGAAAAGGGCTTGTTCCTCTGCTTCCACGTTAGTACGGTGTATAGCATACCCGCATGTCGTACCGAAAATCCATCCCCTGGATTGCAAGTAGCCACATCCTCAACCGTCGCGGGCGACCAAGGGGGTGAAAATATATCCTGTTCTTAATATAGTATCCATTTTACGAACTCCTTCCCATTCTGGGACACATGTTTGTTTCAAAGTAAAGTATGGTCTCGCACTCGTACTCAAGTCTCCCCGTGACCCTTGACCAAACCTGCAGCAGCATCGCTTCGTTTTTGTGGTCTGCGCAGTCAGCATGGAATGGTGGCTCGGTTCCCAGCATGGTTCGAATAACTATGATCTTATTTATTTTGGGCATTCGGGCTTTGTAAAACAAGGTCGCCCATTTGAAACAGAGGCTGACGGGTCGAGAGCTGGAGCGCGGGCAGAAGGTGGATCGTGATCGTGTTCTCGTAAATCCTTCAAGGAGCGAAGCGAGAATTGTTCCGCGCAATGTGAGCTAGCAGGATGACGTGCAGACACCAAAATCTTTGATTTCGGTAGTTTCTTCTAGCTGGCGATCTCTGCGCCATGGCCTCTGCGACTGAGTTCTGCAGGAGCGGCTAATTTGCTGCTTGTTAGAACCGTTGAACGGCCCGGTCTTCCTCCAGGATTCTGGTTTCGCCTAGATCCGTGTTAGAGGAGCTTAGCAGCACACGAGATCTGGAGAAAGGTGGGTCGACTCCCCCTATTTTTCAAAAGCTGGATCGCTGCGCATGAAGACAAAGCCGATGTCCTCAGAGTTCTTCAGCGATTTTCTTTTTCTTTTTCTTTTATTTTTGCTGATACAGGATTGAAAACAACACCTTTACCCATCTGAGGAAAAGGGAGCCATGTCCTGTTGGAATGCGCAGCACTGCTACCATCGATGGCAATGCGGATGTTAACTCGTATCCCAAGATTTTCCCCTGGGGCTCTTCCGCTGGGCGGATCAGGGCTAATTTAGGAGTACGAGCTTAGGAATGCATCAACACGATTAACGTCTCCACGAATCTCGTGTCTGAATAGCAACATATTTTGTTGTTGATCTCCAGCAGTTCGCGCTTTTCCCCCCAGAGCATGCTGCTAAAGAGATATTCAATAATGTCTATAAAGACCGGTTATCATCCTCATCCAAGAAGACATGTCTTCATTTACTCCTTAGGTCTGTATGGTACACTTCTTGAGTTTTTAAAGAAAAAAAAAACTTGATACTTTTCCTTGCTTTGACTCATTTATATTTTCATCAATTGAAACAACAATCCAGAATGTCATCATGCGATTCTCTACTTTCTCTCTGGCTCTGCTTCTAGGCAGTGTAGTATCTGCCACTCCAGCCGTTGAACTATTCGAGCGTAAAGTGGGCTCCAGCTGCAAAACTATGGACGGCATGGGGACATGCATGGCAAGGAGCAAATGCAACGGAGTATACTATGATGGAGCTTGCGGCAAGAATTCTGGGGAAACCCGTGTACGTATTCGTTGAAAGCTTATGGGTTTGTGTATTCAATGCTGATAACTTATATGCAGTGCTGCGTTGAAGTGAAGTGCAAAGTAGGGGGAAAATCAGGGCTCTGCCAAAATATCAACAGGACCAAATGCAAGGGCGGCAAATTCCACGTGGGGAATAGCTCTGTATGTTTACTAGCCCATATCCCTTCGTCTATATTTAGGAGAATCTTAGCTATATTCCGCCTTGAGTACAAAGGGTCGAATCAGAGCTGACCCCCCCTTTTTTTTTTTTTTTTTTTTTTTTAGACTTGTCCTGCAGGGAAAGATGTTCAGTGCTGTATAGAAAATGATAAACCCACTGAGCCCAAGCCTAAGCCCAAGCCTAAGCCAAAGCCTAAGCCAAAACCTAAAAAGACTGTTGGACAGAAAGTTCTTGATATAGCCATGAAAGAGAAGGGCACGAAGTACGTCTGGGGTGGCGGCTCATGCAAAGGCCCTACCAAAGGAGGCTATGACTGCTCCGGACTTGTCGCCTATGCTGTTTGCAAAGCCACGAAACGAAATCTCTTCAAGGAGGGTCTACGCGTGACATATTCCATGTACTGCGCTTCGAGCAGCAGGCTAGGCAAATTCAAGTATGCAAAACCCCATCCTAGGCTTTCACATTCGCTTCCCGTCGAGATCTCGAGAATGCTAATACCTTTTATTTTCCCTTTTCCAGGAAAGTACCCTTCTCGAAACGTCGTGCTGGTGACGCGGTCTTTTTCGGAACTAGCTGCAGCTGCAAGAATCAAAATATCTCCCACATGGGATTGATGATGTAGGTGTCAATTGCTAGCAATTTCTCCGTCCGCAATCGCATGTCCTCGGGTTTGTCTTTCACATCTGACATTTTATCGTTCTGTAGTAACTCTGGTGACCGCATGCTTCACGCGCCAAATCCAAGCACTGTGGTTCGGGAAGGCAAGGTCTCAGCCCAAGGAAGTTTGAAAGCCTGTCCATATGTGGTTCGATTCGCATAATGCTACGATGCATAAGAATGCCTTAAGAGGAAGTTCTGATTGTATTCAACATCCAACCCCTCCCCATAATTCCCGCCCGGCCTTGGTATTTCCCTGCTCGGATTTATTATTCTGTCTCTTTCTTTCTCAATCTTGCATACGTTTCCCTCTGTTAATCATGAGCGATTCTTTTTGTGCTTTATTTTCTTCATTTCTTTCAAATACATAGTCAGACTGTACAGGTACAATTTGACAGTTTCATATCTGGCATCCCTAGAATGAATCGGATAATTTCGACACTAACAACTACTGGAAAACTGCAATAGTCGGGTCCTGAAAAGTGCCTAATCCAAACATACCAGTATATTTGGCTTGGATATACATAACTACTAGATTCCCAATAGTAACTCACTTCGATTGGTTTTCCGACCATCCAGGCTGCCCCTGGGCATGTTGAAATAAATCATGCGTAAGTAAGATCTCGTTGAAGAGGTATTCAACGTATTAGTAGACATCGGGTTCAAATAGCCGAACGGGGCTCGAATTTTTACCAAGGAATCTTACTTAGTATCTGTTGATGATATATATCTAACAATATTCATCAGTGATTTCTCGCAAAGATATGTAGCGATGATATCTAACGATAATATCTAGCAACACTAGTTAGCTAGGTGCGTAACTGCTTGATACTCACTGAATTCATCATCTTTCATGAAAGTAGAGGTTTCTATCCTAGCTGGCCCACTGCTTGCTCGCTCAATATATATTCATTTCACCATCTGCACAAACTGCAGCGTTCCATTTTATCTTTTATCTGCAGTGCTCTTAAGACTTAGACTCTGCACTCTCGATAATGGAAGTCTGAGACATTGCTCTCTCAGTTAAAATATTGTGGAATTAACTGCTCATTCGTCTCTGAGATTTAGAAGTGCATTTGCAGACTGCCCCAGAGTAGATGACTTGGTGTGACTGGGGCATCAAGAACCCAGTCAGTGGCCGTTTTTTGTGTGGGTTGCATTGCGATTACTTGGCGGGTTGAGGCTGGAAACATCCTGGTTATTTATGCTCACGACGCCCGTTGAAGCAGGAATCCAGCTGGATAGGGCTTTGCAAAATCACTCGCATTCATTCATTGAATAATGAAGGCAACATCAGCGGATTCCAACAGCGGCTGACACTCCATGGAGTGAGAACCTGGCTGGCCAAGGTATGGTGATCGAAGACGGAAAAGTGCCAAGGGCATTCACAAATCTCACAAATCTCACCCATTAGGCAACCGATATTGATCCACAGAATTCATACACCCTATTCTCTCTCTATATCTCAGAGTTTGATATTCAGAACACTGTCAGTTCCATCAATGTCTATGCATACTCCGAACGAGTTCCATTCTCGTGATATTAATCAGAGCTAACTAGATCAAATAGATTACATAAATTACATCAAAACACACTAATACAGCTTATATCCCATATAATCCAGTAGTTTTCATGTATTTAATACGCTAATTGTTGCCTCTGTCCCACACGAAGGGATACCCGAAAGTGATTCCATATTGGATATACAGATCTGGTGTTACGTTCCACACGAAGGGATATGTTACATTTTGGCGAGTTCTCTTTCGGAGGCGATTGATCTGCTGAAACCACATCTCAATCAACCAGTTTCCCCACAATGCAAATCTACATCAAACACGACATTGTCTTTGCGTTCGCTCAAATTTGCTCTTCCCCGGCATTTCCGTTTTCGTATTTTCAGCGATTGATATGGTTATATGTAGTTAGTGCACACCACCTCCTCCTCAGCTGGCAGGGCACACCTCGGACAAAGTGGATTTTTGGCGAATTACGCCGTCTGATTGTCTCCGACCTCTGGAATTGGAATGATACTAGCGACTCCCGTTCAAGGATTGACTGGGTCGAGCAGAATAACCCAGCCGATATATATTCGTGGTTCGGCCAACTATTTAAAGCGTTGAGACCCCCGTTGGGGCATATCACAACTTCCAGAATGGCCTGGATTGGTGTTGACAGAGGCTGGAATTGATGCTTCACGATGACTTCTCCGTTGGTGATCGCCCTCGGCCTCGTGCCCGCGACCTATGTTTTCCTTTCCGCGTTGCTTCACCTCACCCAAGACGCGAAAGAGCCCCCTGTAATCGCAACCCAAATACCATTTTTAAGTCCGGCGGTGGGCTTTATTATGGGTATGCAAAAATTTCTCGTAAAACTCAGGTTAGCTACCTTGGACGTGTTCACTGGGTGTGGAACACCCTACATTGCAATCTAGGGATTATGGACTTTTTATGAAGCTTACTAAATTTTCCGGCTTGCAGGGACAAATACAATCTTCCAATATATACCCTACGCCTACCAGGACAGCGCATCTACATTATAAACTCCCCAGCTCTTATCCCGCAGCTACAGCGGTTGATCAAAACGATTTCATTTTGCCCCATCGAGGCCCAGGCAGCCGATGTCGTGATGGGAGTTGGCCCAGAGGGAAATGCTATCATAGGTTCGGACAAAATGCTCGACAATGATTCTTACCTATCAACCTTCGTACCATCGATTCATCCAGGCCTGGCTCCGGGCCCTGGACTCAATGCGATCAGTAGTACGGCAGCTCGGGGCCTCTCAGAATCTCTGGAAATCCTGAGTAAAAGCGGCCCAACAACGGTCGACCTGTATTCCTGGGTTCGTGGAGAGGCTTTTAAGGCCATAACGGAATCCATATATGGGCCGAAAAACCCTTTTCGTGATCCCGCACTCGAGGAAGCATGGTAGTAAGTTCGAGTCCCTTGAAATAGCATCGGCCTACTTCTGAGTTGGAGGTCTCACTAATATTGCCGACAGCACTTTTGAGCCCGGCATCTTGCCTCTGATGATCAACATATGGCCAAGTTTACTAGCACGCAAAAGCCTCCATGCGCGAGAACACCTTCTCATTCCCGCTTTCGAGAAATACTTCGCCGATAAGGGCCACCAGCAGGGCTCGCTCCTCGCCCAGTGCCGCTACGAGCATAACACAAGTCACGGTCTACGAGGCAGAGATATCGCAGCCACTGAGATTGGCCAGATGATTGCGTCTCTAACCAACAGCTTGGCGAGCGCGTTCTGGATGGTCTACCATGTTTACTCCGACCCCATTGTCCTCAATGAGTGCCGAGCTGAGGCAGAGCAGCTTGTTGAACTCGACGACATCGATGCCCAGATTCTCGACCTAGCCAAAATCAAGTCTTCATGCCCTATTCTTTTCTCGACATGGCAGGAGACTCTGCGTTATGTGCACATTGCCGTCTCTACTAGAGTGGTAATGGAGGATATCATATTCGACAACAAATACCTCCTGAAGAAAGGTGCCACTGTCATGACTACTTCTGTAGTCCAAAACACAGACCAATCGATATGGGGACCGACATTGGGTAACTTCGACCACCGCCGATTCGTATCCCAGCCTGGTGAAAAACGCAAAATCCCAGCGGCGTTCCGTCCCTTTGGCGGTGGGTCAATCCTCTGTCCTGGGCGCCATTTTGTCACCGCGGAGGTCCTGTCATTTGTAATTCTCCTTTTGCTCCGTTTTGATCTGGAACCCGTAACCAAGGATGGTAAGTGGTTTGAACCGCGAAGAGAAATGACCATGACAACAAGCATACCCACGCCCAAGGATAGAATCCATGTGAAAATTGTCCCTAGAGAGAAGCAAAGAGGGCATGTGGATATCTCAGTTTCCAGCAAGGCGGCCTTTTACTAGTTGACCTGCAGATATAATTAATAAATAATGTAAATGCTCCTGTTAAACTCTGCAATAACTATTTTGAAAATGGAGAATTCTGCAAAAGTATTATTTGATAGCTACTTGAAGCACAAACGAGCAAGATATGGAAAGAGGAAAGCTGTATAATTGCCTATCGAAAGCCAACCTTGGGGCGGATGATGCTTTAAACTCAAAAGAATTGGATGATCCACAGCGATGCGGGCAAGCGCCCACCTAGGGCAGATCAGCAGGAGACTCGCGCCGGCGTACTCGGCATAGTCAGGGGCAGTTTTTTGATCAAAAGTTTCCTCTCAGGTATTCTCTGGTTGTTTCGCCGGCCTATATCCGTCATGCGTCGAGATGAGTATTCCCGTGGTGTACAAGATAGGAGTCGAACTGGAATCCTGGAGCCATCAAGTCGGAGAGTTGGAACTCAGATCTTGCTGTTTATTATGAACCAATGTCTCCAAAAACCCGTCCGCAGCGCAAGACGTTTTGTCTAATCGTGGCCCTAGAATTATTACATGACTTTTCACTATGTTTGATCAAGGAGAAGGATAGTAAGAATGTGGGAAATGGCGAGAATGTTGGCCGAAGAAGTCGACGAAAGATATCCCGGATGTTTTGGCACCGAATTGCATCGGGAATGGATGAGTCGCTCCAAAGAGGTTGCCACATGCCAAAACGACGCATTACTATTAAAGAATCGAGATTTCACGTTTTCGGGTAGCTCTTTTGCTGCAAGCAAACGGTCTCCACGTTTATCAGGGCAGCACGTTGAGCTATCGCCATGCTTCAATCCACTATTCTCCTCGCGCTCGCGAGTACATCCCTTGCTTCCTTTGCCGGGAACTTGAACTATCGCAGCCCGTCTCACAATCACCCCGCCCTCGGCATCTCAATTCCTAAGGTGCTGAAGCGCTCGGATCCGCTGGTAGAGTATTCAGTGGACAACTTGGAATTCACGCACGGCATCGCTTCCGGAGACCCTTATCCCAACTCTGTCATTCTCTGGACGCGATGCGCGCCTTCGTCAGACAATGTTAATGAGTCTGTTGCATCTGAAGGTGGCGGCCAATTGTACGACTCTGTTCCTATCTATGGGGATAGCGAGAGCAATGCGCCAGTGTCGAAGGCTCCCGTATGCGTGGAGTACAACGTCTCCCTGGACAAGGGCTTCAACCAGATTGCTGATCGCGGCACCGTTTACACGAGCTCAGATATTGATTTCACTGTCAAGGTAAGAGAGAAACTTCTCTCAATGGCGCTGGTTGGAAACGCTGGGTGCGATGCTGAACCAGATTCAACGAACCATCAGGTCGAGGCATCCCATTTGAAGCCATTCACTACATATTACTACAAGTTCAACGTCTGCGGTTCGGAAAAGTCTAGCCCTATTGGAAGAGCGAAAACGTCCCCGACGGAATACGATGAGGTTGCGGATATATCACTCGCAGTATATTCCTGCAGCAACTTCGGTAAGGACTACATATATACAGCCGAACGGATATGAACGCTGGCTAACTATCTGGGTTAGTTAACGGATATTTCAACGCATACGGAAATACAGCTCGCAAGGACTCTGTTGACTATGTCGTCCATCTAGGGTAAAGCAGATTTCCATTCCTCTACGTTACAGATAATTAACCACTTTTTATATTTGAAAAACAAGTGACTACATTTACGAGCTAGGAGGGTAGGATATCCACCCGCGATTATCATTCTGAGCTTTTTATATGTTAATAACGTTCTGTAGTGATGGTTCCAGTATTGGGCGCAAAATTTACCCGCAAAAGACGATATACACTCTTTACGAATATCGGAAGCGCCACGCGACTCATAAAACGGATGAAGATTTACTTTTGAGTCACCAGACTTTTACATGGATTCCTGTGTGGGATGATCATGGTTAGTTAATATTCTCCATGACAGCCATGGTATGGCATCCTTTTCACTGACATCTTGACCAGAGGTTGCGGATAATACGTACCGCGATGGATCCTCATTACTCCGTAATATCGAAGGGTCCTTCATTGTCGATGGGGGAGTTTCTGTTGACCAGCGCAAGATGAATGCGGTCCGTGCCTACTTCGAATGGATGCCTATCAGGTATGGAGATTCCGCATTAAACGTTACATTCACTGTCTCAGTTAGTACCTTTCATTCACATATTTTCCCTTTCCCTCTCTTTTCCAGGCAAGTTGCGATGGACGACAACCTCAGGATCTGGCGAAACTTTAAAATCGGCAACCTTCTCGACCTTATCATGCTTGATACACGCCACTATGATCGATCCATTACGGATCTATATCTGAATAGCGGCTATATCAGGAAGATTGCGGACGACATCGGTCGATCGATGATGGGACCTCGTCAGGAATATTGGTTTTATGAGAGCTTGAAATCCTCTGCTAAGAGGCAGGCCACCTGGAGAGTCATTGGCAGTCAAACTGGTACACGCATATCCCCTGCCCCCCTTCCCCCAACCCCCACCTCTCCAAGAAGGTAAAAGGAAGCCGAAACTTAATTCTAACCATTTATTCCAGTTTTCTCCCGCGTGGATGAGTCGGGATCCATAGGTCTTGGCGTGAACGTTGATTCGTGGGACGGTTATAGGTCCAATCTCAACCGTACCTTGAGGACTCTATACGAGAACAACATCGGGAACAACATCGTCATCGCAGGCGACAGCCATTCCAATTGGGTATCTGACCTCACATGGCTGGACGAGTATCCATACGACCCGGCAACGGGTGAGGGGGCCATTGGTGCTGAATTTGCCGGTACGGCAGTTACCAGTAGCGGGCCCACATCCCATGTTGGTATCGGTAACTTGCAGGCGGAAACGTTGATAAACAAGAATAGAGAGCTGCAGTGGTCCGAGTTATACTACCGGGGCTACTTCGAGCTGACCCTCTCGCACACACGCACTGATGCTAAATTCTTTGCGATCCCCGATATCAAGAAGAGAAGCCCCCTTGAGATCTCGATGGCTAATTTCACTGTCATCGCCGGTGAGAATCGGCTTTCCCGGACCAATGGGTCACCCTCGACGAACGGACAGGGCGTGCATAATGGGGCATTGAAAAATGGGAGGATTCAGAAACAAACTGTCCAGTATAATACCGAGACTAAGGAGTGGTCTGGTATTTAAAGCCGAAAATCAAGGGTTCACGACTGGAGCTTTTTCATGTTTATTCCATTCTAGTTTCGCTCACATCTTTATCTCCGTTTACTTTATTCTGTACTTTTTTTATATTTCTAATTTGGTAGCATTTCTTCTTTCCTTTCCATCCCCCAAATATAAAGTACCAAGGACCCGTGGGATGCCACCCTAATATATTGCATGACAGCTGCTTGCGACTTGTATTGAGATATTTATTATACATACATTTATTTCCCATTGTTCGTGGTTTCCACTAACGACAAAAGCAATCATAAATCATTCATTATGCAGGGATCATCACTCATCACTTGCCTCGCTTGGCACCCACAGTCTTATTTCAACGACGATTGCTCTTTTCGTTCTTGGACTCTCACAGCAACAACCGCCATATCAGACTATTCGTTTTGTTTCCGTTGTTGCATTACCTCATGAATATATATTTATATGTATATAGTTCTACCCTATATACAGCATTTCTTGTCGCTCTTCACTGCGGTGCATTGATCTTATCTCTTATCATGGAATAGAGTATGAATCTTTCTGGAGAAGCGCTCTTGGTTTCCGGTTTATGATTCCCATTGTTTTCTTCCTTCTACTAGTGCCGTTTCTATGAAAATAAGCATAGAGGTCCACCTCTCTGTTAATGTGATGGAAACATTGCTTCTGCTTTGACTTATCACTCAACTGTCTCTTGAAACCCTAGCCTGCTTGACCTCTGAAGGAACATATTTTCTCGATTTATATGTTTTTGCTGTCTGTTTCTGTCCGTCTTAGAAGGGTATATTTTCAGTTACACATATGGATTGCATGTATAGCCGTGATATCCATCCCTGGGTATGGCGTCTAACATATATTTCAAGTCGCCACAATTACCCGATGCCTTGGTGAGGTAAACTTCCGCAATTTGCTTCTCCTTCCCTCTGTTCGGTTTTGCGTATCAAAACCAATGTGCTCCTAACTGGCATGGGGAGTGGAATGGACAGGGCCCAGCCCTGGTAGAATCGGCAGACAAGATGACAAGAGGGCATTTGCTTTCGTTGAGGGCTTCGCTGCAATCGTTCAGTACCCGTTTGAAGGGATGTGCAGAATCTTGCCTTCAATATGGCTCTAGTGAGGTAGAGATGCGTGCATCCCTATGTATACGCTCTGCGTACATACATTCATACCCGTGTCCGGGCCAATGCGCGATGCCGCCGCCTTTTCCTAACGTCGCGGGGGAACCAAAACAACACAACATCACCTCCGGGAACTCTTCACTCCAGAGGGCTCATCTCATTCCATGTGCTGTCCTTTCTCTTTTGCTGCCTTTCATCTGCACTCATCTGCTCCTTTTCACGCGTTTTGCCTTCACGGGAGGGGAGCCGAGGTTCAACCTTATCTCTCACCGGCCAGGGGAAGAAGTAGAATAGTAGCACCCGCGTCTCAGGCTGCTGCTATATCGAATCGAATATGAGGATACGAGGACGATATAGCCCCTCTGCATGATCTTATCGCATCACCGGTATATAGATCTACCATCAATTGGAAAATTGATGGACAAAGTTGGCCCGGCTGTGGTCGTGTTCCTGAGACGCGCTGCTGAAACTTTCTGTTCCAAACTTTCTCCTACTACAACAAACCTGACCATAGCTTAGCCATCCTGTTTACCTGGTGGAATCCATCCGTGCCCTCACGTTCTGAGGCTTCGCATATGACAGATTCTCACTCCTTGCTTTCCTCTTTTATCTGATCTCCTTTATTCGAATGAGGGTGGCCCCTTTATTTACCATCCTATATTCGAATGAGGGTGGTCCCTTTATTTACCATCCTATATTCGAATGATGTACTACGACTCCCTCAGGGCCCGTTCCCGACCTCCTCTGCGCGAAGCGAGAAACAGAGCAAATATTCTAAGAGGAGCAAGAGAACAACCACACGAGCCATCGAGCTCTCCCCCGGCACATAAATATCCAATGTCGATCCGATCCTCAGAAGTTCCCAGCGCAAATGACGTTGTGCACTCAGCAGCGGCCGCACTACCTCCAACAGTACCTCCTCAACCTGCGCGTGCTACTGCTGCTGAAAACAAACGCCTATCGACGGTGGCAGAATCACAGCCCAATTCTAATCGCAATTCTGCGATATCATCCACCTCTACAGCGTCCGGGAAATCCAAACGGAAAACCCATATTGGGCCATGGCAACTGGGAAGAACTCTGGGTAAGGGTGCTACCGGGCGTGTTCGCCTAGCGAAACACGCGCTCACGGGCCAGACGGCTGCTATTAAGATTGTCTCCAAAAAGTCAGCTGCAATGGTGCAGAGTCAGAGCATTGCTGCGATGGACAAAAATATTGAGCTTACAACGCGTGTTCCTGGCGGAAGGGTGATCCCATCTGGGATCGAACGAGAGGTGGTGATAATGAAGTTGATTGAGCACCCGAATATTATTAACTTGTATGACGTATGGGAAAACCGTGGAGAGCTGTATGACACCCCTTGCTTTCTTTCATTGATACTGGAAGGTTTCACTTCTACTTTTTGGCTAATCTGGATAAAACCGCTTTTGCCTCACCAGATATCTTGTTCTCGAGTATGTTGAAGGTGGAGAGTTGTTTGACTATGTTTCTGAAAGCGGGCCTCTTCCCGAGATCGAGGCCGTTCGCCTTTTCAGACAAATCATTGCAGCGCTCTCATATTGCCATCGCTTCAATATTTGCCATCGCGACCTTAAGCCAGAAAATATTCTCCTCGATACCAACTGCAATATCAAACTTGCAGACTTTGGGATGGCCGCTCTCCAACCCGCGGGACATTGGCTGAATACTTCCTGCGGAAGCCCTCATTATGCCTCTCCTGAAATCATATACGGCCATAGATACCAGGGTGACAAAGCCGACATTTGGAGTTGCGGGATTATTTTATTTGCCATGCTGACGGGGTATCTCCCTTTTGACGGTGGCGATCTACCTAACACACTCCGCCTTGTCAAGAAGGGAGAGTATATTTTTCCCCCCTGGCTGAGCGTCGAAGCAATGGATTTGATTCAGCGTATATTGCAAAAGCAACCACGGGACAGGATCAGCATCGATGAAATGTGGTCCCATCCGCTCCTTAAGAAGTATGAGAAACACCATATTTTGATGACTTCAGAGGGGGCTTCCTTGGGGCCTCCACCACCTTTATCATACAAGGACTGCGGAAAGAAGATCACCCGTCGCCAGGATATCGATATGGAACTTCTGAGAAGCCTTCAGACCCTCTGGCATGGAGCCAAAGTAGAGGAGCTTATTGGCAAATTGCTGAGTGACGAGTAAGTCCTCCCTTGAAATTATTTTAGGGATTCTCGATGACTCACATTGTTCGCAGGGTCAACCATGAAAAAATGTTCTACCACGCCCTGGCTAAATTTAGGGATGATCAACTTGAAAACTACGAAGGCCCTCTCGGATATTCTGCCAGTGACTACCACCACATATCAAGAGGCCCTGCAAAATCCCAACCGCGAGCCACAAGTAGCCGCAATACTAGTCAATCCTGGCGACTATCGCAACTGTCTATCGCAACTGGTCGATCTACATTCAGAGAGGCTTCCCATCCAGAACCTAAATCTGCTCGAACAATTGCCAGCTATGACCCTTACAGGTCCTCTCGATCGCCCATATCCAATCCTCAAGCAGAGTTTGCCAATGTAACTGTCCACCGCCAGTCGTCAGATTCCCCAAAGTGTAAAAGAAGCGATAGCTCTTCTCAGGCTTCCAATTCTCCAAGCCATTTCACTCTGAAAAAGAAGCTCCCCAAAGATCGCCGTTCATTTGCCCCCAGCTCCTCCATCGGCGCTAATAGATGGAATAGAAAAGGCTCTATTTCCTCAATTCAGTCCCGAAGCTCTATTGCAAGCTCCACCAGACGCCGCAATGGCTTTACTGGCCCTCGTTCAGCCAGCTACAAGAGAAATGTTTGTTTTAGACATGTCCGCAACCAACGTTCCATTGGGAGACAAACCACAGAACAGCCGGATATCACACAGACACATTCCCAATCTTCGGTGCCCCCTGAAACTGAGACGAGGGACAAGATTTCCTCTGATAGATTCAGCAGCCCAGCACTTCCTACTCCACCGCCTCCTATTCGAGTACGTAGGAACCCAGATCATGAAATGAATAAGGATCCTGCAAAACAACGCATCGCTGGCCAATACTGGAGGGATGAGGCAATCAAAGTATCGGCGGAACTTGGAAAAATCTGTGAGGAAGCATTCAATCGAACTTCCACCTCATCTAGCGCACCCTCTGTTGAAGCTGCAAGACAGACTGAATCCCCTCCAACTTCAGTTTCAACTCCACAGGAAGTGAGCAGCCCTGAAGACCAATATAAGATGCGTCCACTCCCAGAGCCACCGGCCGACTCATTCAATTCTTATACAATTCGGGAGTTAGCCGATACTCGGCGTCGACTTATTGAACATTCCGCTCAGGCAACATCTGATGACATTTCCCAATATCTTTCTGAGGTCATTGCGCATCTTGATCGTCTGATAGGAGATGAACTTGCACCTAAAGCCGATAACATCCCTAAACCCTGTCCGGAAGTGCTTTCCCAAACTTCAGAATCGTTTCTACCATCCATCGCCGAGGACACCATATTTAATGACTGCGCATCGACTATAGAGAAAATTCAATGCGAAGCAAAGGCTCCAGAATACGGAAATTCAAAGATCACGAACTGGAAATCGGAAAATACAATCCGCATGGTACCTCATGAATCCAGTATTCCTGACATGGACGCGATAAAGCCGTTGACGATCCGTAAAAAATCGGGCAGCTCCTCAACGCAAAAGAAGAACCCCTCCACGAACCCCGCCGGACGCTACAGATCTGCCCCAGGCCCTTCTGATGACGAAACAGCTGGCAGTTCTTCTCCTACTAGCAGACGCAGTAGCAATACGCGC
Organism: Histoplasma ohiense; assembly: GCA_017607445.1. Lineage (NCBI taxonomy): Eukaryota > Fungi > Ascomycota > Eurotiomycetes > Onygenales > Ajellomycetaceae > Histoplasma > Histoplasma ohiense. The sequence goes on along the minus strand of JAEVHH010000006.1, from coordinate 1,921,881 downwards.
TATTACACCAGCGGACTAGAGCCGATAGAAGAGAATCCAAGATCCCCGGATAGTTGCAATGACGCTCGCAATTCGGGAGAGTCATGGAAATGGCCATGGTTCAAGCACAGATCGCTGAGCCAGGAGCAAATACCACCCCCACCACCTTCCAAAGATGACGCGCCGTGCTTAGCAACAGCTAGCGATGACAATAATCAAGAACTTGGGAAAAGGAAGAGCCTTCAAGAGCTATTAGAACTTGGCAGGAGGAAAAGTGTTCAGGGCCTATTAGAACTTGGTAAGCGGAGAAGTGCGCCAGGGTTATTAGAATCGGACGAGCACCTGAAAACGACCAAGACGGACAAGCTGGAGATGAAAGTAGGGAAATCCCGATTTTGGCAGTTCCGACGGAGGATATCACGGAAACAAAATCCGGTGCATGAAACGGCCGAAGGAAGTAAGATTAGCGTTTCATTCCCTTGCCTTTGTTCCACAAAAGGGTTTTTATCTTTTTATCTTTATTTTTGTTTTCGATCCCACACTAATCAGAAAAACCAGTCAACGACCCCAATGTACCTACCGAAGTAGCGCTACCTGTGTCTCCGCTTCCCAGCAGGGCCAGTAGCTCTATTACACGGCGTGGTACCAAGAAGAACGAAAGTCACCACCGTTCAGGGAACCAAAATTGGTTTGCGAGATTCTTCCATATTAGGCCCGCATCGAAGACGCTGGCATTTAAAGTGTCCAAACTCCGCGCCATAAAAGAAGTTGTCAAGATCCTACACGAGTGGAATAAATATGGAATGGAAGATGTATATCTTGATAGGGCGAATAGTATTGTGACCGGAAGGGTTGCGGAGCTAAATTGTAAGTCGCCAGACAATAGAGACGGAGTAAAAGGAAAAAGGAAAAGGAGGAGAGAGTGTGTGCGAGAGAATAAACTAACATGGGCACTAAATAGTCCTCCACCTACGGCCCGTTGAGTTTTGTGGCGAATTCTTCGCCGTCCTCGAGCGAGGCAGGCATGCGAATCTGAGTCTGCTACACCTGAGACAAGAGCGTGGAGCAGCATCATCATTCCACAGGGTAGCTAATACTTTAGAGATTGTGCTGAAGAAGCGCGCTTTATTAGTCGACAATTCATCCAAGGCTAAGAGGATGATCAAGGTTCTTTATTGACTGATTTTTCGATTGCTTTGTGTTCCCCGCTCTTTTTTCATCCAATATACACCTTCGTTTTGACGCTGTTTGAGTATGTTAACGAACGCCCTTGATTATTGGAATTGTTCTGTTCGCTAACATGATTTTCTCGCGTCGAATGTCGTATCTTATGACAGATTATTTAAAGCCTTTTGTTCGGTTTATCCCTTGCTTTCATCGCATTTATCGCATTTCCTTTTTAAAACAAAATATCGTATGGAGTTTGACCCAAGTTTGAGCTGCCGTTTGTGAGCTCGTTCTTATGCTAATTTGTTGTTCGATAGTTTGGACATTCCTGATTTCTCCGTACGCTTGTTGTTGTTTATTCTCCGTTATACGCTATGTCAACTCCTCCACCCTTCTTTCTGTGAGAAAATTTTGCCCTTAATAACTTTGTTCGCTTTTTTTACTCCAATTTGGTTGCCGCTCCGCTCTCATTTATGACGTTTGGATTGGATGGGTTTCGATAACGATGTCCTGGATTACATTACTACCCTTTCCACTACCGCGTCATCCTCGGTTTAGCCAGATTATCAAACGAGGGACCTTATCAGTCTACTGTTTGGTTAGCCTGTCCAACAATCTCCCATGCTTCTCTGTTTATTCAGTTTGACTGGTGTTTCCCAACGGGGTCGGGATGGACTTGACGCATTCTTCCGCATTACCCTCCTCCGGCCCCTCCCCCCCCTTTTTTTTTCCCCCTCTTACTCCCATTCCAACGAAGCCCATGCCCAATCATTCCCACAATTCTCGGTGCTGTTCTAGTAGTAATAGTTTAGTTTATTTAATAGGTTGCCAATAGTCAGACTAGTTTAATAATAATACTTACCGAATACTTTCTCCAGAGAAGATTTTTAATATTCTATAAATTTCATCTCACTTATAAGCTTATAATTCTGAGATCTTGATTCAGCGAAGCTACTCTGATAATAGTTATAATATTTTCTTTGGGGATTTTTTTTTTTTTTTTTACTTTTATAAGTATCTGAGTTCCATTTTATTTATATACTAAATTTTTTTAAAAATATAAACATCTTCTACAATGATTAGAGAATGTGTTTTAATCTTACTACCACTGAGGTCATGTGTTAACATAGGCCAACAGAGGGGCATTAACGTAGCTGCTTCAATGCTCACATCCCTGTAGTTCAATGCTGTCTAAGTGCAACTCATTTTGTGATAGTAGCCTGAGGTCTGCCCAACCACTGGGATATCAACCCTGCATCATCCGCCAACCATGATATGTATAAACGTTGCCGACTCAGGTCGGTTAAATGATCCCTGCAGAATGATAGAATGGGACATACTCTTAATTTTAAGCGTCACGGTTTCTGGTCTGGGATTTATACGCCGGATCCCCGAAGACATGGCATCTGGAGTGCAAACGCTGGGAAAGGGGAGAGATAGTTAACTATATTCTTGCATCGTCTTGACTAACTATTGCAATGCAAGTTTTGAGGGCAAATCAGTTGCAAACTTATTCTCTTCGGGCTGGTGGTCCAACCATTTGAACACTTCTCTAACACGTTGGATGGGCGCCTCACGGTCCACGACAGTTTCGTCGGTATCACCACTGTCTTCACATTTATGATCCGAGGGTTCGGCGGCCTCGCTCATCCCAGCGACTCTCTGTAATACCCATTGCATTTCTAGGAGATCCCAGCTCGGGAGCGGTCGTTTATCCGGATCATCCGTGCTAACGGTAATTCTCTGCCCAGATACGAGAGCCCCGTACTTAGGCTGGCCGTTCTTCTCCCTCTCGTCTGTTATAAAAGGCAGACCGTCACCATCGTTGTAATCATAGAGGCCCCGAGATGTCTCCGGTTCACTAAGTAAGTCGATTTCATCTTTTCCGTGCGCGGGTTTTTTTTGCCAGTAGAATTCGATTTGCATCTCCTTTCGATCAGCAGACAAAGCCACAGGTCGCAGCGCGAACCTACCCGCCCCCCAAAGCGCATGGGCAGTTTTATCAAGACTAAGCATATTCGAGCAAGTGTCGGCAGGATCAGTCGGGTTTGGCGAATCCCGAAAGAGTTCTGCCTTCCATCTATCCACCCGTTCCTTCTCCCAGAATATCTCCAGGAGATGCCAAAATCTGTGAGAAGCTCTTGGTTCCCGCTGTGCCGCTCTGAGAAGACAGAATGGGTAGATATGAGCCGCTTCTGGATAGAGAAATCCTGTGAGAATGCACCTATGATTATCCCTAGCTTTGCACTATTTCAGTTGTTAGCACTTTGCGATTCCATTTGACTTATGCTGACGAACCTGGTCACTCGCCGAAGATGACCGACGCATCGATGACGCGCTGCTCTTTACACTTGCGTTTTGTAACCCTGAAGAAAATGCGCGTCAGAAAAGCTTTCTATTATGGGTGGAAGTACCAGTGACACTCACATCTGTCGACAACAAAATCGGAGTCATCGATGGTTGCCTCCAAAAACCTACGAGTCACCAAGGCTTTAGGCATCTCACTCACATCGCGAATCATGCTCTCCAATTGGGAAACATCCGCGGTTTGGCACAAAGCCTAGAAGCACGGTGGTACTGTCACTCTACCCGTCACATCATTTAAAACCGTTTTCAACTGCTTCAGGATGTCCGTTCGCTGGCTTGAACGTACATTCCAATGCTCACCTTCTAGATCGCTCAAGGGAATCTTCGAAGTCATGCAAGTCGACGCCATCTCCGTTGTTGATTCAAAGCTAAACAGGAAATCCGACTGCGGTGGCCCTGGGGATCAGGGATTCAAAAACAGAAGGTCAGTTGAGCCATACGTTTTTGGGCTGATTCAAAGTGGAACAGAAGGGAACTTTTATCTTCCGTGGTGAGTGACGACCTTAGGAGGATGAGGTCGCTGAAGGGACGTTGAGATCAGGTTTGGCTTCCTCTGTTCCCTGTTTTCTCCCCTTACCTTGTTGGGATTGACATCAAATTAGAGTTTCGCCGCGGCCCAACGAGTCGGTTCCGTTCCCTGGTTTCAGGATCTCCGGCCTTGCCTCATTCGGTTTAGGCGGGTCCATATGCCCATTCGGAGCAAAAGGCCATATCAGCTATCCCAACTTATTTGCACAACGGAGCTGGAAATCCAGAATGCATGGCAGCATGGGGTAACTATTTTTTCTTCTTCTTCTGTTCTTCTTTTTCGATTACATGAAATTTTTGGAGAGATAGATAGATACTACAAGGGAAACAACTACCATAGGTTTCTCTAATCAGTATTTTTTAATTCCAACTCGCTCAATTCACACAACCCTCCTCTAAATATAAAAACAATAGTTACCCAAAACCTCTACTAGCAGCAACTTAGGGGCAAAAGAAAAAGAAAAACCTCTTAACTTGCGTATGATATCATCGTCCTCATCAATTTCGCGCACAACAACAAACTGCTACCACCCCCATTCCAATCTGATTCCAGCGCATCGAACTCATATCCCCAGCCCAAAAAGCAACCAACGCAAAAGGGGATTTTGAAAACAAACAAAAGGGACAGAAGGCCACCCAATAGAGTCAATTAAAAAAAAAAAGGGGGGAACAAAAAAACCAAACAACAGGCAGGCAGGTTGGAAGGCACGCCAAAAAGCACCGGACGAAAGCAACGAGAAGGGGTGCCGGGAAACAGAAGGGCAAAACACATAAATCAGAAAAAGCCGCCGCACACCAATCACCAACTCAAACCAGTCTTGTTATCCACGAGCAAAAACCAAAAACCAAAAAAAAAAAAAAAAAAAAAAAAAACCACCCAAAAACAAACCAAAAACAAGCAGATCACAAAAAGCCACCCATCCCAATTTTGCAATGTTTCCCTCCCTCAGTTTATATATGTATATATGTATGTATTGTTGCACCCCGGTCCCCTTGTCAAAAAGTGGGGAAAATAAACACGTTCAACCACCCTGTAGATTGCTCGTTGCCTTATCGTGCCCGAGCATAACATGCATGCAATTTTGAACGAAGCCTCCCAGTTGGAAAAAAAAAAAAAGGAAAGAAAAGAAAAGACAAAACGTAGCAGACACGAACCACTCGCATCGTACACACACGCGGTGTGCAGGGATATCACCTCTCCCTTGCCAAAACATATATTGGCGATTGCATCCAATAGTTTCTCAGGTCCTCTTTTCTATGCCGTATTTCTCACGGAAGAGAGAAAGGGCCAGCCAATTTTCCACGACTGTAGATCGGACAAAGGGACCAGAGGACAAGGGGGAACGATCGAGTAAGACAAAAAGGCAAAAGGCGGGAGATGTACGTAAGGAGATAGAAGAAAAAAAAGGTGATAATCGTCGCCACTTCGCCTCTATTATCTCTCCGTACAGAGACAAAGATAAATAAAAGAGAAGGACGAAACCTGCGACTAGTTTTCTTTTTTCTTTTCCGTTTCCTTTTCTTTTCCAAAAACCCTTTGCTTTTTTGCCTTTGCCCGTTTGTAATTTCTCCTCGACGTCTTCGGACAATAAAATGCCCGAAGAACAGGAAAACGAAAACGAAAACAGTGCACAAGAGAGATAAAAACAGAATTCACAAGTAGCCTCCGGAATTGTCGACGATGTAAAAGAAAATAAAACAGAAGGCCTCCCAAAGACATAGGAAATGAAAAACAAGAACAGCACGTTGCGAGCGTATAAAAAAACAAAAAAGAACACAAAACAATAACGCAAAAAGCAGAAACCGATTTGGGGATGAAAAGGAGGAAGGGGAACATAGGGTGAAAAATACTAAACAGGTTTTCTTTCTTTCTTTCTTTTTTTTTTTTTTTTTTGGCTACCAACAAAAGAATTGAAGCTATTAGTGTCATAAGTACGTATATTTAAATACGATAAAAAACACCATGCTCAATTTCCTTCCCTGGGAGCTCGCTAGTTAACTTTATACGTTGGCCCAGGAGTCGGTTGGTTTGGTGCTGGTTAGGTACTTCTTTGTTTTGGGGGGGGAGGAAGCGATGAGGAGAAGCGGGAAAGGAGAGAAGAAAATGTGATTAACGGGTCGCCCCATGTAGTATATATAAAGTGAACTCTTTTAGCGGTTTGTTTATGAAAGGGAGGAAAGAGAATTAAAAGCAAAACAAGTGGGGTACTGGGAATGGGAACGCATGCAAAGGAGTGAACTGGAAAAATCTGCTGGCAGGGGGGAAAGGACAGCAACAAGAAACAAGAAACCAAATGCGGTGGGGTATTTTCATTGCTGGGAATGAAATAATTTTTCACCACAAAAACTATCAATGGCTTTCAAATAAGGAGACAGGGCCCGATTTTGGGAAACAAGGCCTCTAGAAATAGAGTCGCCGATTATCCAAAACGAACAAGATACGCCCTGACCAAGCATTTGCAGCACTCAAACGTGCATGACGGTGGATAAACATGCTTTGATAGGTTGCTATTGTCGCATATATATTGAAACTGTCGTCAAAGATCCGCGAAAACTGTGACCCTTTGGAACCGTAAGTCACACGCTGCTCATTTGTGAAATTTGTGCCTTTGCAGAGAGATACCCGATCATCCGCAGAAGTTTAGAGGTGGTTTTGCAGGGGTGACGCGAGCTGTGTTCTCGGGATGAGCGTGCTTGATAGTCTAGGTAATATAATGGAACCAGATGACCCAGTTATATCCTTGAGAAATTTTCCTGGCTGTTCAACCCGCTGCTTTCGATTGCCATTGCCAGGAAATGGTTTTAGGGCAGAAGTAGTCATGTGATCCACCCCGAGCACCTTCCTTGCATGCATTGTATTACTCCTGCACTGGAGTTCTTGACCTCGGAACGCAGATCTGGAATGCTCAGAGCCCGCGTGAAAAGGGATGCCGTCTCAATTAAAAATAATGTTAAAACAATTTGTAGTATCAACGAATAATCTCGTGACCAGCACGACATTTCCTCAACCCCCTCTCCTCTTTTTTTTTCTGCTTTCACATTTTTTTACTTTTTCTTTCCGTGTTCAGTTCGAAAAGAGTATTTCTGACTTGGTTCATAATTTGATCGCGTTTCTCTTCTACTTCGTAATTCCCCATATTCCTGTCACGTAATACCCTGATATAGGCGCCCATCGAATCCGAGAGTTAAACCCTCCGATTCAGGGCATTGAGCATGTCGCTGTCGGTGGAACTTCGTGTGACTTGGGTATCTGGACCCAGCATTTCCCTCACGCTCAGGCCACGACTGCCAGATGAGCTAGTTGCTGGCCCTGGGGGTGGGGTTCGAATTGGCATAGAAGGCGGAGGGTGCTGTTGTTGGATAGGTGGATATGGGAGATTGGACGATGTAGAGCCGTGCGGCGACGAAGAATGTCGATGCTCGAATGAATATTGGGAATGTGACGACGAACGTCTGTCGTACGGCGCCTGGGATGTATGGCTAGTGAATGCCGCCCCAGAGACAGCCGTTGAGACAGGAGGAAGGGTGGTTGATTCAGAGAAGTTGTATTCTCTCGAGTCACGCGAGGTTACCGAGGATCTCTGTCCAGAAAATTGTGAGACATCAGAACTCGAGGCCGAAACAGGGTCGCGAGAATGATGAGGAAGGGAAGGCTCGTCGGGGCGGGGACGTTTCCGACTCACATGATCTGGTTGCATAGGTGGAGGTTGTAAATGAGGGGGTGGAGGGCGCTCGTCGACGAGAGGCCTTCCATAAGCAGGAGGTGGATATAAACTTTGTGGAGGAGGGAGAGGTCCATCTTGTGGGTGTTGTGGTGGTTGCGGCGGAGGAAGTGGTTGGCCATGTGCACCATATAATGGGATCGCATCTGCTCGAGGGCCGCCCCGTGGTGCCGTGGTGCGAAAATGATTGTAGACTGCTTGGGCAGGGACAAAGGCTTGCGCTTGCGATGAAACTGGCGTGAACATGCATTCCTGGTTAAATCGAACGCAATTGCTGCATCGTCCATCCTGAGAGGATTCGAATCCGGAACATCGAATCTTTAAGTAAAGAACAAGAGAAATTAATTTAGCTCTGCTATATATATAATCTTTGATTGCATAAGAACATCAGCCAAGACGTGAGTACAAAATGAGGCACTAACCTTCCGTCTCCTACAATACCTGCAGGCTATCGCAGTTCGTTGTCTTGGAGCGGCAGCCGGATAAACCACAGGGGGTGGAGCTGGGGCCGGATGGCCATATATATCAGCAGGACGTTGGTATGCTCCATGTGGTGGAGGGAGTTGGTATTCCTGCGGAGGGTGTTGGAGGTGTGGTTGTATCGTGGCCATTGTAGACGGCGGAGGATATTGGTAAGACTGTTGGGAGGGTTGGGCCTTTTGTGTTATTCCCCTTTGGGTCAGAACGGTGTTCCAAGTTTGAACAGAAAAGACCCGCAGATTGAAGAGCAAGGTAAAATTGATAGCGAGAACAGGAAAGTCAGGTGCAACCAAAAAGGTACAGAGAAGTTCTTTTCAAAACAACACAAGCAACGAAGCAAGCAAGCAAGCAAATATCATGGAGAGGTTGGGCAAGAGTAGAGGAAGGGGTGGCGGCAAGGAGGAAAGGAGGGAGTACGGACAGGATGCTGTGATGAAGGAGGATAATCAGGTTGACCGGCGGACCATGTAGGAGGTGGATACTGTCCCTGGTGGGTGGGGTCGTTGGACATTTGTTGTAGCCGTGGGAATAAGGGGAGGGAGCAGGGGTTCTTTCGCTAGAAGTAGGAGGGAAGAGAGGTGAAAATGGCGCGGGTTGCAGCGGTGGCGGTATGGGCGAGGAGAGATGGAAGGATTGATGTGTATATAGATTGGCCTGGAAGGAGAGATGTGCGTCGCCTGTGCGTCGGTTCGTGCGTGACTCCAGGGGGCGCAGGGCTTTGAGTGGAGGAGGGATTGGAAGGGAGATAGGTGTTCAGCTCCCCTACACAGACGTCACGACGCGCGGGATGGCCGGGACCGGGATCAGGGCCGAATCAAATGTGCGGCGCTTCTGCTGTGTGATGTCTATGTGCGCATGGATGGACGTCCCAGTTGCAAGCACAATCGGTGAGACTCGGCAACTAGCATAGCCCTGGCAAAGCTGGATTTCTCAGACCTGCTTCAGCGAGGGGCAAGCGCGGCCGGCAGCGGGCAAGTTTGATGACCACCGCCGCCAATGGTTATATAACGACAGAAAGGGGATGGTAGAAGAATCGGGCTTTGATATGTTTTCTATCCTTTGGTGTCTTGTCTGTTCTTTGCAGGTAAAGGAGAGGTTGGCCCGCAGGACGATGCGCTTGAGGTTTACGGGCCGGGGTAGGTACTTAGGGCAGTCTAATTGAAGAATGATCCTGCAGAGTCCGTACGGGGAACCAGATGCCGTAAACGTGCGTCACAAACGAATGTCGTGGGTGTAGGGTTGCTTGCTTGTCCTGTCTGCCTGTCTGCTTGGCTGGCTTTTCTTCGTTGTTCTCTTTTCTTCCAACAACGAAAGAAAAGAAAAAAAAAATAGAACACTTGTCTGCTCTCCCCAGTGTGGCGATGGTAGGGAATGAAGAACGGGTGCAGTGAACAAACGCCTGCACGGCCAAATCGACAGAACCAAGCCGGAGAAACAGAAGGACAAATGAACCCTCAACAGAAAACAATCAACACACGAACTGACCTGAGATAGACTGGGGAGGCAGAAGGAAGGAGAGGGAGAATGGAGGGGGGGGAGAGGGGGAGGGGGGAGAGGGGGAGGGGGGGAGGGGAGAAAGAGGCGGAGAGGGGGAGAGGAGAGGAGAGGAGAGGAGAGGCGAGGCTAAAGGGAAGTGCCACTGGTTAACGGAAGAGTCGCCGCCCCCGGTTGAGTTGAAGTTGGGATAGGAGAAGAAAGTTAATAAGAATATGGCAAAAAAAGGAAAAGGAAAAGAAAAAAAGAGACAAAATAGGAAAAGAAACAAAAAGGCGAGGAAAGAGGAAGAACAAGAAAGGGATGGGATATACAGCGCAAGTGAGGAAGAGAAAAGAAGGTCGTGATGTATCACGAGACGTTGGCAGGGAGCAAAGGACGGCGATGCCAACTCGCCAAGGGAGAGAAAAAAAAGAAACCGTCAGGTCAATAAAGGATGATCGAATTCGATCTGGAGGCATCAACCTTTTTTTTCCCTGGTTCCCTTTCTTCGAAAGTATCCCCACTTGGGCTGACTATTTGCCTTTCTGATTCTTTCGGAACGGCAACCCCAGCAGGTGATAGTCAAAAATAGTTGGACATAGCTCATAATATGAGCAAATAGCAGCAAGGGTAACGCTGGGACAGGCCGGCTTGTTGGATATTTGCCCGTGGAACTCCTGAAGGGAAGGGAGGGACCGCACCGTGGGTACCGCACCGTGGGTGCCGCAAACTCTCTTGGATATGAATCGAAGAAAAAGTTTGTCTGCCAGAGAGGGCGGATTCGAGGATTTTTTTTTATTTTTTATTCTTTTTTTCTTTTGATCAGAAAAATCCTACTGGCATCAAAAATTCAAGGAGATCAGTCAAATATGTAAGTCGATCAATGAGAATAGCGAATGAATCCCTGAGAAAATGGATAAAAAAATTAATATAAAAAAAAAAAAAAAAAACCAAACAAACGACAAGAAATACAGCTAATTTCCATCGAAAAATACACCCCTTGTATCCCTCAATACATGCCCAATACATACAGCATGCCCCCGTCGTCAAAGCCTCTCCAGCGGCTCCAGAGGCTCCTGAGGCCCCAGTCGGCGCTGGCTGGCTGGGCGCAGGGCGGAAGGAGCAACCTTGCAGGCACAGCGGTCAATCGCCGCCGTCACCCACCGCCGCCAACCAGGGAATACTAACGGAGCTAGCGATACCACACGGCAGATGGCAATACCAACACCAATACCAACACCAATACCAACACCAATACCACAACGTACTCTCCTCCGAAGGCCACTTGGCCCCAGGCCCCAAATACGCTGGAGACCAATGTTTCGCAGGCCATCCTGAGGCCAACCCGTACGTACGGCCCTTTACTTGACAGTACTTGTCTTGTATGTATGTATGTATGTATGTATGTATGTATGTATGTATGTATGTACGTACAGATCAGGTGGCCTGTTTCACGACAGACATTCTTCCAGCTGAGCTGATGTCTCTCGGGAACTGTGGGCTTGCGAACCCAGCTCGCGAGGCGCTGATGCTTGCTGGGCTGGCGCTGGTTGAAACCATTCTTGCCTGAGATCGTTTTCCCTCCTTACCCATCCTCCGTTCGTGGGTTCGTGTGGCGAGCTTTGGCCCCCTGCCTGGGTTGGTTCTTGAACCACAAACGCCCTCCTGGGCTGAACCCACCCAGCCCCACCCGGCAACAAATAAATAAATAATAAAATAAATAAAATAAATAAATAAGAGAGAGACAGAAATAGAGGGAGAAGGATCTCGGGTTTCTCTCCATGCATTTTGCAATTTGCAAACAAAAGGGCCAGATGAGAAATCACAAAATCCTTCGTTGGGCATAACACAAAAAAGTTGGATCCCGTCGCTAGCCCCCAAAGTACGATGCGTTTACAGACGCCGGTTTCAACAGTGCTAGCTCACACTAGTAATTTAACCGAAATCTCATTACTAGTGTAAAAGGATCTGGGGGCTTGGGGCTAGCGCTCGTGCCCAATCCAGAGAGGCATTGGTCACCGCCAAAGCCCGCTGAAAGTCAGATGGTACATACGTACGGCGGCAATACTCCGTTGCTTCGATGCTTGGTATGCGCAGTCAGTATTTCGGTTTAGATTCTTAGCGCGAGTCCAAACTTTTTTGAAACCGCCCTGAACTGCGTAGGCCGGATGGATATGCACAATGAGGTCAATGGTACCCTAGCCCCCGAACTACCTACCTTGCAACTTCCATCGCCCAAGCATGCACGATGATGTCCTAGGGGCACGCTACCGGCTCTTCTACTTCGTCTTCTTCTTCTTCTTCTTCTTCCTTTTTTTTTTTTTTTTCCTTGTGTCAATCGAAAATCACGGGGATTTGTTGTGCCACAGTGTTGTGTTTTATTACCATTATCCATTATTATTATTATTATTATTATTATTATCATTTTGCTGACCCCAGCTTACTGCTGACAAACTCTACTGGAACGCAAGCGAGCGAGTGAGAGGGCGCACAGGAAGGCAATAAATAGGCTTGAAACAGGAAATGCTGGCATTTTTAACTTAACTTTTTCCCTCCTTCCCCCAAACCTTGGCTGATGACGATGATGATGGGCAGATGCCAGATGGGCTGCCTGTGTGCAGATGACCCAACCAACTGGTGCAGCCCGAACGCCACCAGATAAACCCCAGGCGAATAGGAGGTCGAAAAACTCTCCCCCCCAAAACGGATGAAAAATAACAAAAACAGATAGTTAAAAAACCACATCATCCTGAGTTTCTTCTCCTCTGTACAACCTCCCAATACCATAGCATTCCTGGCAGTCTCTCTCCTGCAATGTTACCTCAAACAAACTATAGCCGCTTTCGCGAAAATGCCGGCCCCATCATCGATTTCCCCTCTATGGTGCGGTGCGGTATGGTGCGGTGCGGGTGCGGTGCGGTAAACCGACATGCAGCTGCTCGGTCCGTGGCGGATACTCACATTAAGAAAACGCACGTACAGGGCAAGCGTTTCAACTCACCCTTGGCAAGCAAGGGAAGGGAAAGTGTAAATAATAATAATAATAATAATAATTAAAAAAACCCCAATTTTTAATCTTTAGCGCTATCCCAGAGTTAGCACCCCAACACATATTCTTCGTCTAAAATGCATCGACTAGCGCAACTCTGCCATCCGGGTGACACCACTTTGGGTTTTTCTTTTCTTTTCTTTTTTTTTTTTTTTCCCTATCACGCCTCTCGAGCGAGTCCTTTGACCCTGCACTAAAGACCTAATTCCAACCATTTCCCAACTGCTTGGGTGGTGGCATTTGCGCCCTGGCCTTTGCGTGGTGGGTGGGCCGCGCTATCTTATCTTTTCTTTTCTTTTCTTTTCTTTTCTTCTCCAACAAGATCGGAGCGACGACAACTGAACATGATTCAAGTCCTTTCTTTTTTCCCTTCCGACGTTGATGATTTCCAATAAGTAAGGAAACGCAATGTTGAATGTTGGTGTTAAATTCATCAGGATAAAAGAAACAAAAAATCGGTGAAGCCAGGAGAGTGGATGAAACATTGAAACCACAGTTCATCACGGGGGAGAATTGGTGGTTCAATTTTCAAGCATGATTTAATTAACAGTTAGATGACGTAGCGAATGAGGCTTTTATAAGGGTTCGTCCTTCTATTTTGTCGTTGTTGTTGCTGTTGCTTTTTTTTTTTTTTTTTTTTTTTTTTTTTTGGCACTACCTTGGGCTTGTAACTCGCCCCTGGAAAGAGGGGGTTGTTTTCCAGATTGAGTTGAATTCACCGCCCGCCTTGTCAAAAACTACCACAAAACGAAACTCGGCTCCAGATAGATTTGCCCTGTGGAGCCACCAGAATCCACCCGAGAAAGGCCACCCCGGCCATGGGCGGCCTGGGAAGTTTTAACTAATTCACTTACCCTACTTACTCTATCAAGCAGGGTGGGGGAGGCGAAACTCCGATTCCGCAACAAGGCAAAAAGCGGATCGCCTCAACACAGGCAAAAAGGGCTGGAAACGGAAATGCTACCCTGGGGAAGGAAGTCTGGTCGAAGCCTGCTAGAAGCCCGTTCGTGCACTCCAGCCGCCTGATTGGCTATGCTTAAAAGGGCGGACATTGGCAGCAAAAGCCATTTGGCCCCGTCCAAGGACTTGAGTTAGGGTTACGGGATATCATGGGCCAACCTTGGACCCTTGCTGCTGCGAGGAAGTTGGAAGAGGCGAATGGGAACGAGGAAGTTAATCATTAATTAAGCTGCCCACTTAACTGTTACTTGATTGAGCATAATGATTAAGGGGAAAAAAAAAAAAAAAAGAGGGCTCACGAACCCGGGAGCGCCCCGACGCTCAACGTATGGGGCCGAGCGTTTCCGTGGCCTGTTCTTCGCTGAGTTTAAACCTCGACGAGACCCATTCATGCCCATGCATTCACGCGGACACTACTGCACGTTTTTTTTTTTTTTTTTTTTTTTGGAACCCTTCCCTTTGTTTTGTTTTTCCAGTGTTTTGTTTTTGTTTTCTGTTGTTTCCGTCAACCCCGGTTGTGCGGTTGTGCGCGTTTCTCATTTGCTCCCAGTTTCCAACACTGAGATTTGCAACCTGGATAAACATGTGGAGGTGGCGAGCGCGGGGTGGGGAATGTCGGGGAAATGGTGACGGGTTCATTTGATGCCTTTACCACCTAAACCACTGATCCCAGTATCGCTGGAGCTGAAGTGTAAGGTCCAGCGCGTTATGGTCGCCCCCTGTCGGCTGCGGCTTTACTCGGTGCTGCAGGGTGTGCGGGTGGCGGGGTGGATGTGCATGGTGATTACGGTTTGGAAATGTGGCCGGGTCGTAATTGATTTTGGCTGGCGACTCTCGACCTGGGGAATGGACGAGGGAGGATGATACCGGATGACGCTCAACCGTGACTCGATGAGTGCGGTAATAGGCTCCCTCCCCTTGAGCTTGGCTTCTGGCAGAGGGAGCTGAACGGCTGAAAGAAATCGGGAATCAGCGTTCAACATCGCGAAGGAATGCTCCTCCTCTTATTGGTTATCTCCTTCTTGCTTCTCTAGTTTTAGCATTCCATCCATATCCATACCCGACTTTTTTCTCTTTTGTTTCATGGAGATTACCCGAAAGATAGCCTGGGGATTTCCGATGTGACCTAAACCCATGAGAACGTGAGAGCAGGTTCTTAGTGCGTCCTTTAATAAAAGTGAAAAAAAAAAAGGAACAAACGGAAAGCAAAACAATCAAGCAATTTGTCTCTCAAAAATATCAGCCTTCTCTTGTTTCTCAAAGCCCTTCGGAGGAAGTCATGGTAACACGAAAAGCGTGCAGCAAAAAAGAGTTTTTGAGGGTTAGCTTTTTGTGCTGGTAACGGCCCAGCGGTCGCTATCACCATGCCATTCTCAACTCAATGAAACAGTTAGGGACAATGAGGGATGATAGTAGATATCTCGACGGTGGTCATATAACTTCAGTGTATGACCTGTGGTTTGAAAATATATGCACTGCAATTGTAGATGAACATGAATCTGTTTGAATAGTAGATATCGATACATACTCTGCACTCTTTCATGGAAATCCCATTAGTTAATGTAATTATCGTATAGTTGATTTAAAAAAAAAAAAAAAGATGTCCCCTAAATTGCATTCCAAATAAGATGTGATGGTATGTTTTTGAGTCATTTCTTTTTCATTTTTTTGACATTTGTTGTAATATTCCTATTGGTCGATGTAGGTAGGTAAATTTTGACGGCCATCAGAGACCACGAGGATGACGACCTACCTACCTACCTATTATTGTACAGCACAAGAAACACTTGCCGTTCATGAATCCATTGCTCAAGCCTCTATCCCGCTAAGCATCCACTGCCATTTCGTTCTCGCGCCCCAATTGAAACCATCATCGGTCCTCCGCCCCTGCTTCTTGGGTTGTCAGGGGCTATCTGTCGCCGGCCATCAATTGCGCACTAACAGTGGAAGGGTGCCGATTGAGAAGACTCCACTTTCATTCTCAACTCGACTGGATCAGTCCCCAGAAGTCCCGCACCACTACGATACATTGAAAATATAGATAAATAAATAAATACAAATATCGTGACGGGAGGCGCCCATCTATACTCCCTCTTCGCGTCAAAGATAGTACTAGTATTTTAAAACCGCCAACTGGAGGAATTCTCGCTTCAGAGCTCGCGAGTATCCTTAGGTCCCGTCGGCGACGTTTTTGAACAAAATCAAAAGCCCGCTGTCTAAAATTCTGTGTTAAACAGCGCATCATGAGGAATGTTCTGGTTTGGATCTCAATAGAACTCTAGCATGGCATTGTTTGTAACAGGTCAAAAAATAAAAATAAAGTTGGAAGATCGAAAAAATTGATTGTTTGTCTAATCAATCGGTCAAAAAGTCGAATTTTCCGATGACAAGCATCTGCTATCTCATTGATTCAATAATGAAATGTATATAATATTCTTTCACTTCTTGAGGCATGTTTAAAGTTCCCAGGCTCATCCATATGGCATGGCTTGAGGTAAAGACCGCCTGCTTCCAAGGTTTGCATAGGTTGCGTCACGTGGCATCCTCGCGAGTATTAGTGCCAACATTTTGTCCAAAGAATGAAGCGGAAGAATAAACGGATACAATTATACAAATGCCCCATTGAGAAAAACTAAAAGCAGGGACGTCCAGGAAGCAACCAATTAATCAAACCTACATACACAGTTCACCTTCACCTGTAGAATGTTGTCCATTTTGGACTGAGCAGTAGGTACATACATATCTTTTCTCCAAAAATAGAGACAACACCTGTAATTTCAGATGTTCTTGGGGGTACCAAGGTGCTGTCAAGTAAAAGAGTACGGTACATGACATGTGGTATGGGGGTGGATGTTCAAAAACACATGTATCATACAGCCCTGACTGAAGAATGTTTTTGATGTATCTGTGGATGTATTTATTTCTTGTTAATCTTAACAGCAGCATGGGGTATATTTTCAACCAATTGGTTGAAAACACGGGAGTCCCTGATTTGCGGGGAATATTGCGTGTACACAAGGGCTAAGTGCTATTAGGAATTCGACCACAGGGCTGACAAGTGATTCCGAGATTACTCCTATATAACAAATAATAGACATTTCAGCCCAGAAGGCTGATTTGTAAATTGCATTACTCATCTTGAGCCGTGATAACTAATGGCATCTACAGTCGAATTACTAGTAATTTGCATGAAATGGTTTGCTGATGAATGCGCGCAGTTTATTGATTGTACCGTGCAATCTCATTACCAGGTTCGGATATCTACCACGGCTTCAAATAAAGAACAATATCCATAACATTTTCATTTTTGCTCATAAATAAGTGTGACTCAATTCGCACTTAAGCCAGTCAGGGATTCCAAGAAGAAAAAAAAGAGTTTAGAATTTTATTCCTCCCCAAAGAGAGGCGACGACTAAACGAGATTGCATTTTACGGATGATTTGTCGACTTGAACGCCCCAAAATCCTCCCAAAACGTACAGGAAAAGACCCGTGGGGTTATTCAGGGGCTAGGGAAAGATGGTTGGTTTGCTGAGATCGGGGCGGAGCAGAGGCACTAACCCGGATTTCCCGTGTCCCTCCCGGGTAAAATAGTTACGGTTTTAACCGGGATGGATGGATGGCTCCATGAAAGGTCGATTATTTTCAATAACGGTGTTGCTGCTCCAGCTCGACATGTCAGAAAGTACGGAGAAGATATACAAGTACTCTAAATGAAAATGTTGATGTCTCGGATTCAGCTGTCACCGACAGCTGGTGAAGAGAACACACCTCTATCACATGTCTACTGCATTGACCGTGGCATCTGTGTCTTAGAGCTTTTGTGAGAGGTTGAGATAAACGTTGGATATCTCCGTACAGGTTTTCGGGGCTTTTTTCTCAGACACAGCACGCTAGAGCCACTGAGGGAGGGACAATGCGTCGGGTGTCACGTACTTCCAGGAATACCTTTTCAAAGGATAATGTCAGACGAGAGAGGGCACGCACTGGACAACCAGCCCTCTACCTCAACAATGAATGCGAGGGGGAAAAGTTGCGGTGTAAAACACGAAATAGCGGTGGAGGGATGGATATTTACACCCAGAAGTAGGCTATTTACACCTGGCCAAGAACTGACTAATTTTTAATAAGTTTAATGCATACAACAGCTTTACATGCAAAATAACTAGTGGTTCAAATGTAGTTCTAAAAGTCAAGAAGAAACCCTGCATGATACATCTATTCAATTATCACCCTCTGATCTCACCCATCAATTTACTCTTCTGTGATCATCAGCGAATTGACTCTTTGGTATATATCTTGTATATTCTTACTAGAAAGAAATAGCTGATTTACTATTTCATCTCTTGTATCATCTTCATCAGTCAAAACCCCTCAAAATAACTGACTAATTTTGTTGAAAATAGATATTATAATAGAATTTATGAACCGTTTGATTTGGACAGTTTGATGATTATAGAGGAAATCCCAAAGTGACGGATTGCTTGTGTAGAAGAAAATGAGATTTAAGTACTATAGATACTGTAGATGAGGAGATAACGATGTCACTATCAATAACTACTCTCTCAGAGATCCTTAGGACTCTACGAGGATAAAGCTATAATATAGTGCGTTGTTATATTGGAAAGGATTCGGACAGAAGGATCAGTAGAATGTAGAGGCGAGATTATATCAGAATGACTCACTGGCCCCTAAAAAGTTGAGCCAGCTGCTCAGTACATCTAGGATCATAGATATATTAAATCTGATATGATGCTGAGGGCATCATACCGCCTTGATCCTGCGATGCCATGTCTTTGGGCAATTCCTTGTCCGACCTAGCGCTGGCACCTTAGCGCGGGTTTCTTACAATATATAATTTCATGAGAATGAGTGAAATGAGGGAGTGTGGTCATCGAATAGATGCAGGGTTTCTTCTTGACTTTTAGAACTACATTTGAACACTAGTTATTTTGCATGTAAAGCTGATGTATGCATTAGCATTAAACTTGTTAAAAATTAGTCAATTCTTGGCCAGGTGTAAATAGCCTACTTCTGGGTGTAAATATCCATCCCTGGTGGAGGAATGCTGGACACTGCAGATTTTAGGGAAATGCAGAGATTAGGGCAGGCAGGAATTCAAGCCAAAGCCATCGGTTGGCTGTTGGCAGTTGCCGGGATAGCTGCTCGACTGCATAATCACGCACACATGCCGCAGGTCTTGTGAGCGGGGAGTGCATCAAAGATACAGACAATGGCTACCATTGCTATCATGACCCTCAGCGGGTTCTGTCTTTGATGCGACACGTCTGTTTCCCGGCTGGAATTGGCGATGGCCGCTACTGATGTTGGTTGTCGTTTTTCTTCGGCCAGCAATAGATCTTTGGAACCTTGGAAGTCTGGGGGGTCACATGTAGTAGGAAAGAAGATAAACATCCGTGGATATTTTTAAAATTGCCTCTGTCAGTTAGTCAGTCAGACAGTCAGACGATTGCTCAGCTCAGCGGCGCCAGCAAGAACCTCATCTTGTCCGTATCAGGCAACCACCACGAAATTCGGCTGCGCCCAGCAAATCACACGGGCTGGCGCAGCATTGGACGCTGTCTTGGATGGCTATATTTTTATATTTTCTTCTGATATTATCTTAAGATGCCTAACCCCGGCTCTTCCATGGCCGCCAATTTATTTCATCCCCGCCTGCAGCTGCATGAGTTTCCTTGCATACATCGAACACGTTGGGCCCAGTCCCGTCCGTTCCCTTCCCGCCCAGCCGCAGTTCTTAACTTATATCTCCGCCTGGGAACCTTGTCAGTTGTAACAACTCACAAGACTTCCTCAAAACCAGCTTACAGGCACCTCCCGCTAGCTTCTCATGGCCCGGCTTCTTATTTGGCTGCCCAACCCACCCCCCAACCCATCCCCAGCCCGGCACTCGCGCCTTGATCGGTGACGGGCCGCCCCGAATGATAACTTGGCAAACATTATTCTCGACGATCCCTCTTCTGCAGCCAATGGAATGGAACTCCGATATGGATTTGCTTCTTTTGCCTCCCGTCTGCTGGTTTCCCCTTTCCCGCCTCCTTCGCTTGAAAGTTGACGGGAAGCTAGAGGAGCAAAGTAGAAAATCATTGACCGACACTTCAGCCGATAGCCGTGCAAGAAAAAAAAAGCATTAGCAATCCGAGAAATCGAGTGACCACAACATTCCCTGTGCTTGACATGGATCCATGACTGATGTCGCACCCCCAGACACCAGCCAGGGAGGCAGGCAGGTGGACTCTCAAGTTTATGCGGGCAAAGCATGCAGGCGCGGGGCATTGCATCGCATTGCGATCATGTGCTTGTTCATCTTCCCATTCGCGATTGTTGGGGGAAAAACAAATGTTTTTCACTTCAGGAAGAACCCGTTAAACATCTGTGACGACATGACATGATCGTAGAATGAGCGAATTAACCTACTTGCGCCACTTTCTTTCTCTTCCTTCTCCACAGAGCGCGAGCTTGCTGGAGGGCGAATATCCCGCTGAGATCGGAAGGTGTTTTATTTTTATATTCATATTTCTTTCGGTATGAACTAGCAACTGACGTGACAGCCATTGCGAGGCTACGATGACACCCCTCAATCCGGCTCTCTCTGTAGATATGAGCAACGGAGAGGATTCAGGCCTAAAGGATACAATCCTGATACCTGCCCGACAAGGTTTGATCGGCTTATCCAGTTCTTTCCCATGATCGCTTAGACAGCAGTGCAGAAATCAACTACTCCTGATAAACCCACTTGCATATGGCAACATACGTGGGAAGCAGCTCTATCCATGTTGGACCGCATTCCCAACTTTGGGTGGTATCGGTAAGGGAAAAACAGCAGCTACCATACCGTTTTGATAATACGGTACACCAGCGTCCGGAAATACGCAGACGATACCGAACAGAACGACCGAACGGCGCCGTACTCAAATCAACCCCTGCCAACCCACGTTTTGTTCGGGTCAATCGGGGCATCCTTGCAATCCGCACCCAGTGCGCTGGCGACGGCCAATCGAACGGGCGCCTTCCTGCTGCCGTCCCACCCCGGCCTGCACCTCTGCTAACCGGGCTCGGCGGCTGTCTTTCGCTGTCGTCGTCCATCGTCCACTGCTACTGCGTACTGCGTACTGTGTAGACCACAGGGCAGCGTGGAATCTGGAGTCCGGAGTCCTGAGTCCTGGAGTGGCAGCACAAGGTCCATCGGACCAGTCACATGGCGCATATGCAAGCGTTTTTGCTCCCTAGCTGACCTTCGTGACCAACTCTCTTTTTTCTTCCTAGTTCCTGCTCTCCCTTGTAGGCTGCTGGGTGGTCCCCATCCATCGCGGGCACAGGCCAATCCGGCGTTGCCTCTGGGCTGGCTAGTCGGTGCTAGACTGCGCCTGTCCGTCCCAGCAAACAGGCCAGGAAATGGGTAAACGTCGCCGCTAATGCAAGTTTGTCACCGCCTCCCTTGCGTAATCCATCCGACTATCTTTCACACATCTCCACTCGACACCAGTGAGAGCACGGAAATGCGAGACGAACTTGAAGTCAAGGAAGAAGGCTTGGTCCCAGCTGGTGGGTAACTCAGACATCGATTTGACTGGGCTCGGTGGGCTGCTCCCTGAAGTCGCACAACTCACAGGGACACGCAGGACATCTGGGCTTTGGATCCCAACTGGCCCATTTCCATTCGATCTTTGCTTTTCTTTTCTTTTTGCAATCCCTCAGCCCCCCCTCGCTACCCAACTCTGGTTCCACACAAACTTAAATCACACCTTATCCTTGTCTTCCCGCCTAGACCCGCATATGATTTTGGTCATGTGTTTGGAAAGCAGCCAATCCGAGCTCGCCATGACCATGCCACCAAGACATGGGATGGGGGATTGGCCATTCTTGGTTTCTCATTGTCCTGAACAATCAGATTTCAGGCGTGGCGGGCTTGTCATCGCTTCATCGTATGGCTGAGGAAGGAGCCCCAGCGATACAGGCCGAGAAAAGAAGAAGAGGGAAGTTATATCTCAGATGCACATCCCTATGAAGAAACTGTGGAAGTTCCTGGGACACATACGGACAACCGAGATTGATATCCGGAGCCACGACATTTGCATACAGAACAACAGAGTGACAGTTCGGAACATCTTCGGTCACGGAGTTTTAAGTACCCCGTATTTATCTATCCGGATGATGCAATGATGTCGCAGGAACATTATTATTACGACTGTTCTCTTCTCATCCACGACCAAGGGGAAATTATGGCTGATTCACCAGGAACAGAGCCTGTTGAGAGTGCGATGCACAAAGTACAACACTGTGCATCTGCTATACTGAGCACATTTACGATGAGGCCCATGCATTTCTTATTTTTAAACGGGCGGATGCATATCTCTTTACGAACCTGCACATCCTGGCTGCTCGTCAAAGCTTATTGTTATTATTGATTCTTGCAGATTTTATTCTCGCCGAAATGAATAAAAATGAATGATCCACATTTATCTCATAAAGCCACAAAAACGAGGCGACGGGGAGATAAAAATGCCTGCCCGATCTGTCACTTTCTCGACTTATGAACCTTACTTACTTCACTGATAGGACAGACGGCTATGATCCCAATAATAAAAAAAGAAAAAGAAAAAGAAAAGAGAGAGAAAGACTATGGTTATTAGCTGAATCTGCGCCACTGATATGAGCTCATCACCAGTTATCAATGAGATGAGCCATTGATCTCCGTACCGCTACTGGCTTCCGAGCTTTAGTTTCTGTCAGGTTCGCTCCTACAAATCTAGCCAATATCGCCGTCCAGTTCGCATCCCAATGTGAGATAGGATGTTTTACTTTTCGACTTCACTCTTTGGCCCTAGGCGCACATACATAGTGAACTCAAAAAAGTTAGTTAAATGCATTTGCGATAAACTGTATGTGGCTCCGTACACCACACATACCTGCACGGACGTGATTACCAGGCAGACCAGACCTTGCCTAATCCTCAATAGGGAACGCAATTATATCGAAATCTTCTGTTGCTCCGTATCGTGCATTTTCTTCAATAAAAATTGGAGGAGTATGTGATTGACAACACAACATCACTTGACTTTCCATAGCCCTGACACCAAGAATTTCTCATTCCCAACTGGATGATTGAAACGCATTGGCGTGGGCGGAAGAGGCGGAGAGGGGAAGCTGATCCCTTCTGGTAACTTCTCCATTATACAAAAAGTACTTGAGTGTACTTCTATTTGCTACAGTGATGTCTACTTAGGGCAGCTTGCAGAAGCACACCAATCCATCATTTGCACCTTGAGGGAAAAGGAGGGGCGTTCCTAATATTCCATCCCCTCCCAAACTACTGATCTGACGTACGTGTGTTCTGGATAATTGTGCCACGGCTACCCCAAGGTGCACATATCTGATGATTCAAAATGAGTAGGGAGACATATATATCCCCTCTTTTTTTTTTTATGCCGGTGTTATACGTTAGCCTGGGTACATTTTGCGTGCACTGTCTGTCTATATAGACAACGCGGCAGTTCTCAGCAAATATGTTATTCTGACTGAGACTTTTAACAGCGATTAAGGGCGATTGCTTCCAAGTCTGCCAGGCTAAGAGGATGGCATATGCAGTAGTGGTTACAGTGAATCATGTCTCTTGTCTGTTGTTTTCCCCTTCCTTTCCATTTGAGTTGTTGAACCAAATTATAATAATAATTATAGAGGGCAGAGTATGTATACTGTTACATATATGTCTCTGCATTTCAAACCCTCGCCAGAAGCTGCCTAAAGATTCACAGAGTTTATAACTATATATATATATATATATATATACAGCCCCATAGTATCCTGCGAGCAGATTTCTTTTCCAGATACATATGGTAGGGCTGAAGGAAACCCCCTCCGGGGGGGCCGGGGTGGAGAACGAATTTATGAAATCCCCTTCAGTGCTCTTTACGTGGAAGGAAATCAGAAACAAACATGCCATCGATAACCCCCAGCTGTCTATCTAGGATTTACATACTATACTATTGTTTATTGTTACGTGTAGAACACACTAACTGTAAGAAGCGCTCTGCTTTGCATTTTCGGGTCCTGAATAAATGTAATATATAACTGCATCACCAGCTCTATCCATACGATGGATGGAAACCCCCGCCCGCTCCCCTGGATGATACTTACTGTACTTTCTACAGAGCTAGAAATAGAACAGAACAGATATATAGATATGTATAAATATGTATAACCCTGCGTATGCAGGGAGGATCATCGTCCCAGCTTAACCATTTTACCGGCCACAGGTTGCGAGCGCGCTTTCAGGGACCCGTCCAGCGGGCCCATCCATTTTGTTCCAAGTTTGTCCAAAAAAAAAAAAAAAAAAAAATCAAATAAAATACAAGTAAAAAGTAAAAAGTAAAAAGGCAAAAAGCAAAAGCGAAAGAATAAAAATATAAAGAAATAAAAATAACTTAGGTAGAATTATTTATAACAGCTCTGCAAATTGGATATGTAATGTCTGGTCGGTAACTTAAATCTGCTCGCAAGACGGGCCCACTTAAGCTGGGGTTCCACCTCTCTCGGAGAAGAATTAAGTTGGAGGTTCTACCATCCTTACCAGTCGAGAGAGGAAGGGCTTGTTCCAACCAAATGGAGGCATGCAATTCATGCTCGAAGTTTCGTTCTGGGATGGACTAGAAAGGTGGGGAAACGGGAGACAAGGGACCAAGAGTCAAAAAATAAAGAGGAGCAGGACAAAGGAGTAGAAAGAGGGAAGTACAACGGGGCAAAGTCAAGTGGAGGCTCGGGGATACGAGCGAGCCCTCCCTTTCTTATGTTTGGTTATTAAAACAAAAAGGCATATTTTGTCCGCCTCCTGAGCGACCTACCTGAACGCAAGTTTGTAGCTGTTGCCGGTTGTGTATGCTTGGGAGACGCCCGAGCCTGCACTGTTTGTGAGGGTTATCTGCATCAATAGACGGTAGGCTTCAATAATGATAGGACAAAATCTAAAAATCTGCATTGAATGGATACACCATGATGTATGCTTCAATTTTTTGAACTTCGTAAGTTGTTGACTGGAGATGCAAGGACTTTCTCCACGGATTGGCTTCTTGCATGGGTCCCAATGATCGGGATAGGGTACCAGTAAATGCAAAGGCTTGGGTAGGAGATACGAGAGGAAAACACGACTAATAAGGCAAAATAAAACCATGCAGTCCTGCTGCATAGGCGATTTGTAGGGCAAGGTTGCTCCGCTAATACCAAAGGATCCAACACCTGAGTTACTCTTCTAAGTGCCATATTTGTTGCATTAACCAGGATCTAGACAGATGGGAGAGACCACCAGCATCTTTCAGCTTGTTACCTCTAACGACGTTACTACTCTGGTTCGTTGGCACCTGCGCCAGATTCACTATGGTCGGAGTCTCCATCGATATCATCGCCTGTATAATCTTCCCCTAAAGGAGGGTCAGGCATCACAACACTGTTTAGATATGTGACCTATCAGTAGTTATGCATGTTAGCCCCAAAAACTCTTGAATCGAGTGGATGAAAGTATGATGAGAAGGTTATATGAAATAATGGAAAGCATCAGCGAAGAATCGCTAGGTTGATGGGGCGCCCGGGTTGAGGACGCAGGAGTGCCCTAAGCTGGGTAACTTCCCGCACGAGGTCTGATTTGCGACTGTATTATTGAGAATTCGCGAGAACCAAACATTCAGGTGGAGTACAAAACAATTTTTCTAGTTGCCCAACCCTTGCCAGGTGATCGTTGGAGCCGGGGGCTTCTCTGGTTGAGTGTGGGCTCTCCACGAGACACTGAAGCCGTGGATTGGTGTAGTGGTGCCAATCAGGAGTCAAAAAGGAAAAGACCGCTCCAGGCTAAACGGGGGTGTGAGGAAGGAGGAGGAGTAATATTGTCTTACGAAAGGTTCCATGATTCCAACAATACGTGCGACCCGATCACGGGCTGTCGGGCCTAACAGGTCCTTGTCCTGAAGCTTCTTGCTCATAGTAAAGCTACGGAGCCGCAGAAGATCGATATTCTTGTTATCAGCATCGTAACCCTGGTCAACAAGGGAAGGTGTTAGTCTTGAATCTAAGAAGGCCGAAAATTTGGAATGGGCGGATGGTGTGGACAAAGGAAACAATAGCGTGAACTCTGAAATAATCAATAACTGGAGAAGGGAGTCAGGGGCTTCGGTAGAAGCGTAGATGTGGCAAATCGTAGTTAAGCCTTCTACGGCTAAGCGAAATGCCGCGGAGGGCCGGAACGCGCGGGATACTCCATCCCTAACTTTATTCCAGAGGTGCTTCAAAATAGCTGAATGGCCATCCACTTGGGCACTTCTGTTGAAAAATTATCAGGGGAGAAACATCATAGATATCCTTCTAGGTGCTAAGGCCCAGAGGTTCCGGAAACGACGGATCATCCCGTTGACAAGCCCGTCATTTAACAAACCTCTCTTCCATCAAAGATAGCCCGTGGATTAACATGGATATGAGGACGAGACAACAATGAGCCAACCAATGGTCCAAGAGTTGGGGATGAAGATCTGGGTCCATGAAAGGTCTTTTGATAAGGGAATTGCTGGGTATTTCAAATCCACTGTACAACTGTCACACCTCGTGGAAGAAGAGATCGGCAAGCCCAAGGGAATATTCTAGACCGCTGGTGACATAGACTCAAGCCTTGGATTGCGTTGGAAGTGACAGTTCAATGCACGCGGTTTTGAGGTCGGGTCATTGGAAAATAACGGTGTGATGAAGGGAAGTCGAGGAAGTGGACGGGTAAGATCCCACCTATATTCCACGCTGACTTTACATAGATGAGAATTTGTTTATCTTACTTTTGGTTTAGTTTTCAGCGCGCTCTCCTGGTTCTGACTGACGAATGCCAAAACGGCCTCCTTTTTAGTTTTCGGAATGCCGTTGAAAATCTCCTCTCTAACGTCCACTGCGTTCAACACGTTCTTGATTCGTAGTGAATTCTGGTCAATGTCTCGGCGAAGCAGGGCGAGCTTGTCAGCTTCTGGATGCCAGAGGCCCGAGCCTGATTCAGGTTATGGTCAGTGTAGGCCAGATTCGCATTTTTTTCTCGCTCGATTTGTCAAAGCAACAAATTCACTTTGCCAATATTCAAATATATGCACCACCAGATGGGAACGAGCCAGTTATCGCCAGGCACCCTCAACTAAATAAATACGGACAGCGCTATATATGATGGACAAAGTAAACCAAGTCCAATGGTTTAGCTCCCTGCTTGAGGATCGACTAATTTTGCCAGTAAGAGACATCACGCGAGGAGGCACACATGTCGTGCAACTTACCAATAAAACATCTACTAGGCTCTACATGCACGTAATATGCGGCGAAAGGGCCCTTGCGTCCTGTGCGAGACCTAAATACTTATCAGCTCTGCTCTTTGGCTGACTGCGCCGTCATTGAGATCAGTGTGGTTAAATGCGGTCAACTCGTAAAACGCATACCATGCTGCCGAGAAATGAGGCTTTGTAACGCGTTAGCGATATTCCAATTCTCTGAAACAATGTAACTGAGGCTTGAGTCGGAAGGATACTGAGTTCTGGCGGGACATACTTTGTACGGAGTGGGATCATTACTAAATCGAATGTCTCGATAGATACGGAACACCTACAAAACGACCCCAAGGGACATTGTTAGTTCTGTCGAGGCGGATGATGTCAACATGTTGCGTAATTACCAAATCTTTAGCAGGCAATTCTGGAATTGTGCTATCCTTCTCAATGATCTTCTCCGTCAGGCTTTCAACGAATGTGTCCCAGTCGCGTTTTGAGGTCCGAAAATCCGCATCATGCACTATTCCTGGTGAGCAAATAAACAATACCACATAAAACATTCGTTTGTACTTACTCTTCAGCCACTCACGCTGGTTATTTGCCTTCAAATCCTTGAGGAATAACATTGTATTCGGATGAATTGTATGATCCTCGTAGAGTGCATCACCCGCATCCCTAGGTTTGGGGAGCTTAATGAAAACTTCCTTCCCAGGTCCTAGACCGGTTTTCACACCCTCCCGCCATAACTCCTTTCCCTTTTCTGCTGGCTTAGCAGATGAACCGGCTTTTACCCTGGCAGCGCCCTGTGCGGTTGCTGCTGCTTTCTTCCGTCCGCTTGCCCAACCCCAACCACCGCGCCTTTTGGTAGGTTTAGATTCGGATTCGGATTCGAATTCATCTGTAGCTGATGGTACAGAAAGGGAGTCCTCGCCGCTCTCTTCGTAAACCGATGGTGTAGTAGAAGATATCCGTGAGAGTTCTGTGGTCTCCGCATCTAGGCTTCCCGGGGGTTGGTTCCTGAAGTATCTGCTCTTTTCCTCAGTCGATTTGGCGGGTTTCGTTTTGATTGAGTGTTTATCTTTAGCTGGTTTGTGTCGTTTTGACTTTCTGGTTGCTTCTGGGGTGGAAAACGAGTTGCCAGAGGCTCGTTTCATTTGTTGTTCGGCAGCCGCTGATCGGAGGTCGAGTCGGGAGGAACGTCTGGGCATATTGGCTGGAGATCTCGAGTTTCTGTGTGGATGGTTTCTACAATATAGTTAATAGAGCACACATAATAGTAAATATATGTCACAACGGATGGGTACGCGTATTAGTTCAAGGAGGAGGGTTTTCAAGCTATTTATTATCGTTTTGAAATGGTGAAATTCATTGAAGGCTAATTGGAAAAGCCATGATTCTCCAAAGAGACCGAAGGAGACAAAGCTTCAGCTAGTTAGCGCGAAACTAACTACGGAGGTCGGTTTCAAAAGTTTCGTTCAGCGAAGCTACTATCTACGCCACGGATATACTAGTTGAAATATCATAGATACCACTAATGAGAAGCAATTACCCCTCATTTTAAATAGCAGATAATCCCTCAGAGATTGATGAATCAAATTTATCTTCTCTTTTATTTCAATATGACTCTCAATACAGATATCTCAATCTGTGCTGTGATAGTGACTCTGAAGTCTTTTGATGATAAAACTACAAAAGAAATCAGCAATTTCACTCAGCTATCTATTCAAATCATCAATTGTATCTATAGAACTGCTCAAGATCATGACTTTAATCCAGATCTTCTCTATCTTTATATCTGTGATGACTGATTAAAAGATGCTCCTCACACTGAACAATCCACAAAACAGCAGTCAGCTCAAGAATATATCCTCATTAAAATACACTGTGATTGATATGAAAGAGAGAAATTCTGTGCTGATTGTAACAGACATACTTCAATTAACAATCTAGCACTATTCTAATACAGATTACAAATTGATTAAGAAAAGAAAGAGAAAAGAAATCAGAAGAAAAGATTGTATGAAGAGAATTTTTATAGAGAAAAATTCAGAATGAAAGAATATCAGAAATCACTTCACAGTGAAGTGCAGAGTGAAAGAACATTAAAAGATATATATAAAAATTGTTAGAAACTACACAAACACAGAATATGAGATGAAGAAATCATTGAAAGCTATATAAAAAAATTGTTAGAGACTGCATAAGTGTGGAATATGAAGTGAAAGAATATTAGAAGCTACATGAAAGAATCATTAGAGACTATACAAATATAAAACACAGAGTGAAAGAATGTTAAGAGCTATACAGAAGAATTGTTAAAAACTACATAAATATAGAATACAGAGTGAAAGAACATTGAGAATTATATAAAATCACAACAGTCAGAAACAAATGAATATAGAAAAAGAGTTGATTATATAAGTTAATTACTAACAGATACTAACTCATTACATTATCTCTTTCTACTGAGATGAATGAGAACTTGTAGATGTTGAGAGCAGCAGTTGTAATAGACACAATAGAGATATCTATATTAGAAAATAGCTATATGGCGATAGAAGAACACAGAACATATCAGAATTAATGAAGAGGAACATAGTGCACAGCATTATAGATGGCTGTAGTGTGTGGTGATCATCTATATAATACTCACTGATATCTGTAGATATTAAAAGATCAGTGATTAGCTTTGAATAATACAGATTGCTATCTTCTTAACATTCTACATGCATACTTCACACTACTTTTATAATTATATCTACAACCATCTCTTACAATTCTAATCACTCTAAACTTTATTTGAGTGGTCTGTTGTTACACATATCTACAATAAAGCACACAACATTAGTTAAAACACACAACATTAGTTAAAACACACAAGATGATCTCAATACATGCAAGATCTCTTGAAAATCAATCTGAATCCTCTATTGTCTTCAATGATCATAATGCACATTTGCAACAGTTGAATGATCAAATTCATGAACAAGAGCAGCAATTAGCTATTCTGTATACACAACAGTGACTCAATGAGTTGAAAGTGCAGATTCATGAAGATACTCTCATCAAGCTTCAATTAACTCAGAATATCACCACAGAACCACTGCAAAATCAATCTGTGAACAATACAGATGATGATAATGAAACATTACTGAGATTGAAGATTAAGAACTATTATCAAAGAAAAAATATATTAGAATTCAAGAACTATAAAGATCATATATTGACTCTCTTTACACATCATCATCAGTATTATCAAAAAAAAGAATACAAGATAAATGATGCTAAACTCTATCTTGACATCCACATTAAGCAGAAATGATTGAATTTTGTATCATTGTATGAGAGACATGAAGGAGCAACACTGTTGACTTTTAATGATATATTATCACATCTAGAAATACAAATTAATGATCCACAGAATCAGTGCTGATTGACAAGTCAAAAATTTCAAAATGCAAAACAATAAGAATGACAATCAATACATAATTTCTCTAAATATCTCAAAGACTGAGAATACTACTTACCCTCATATAGCAAGGAACAAAGAATGGATAACTTGTGTAGTAAGATGTTGAAGATATTATACACTGAACTCAATCATTGAAATCAAGAGCCTCAGAACTATGAAGAGTTGCTTTGAACTCTACAGACTCTTGAGAAAAATATATCAGAGCAATGATGTGCTATTCACAAAGAAAGACCTGCAATATTCATAGAGAATCAGCATCATTCTGATAAATCTAGCAACTGTCAGAACAAGAGGAAACAAGAGGAACAAACAGATTCAACTGAACAAATCAAGAAAGATAAATATAACTGAATGAAGAAGTATTCTCACTGTTATAAGAAGAGTCATATTGCAAATGATTGTTGAATGTTACATCTCAAAAAGTACAATCAAGTTCAACAAACAAAAAATCAGCAATCTCAATCATAGAAGCAGCTGCTGCATTGAGAATACAAATAATTAGACTGTGAGATAAACAATTATTGATGATGAATACATGAATGCTGACAGAAGTGGAATGGTCAATGACATGAATGCTAATGAATTCTGACACAGATGTGAACTTCATGTCCCACATCTGAGCATCAAAATATTTCTCAAAGACAGAAGATAAATCAAAAGTAGTGGAAGCAATTGATAATTATAAGATTAAATCATATAAACAACAAAGAGCTGCAATGAAGATTATTGATGACAAATATATTCTTCAAGAAGAATTCCACCATTTCAAAGAAGTTGATATTAGCAGATATGATATAATTTTGAGCATGCTGTGATTGAAAGCTGTGAACTCTGATATTGACTGAGTGTGAAGATGCTGAATCTATAGAAAAGCATCAAATATTAATCATATACATCTGAATACTGCTAAAGAATTCACAACACTAATTGATGATGGCAATATTATATTCACTGCTTTACCATTACAAGCTGCAAGTGCAGCAACTGAGTCAAATATCTCAGATGATTATAAAGATTATCTTGATGTATTCTGAGAAGACATATCTGACACAGAACACACATCTCACAATCATGTTATAGATCTCAAACCTGGCAAGAAACCTCTATATCAATCAATATATAATTTATCACCTCAAGAACTCTCTGTCCTCTGAGAATATATCAAAAAAGTATTAGAGAAGAATTGAATACATCTGTTCAAAAGTCCAGCAGACATATCAGTATTATTTGCATTCAAGAAAGATGAAACTCTGCATCTTTGCATGAATTATCAAAGATTGAATGAAATAACAGTCAAGAATCAATATCCACTGTTCTTGATAAGTGAAATACTTGATAGATTAGCAGATGCTAAAATATATACACAGCTGAACCTTAGAGACATGTATCATAGAATTCACATACAAGCAGAGGATGAATGAAAAACAGCATTTTGAATACAATATGAACATTTTGAATATCTAGTCTTATCTTTTGAACTAATCAATGTCTCTGCAATCTTTCAATCTTATATCAACAAAGCTCTCAGTGATCTTTTAGATGTATATTGTGTGGCTTATCTTGATAATATTGTAATCTATTCAAACACACTTGATGAACATGTCGTCCATGTTAAGAACATGCTGGAACAGTTAAGATGATGGAAACTATATATCAAACTTAGTAAGTGTACATTCCACACAACAGAAATTGGATTTTTGAGTTTTGTGATTACCACACAGAGCATTACTGTTGAGAAATGCTGTGTCAACACAATTCTAGATTGATCAGAATCATGAATTATAAATGAATTGCAAATATTTCTAGAATTTGTCAATTTCTATCATCAATTCATATACAAGTTCTCAATAATAACAGCATCTCTGACTGAATTGTTAAAAGATTATGAAACAAAAAGAGGGAAGAATAACACATCTGTTCAGTTAGACAAAAACTGCAAGCACATAATTTTGCAGTTAAAAGAATGCTTTACAAAAGCACTATTGTTGATCCACTTTGATCTGCAGTAAAAGCTCTGTATAGAAATGGATGGATCTGATGTTGCAATTGCTGCAGTAATATCACAATTAATGGATGATGATCACTGACACCCAATTGTGTTTTGGTCTAGAAAGCTCACAGAAACAGAAAGATGTTATCAAATATATGATCTAGAAATGTTGCTGATTGTAGAAGCTTTCAGACAATGATGTCACTACTTACATGATAGCAGACACTCAATAACTGTTTTATCTGATCATGTCAATCTCCAGCACTTCATGACAACAAAGCAGCTAAATGAGCATCAGATTCACTGAATGGAAATACTCTCAGTGTTCAATTTTGAAATAGAACACCATTCTGAGAAAAATAATTCTACAGATGCATCAAGTCATTGTTCAGATTTTGTAAAACACACAGCTCTTTTGACAGAGCTCTCTACTCTGCAAGAGAAGCTGTGTAAGAGGATCTTTAAATCACTAAAGACAAAAGAAAACACAAAGTTAGATC
The DNA here is from genome assembly GCA_017607445.1 of Histoplasma ohiense. Lineage (NCBI taxonomy): Eukaryota > Fungi > Ascomycota > Eurotiomycetes > Onygenales > Ajellomycetaceae > Histoplasma > Histoplasma ohiense. The sequence continues at coordinate 1,888,897 of JAEVHH010000006.1, read as the reverse complement.
AATGTGTCAAGATGATGTGAAAAGATCTGCAAGCTAATGAAAATTGTTGAGTGAAGAGATTCATAGTCATTGATGACAACAACCTCTGCAGGATAAAGAATGCATCTGTGGATGAGAACAAAGTCACAGACATTACAGAGTTAAATCTAGAGACTCTGATGTCACAGATTCTAGTCATCAAGATATTTAAGTCTGAGACAGTCTATTGCAAAGAGATAGCTGAATCTATCATTGAACTCTTATTGCAGATTCAGAATAGAGACATCAGCACATCTGAACTTTGTAGAAGACTAGAGATGAGTGATACTAGTGTAGATAATCATTCAATCTGAGCAGTAGATAAAGATGATCTGCTCAGAAAAGATGATAAAGTCTATATACTGCAAGACAAGACTATAAGACATGAAATAATGAAAATGAATCACAATGATTCTCAAGATGGCCATTTTGAACATGACAAAATCATTGAAGCAATCAAATGCAAGTACTTGTGACATGATATGAGCAATGAGATTGCAGAATATGTGAGAACTTGCAATGTTTGTCAATGTGTTAAGATACCACAGCACAAGCTGTATGGATTGCTACAATCACATTCAGTGTCAGATAAGAAATGGCATACAGTTAGCATGGACTTTATTGAAGATCTGTCAGATAATAAAAAGAAAAGTCAAATCTATAATGCTATTGTTGTATTTGTTGATTTATTCATCAAATGAGTCATAATTGTGTCCACATCTTCAGAGCTAGATGCAGAAGAACTTGTGGATATTATTGTATGAAGAATTGCAAAGAACTTTGACCTATCTGTGAATATTATTAGCAATTGAGATTCATTAATAAATAGCAAGTTTTGATTGATATTATGTTATCTGCTTCATATCTGACAAAAATTATTGACAGCATTCCACCTGCAAACTGATGGTCAGACAGAACAATTGAATCAGATGATTGAACATTATCTTCACATATATTGCAGCTATCAGCAAGATAATTGAATAGAATGGATTTCTCTGACACAATGAGCATATAACAACATCTTTCACACATCAATAAAAATGACACTATCTGAAGCAATGATCAGCCGACCAACTGAACTTCACATAGATGTGAAACCCCCAAGCATGAGTGTGTCAAAATCAGTGATGAAACAAGTAGAATAGATGAAGCAAGTGAAGAACAAAATCTGAGAATATCTGAAAGCTGTCAAAGCAGCTGAGAAAAAGTATTACAATCAGTGTTATATATCAAAAAGCTTTAAGATAGAGAACTGAGTAATGCTGTGTGCAAAAAACATATCCACCTTGCAATCCTCACTCAAACTAGATCATTAATTTTTGAATCTCTTTCAAATAATTGATATCTGTGGTACACAGATGTACAAACTGAAACTCACACTGCAATATAAAGAAATTCATTCTGTATTCCATATTTCCCTTCTCAAATCATATCACACACACGATGGACAAATTCTGCAAGCAGAATTGATAATTATAGATGTGCAAGAGAAATGGAAAGTTGAAGCTATATTAGACAAGTGTCAGTACCACAGTCAAACACAGTATCTTGTCAAATGGAAAGATTGTACAGATGCAGACAATTCTTGAGAATCCAAGGAAAATTTGATGAACAGTCAGAAGTACTTGAAACAGTTTAATAAAATCTATTAGAAGTCAGTCAGTAAACAAAAATAAAGAAGATGATGATGACTGCTGAATATACTTATTTCACTCAGAGATTAAAAAACAGATCTGCCTCAGCTTGATCAGTGTTATTTAAGAAATTGTCATCAAGACAAATCTGCTTATTATTCTGGATTTCCTCAACTGATGAAGCATGATGTTTCAACAATGACTTGGAAGCTGTGACTGATGATGTAATCACTGAAACCTCATCAATCATCATTTCAGCTGAAGTCTCAGAAGAACTGTCTCATTGAATCTCTCAGATCTTCACAGCAAAGAATCTAACTGCTGCAGTCACAGCACTCTGCAAAATATTAACATTTGAAGCATTCACATCAGCAACAATTAGATCCTCAGCAGCATTGATAATCATCTGAGTCAATTCAACAGCATCCACTGACATCTAATAGAAAGTTAATGTTATATACTGTAAAAACATTTGTTTTGAATAATAACTTATCAGAATGCAGATGTGCTTCATCACTGAGCAGTGTTTGCATTTTTTACATCAATTCTCAGCAGACTCACAATGATGATGAAGGGATGTTGTCAAATGTCAAATACAATGACAGCAATATGCTGTTGCATTTCTTTCTAACACTTCAATAAGATCATCCACTTCCTCATCTTCATCTACATTATTGATCAACTCAAATAATGTATCAAGATCTTGACCCAGTGAGGATGACATTGATGTAATAGCAGAATGTGAAAATGTGCTTTCTGAAACACTGCTATGATTGAATATCACACTCTGCTGTGACAACAGATCATCAGAGTTCATATAGAATTCTAGAACCCCATCTGCATTCTTATAGATCTGCACATCAAGTACAAACCTTGCAACAGCAGTTTGATACATAGCAAATCTCTTATCTGAAACTTCATCAAAGAGCAGTATCTCATGAAATTCATTGATCAAAGATTGATCAGTTTCATGAAAGCACTCAGACATCTATAACTCATTAGCACTCATAACAACTTCAGTTTAAGAAAACTTACAGCAGCACAACTTCTATTTGATATATGACAGACATGACAGCATGTCTGTTTATTGTTCACAAAGTAAGGATATACTGAGGGGTTCTGCAACCTCTCCAGACAACCCAAGCAAATGCTCTCAATGACAGACAGCATATCATTCTTTATAGACTCTGAACCAGCAATGGAAACAGCTGATTCTGACATTCTATCATAACTTTAATTAGTATCAAGGCCTTATTCAAAGGAGAAGGAAAAGCAAAAGCAACAAGAAAGAAAAACAGATATTGAAGATTGAAATCAATATTGCAATGTTGATCAAAGAGATTGCAGCAACATAAAATTCAATCCAAAATAAAAAATACAACCACACAACCAAAACTTCGAATTTTGCAATAAAAATTGCATAGAAGAATACAGTGTACTTTGTTTGATAAATTGATGTATTCTTTTTAAATAAAAAATCATTGATGATGATGGTGGTGATGATTTTCAATGAAGTGCAATTTTTGGTGTAGAAGTTAAAGAAAAGAGGTTCAGAAGTTGTGTCTAAATCATGATTGAACTGCAATGACATCAGAGATGGAAAAATGTTCTTCTGAAACAGCAACACTTTGAAATTAATCTCAACAATTAATTCAGCTCAATCCTGCAAACTCTATACAATATTAACCACACAGCACATGTTACAAACTTCACATATTGCAGTAAGAAGCTCTGAAGACCAGGCCTTTGAAGAAAGAAGATAATTGTAATAGACACAACAGAGATATCTATATTAGAAAATAGCTATATGACAATAGAAGAACACAGAACACACCAGAATTAATGAAGAGAGACATAGCACACAGCATTATAGACAGTCATAGCACATGATGGTCATCTATATAATGCTCACTGATATCCATAGATATTAGAAGATCAGTGATTAGCTTTGAATAATAGAGATTGCTACCTTCTTAACATTCTATATGCGTACTTCACACTACTCTCATAATTATATCTACAACCATCTCTTACAGCAGTGTTCTTTAAGACAGACACAGATTTTCAGATCAGATGATTGTATTCTATTTATTTGATAAAATATTCACAGCAGTGAGTCAGTGGCAGTTGATTCTATTGTCAAAGATTGTTTTGATTTCTCACTCAAGTTCATTGTCTTCTTCTATAATGACAGATAGCTGTCAATCAGAGATTCTCTGTGAGAGAAATGAATTCTCAGCCACAGATCAGAGCAGATTTGTATGAAAGACATTGTAAATATCAGATGAAATATCAAGTTAATAATTGTGTGTATCTAATACTTTCTTCACTGTATATTTGATGTGATGATAATTTAATATATATGAGAAGCAGTTTGTTCTTATATTCTTGAGATTCAGTCAGATTTTGTTTTTTATATAATATTGAATTGCAGAACTTCTTCTGATGTTCATTTAATTCTTATAATTTTACTGAATACTAATTATTGAAGCTTCTGCTTATTTACAGATTTTCTTCAACTTACTTATGATATTCTCTGTTATCTGTATGAGACTGCAGATGTATGTGGTTTCTCAGAAAGTCTCAGAGAAGTTCAGAATCTCTAAGTTGTATTTATATAAAAGAAAGAATAAGCTTACATCTGTTGTAATGAAATCTCAATTATTAATTATAATCTCAGTGTGTGACAGCAGATTGCTTCAGTTGTTTTATATATAATTGCAGAACTTACAGAGAATGTTCTTTATCATTTATATCATTCTTGTAATAGGCGCAACGGAGATGTCTATATTAGAAAATAGCTATGTGGCGATAGAAGAACACAGAACATGCCAGAATTAATGAGGAGGGACATAGTGCATGGCACTATAGACAGCTGTAGTGCATGGTGGTCGCCTATATAATGCTTGCTGATATCCATAGATATTAGAAGATCAGCAATTAGCTTTGAATAATAGAGATTGCTATCTTCTTAACATTCTACATATGTACTTCACACTACTCTCATAATTATATCTACAATCATCTCTTACAATTCTAATCACTCTAAACTTTATTTGAGTGGTCTGTTGTTACGTGTGATGGGTTAGCATCTGTTAGTAATTAACTTACGCAATCAACTCCCCTTCTGCACCCGCTTGTTTCTGGCTGTTGTGATCTTGTGTAACTCTTGATGTTCTTCTGCTCTGTGCTTCACACTTGTGTAGTTTCTAATGATTCTTCTGTGTAGCTTTTAACATTCTTCCACTCTGTGCTCTGCACTTATATAGTCTCTAATAATTCTTCTGTGTAGCTTCTTACATTCTTCTGCTCTGTGTTCTGTGCTCATATAGTCTCTAACAATTCTTCTGTGTAGCTCTCAATGATTCTCCTGCCCCACATTCTGTGCTTGTGTAGCTTCTAATGATTCTTACATATATCTCTTAATATTCTTCTGCTCTGCACTCCACTGTGGAGTGGCTTCTGATATTCTTTCACTCTGAATTTTTCTCTATAAGAACTCTCTTTGTATGATCTTTTCTTCTGATTTCTTTTCTCTTTCTTTCTTAATCAATTTGTAATCTGTAATTAGAATAGTATCAAATTGTTAATTGAAGTACATCTGTTACATTACAAATTGATTCTTCTGCATTTAAGATCTGAGTGTCTTGTTATTAGTTTTTATGTCTGAGTGTGTTGTTATCAGTTCTTATATCTGAGTGTGTTGTTTACAGATCTGAGTGTCTAGTCATTACAAGAGATCTCTTGTGAGCTCAAGTGTCTCTATTGTTAGTTATATAGACTGTTGTATCTAAGCATTTGAAACACAATTGACTGTGTTCTACAAGGTCTGAGTGTCTATGAACTGTAATGCTGCAAATAATGTTCACAAAGAAGCTTGATCAAGCTTAGTGCTGCAACACTGTGAATAGTGTCTGTGAGAGAACTGAGTGCCTACAAGTATTTCTTTTTTTTTTTTTATTATTACATGTCTCTAGATATTGAAATGAACTACAAACAATTCTACAAACACCCACTGCATCTGAATGTGATGGATGACAACTTAGATCTACAAAGTATCCTTCAGCAGCAAGTGCTACAGATGGCTGAATTGCAATGACAATTTGCTGAAATGAGCACTTCTGTGTTCACTGTTCCTTCTACACCCACATCTCACAAAAAGCCCTCAAGAGAGAAGCTTTCAATCCTCAACAAATATAAGAAAGACCTAGCACTCTACCTTGTGTGAAAGTCAAAAGTGAATATCAAATTGAACATCAATGGACAAGCAATAGACTCACTATCCAATCAAGTGTGGTATATTCATAGCAGATTGAATGGCAATGTGTTAGCAAAATTTCAACTCTGAATGAGCTATTGTCAGAATCATCAGTGTACATCAGAGCTAGTCTTTCAACAACTCAACTCCCTCTTTCTCAATTCTACACTTCAAGTCAAGATGTTAGACTGATTTAATCAAACTTGTCAGATGAATGTTGTGTTGACAACTTATTTTTCTGAATTCAATCACAAGCTCTTAGAAGCAGATGGACAAAACTGAAACAACACTATCAAGATCAACATATTGTTCAAGAACTTGAACTTTCAGTTGCATAACTGAAGTGTAGAGTATCTGAAGCTCTCAATATACAGCAAATTCTGCACTGATCTTCATCTGTTGAACAATGATCTGTCTCAGTTCTGCACACTTCAAAATTGCAGAGAATTTCACTGAATAAATGTGTACACTCTGAACTGCTCTACAGCACTCCCCACCTCTGAATCAGAATCAATGAACTGAGTCTCACATATGAACACAAATTATCTGAGGGTCTCTAACATTTCAGAGAAGAACACTGCTGATTGAATTGCCAGAGAAATCTGTATACACTGCAACAAGTCAGAGCACTTTGCAAATCAATGTTCAAATGCAATCATTTCAAGTAAACCTCTCATACATGTGAACACTGTGTTGCCTGTGGATAGACAAGAACAGAGAAAAGACAAGCTCTTGCTCTAAAACACAGACAAGAGCTCAAGGAGCAGAAAGCTAGCTGAAGATTTGAGCAGAAGATGCAAGCAGACACAATCATAATCTCTGTCATTGTAAATAGCTTAGTCAATATACAAGCAATGATAGACAGTGGTTTTCTTCACTACACTCTTATAGACACTCAGCTGGTTGAGAAGCATAAGCTCCAGCATATTCTCTTTTTCAAACTGTGTAAACTCAATGGATTTGACAGCCTCAGAGAATCTGCCTTCTACAACATGGTAAGATTTAATATCAATATAGAAGAATATGAGAAAAAGAATGTATACACATATAAAATACAAGATCTTGAGTATGATCTAATACTCAGTCTATCATAACTCACAGAATTTGGAATCTTGTTGGACACACACAACTGCTGTCTTATTTTCCCAGAAGGCAACTGTGTTTACAAGAAGGATGTTGATAGAACTGCTGATCTCACCCAGATATCAGCAGAAGCATACAAACTACTAACTCATCAAGTGTATGAGAAGAAGAACATCCAAGTGTTCACTGCTAGTATGATGAATATTAAGAAAGTATTAGAAAAGTTAGAATCTAAAGATCTCAAGAAATCACACAAGAAACTATCTGAATTGTATGAAGACTTTGCAGATGTGTTCAATGAGAAAGAAGCTGAAAAGCTTCCCTCTCACTGAGAATCTGATATAGATCATACAATCAAGCTTATTAAGAAAGATGATAAGAATCTGCAACTGCTCTGAGATTCTCTCTACAGCATGTCACATGACAAGCTTCTTGTTCTATAAAAAACACTCAATGAATTACTAGACAAAGACTTCATTTATATTAGCAACTCACTCACTGCAGCATCTGTACTGTTTGTGAAGAAATCAGAAGATGGCTTATGATTCTGTGTTGATTATTGAGAACTCAACAAGATTATACAGAAGGACTGATACCCTCTCCCACTCATCAATGAAATACTTGAACAGATAGAAAAAACAAAATGATTTATGAAACTTGACATCTCTGTGGCCTTCTACAAGATAAGGATTAATGAAGGTGATGAATGACTAACTGTCTTTCATATGTGTTACAGATTATATGAATGGACAGTGACCCTCTTTGGATTAGTGAACACTTCAAGTACATTTCAGAAATACATTAACTGGGCTCTATAAGACCTGCTTGATGAGATTGCCTCAGCATACATGGACAATATCTTGATCTTCACCAATGAATTGCTTACTGAGTATTGTAAGCACATATGACAAGTTCTTGACCATCTACAAAAAGCTGAACTGCAAGTGGACATTGACAAATGCAACTTTGAGATCAAGTCTACAATCTATCTAGAATTCATCATTGAAGCTGAAAAAGGTGTATGTATGAATTCTAAGAAGATGGAAGCAATCCTCAACTGAGAGACATCAGTCTCAGTAAAAGAGACTAGAAGCTTTCTAGAGTTTGTCAACTTCTACTGAAGATTTATCAAGAACTTCTTCAATATCATACAATCACTAACAGATCTGATCTGAAAAGATGCTGTATTTCAATGAACTGACAAAGCAGACACAGCATTCAAAAAGCTGAAGTGTATGTTCACAAGCACTTCAATGCTGCAATCATTCAATTCAGATAAGCATATGATTCTTGAAACAGACATCTCAGATTACATAGTAAATGGAGCACTGATGCAATATGACAACAAAGATGTTCTACAATTTTGTGTCTTCATCTTGAAAAAGATGTCATCTGCTGAATGCAACTATGAGATCTATGACAAGGAGCTTCTAGTGATTATACAATGCCTTGAAGAATGAGAATCTGAACTCATGAGTGTCAAGAGATTCAAGATTGTTACTGATCATAAGAATCTAGAGTACTTCACAATCACTCATAAGCTCACTGAGAGATATATGCATTGATTATTGTTCCTTAGCTGTTTTTCATTCACAATTCATTATTAATCTGAAGTAGAGAACACCCTTGCAGATGCTCTGTTCTGTCAAGAACAAGATATACCATCTGATGACTTGAATGACAGATGAAAACATCAAGAGCATTGATTAATTGACTCTGCAATTATAGAAAGTCCTACACAATCAGATGAACTCTGTGTATATATCAATCAGTTCCAAGCTCAAGAATTCTTGCTTGAAGAACAATGAAGACTAGCAGCAGAGACAGATGAATTCTGACAACAAGTCACTGAAGCTGTACAAAGCAAAGCATCTCAATTCTCTGCAGATGTATACTCAAGAATGAATATCTCAGCATGTTTGATCAACAATGACAACTGCTTACACTTTCAAGATAGATGATGAGTCTCTGATTCAGAATCTCTATGAACACAGATTATGCAAGAAATTCATGACTTGTCAATGATCAGATATTCAGAATGTGAAATCATATACAACATCATCATCTGAGAATTCTACTGATCAGATATGTTGAAAGACATACATCAATTTATACACAACTGTGATCACTGTGGCTCAGTGACAGTATGATGTGAATACTGAAAAGAAATGCTGAAGCTCTTATCTGTCTCTGACTGAATTTGATGTGATATAGCTATCAATTTTGCAGTTTTCTTATCTGAAAGCAGAGGTTCTATGAACATTCTAGTCATTGTTGACTGACTCAGCAAGGGTGTAATACTACAGCTCTGTGACAAGATGAACACTGAAGTAGTTGCAGATGTCTTTGTCAGAAGTCTGTTCTATTGTATGCACAGTCTGCCTTCATTCATTGTGTCAGATAGAGACAGTCAATTCATCAGCACACTCTGAGCCTGTGTATGCCAATTATTAAGAATCAAATGAAAGTTATCAACAGCATATCATCCAGAGACTGATGAAGCTACTGAGAGAATGATACAAATGATAAAGAATATCCTCTGTAAGTTCTGCAATTACATGCAAGACAACTGAAGCAATCTGCTGCCACACACTGAGATTGCAATTAACAGTTGAGATTCTGCTACAACAGATATAAGCTCATTCTTTCTTCTACACAGATACAACTTAGAGATTCTGAACTTTTCTGAGACTCTCTGAGAAACTGTGTACATCTGCAGCTTCATACAGACAGCAGAGAACATTGTGAGCAAGCTGAAGAAAGCTCATGAATGAGCAGAAGCTTCAATGATCAGTACTCAGCAAGATTATGAGAATCAAGCAAACATCAGAAGAAGTCCTGCAATTCAATATCATATAGAAGACAAAGTCTGACTGAATCTCAAGAACATAAGAATGGACCATCTCTTGTGTATGCTAGATTATCATCACATCAAGTATATGGTGAAGGAAGTGCTAGACATACACAATTATCAACTCAACACTCTGTCTGACATTCACAATGTCTTTCATACAAACCTGCTCCAACCTGCAGCTGAGAATCCATTCCCCTCACAGAGAATCTCTGATTGACAGCCATCTGTCATTGTAGAAGAAGACAACAAACTCAAGTGGGAAATCAAAACAATTCTTGACAATAGAACCAATCACCATCACTGCAAATATCTCATCAAATGAATAGAATATGATTGTCTGACCTGAGAATCTGTGTTCATCTTGGAGGACACTGCTGCTCTCAACATCTATGAGTTCTCACTCACTCTGGTAGAGGGGGATAATGTGACAGATTAGCACTCATTAGTAATTAACTTATGCAATCAACTCCTCTTCTGCATCTGTTTGTTTCTGGCTGTTGTGATCTCATGTAACCCTCAATGTTCTTTCATTCTGTGCTCTGTGTTTGTATAGTTTCTAATGATTTTTCTGTGTAGCTCTTAATGTTCTTCTGCTCTGTACTCTGCATTCATATAGTCTCTAATGATTCTTCTGTGTAGCTTCTTATGTTCTTCCACTCTGTGTTCTGCACTTATGTAGTCTCTAACAATTCTTCTGTGTAGCTCTCAATGATTTCTCTGTCTCACATTTCACACTCATGTAGCTTCTAATGATTCTTACATGTACCTCTTAATGTTCTTCTGCTCCACACTCCACTGTGGAGTGGCTTCTGATATTCTTTCACTCTGAACTTTCCTCTATAAGAACCCTCTTCATACAACCTTTTCTTCTGATTTCTTTTCTCTTTCTTCCTTAATCAATTCGTAATCTGTAATTAGGATAGTACCAAATCGTTAATCGAAGTACGCCCGTTACATTACGCACATCTACAATAAAGCATGCAATGTTAGTTAAAACACACAACATTAGTTAAAACATGCAAGATGATCTCAACACACACAAGATTTCTTGAAAATCAATCTGAATCCTCTATCATCTCTGATGATCACAATGCATGTTTGCAACAGTTGAACAATCAAATCTGTGAACAAAAGCAGCAATTAGCTATTCTGCATGCACAACAGCAGCTCAACAAGTTAGAAGCACAGATTTGTGGAGATACTCTCATTGAGTCTCAATTAACTCAGAATATCACCACAGAACCACTGCAAAATCAATCTGCAAACAATATGAACAATGATAATGAAACACCACCAAGATTAGAGATTAAGAACTATTATTGAGAAAAAAATATGTTAGAATTCAAGAACTATAAAGATCACATATTGACTCTCTTTACATATCATCACTGATATTATTGAAAGAAGGAACACAAGATAAATGATGCTAAACTCTATCTTGACACCCATATTAAGCAGAAATGGTTGAATTTTGTATCATTGTATGAGAGATGTGGAGGAGCAACACTGTTGACTTTTGATGATATGCTATCACATCTAGAAATGCAAATTAACAATCCACAGAACCAACACTGATTGATGAGTCAAAAGTTTCAAGATACAAAGCAATAAGAATGACAATCAATACATGATTTCTCTAAATATCTCAAAGACTGAGAGTACTACTTACTCTCATATAGCAAAGAACAAAGAATGGATAACTTGTGTAGTAAAGCATTGAAGATATTACACACAGAACTCAACTGTTAAAATCAAGAGCCTCAGAACTACAAAGAATTGCTTCAAACTCTACAGACTCTCAAGGAAAATATGTCAGAGTGACAGCATGCTATTCACAAAGAAAGATCTGTGATATTCATAGAGAATCAGCATCATTCTGATAAATCTAGCAATCATTGAAACAAGAGGAAATGAGAGAAACAAATGGATTCAACTGAACAAATCAAAAAAGATAAATATAACTGGATGAAGAAATGTTCTCACTGTCATAAAAAGAGTCATATTGCAAACAATTGTTGGATGTTACACTCTGAAAAGTGCAATCAAGTTTGATAAGCAAAAAATCAACAATCTCAATTGTAGAAGCAGCTGCTGCATTGGGAATACAAACAACTAGACTGTGAGATAAATGATTATTGATGATGAATATATGGATGCTGACAGAAGTGGAATGATTGATGATGTGGATGCTAGTGAATTCTGACACAGATGTGAACTTCATATCCCACATCTGAGCATCAAAATATTTCTCAAAGACAGAAGATAAATCAAAAGTAGTGGAAGCAGTTGATAATCATAAGATTAAATCATATGAACAACAAAGAGCTGCAATGAAGATTATCAATGACAAACATGTTCTTCAAGAAGGATTCCATCATTTCAAAGAAGCTGACATTAGCAGATATGATGTAATTTTAGATATGCTGTGGTTGAAAGCTGCAAACCCTGATATCAATTGAATGTGAAGATGCTGAATCTATAGAAAAGCATCAAATATTAATCACATACATCTGAATACTGCTAAAGAATTCACAACACTAATTGATGATGGCAATATTATATTCACTGCTTTATCATTATGAGCTGTGAGTGCAGCAACTGAGTCAAATATCTCAGATGATTATAAAGATTATCTTGATGTATTTCAAGAAGATATATCTGACACAGAATATACACCTCATGATCATGCTATAGATTTCAAACCTGGCAAGGAACTCTCATATCAATCAATATATAACTTATCATCTCAAGAACTCTCTGTCCTCTGAGAATATATTGAAAAGACATTAGAGAAGAATTGAATACATTCATTCAAAAGCCCAGTCAGTGTGTCAGTATTATTTGCATTCAAGAAAGATGGAACCCTGCATCTTTGTATGAACTATTGAGAATTGAATGAAATAACAGTCAAGAATTGATACCCACTGCCCTTAATAAGTGAAATACTTGATAGATTAGCAGATGCTAAAATATATACACAGCTGAACCTTAGAGACATGTATCATAGAATTTGCATATGAGCAAGAAATGAATGAAAAACAGCATTTCAAACACAATATAAATACTTTGAATATCTAGTCTTATCTTTTGAGCTAATCAATGTCTCTGCAATCTTTCAATCTTATATCAACAAAGCCCTCAGCAATCTTTTAGACATATATTGTGTGGCTTACCTTGATGATATTGTAATCTATTCAAACACACTTGATGAACATGTCGTCCATGTTAAGAACATGCTGGAACAGTTAAGGTGATGAAGACTATATGCCAAACTTAGTAAGTGTACATTCCACACAACAGAAATTGGATTTTTGGGTTTTGTGGTTACCACACAGAGTATTACTGTTGAGAAACACTGTATCAACACAATTCTAGATTGATCAGAATCACAAACTATAAACAAATTGCAAATATTTCTAGAATTCATCAATTTCTATCATCAATTCATATACAAGTTCTCAATAATAACAGCGCCTCTGACTGAATTGTTAAAAGATTATGAAATGAAAAGGAGGAAGAATAACACACCTGTTCAGTTAGATGAAAACTGCAAGCACACAATTTTGCAGTTAAAAGAATGCTTTACAAAAGCATCATTGTTGATCCACTTTGATCCACAGTGAAAACTCTGTATAGAAACAGATGAATCTGATATTGCAATCACTGCAGTAATATCACAATTAATGAATGATGATCACTGACACTCAATTGCATTTTGATTTAGAAAGCTCACAGAAACAGAAAGATGTTATCAAATATATAATCTAGAAATGTTGCTGATTGTAGAAGCTTTCAGACAATGATGTCACTATTTACATAATAGCAGACATTCAATAACTGTTTTATCTGACCATGTCAATCTCCAGCATTTCATGATAATGAAGCAGCTAAATGAGTGTCAGATTCACTGAATGAAAATGCTCTCAGCATTTGATTTTGAAATAGAGCACTGTTCTGAGAAAAATAATCCCACAGATGCATCAAGTCATTGCTCAGATTTTGTAAAACACACAGCTCTTTTGATGAGACTCTTTACTCTGCAAGAGAAGCTGTGTAAGAAGATCTTTAAATCATTAAAGATAAAAGAAAACACAAAGTTAGATCAATGTGTCAAGATAATGTGAAAAGATCTGCAAGCTAATGAAAATTGTTGAGTGAAGAAGTCTGTAGTCATCAATGATAACAATCTCTGCAGAATAAAGAACACATCTGTGAATGAGAATGAGATTGCAGATGTTACAGAGTTAAATCTAGAGACTCTGATGCTATAAATTCTAATCATCAAAATATTTGAGTCTGAGACAGTCTATTGTGAAGAGGTAGCTGAATCTATCATTGAACTCTTACTGCAGATTCGGAATAGAGACACCAACACATCTGAACTTTGCAGAAGATTAGAGATGAATGATACTAGTGTAGATAATTATTCAATCTGAGCAGTAGATAAAGATAATCTGCTCAGAAAAGATAATAAAGTCTATATACTGTAAGACAAGACTGTAAGATATGAAATAATGAAAATGAATCACAATGATCTTCAAGGTGATCATTTTGGACATGACAAAATCATTGAAGTGATCAAATACAAGTACTTGTGGCATGGTATGAGTGATGAGATTGCAGAATATGTGAGAACTTGCAATGTTTATCAACATATCAAGATACCACAGCACAAGCCATATGAGTTGCTACAACCACATTCAGTGTCAGATAAGAAATGACATACAATTAACATGAACTTTATTGAAGACCTGTCAGATAATAAAAAGGGAAGTCAAATCTAGAATGCTATTGTTGTATTTGTTGATTTATTCATCAAATGAGTCATAATTGTGCCCACATCTTCAGAGCTAGATGCAGAAGAACTCACAGATATTATTGTATGAAGAATTGTGAAGAACTTTGATCTATCTGTGAACATTATTAGTGATCAAGATTCATTAATAAATAGTAAGTTTTGATTGACATTGTGTTATCTGCTTCATATCTGATGAAAATTATCAACAGCATTCCACCTGCAAACCGATGGCCAGACAGAATGATTGAATCAGGTGATTGAACATTATCTTTGCATATATTGCAGCTATCAGCAAGATAATTGAATAGAATGGATTCCTCTGACACAATGAGCATATAACAATGCCTTCCACACATTGATAAAAATGATATCATCTGAAGCAATGATCGGCCGACCAACTGAACTTCGCATAGATGTGGAACCCCCAAGCACAGATGCATCAAAATCAGTGATGAAACAAGTGGAACAGATGAAGCAAGTGGAGAACAAGATCTGAGAATATCTGAAAGCTGTCAAAGCAGCTGAGAAAAAGTATTACAATCAGTGTCATATATCAAAAAGCTTTAAGATAGAGGACTGAGTAATGCTGCATGCAAAAAATATATTCACCTTGCAACTCTCACTCAAACTAGATCATCAATTTTTGAATCTCTTTCAAATAATTGATATTTGTGATATGCAGATGTACAAACTGAAACTTATGCTGCAATATAAAGAAATTCATTCTGTATTCCATGTTTCTCTTCTTGAACCTTATCACACATGCAATGGACAAATCCTGCAAGCAGAACTGATAATTATAGACATGCAAGAGAAATGAAAAGTTGAAGCTATATTAGACAAGTGTCAATACTGTGGTCAAACACAATATCTTGTCAAATGAAAAGATTGTACAGACACAGATAATTCTTGAGAATCTGAGGAAAACTTGATGAACAGTCAGAAGTACTTGAAACAGTTTAATAAAATCTATCAGAAGTCAGTCAGTAAATGAAAATGAAGAAAATGATGATAACTGCTGAATATACTTATTCCACTCAGAGATTAAAAAACAGATCTGCCTCAGCTTGATCAGTATCATTTGAGAAATTGTCATCAAGACAAACCTGCTTATTATCTCAGATTTCCTCAACTGATGAAGTATGATATTTCAATGATAACTTGAGAGCTGCAATCAGCAATGTAATCATCAGAATCTCATCAATCACTGTTTCAGCTGAAGCCTCAGAAGAATCATCTCATTGAATCTCTCAGATCTTCACAGCAAAAAATCTAATCATCACAGTCACAGTGCTCTGCAAAATGTTAACATTCAAAGTATCTGCATCAGCAATAATTAGATTCTCAGCAGTGTTGATAACTGTCTGAGTCAATTCAATGACATCTGCTGACATCTAATAGAAAGTTAATATTATATACTGTAAAAACATCTGTTTTGAATAATAACTTACTGGAATGCAGATGTGCTTTGTCACCAAGCAGTGCTTGCATTTTTTGTATCAACTCTCAGCAGACTCACAATGATGATGAGAGGATGTTGTCAAATATCAAATACAACAACAGTAATATGCTGCTGCATTTCTTTCTAATACTTCAATGAAATCATCCACTTCCTCATCTTCATCTACATTATTGATCAACTCAAATAACATACCAAGATCTTGACCCAGTGAGGATGACACTGATGTAATAGCAGAATGCAAAAACACACTTTCTGAAACACTGCTATAATCAAATATCACATTCTGCTGTGACAACAGATTATCAGAGTTCATATAGAATTCTAGAACTTCATCTGCATTCTTGTAGATCTACACATCAAGTACAAACCTCACAATGACAGTTTGATATGTGGCAAATCTCTCATCCAGAACTTTGTCAGAGAGCAGCATCTCATGAAATTCATTGATCAAAGATTGACTGATTTTGTGAAAGCACTCAGACATCTATAATCTGTTAGTACTCAAAACAATCTCAGTTTAAGAAAACTTACAGCAGCACAACTTCTATTTGATATATGACAGATGTGACAGCATGTTTGTCCATCATTTACAAAGCAAAGATATACTGAAGGATTCTGCAATCTCTTCAGACAACTCAAGCAAATGCTCTCAATGGCAGACAGCATATCACTCTTTATAGACTCTGAACCAGCAACAGAAACAGCTGGTTCTGACATTCTATCATAACTTTAATCAGTATCAAGACCTTGTTCAAAGAAGAAGAAGAAGCAAAAGTAATAAGAAAGAAAAACAGATGTTGAAGATTGAAATCAATATTGCAATGTTGATCAAAGAAATTGCAACAACACAAAACTCAACTCAAAATGAAAAACACAATCACACAATCAAAACTTTGAATTTTGCAATAAAAATTGCATAGAAGAATACAGCATACTTTGTTTGATAAATTGATATATTCTTTTAAATAAAAAATTGTTGATGGTGATGATGGTGATGATTTTTGTTAGGGTATGATTTTTTGATGTAAAAGTCAAAGAAAAGAGGTTCAGAAGTTGTGTCTAAATCATGATTGAACTGCAATGACACTGAAGATGGAAAAACATTCTTCTGAAACAGTAACACTTTGAAATTAATCTCAACAATTAATTCAGCTCAATCCTGCGAATTTCATACAATATCAACCACACAGCACATATTACAAACTTCACACATCACAGTAAGAAGCCCTGAGAACCAGGCCTTTGAAGAAGAGAGATAATTGTAATAGATGCAATGAAGATGTCTATAATAGAAAATAGCTATATGGTGATAGAAGAACACAGAACACACCAGAATTAATGAGAAGAGATATAGCACACAGCATCATAGACAGTTGTAGCACATGATGATCATCTATATAATGCTCACTGATATCTGTAGATATTAGAAGATCAGTGATTAGCTTTGAATAATAGAGATTGCTACCTTCTTAACATTCTATATGCGTACTTCACACTACTCTCATAATTATACCTACAATCATCTCTTACAATTCTCTCAATAGCTTCATCAGTCTCTGAGTGATACACTGTTGATAACTTTCATTCAATTCTTAATAATTGACATATACAGACTCAGAGTGTGCTGATAAATTGACTGTCTCTATCTGATATAATAAATGAAGATAGACTGTGTATATAATAGAACAGACTTCTGATAAAGACATCTGCAACTATTTCAGCATTCATCTTATCACAGAGCTGTAGTATTACACTCTTACTGAGTCAGTTGACAATGACTAAAATATTTATAGAATCTTCACTTTTGAATAAGAAAACTGCAAAATTGATAGCTATATTGCATCAAATTCAATCAGAGACAGATAGAGACTTCAGTATCTCTTTTCAGCATTTATATTATACTGTCATTGAGCTGCAGTAATCACAGTTGTATACAAACTGATGTATATCTTTTGATATATCTGATCAGTAGAATTCTCAGATAACAATGTTGTATATAATTTCATATTCTGAGTGTTCAATTATTGATGAGTCATAAATTTCTTATATAATCTGTGTTTATAGAAGTTCTGAATCAGAGACTCATCATCTATTTCAAAAGTGTAAACAGTTGTCATTATCAATTAAACATGCTGAGATATCTGTTTTTGAGTATATATCTGCAGAGAATTGAGATGTTTTACTTTGTATAACTTCAGCAGTTTGCTGTCAGAATTTATCTACTTCTGCTGCTAGTCTTCATTATTTTTTGAGTGAGGATTCTTGAGCTCAGAACTGATTGATATATACACAGAGTTCATCTGATTGTATAAAACTTTCTATAATTGCAGAGTTGATTAACTAATGCTTTTGATGTTTCCATCTGTCATCTAAGTCATTAGATGATATATCTTGTTCTGCCCCGGTGGCCGAATGGGTAATGCAGCCACCAGGTAGCGCCTTGGCGTGGGGACCCAGGGTGTGTGGGTTTGAAACCCACAGGGGACAACATTACATCCAGAGCCAACTTCTCAGCTTCTAAAATAATGAAATGTGAACTTGCCAAGTAGATACCTTTGAGTGGATCTACTATCTGATTTAGCTTATTGTTTCTGAGCTGGAAATCTGTATTGCATGTATCAATTCTGTCTTTCATTAATTTTCCTATGTTCTTGTTATTCTTGGTGCTGTTCAACACTAAGCATTCCTCCGGTATAACCAACTCTTGTCTGTATTTAACATCACACAAGGACTCGTCATAAGCTCTGCTTGCATATGAATATAATGGAAGAATAATAATAATAATAATAATATATCTTGTTCTCAGCAGAACAGAGCATCTGCAAGAGTGTTCTCTACTTCAGATCAATAATAAATTGTGAATGAAAATCAGCTAAGAAACAATGATCAATATATATATCTCTCAGTAAGCTTATAAATGATTGTGAAGTATTCTAAATTCTTATGATTGATAACAATCTCAAACTTCTCAACACTCATAAGTTCAGACTTTCATTCTTTGAGACATTGTATGATTGCTAGAAGCTTCTTGTTGTAGATCTTATAGTTGCATTCAGCAGACAACATCTTTTTCAAGATGAAGATACAGAGTTGTAGAACATTTTCATTATTATATTGCATTAATACTTCATCTACTACATAACTCAAAGCATCTATTTCAAGAATCATATGTTTATCTGAATCAAATGATTGCAGCATTGAGGTGCTTGTGAATATATGCTTCAGCTTTTTGAATGCTGCATTCACTTCATCAGTTCATTGAAATACAGTGTCTTTCTGAATCAGATCTGTCAGTGATTATATAATATCAGAGAAGTCTTTGATGAATCTTTGATAGAAGTTGATGAATTCTAGAAAGCTTCTAATCTCTTTTATCAAGACTGATATCTCTCAGTTGAGAATTGCTTCTATCTTCTTAGAATTCATATATACATCTTTTTCAGCTTTGATGATGAATTCTAGATAGATTGTAGACTTGATTTTGAAGTCACATTTGTCAATGTCCACTTGCAGTCCAGCTTTTTATAGATGATCAAGCATTTGTTGTATGTGTTTGCAGTGCTCAGTGAGCAATCCATCAGTGAAGATCAGAATATCATTCATATACACTGAAACAATCTCATTAAACAGATCTTATAGAGCTCAGTTAATATATTTCTGAAATATGCTCAGAGCATTCACTAATTCAAAGAAAGTCACTGTTCATTCATATAATTCATAATATATACAAAAAGCAGTTAGTCATTCATCATCTTCATTAATTCTTATCTTATAGAAGGCTGCAGAGATGTCAAGTTTCATAAATCATTTTGCTTTTTCTATTCATTCAAGCATTTCATTGATGAGTGGAAGAAGATATTGATTCTTCTATGTAATCTTATTGAGCTCTTGATAGTTGACACAGAATTGTAAGTGTTCTTCTGATTTCTTTGCAAACAGTACAGATGCTGCAGCAGATGAGTTGCTAATATGAATGAAATCTTTGTCTAGTAATCTGTTGAGTGTTTTTCATAGAATGAGAAGTTTGTCATGTGATATGCTGTAAAGAGAACCTCAGAGTGGTTGTGAGTTCTTATTATCTTTCTTAATAAGTTCAATTGTATGATCTATACTATGTTCTTGATGAGGGGGAAGCTTTTCAGCTTTCTTTTCATCAAACATGTCTGCAAAGTTCTTGTACAATTTGAGTAGTTCTTTATGTGATTTCTTGAGATTCTTGAGTTCTAGCTTTTCTAACACTTTCTTGATATTCATTATACTAGCAGCAAACACTTGGATGTTCTTCTTCTTGTGTGCTTGATGGATTAGTAGCTTGAATGCTTCTGCTGATATCTGAATGAGGTCAGTGGTTCTGTTGATATTCTTTTCATAAACACAGTCATCTTCTGAGAAGATTAGACAACAGTTGCATGCATCTATCAGAGTTTCAAATTCTGTAAGTTATGACAGACTGAGCATTAAGTTGTACTCAAGATCTTGCACTTCATATGCATAAACATTTCTTTTTTCATGTCCTTCTACATCAATGTTGAACTTTATCATATTGTAGGAGGCAGATTCTCTGAGGCCATTGAATCCACTGAGCTTACACAGTTTGAAAAAGAGAATACACTGAAGCTTATGCTTTTCAATCAACTGAGTGTTTATAAGAGTGTAGTGAAGGAAATCACTGTCTATCATTGCTTGTACATTGACTAGGCTATTTACAATGATGAAGACTATGATTGCATCTGCTTGCATTTTCTGTTCAAACCTTCAGCTCACTTCTTGCTTCTTAAGCTCTCATCTGTGTTTTAGAGCAAGAGCTCTTCATTTCTCTGTCCTTGTTCATTCATAGATATAATTGTGTTCACATGTGGTGTAGAAGCTGAAACCACTGCATTGATGCACTGACTTGCAAAGTGTCTCAATCTATTGCAATGAATGCAAACTTCTCAGATGATTTGATCAGTAACTTCTCATTCAGAGAGATCAGATATTCTTGACTGTTCCATGTTCACATAAAAGATTCAATCCATAGTGTCTGTGGAAATAATTGATGTAGTCAAAGCAGTGGTAGATGTAAAGTTCTGCCTGCAATTGTTACAGCTTCCTTGTACAGCATTGAAACATGCAAGATTGTTGTTGAGTTGATGCAAGTGAGTGCAGTAGTTGTGATAATGTGAGGGCATAAAATGCAAGATACAGAGCTTAAGCAGTTCAAAGCTGATGTACTGACTCAGAAGATTAATTTTCACAGCATTGTCTCAATTCTGTCCTTCTGCTTCACAGATCTTGCTATCAAAATCAGATAGATAGTTCACTAAAGAAGTATTTCACTGACAATTTCTGTTTAGCCACTGCATCACACACACTTGCAGTGTAGAGTTCAAGAATAGAACATTCAGTTGATGAAAGATTTCTTCAGAGATACACATTTCATGCATGCATGACTCAATTCAGAGTTGAAATTTTGCTAGAGCATCTTCTTCTAGCTGACTATGAATATAGCAGACTTGTGAGAGCAGAGAGTCTATCACAGACTCATCTTCTTCAAGTTTGACTTTTGTCTTTCATTTTCAGACTAGATAGATCAAGAGCTTTTCTGTGAACTTGTTAAGAAAAGAGAGATGTTCTTTTCTTTCATACACAGAGAGTGTTGACATCTGTATGATTTCTGATGTATTCATATTCAGATGATTCAGTTGTTGTTGAAGCTCTGCCATCTGCAAGAATTGCTGCTGAAGAAAATTACAAAGCTCAGCATTATCTTCAGCAAGACTTCAGTTCTCACTCATGAAGAGATGTTTGTAATTCATCTCATTTTCATATGAGGTTATAGTTCTTAGTTCTGATAGCTTGAAGATCAGAAGATTCAGTTCTTATTCTTGAAGAAAATACTTTGTAAACACTCAGACTTCTTTGCAGCACTATCACAGTGGTGTGACTTTGTAGAACTTTGGAAATTGTGGATGTTATCACAACAACACAGCTTTGTAAAAACTTGGTAACTTATTCTTAACTTGAGCATCTGAGTGCAATTGTGTGACGGGTTAGCACCCGTTAGTAATTAACTTACGCAACCAACTCCCCTCCTGCACCCGCTCGTTCCTGGCCGTTGTGACCTCGCGTAACCCTCGATGTTCTTCCGCTCCGTGCTCCGCGCTCGCGTAGTTTCTAACGATTCTTCCGCGTAGCTCTTAACGTTCTTCCGCTCCGTGCTCCGCGCTCGCGTAGTCTCTAACGATTCTTCCGCGTAGCTCCTTACGTTCCCCCGCTCTGTGTTCCGCGCTCGCGTAGTCTCTAACGATTCTTCCGCGTAGCTCCTTACGTTCTCCCGCTCTGTGCTCCGCGCTCGCGTAGTCTCTAACGATTCTTCCGCGTAGCCCTCAATGATTCCCCCGCCCCACGTTCCGCGCTCGCGTAACTTCTAACGATTCTTACGCGTACCCCTTAATGTTCTTCCGCTCCGCGCTCCACTGTGGAGCGGCTTCTGATATTCTTCCGCCCCGAACTTTCCCCTATAAGAACCCCCCTTCGTACGACCTTTTCTTCTGATTTCTTTTCTCTTTCTTTCCTTAATCAATTCGTAATCTGTAATTAGGATAGTACCAAATCGTTAATCGAAGTACGCCCGTTACATTACGAATTGATTCTTCTGCGTTTAAGGCCCGAGTGCCTCGTTATTAGTTCTTACGCCCGAGTGCGTCGTTACCAGTTCTTACGCCCGAGTGCGTCGTTTACAGGCCCGAGTGCCTAGTCGTTACAAGAGATCCCTCGTGGGCCCGAGTGCCCTTATCGTTAGTTATATAGGCCGTCGTGCCTAAGCGTCCGAAACACAATCGACCGTGTTCTACGAGGCCCGAGTGCCTACGAACCGTAACGCTGCGAATAGCGTTCACGAAGAAGCTTGACCAAGCTTAGCGCCGCAACACTGCGAATAGTGCCTGCGAGAGGACCGAGTATTCCTTTTCTTTTTTTATTATTATATGTCCTTAGATATCGAAATGAACTACGAGCAATCCTACGAACACCCGCCGCACCCGAACGCGGCGGACGATAACTTAGACCTACGAAGCATCCTCCAGCAGCAGGCGCTACAGATGGCCGAATTGCAACGACGACTTGCTGAAATGAGCACTCCCGCGTTCACCGTTCCTCCTACGCCCGCGCCTCACGAAAAGCCCCCAAGAGAGAAGCTCCCAATCCTCGACAAATACGAGGGAGACCTAGCGCTCTACCTCGCGTGGAAGTCAAAAGCGAACGCCAAATTGGACATCGATGGACGAGCAATAGGCTCGTTATCCAATCAAGCGTGGTATATCCATAGCAGGTTGGATGGCGACGCGTTAGCAAAATTCCAACCCTGGATGAGCCATTGCCAGGACCACCAGCGTACGCCAGAGCTAGTCTTCCGACAACTCGACTCCCTCTTCCTCGATCCTACGCTTCAAGCCAAGGCGTTAGACTGGCTTAATCGGACTCGCCAGATGGATGTCGCGTTGGCAACTTACCTTCCTGAATTCGATCGCAAGCTCCTAGAAGCAGGTGGGCAAGACTGGGACGACGCCGTCAAGATCAACATGTTGTTCAAGAACTTGAACTTCCAATTGCATAACCGAAGCGTAGGGCGTCCGAAGCCCTCAACATACAGCGAATTCTGCGCTGATCTTCGCCTGTTGGACAACGACCTGTCTCAGTTCCGCGCGCTCCAAAATCGCAGAGGATTCCGCCGAACAAATGCGTACGCCCCGAACCACTCTGCAGCGCCCCCCGCCTCCGAACCAGAACCAATGGACTGGGTCCCACACGTAAACGCAAGTCGCCCGAGGGTCCCCAACGTCTCAGGGAAGGACGCCGCCGACCGAATCGCCAGAGGAGTCTGCATACGCTGCGACAAGCCAGGGCACTTCGCGAACCAATGTCCGAATGCGATCGCCCCGAGTAAACCCCCCACGCGCGTAAACGCTGCGTCGCCCGCGGATAGGCAAGAACAGGGAAAAGACGAGCTCTCGCCCTAAAACGCGGACGAGAGCTCAAGGAGCAGAAAGCTAGCTGGAGATTCGAGCAGGAGATGCAAGCGGACGCAATCATGGTCCCTGCCATTGTAAATAGCTTAGTCAACGTACGAGCAATGGTAGACAGTGGTTTCCTTCACTACGCTCTTATAGACACCCAGCTGGTCGAGAAGCATAAGCTCCAGCGTATCCCCTTTCCCAAACCGCGTAAGCTCAGTGGATTTGACGGCCCCAGAGGATCCGCCTCTTACAACATGGTAAGATTTAATGTCGACGTAGGAGGACACGAGAAAAAGAACGTATACGCATACGAAATACAAGGCCTTGAGTACGATCTAATGCTCGGCCTATCATGGCTCACAGAATTTGGAACCTTGTTGGACGCACGCAACCGCTGCCTTATTTTCCCAGGAGGCGACCGTGTTTACGAGAAGGATGTCGATAGGACCGCTGATCTCACCCAGATATCAGCGGAAGCGTACAAACTACTAACCCGCCAAGCGCATGAGAAGAAGAACGTCCAAGTGTTCGCTGCTAGCATGGCGGATATCAAAAAGCGTTAGAAAAGCTAGAACCCAAAGACCCCAAGAAACCGCGCAAGGAACTACCCGAATCGTACGAAGACTTCGCAGACGTGTTCGACGAAAAAGAAGCTGAAAAGCTTCCTCCTCACCGAGGACCCGGCATAGATCATACGATCGAGCTCATCAAGGAGGACGGTAAGGACCCGCAACCACCCTGGGGTCCTCTCTACAGCATGTCGCGCGACGAGCTCCTCGTCCTACGAAAAACGCTCAACGGACTATTGGACAAAGGCTTCATTCGTGTTAGCAACTCACCCGCCGCAGCACCCGTACTGTTCGCGAAGAAACCAGGAGGAGGCTTACGATTCTGCGTTGACTACCGAGGACTCAACAAGATTACGCGGAAGGACCGATACCCTCTCCCACTCATCAACGAAACACTCGAACGAGTAGGAAAAGCAAAATGGTTTACGAAGCTTGACATCTCTGCGGCCTTCTATAAGATAAGGATTAATGAAGGTGACGAATGGCTAACCGCTTTTCGTACGCGTTACGGATTATACGAATGGACAGTGACCCCCTTTGGATTAGCGAACGCCCCGAGCACGTTCCAGAAATACATTAACTGGGCCCTACGAGACCTGCTCGACGAGATCGCCTCAGCGTACATGGACGATATCCTGATCTTCACCGATGGACCGCTCACTGAGCACCGCAAGCACGTACGACAAGTGCTTGACCGCCTACGTAAAGCCGGACTGCAAGTGGACATTGACAAATGCGACTTCGAGACCAAGTCTACGACCTACCTAGGATTCATCATCGAAGCTGAAAAAGGCGTACGCATGGATCCTAAGAAGGTGGAAGCAATCCTCAACTGGGAGGCACCAGTCTCGGTAAAAGGGACTAGAAGCTTCCTAGGATTCGCCAACTTCTACCGAAGGTTCATCAAAGACTTCTCCGATATCGTACGACCACTGACGGACCTGACCCGGAAAGACGCCGTATTCCAATGGACTGACGAAGCGGACGCAGCATTCAAAAAGCTGAAGCGTATGTTCACAAGCGCCCCGATGCTGCAATCATTCGATCCGGATAAGCATACGATTCTCGAAACGGACGCCTCAGGTTATGTAGTAGGTGGGGCACTGATGCAATATGATAACGAAGGTGTCCTACGACCCTGTGCCTTCACCTCGAAAAAGATGTCGCCCGCCGAATGCAACTACGAGATCTACGACAAGGAGCTCCTAGCGATCATACGATGCCTCGAAGAATGGGAATCCGAACTCATGAGTGTCGAGAGGTTCGAGATTGTTACCGATCATAAGAACCTAGAGTACTTCACAACCACTCGTAAGCTCACTGAGAGGCATATGCGTTGGTCATTGTTCCTTAGCCGTTTTTCGTTCACAATTCGTTATCGACCTGGAGTAGAGAACACCCTTGCGGATGCCCTGTCCCGCCGAGAACAAGATATGCCATCTGATGACTTGGATGACAGGTGGAAACACCGAGAGCATCGGTTAATCGACCCTGCAATCATAGAAAGTCCTACGCAACCAGATGAACCCCGCGTACATATCAACCAGTCCCGAGCTCAAGAACCCTTGCTCGAAGAACAATGGAGACTAGCGGCAGAGGCAGATGAATTCTGGCAACAAGCCGCCGAAGCCGTACGAAGCAAAGCACCTCGATTCCCCGCAGGCGTATACCCAAGAACGGATATCTCAGCATGTTCGATCGACGATGACAACTGCTTACGCTTTCGAGATAGGCGATGGGTCCCCGATTCAGAACCCCTACGAACACGGATCATGCAAGAAATTCATGACTCGCCGATGACCGGGCACCCAGGACGCGAAATCATGTACAACATCGTCGCCCGAGAATTCTACTGGCCAGATATGTCGAAAGACATACGCCGGTTCGTACGCAACTGTGATCGCTGCGGCTCAGTGACGGCATGGCGTGAACGCCGAAAAGGGATGCTGAAGCCCCTACCTGTCCCCGACCGAACTTGGCGCGATATAGCTATCGATTTTGCAGTTTCCTTACCCGAAAGCGGAGGTTCTACGAACATCCTAGTCATTGTCGACCGACTCAGCAAGGGCGTAATACTACAGCCCTGTGACAAGATGGACGCCGAAGTAGTTGCAGATGCCTTCGTCAGAAGCCCGTTCTATCGTATGCACGGCCTGCCTTCATCCATTGTGTCAGATAGAGGCAGTCAATTCGTCAGCGCACTCTGGGCCCGCGTATGCCAATTATTAAGAATCGAACGAAAGTTATCAACGGCGTACCACCCAGAGACTGATGGAGCTACCGAGAGGATGATACAAACGGTAAAGAACATCCTCCGTAAGTTCTGCAATTACGCGCAAGACAACTGGAGCAACCTGCTGCCACACGCTGAGATTGCGATTAACGGTCGAGATTCCGCTACGACAGGCGTAAGCCCATTCTTCCTCCTACACGGATACAACTTAGAGGTCCTGGACTTCCCCGAGACTCCCCGAGAAACCGCGCACGCCCGCAGCCCCATACAGGCGGCAGAGAACATCGTGAGCAAGCTGAAGAAAGCCCGCGAATGGGCAGAAGCTTCAATGGCCAGCGCTCAGCAAGATTACGAGGACCAAGCGAACACCAGGAGGAGTCCTGCGACCCGATACCACGTAGGAGACAAAGTCTGGCTGGACCTCAAGAACATAAGAACGGACCGCCCCTCGCGTACGCTAGATTACCGCCACGCCAAGTATACGGTGAAGGAAGTGCTAGGCACACACGATTATCGACTCGACACCCCGCCTGGCATCCACGACGTCTTTCATACGAACCTGCTCCGACCCGCGGCCGAGGATCCATTCCCCTCACAGAGAACCTCCGATTGGCAGCCACCCGCCATCGTAGGAGAAGACAACGAACTCGAGTGGGAAATCGAAGCAATCCTTGACGATAGAACCAACCGCCGCCGCCGCGAATACCTCGTCAAATGGGTAGGATACGATCGTCCGACCTGGGAACCCGCGTCCGCCTTGGAGGACACCGCCGCCCTCGACACCTACGAGTCCTCACTCACCCCGGTAGGGGGGATAATGTGACGGGTTAGCACCCGTTAGTAATTAACTTACGCAACCAACTCCCCTCCTGCACCCGCTCGTTCCTGGCCGTTGTGACCTCGCGTAACCCTCGATGTTCTTCCGCTCCGTGCTCCGCGCTCGCGTAGTTTCTAACGATTCTTCCGCGTAGCTCTTAACGTTCTTCCGCTCCGTGCTCCGCGCTCGCGTAGTCTCTAACGATTCTTCCGCGTAGCTCCTTACGTTCCCCCGCTCTGTGTTCCGCGCTCGCGTAGTCTCTAACGATTCTTCCGCGTAGCTCCTTACGTTCTCCCGCTCTGTGCTCCGCGCTCGCGTAGTCTCTAACGATTCTTCCGCGTAGCCCTCAATGATTCCCCCGCCCCACGTTCCGCGCTCGCGTAACTTCTAACGATTCTTACGCGTACCCCTTAATGTTCTTCCGCTCCGCGCTCCACTGTGGAGCGGCTTCTGATATTCTTCCGCCCCGAACTTTCCCCTATAAGAACCCCCTTCGTACGACCTTTTCTTCTGATTTCTTTTCTCTTTCTTTCCTTAATCAATTCGTAATCTGTAATTAGGATAGTACCAAATCGTTAATCGAAGTACGCCCGTTACAAATTGTAAACATAGAGCACTTGAGCTGACACAGATGAATCAATTCATAATGTAACAGATGTACTTCAATTAACAATCTAGCACTATTCTAAATACAGATTATGAATTGATTAAGAAAAGAAAGAGAAAAGAGATCAGAAGAAAAGATCATACAAAGAGGATTCTTATAAAGAGGAGATCAGAGCAGAAGAATATCAGAAGCCACTCCACAGTGAAGCATGGAGCAGAGTACAGAGCAGAAGAACATTGAGAGTTACACAGAAGAATCATTAGAACTACACAAATGCAGAGCACAAAACAGAAGAGATTACACAGAAGAATTATTAGAGGCTATACAAGCACAGAGCACAATAACAGAGATGAGTAGATGTACACGAGCATGGAATGTGAGGCAGAAGGGGTTGATTGCGTAAGTTAACTACTAACGGGTGCTAACCCATCACACAGAGTGCGCTGATGAATTGACTGCCTCTATCTGACACAATGAATGAAGGCAGACTGTGTATATGATAGAACAGGCTTCTGACAAAGGCATCTGCAACTACTTCAGCATTCATCTTGTCACAGAGCTGTAGTATTACACCCTTGCTGAGTCAGTTGACAATGACTAGAATGTTTGTAGAATCTCTGCTTTTGAGTAAGGAAACTGCAAAATTGATAGCTATATCACATCAAGTTCAGTTGAAAACAGGTAGAAGCTTCAGCATTTCTTTTCAGTGTTCACATCATGTCATCACTGAGCTGCAGTGATCACAGTTGTGTACAAACCAGTGTATATTCTTCAATATATCTAGTCAGTAGAATTCTTGAGTGACAATGTTGTACATGATTTTGTGTTCTGAGTGCTTGATTATTGATGAGTCATGAATTTCTTGCATGATCTGTGTTCATAGAGATTCTGAATCAGAAACTCATCATCTATTTTGAAAGTGTAAGCAGTTGTCATCATCAATTGAACATGCTGAGATATCTGTTCTTGAGTATATATCTGTGGGGAATTGAGGTGCTCTGTTTTGTATGACTTCAGTGACTTGTTGTCAGAATTCATCTACTTCTGCTGCTAGCTTTCATTGTTCTTTGAGTGAGGGTTTTTGAGCTTGAAACTGATTGATATGTATATGGGGTTTGTCTGGTTGTGTAGGACTTTCTATGATTGCAGGGTTGATTAATCAATGCTCTCAGTGTTTTCATCTGTCATCCAAGTCATCAGATGATATATCTTGTTCTTGACAGAACAGAGCATTCACAAGAGTGTTCTCTACTTCAGATTGATAACAAATTGTGAATGAAAAACAGCTAAGAAACAATGACCAATGCATATATCTTTCAGTGAGCTTACAAGTGATCATGAAGTACTCTAAGTTCTTATGATTGATAACAATCTCAAACTTTTCAATACTTATAAGTTCAGACTCTTATTCTTTGAGATATTGTATGATTGCTAGAAGCTTCTTGTTGTAGATCTTGTAGTTGCATTCAACAGATGATATCTTTTTCAAGATGAAGGCACAGAGTTGTAGAATATTTTTGTTATCATATTGCATCAGTGTCTCATCTACTACATAATCTGAGGCATTCATTTCAAGAATTGTATGCTTATCTGAATTGAATGATTGCAGCATTGAGGCATTTGTGAATATACACTTCAGCTTTTTGAATACTGCATCTGCTTTGTCAGTTCATTGAAATACAGTGTCTTTTCAGATCAGATCTGTCAGTGATTGTATGATATCAGAGAAGTCTTTGATAAATCTTTGATAGAAGTTGACAAATTCTAGAAAGCTTCTAGTCTCTTTTACTGAGACTGATGCCTCTCAGTTGAGGATTGCTTCCACCTTCTTAGAATTCATATGTATGCCTTTTTCAGCTTTGATGATGAATTCTAGATAGATCATAGACTTGGTCTCAAAGTTGCATTTGTCAATGTCCACTTACAGACTGACTTTTTGTAGATGATCAAGCATTTGTTGTACATGCTTGCAGTGCTCAGTGAGCAGTTCATCAGTGAAGATCAGAATATTATCCATGTACACTGAGACAATCTCATTGAGCAGATCTTATAGAGCTCAGTTAATGTATTTCTGAAACATGCTTGAGGCATTCATTAATTCAAAAAAGGTCACTGTTCATTTGTATAATCTGTAACATGTACAAAAAGCAGTTAGCCATTTGTTATCTTCATTAATCCTTATCTTATAGAAGGCTGCAGAGATGTTAAGCTTTGTAAATAATTTTGCTTTTTCTATTCATTTAAGTGTTTTGTTGATGAGTGAGAGAGAGTATCAGTTTTTCTGTGTAATTTTGTTGAGTTCTTGATAGTTGATGCAGAATTGTAAGCCTTCTTCTGATTTCTTTGCAAACAGTATAGATACTGCAGTGAATGAGTTGCTAATGTGAATGAAGTCTTTGTTCAGTAATCTGTTGAGCATTTTTCATAGAATGAGAAGCTCATTGCACAATATGCTGTAGAGAGAACTTCAGAGTGATTGTGGATTTTTACTGTCTTTCTTGATGAGCTCAATTGTATGATCTATGCTGAGTTTTTGATGAGAGGGAAGCTTTTCAGCTTCTTTCTCATCAAACATGTCTGTGAGGTCTTTGTATGATTCAGATAGTTCTTTGTGTGATTTCTTGAGATCTTTGAATTCTAACTTTTCTAACACTTTTTTGATATTCATTATACTAGCAGTGAACACTTGGACATTCTTCTTCTCATACATTTAGCAGATTAGTAGTTTGTACATTTTCACTGATATCTGAGTGAAATCAGTGGTTCTATTGACATCCTTCTCACAAACATGATTGCTTTCTGAGAAAATAAGGCAGTGATTGCATGTGTTCAACAAGGTTCCAAATTCTGTGAGCTATGATAGACTGAGTATTAGATTGTACTTAAGGCTTTGTATTTTGTATGCATATATGTTCTTTTTCTCATGTTCTTCTACATTGATATTAAATCTTACCATGTTGTAGGAGGCTGATCCTCTGAGGCCATTAAATTCACTGAGCTTATACAGCTTGAGAAAGAGAATACACTGAAGCTTATGCTTCTTGATCAGCTGAATGTCTATAAGAGTGTAATGAAGAAAACCACTGTCTATCATTGCTTGTACATTGACTAGGCTATTTACAATGATAGAAATTATAATTGTGTTCATTTGTATTTTCTGCTTGAATCTTCAGCTAGCTTTCTGCTTCTTGAGCTCTTATCTATATTTTAGAGTGAGAGCTCATCTTTTCCCTGTTCTTGCCTGTCTGTGGGTGACACAGCATTCACATGTGTGGGGGGTTTACTCAGAATGATTGTATTTGAATATTGATTCATGAAGTGCTCTGGCTTGTTGCAGTGTATGCAGATTTCTCTGACAATTCAGTCAGTGATGTCCTTCTCTGAGATATTGAGGACTCTCAGATGACTTGCATTTACATATGAAACTCAGTTCATTGATTCTGATTTGAAGGTGAGGGATGCTGCAGAGTGGTTTGAAGTGTACATATTTGTTCAGCAGAATTCTCTGCAATTTTGAAGCACATGAAACTGAGACAGATTGTTGTTCAACAGACAAAGATCAGCACAGAATTCACTGTATGTTGAGAACTTTGAACACTCTATATTTTGATTATGCAACTGAAAGTTCAAGTTCTTGAACAATATGTTGATCTTGACAGCATTATTTCAGTCTTGCCCATCTGCTTCTAGAAGCTTGTGATTGAATTCAGAAAGATAAGTTGTCAATACAACATTCATCTGATAAGTTTGATTAAGTCAGTTCAACATCTTGACTTGAAGTGTAGAATTGAGAAAGAGGGAGTTGAGTTGTTGAAAGACTAGCTCTGATGTATGCTGGTGGTTCTAACAATGACTCATTCAGAGTTGGAATTTTGCTAATACATTGCCATCCAATCTGCTATGGATATATCATGCTTGATTGGATAGTGAGTCTATTGCTTGTCCATCAATGTTCAATTTGGTGTTTACTTTTGACTTCCACATGAGGTAGAGTGCTAGATCTCTCTTGTATTTATTGAGGATTGAGAGCTTCTCTCTTGAGGGCTTTTTGTGAGACATAGATGTAGAAGGAACAGTGAACACAGAAGTGCTCATCTCAGCAAATCATTGTTGCAATTCAGTCATCTGTAGTATCTGCTGCTGAAGGATGCTTTGTAGATCTAAGTTATCATTCACTGTGTTCAGATGTGATGAGTGTTTGTAGAATTGCTTGTAGTTCATTTCAATATCTAAGAATATATAATAATAAAAAAAGGAAAGAAATACTTGTAGATACTCAGTTCTCTCACAGACACTATTCACAGTGTTGCAGTGCTAAGCTTTGTCAAGCTTCTTTATGAACACTATTCACAGTGTTATGGTTTATAGACACTCAGATCTTATAGAACACAGTTGATTGTGTCTCAAACACTTAGATATAACAGTCTATATAACTAACAATAAGAGTACTCAGATTCATAAGAAATCTCTTGTAACAACTAGACACTCAGACCTGTAAACAATACACTTGAGTGTAAGAACTGATAACAACATACTCAGATGTAAGAACTAATAATGAGGCACTCAGATCTTAAACACAGAAGAATCAATTTGTAATGTAATGAGTGTACTTCAATTAATGATTTGATACTATTCTAATTACAGATTACAAATTGATTAAGAAAAGAAAGAGAAAAGAAATCAGAAGAAAAGATCATACAAAGAGAGTTCTTATAGAGAAAAGTTCAAGACAGAAGAATATCAGAAGCCACTTCACAGTGAAGTGTGGAGTGGAAGAATATTAAGAGGTATGCATAAGAATTGTTAGAAACTACACAAGTGTGAAGTGTGGAGTGGGGGAATCATTGAGAGCTATACAGAAGAATCATTAGAGACTACATGAGTGTGGAACACAGAGCAGAAGAATGTTAGAAGCTATGCAGAAGAATTGTTAGAAACTACATGAGTGCAGAGCACAGAGTGAAAGAACATTGAGGGTTACACAAGGTCACAACAATCAGAAACAAGTGGATGCAGAAGAGGAGTTGATTGCATAAATTAATTACTAATGAATGCTAACCCGTCACAACCACACTTGATTAGATAGTGAGTCTATTGCTCATTCATCAATGTTCAATTTAATGTTCACTTTTGACTTTCATACAAGATAGAGTGCTAGGTCTTTCTTGTATTTGTCAAGAATTGAAAGCTTCTCTCTTGAGAACTTTTCATGAAATGTGGATGTAGAAGAAACAGTGAACACAGAAGTGTTCATCTCAGCAAATCATTGTTGCAATTCAGTCATCTGTAGCATCTGCTGCTGAAAAATGCTTCATAGATCTAAGTTATTGTTTGCTGTGTTTGAGTGCAGTGGGTGTTTGTAGAATTGTTTGTAGTTCATTTCAATGTCTAAGAACATGTAATAATAATAAAAAAAAGAAAAGAAATACTTGTAGACACTCAGTTCTCTTGCAGACACTATTCACAGTGTTGCAGCACTAAGCTTTATCAAGCTTCTTTGTGAACACTATTTGCAGTGTTACAGTTTGTAGACACTCAGACCTTGTAGAGCATGATCAATTGTGTCTCAGACACTTAGACATGACAGTCTATATAACTAACAATAGAGACACTCAGACTCACAAGAAATCTCTTGTAATGACTAGACACTCAGATCTGTAAATGATGCACTCAGACATAAGAACTGATAATGACACACTCAGATATAAGAACTAATAACAAAGCACTCAGATTTTAAACACAGAAGAATCAATTCATAATGTAATGAATGTACTTCAATTAACAATCTAGCACTATTTTAATACAGATTACAAATTGATTAAGAAAAGAAAGAGAAAAGAAATCAGAAGAAAAGATTGTACAAAGAGAGTTTTTAGAGAGAAAAGTTCAGAATGAAAGAATATCAGAAGCCACTTCACAGTAAAGCACAGAGCAGAAGAATATTAAAAGATATACATAAGAATCATTAGAAACTACATAAGTGTGAAGTGTGGAGTGAGGGAATCATTGAGAGCTACATGAAAGAATTGTTAGAGACTGTGTGAGTGTGGAACACAGAGTAGAAGAACATTAGAAGCTACATGGAAGAATCATTAGAAACTATATAAGTATGAGACATGAAGTGAAAGAATGTTAAGAGCTACACAGAAGAATCATTAGAAACTACACAAGCACAGAGCACAAAGCAGAAGAACATTGAGAGTTATACAAAGTCACAACAGTCAGAAATGAGCAGATGCAGAAGGGGAGTTGATTGTGTAAGTTAATTACTAACAGATGCTAACCCGTCACACTGATATAGCAGATGAACTCAGTCAGAAGAGAATTGATATATCTTCAACAACAATATAACAGATTCTGAAGAAAGCCGACTTTCATAAAATCAAATCAACACAAAAATCAGATCATACTGCAAGAATGAGATTGAAAAAATTGCAGTGATATTTTAAATATAAGTATTGAATTTTAGAGAATTGAAAGAATGTGATATAATCTGATGAGACATCTGTTATTCTTCTACATCACTGTGATGATTATAGAATTTAGTGAACATCTATCAAGAGATTTAATTGAAGCTGTATTTGTGAATAATAGAAAAAATCAACTGAGCTCATATTTTGAGTCTGTTTTTTATATAATATGAAAGAGTTCTGTCACTGCTGAGGATCTGAAACTGCTGCAGAATGAAAACAGTCAGAAGTCAATATTGAAACTATAAATATAGAGATAGAATCAATCATAAAACAATAGTGAAAGTTGAATACTGATACTACAAGAATAAATCTTCATTATTATTATTACTATTATTCTTCAATTATAGATGCATATAGTCAGTGACTATAACATCTATCTGAAACACTTCAGAATTTTTCAACTCAAGAATAATTTAATATACAAAAACAATTTAAAATATATATTATTAGAATTTCAGCTCAGAATCAAACAATTATTCAAACTATTCAATCAAAAAAATCAAAATCAAAAGAATGTCAGCAAGTCAATATAATTTAATTATTATTATTATTTATTTCTACACTGTCTAATCTATATAATATGTGGGAAATCTATGTTATATGAAAGGAAAATCTTGTGATCAATAACACTGAATTAAAAACCTCTTTTCAGCTAATTATCTTTGCTTCAGTTCTCTCTTTGCAGCTTTACCAAGAATCAGTCAGTGCTATTTCTGAGAAATGAAGAAAACAATCTTTTTTTTTTCTTTTATTACATTTCTCTTCTATATCTGCTATATATATCTCTTTCATACTCACATCTGTTGCAGCTTTCTCATTATCATTTGTGCTTCAAACATTATTATATATCTCATCAGTCTCATGCTCTGTACTTCATCCTTACAACTACCCACAAATGTAGAGATACATTTGAATTTTCCATTTTCTAACTGTTTTTTGTATAATTTTAACTCTTCAACTCATTCAACATCATTGCACACCCTCTGCAATTACTCTATATGTGTGTACTGCACAGATTGAGTGATCATGGAGCTCTCAATGCTCTTCCATTCATTCAAGAATATCAATATAGTCTACATCAGATCACTGAAGCTGAAGTCACTGATCAATTTTGTTACTGAAAAGACTGATAAGA
Organism: Histoplasma ohiense; assembly: GCA_017607445.1. Classification (NCBI taxonomy): domain Eukaryota; kingdom Fungi; phylum Ascomycota; class Eurotiomycetes; order Onygenales; family Ajellomycetaceae; genus Histoplasma; species Histoplasma ohiense. The sequence continues at coordinate 1,852,959 of JAEVHH010000006.1, read as the reverse complement.
GATAAAGACTGTTACAATGTCTTCTTCAATTCTCAAAAAAGTCAGTGACAGTATTTCCACAGTCATCTCTCAGCTATAGAAGCAGTTTGAGAAGACTCAACAACAACAGAATCTATAATAGAAAACTCTCATCAAATTGACAAAGACTCTGAATAGCTGAATTGAGAAGAAGAAATAGTCAGTCAGTCAGAACTTTGTCTGAGTCTTCTGTGAAAGATTCATTGTATATATGACAGCAGATCTGAGCACAGCATCAACTTATTATTATTATTATTCTTCAATTATAGATGCATGCAGTCAGTGACTATGACATCTACCTGAAACACTTCAGAATTTTTCAACTCAAGAATAATTTAATATACAAAGACAATTTAAAACATGCATTATCAGAATTCCAGCCCAGAATCAAACAACTATTCAAACTGTTCAATCAAAGAAATCAAAATCAAAAGAATGTCAGCAAGTCAACACAACTTAGTTTGAAAACAAAAGAAATAAACATTGTAAAAGACAGCTTTATTATAACAAGGAAAAGAAAAACCACTGACAACAACTATAACATCAACAAAAAACAAATCAAACTTTTCAAAACAAATTAAAACTGATCATAAACAACTTAAGAGAGACTTCAAAGCAAGATGAAAAGAAAGACTAAAAGAAAAATCAAAATAAATCAAATTGAAAATCTGATCTCAATATTTTTAACAGACAATTCATTCAAACTCTTGTAGCAATATTTGATTCTTTCAAATATTCAATTAAAAACTTGTTTCCAGTTTCTGTATTGAATAACAGATTCAAATTTAATTGTTCCAATTCAAACTTCTTTCTCAGTTTCAATCTCAATTCTGAATACTTTGCACAAAGTAACAGAAGATGCTCTGGATTTTCATATAACTGACAATCTAAACATAGACTACTTAAATCATCTCTAAACTTTGTTAAATATGATTTGAAGTAACCATGCCCAAGCTTTAACTGCATTATTGTAGCAAAAAGTTTCTTTTTACACTTTATTGAACAAGTCTTCCACTTTGGCTTTGTTTCAAATCTGGAGTAATGCACACTTTTTCTTTGCATAAGCCAGATATCTTGCCATTTTTGCAAACATGATTCTCTTATTTTTCTCTTAATAAAAGCCCATGTTACAATTCTTTGGAAGCAGACTTCTAATTCAGTTGCTTTTTTTGCAGCTCTATCAGCCATTTCATTGCCATATATACCCATGTGAGCAGGCACCCAGTGAAGATGAATAGAACAATTGAATGAGATTTTTCTTTGAATATTTTGAAGACTTTTCAAAATCAGCTCTAGCATTGACTGTCCACTGCTGATTTTATTACTTTGAAGTTTTTTAAGCTCTGCTTGACTATCAGAGAATATTCAAATATGCTCAAATCTTTTTCATTGTTCAATCTTCATTTCAATCAATTTGAAAGCTCTTGAAATTGCAAATAATTCAGCATTAAAAACTTCTGACTCTTTTCCAATTTGCCAAGAATCAAGAATATAGTTTTTATCATTTTCTGAATATGCTATTCCAGCTTCAAGATTGCCTGTTTTCTCACATTTTGAGCCATCAGTGTATATAAGAATTGCTTTATTTTTCATTTATTTCAAAAGCTTTAAATGTTCTTGAGTCTGATCTTCTTTTGAAAGTTGACTAACATTTAAATCAACAAGATTATCAAGACTTTTCTTTCAAGGAAAGAGATTTTCAATAGCTATTCTCTCTACATTTAAACTAGAGAAACAGTTCTTAACCATTGAGCAAATTCTAAATAGCTGAGATGGTATTCTTCTTCTTTGTAAAGAATTTGAATTTTCAGATAAATCAGTTTCATTTCAATCAAGATAAAGTTCCCAATCTAATTCTAATCCATTTGATTCATTTGGAAAAGAACTTGAAACTCTCTTTCTAATAGAATGATGTGAATATAGCTTCATAATTCTGAGAGCATAATTCATACAGATTTTATCAAATCTCACTTGTGGTGGAGAAATAGAGGCTTCAATTTCTATAGCTTTAATTGAAGTAGTTTTGAATACTTCTAAGATCTTTCTTAAAGCTAAGTTTTGAAGTTTTTGAAATCTTTCTATAAAGTGTTTTTGATCTCTCCACCACACCTGAACTGCATAATCTGAAACAGAGGTTACACAGGCAATATATAATTGTCTCATTGCTTGAAATGTCAGACCTCTTTCAGTATTTGAAAGTCTCAATATACTGTTTAAAATTCTTTCAGCATTTGCAGTTTTTATTTGCACATGAGATTTAAAATTCAATTGAGAATCTAATCAGACATCAAGCCATCTAACTGAGTTTTTAGATTTAATTGAATGATTTAAAAGCTTAACTTCAGTATCTTTTTCTCTGAAATTTGGATAAAAGTGAATTAATTCAGTTTTATCCATATCAAAAACAATGTTTTTTGATTTTGCTTTTTCAATCATTTCAGTTGCTGCTTGCTCAATCAAATTGCAGTTATTCACAATTGATTCTGAGCTTACAACTAGGCCTAAATCATCCACATAGCTTGGAGTTCTCACCATAATTGCCATTTGTCTATCAATAAATAGAAACTTGACAAATATAGCAAACAAAATGAGTGAGACTGGGGAACTCTGAGGAACTCCTATCTCAATATCTGTTATATCTTGTCTCATTCCATCAAAAAGCAACTGGATAGTTCTTTTTGACATGAAACAGATAACCCACTTAATGAGAGACTTTGGCATTCTCAGTTCTATCAAAGTATTGATCATTTGAGAAAGTGAAACACAATCAAATGCACCTTTTATATCAATAAACATTGCAGTTGTAACCATTTTTTCATTCTTTGCAAGTTGAATATCATGATTATTATTATTATTATTATTATTCCGTTATACTCGTATGCAAGCAGCGCTTATGACGAGTCCTTGTGTGATGTTAAATACAGGCAAGAGTTGGTTATACCGGAGGAATGCTTAGTGTTGAACAGCACCAAGAATAACAAGAACATAGGAAAATTAATGAAAGACAGAATTGGTACATGCAATACAGGTTTCCAGCCCAGAAACAATAAGCTAAATCAGATAGTAGGTCCGCCCGAAGGTACCTACTTGGCAAGTTCACATCCCATTATTTTAGGAGCTGAGAAGTTGGCTCCGGATGTAATGTTGTCCCCTGTGGGTTTCGAACCCACGCACCCTGGGTCCCCACGCCAAGGCGCTACCTGGTGGCCGCATTGAATATCATGAACTACAGAGAGAACTGCATCAATTGCTGAGTTTTGCTTTCTACTTCCCATTTGATCATCATATAATAGATCAGTAGTAGCAGATAGAAAAGACAATCTAGTGGCAATTATCTTTTCCAGAATTTTTCCCAGGCAATTCAGCAAAGATATCACTCTATAAGATTTAGGAATAGTTGGTTTTCTATTGGGTTTTGAAAGAATAACTCCAACAGCATGCCTCCAGCACTTAGAATGATACCCATATTTCAAAAGATTTGAGAACAATTCAAAGAGCTCATTTTTTAGTACTGAATAAAGCTCTTGAATTATTAAATGATTTATAGTATCAGCTCCTGCTGCTGTGATCTTTGAAGATGAAAAAATAGCTGTCTTTAATTCATCTTCAGTTAAGTCAGGCCATTTCCATTTCTTATCATGTTCATATTCATTATCTTCTTGCAAAGAACAAATCTCAGTTGAATTATTTGATGATGGAAATAATATTCTCATAAAAGCTTGACAATTATCTTCAAATGAGCTAGCTATAATTTCCTCATTCTGGAAATTATAAGTTAATGTTGGTAGCTTAGACATTGTTTTTGACTTAGTATATCTAAAAGCTTTGAAGATCTCTTTCCCCTGAGCATTTTCTAGAAAGTTATTCCAACAATCAGTCTTTGCCTTTTTAATTGTTGAGAAATAATCATTTCTAATATTCTTTAAATACTCAAATGAAACAAGATCTTCTTTCCAATCTTTTTTAACTCTAGCTAAATGTCTTCTTTTATTTGAAATCTCATCATTCCACCAAGGCTTAGAGAATTCAGAGACTCTTTTCAATGGAATATATTTCTTTATACTTGAAAGAATAATCTCAGTGATTAAATTTGCTCTGTCTTCAAGCATTTTATCTGTAAGATTTGTATCTGATTTTCAATAAAAAGTTTCTCTATTCTCTAATTTCAACTTTTCAATCATTCTTTTCACTTCTGTCCACTGAGCTTTTTCAAAGTTGTATTGATTTGAATATAATGGGTTTTGAACTGTTTGATTACTATCCAATTCCATATCAACTTGAATTATCTCATGACCAGTGGCAGCACCATTTGTTTCATTTGAGTCAATATACCAATTAAAATGTTTATTCTCATATAGATTCTTAGAGAAAAAACATAGATCTATAATTGATTTCTGTCTCAAACCTGGCTTGTGAAAAGTGGGAATGTCTTGCTCATTTATCAACTCTAGTTTGTTTAAAAGTGCTCATTCAACTAGTTTTTCAGCTCTAATTGATTGAGTTCTTTCTGAATTCCACCAAGAGTGATGAGCATTGAAATCCCTCATGATTATTGAATTCTTTTCTGGTTTCAACTGCATTAAACATCTATCAAATGTTCAAGTTCTATTGTTTTCTCTCAGTGATCTTTCATTGTAGATATTGACTAATTGAATATTTTCAAACTGTTTTTTCATATCCACAATGTCACCAACAAGAATATCACAGTCAGATATCAAATCATATCTCAGATTGAATTGAAATCTAGAATTCTTTCTAGCATAAATTGCCACTCTAACTCTAATATCTGTTTTCTCTGGTAGAAAACAATAGTATGCTGGATGAGATACACTATACATTTGATCAGCATCAAGTCTGGGTTCTTGAATAAGAACAAAGTCTGCTTTTTGCTTATAGCCAATTTGTAAACAGGAATAAAGACATGGATTTATTCTGTCCACATTATTTTGAATAAATTTGATTTTTGTAGAACTTTTAACATTTTTTTGATGTTTTTCCTGCATTATATAAGACTGTTGAATGGTTTTTTATCTTTATTCAGAGTCAGATAATAGACTAAATCTATTATTCACAACTTCAACAGCTATCATATCTTGCATATGTGTATCTCTCATTTGTGTTTGAATGGGAGTCTTTGATGACTTTTGTACTTTCATTTTTTGTTTTTCAGGAGATTCAGATACAACAGAATTAGAGATCTGAGAATTTCTTCTTTTTTGACTGCCACTATTTTTCATATTAGCAGAGACAGAAGTATCAGTTTGTATTACTGATTTTACTGATTTTTCTGACTTAGAAGCAAACACACATTCTTTCGAATTTGCAAAATGAGGCTCTTTGCAATTGACACATTTTGCAACAGACTTAGAGTGCTCACATATAACTCCTTTTTTTAAACAAAATTGACAACTGTATTCAGCAGTTTTGTGAGATTGAGCACAAATTTGACATTTCACATTTCTTCTACAGAGATTTGCAAAATGACCATATTTCTGACAATTTGAACATTGAGTGTGAGCTTTTAAATTTTCTCTTGTATCTTTAAACTTATATGTTCTCATTCTTATACCAGCAATTCTTACAAATGAGATTTTAGATTGTTCAAATGAATCAGTTATAATTAAAACTGAAGCATTTTGTCTGTTTTCTCTTTGTTCCTCATTATTCAACCAAATTGGTAATTTTTTTAATTTGATTGAATTAAAATCTTCAATCTCATGTTGAAGCTGAACCAGCCCATCATCATGATTGAAGATTGCTGTTGGTATGTCATGAAGAACAAATTTTCCCCATTTCTCATCTCTTTCCACTGAAATTTCAGTTTTCAAGAGAGATTCTATCACTGGTGCTCAAATATGTTGATTTTGCACCAGAAAGTTGGAGTTGAACTCAGGCATGGTTGTCAGAATTATAGAATTACCCAGAAAAGAGCTTTCAACTGATGCTACAACTGATTTGTATATTTCAGTTTCAGATATAGAGTTCAATGCATGATTAATCTCATTTCTCATTTGAAAAATAAGACTTGCATTTGACAGCATTTTTTGCTCAAAAACTTTTTTGTTAAAGATTTTAACAATCAGTCTTTGAGCTTTTGATTGAAGAAGTCTTTCCTCTTTCAGCTCTTTTCTTGATTTTTCTAATTTTTGTGCACTCAAAGTATCAGGATTTTTTGTAGCCTGATTCAGAGCTCTTTTCTCAATAGATGTGTTTTTCTTTGAAGAGTAAGAGGAGGAAAGTGTGGAGGGAACTGCTGCAGTCTGAGCATAAGTTTTTGTTTCTATTTTTTGCTCAGATTTTTGAAAAGGATTTAACATTTTAGTTTCAAAGACTTTCTTAAGTTTTGAAGAGATTTCTAGTTTGTATTTGAGAATCTCATTCAACTGTCTTGCTTGAATTAAAAGTATCTGAAGCACTTTAGTATCCTTTTCCTCCATGCATTGATTTTTCAAAAACTTAGCAGCTTTTTCAAGATTCTCAACCTCTTGCATCTGATCTTGATATTTCTTTTTTCTTTTCTTTAGAAACTCAATTTCAGGAATCTCTTCAGAAAACATATCTCTCTCCATCATATTGATAGATACAGATGATTTGATTGTGTTTCAGTCTATTTTTCCTACTAGTAATAGTAACTAGATCAAGTTTTTCAAGAGAACTTAACAAACTGAAACTGATTTTTAAAGATAAATCAGTTAAATCTTCACAAATTGAGTGCTACAAATATAAGGAAGGGGAGAACTAATGACTTCAATTTGAATAAGTCAAGATTGAAGTATCAGTTTTTGATAGAAAAACTGATAAAAAAGACTCAGCTTTTTGAAGAGAAGCTGTTAAAACTAGCTATTTATATTCTTTACTGTAAAAATTTCCCCACACAACAAGTGTGCAGCTCAATTAACTCAGCAGAGATATATAAAAGCAAATTAACAAGTATTAATGAAAGCTCTTCAGCCACTAAACAAAGTTAAAGAAATATGACTTTGGACAAGACTTCACTGTTTTATTAACTCAGAGCTAAAACAGTGAAAACACTCTATCTCTTTCAAACTTTGTCTTTTTCTTAATTAAAAAGCTTCTCAAAGTTTCTGCTTAAACTAGGCCCCATCTCAGTTTAAGATTATATTTCTGAAATATCAAAAGCTTTCAATACTAAATGAATTCCTTTTCATTCAAATTGAACCACTTTATTTGACTGAATAGCTCTCAATAAGTTGAATATTGAGTTTCCAAAGAAATGAGTATGCAAATGAAGAATCAACAGGCTAAACCTGTACTTTTTTCCTTTATAATAGATTATATATATATAAATATATATACAAACTACTTGCAGGGACCAAGCTATCTTTCAAACACTGAAATTTCCACTTTTATCCTATGTTTATATCAATGAAGGGGTTATTCGGAGGGATTCGATGAGGGATTCAAGGGACGATGGATTCGAATTGATGAGGTATGCACTAGTCAATTGTGCCGAGGTATCTTTTTGTTACTTGGCAGGCACGTGTGGCTGGGAGGTACTCAGGGGGGACTTGGCACGGGTGCATTGGAACACAAAAATCAATCAGAGTTTTCTCAAACAGAGAATCAAGAATAACTCAAGCAACTGCAGACCAAATTGAATAAGATTTTAATAGATTATCAATTTAAGATAGATCTATCTGTGATCAAAATCTGAGTTGATTTGACTCAGTATTGATGGAGTAATTTGATGAACTGTTGAAGATCCGCCCAAGCAGATGCCAAAACACTATTCATCAAATATCTCCCTCAAAACTTCATCAAATCTTTTCAAATTTTCAGCAGTTACTGATGGAGGCAGTAGGAATTGATTGAGGGTACTCGCGTTGTCTAATTCGAAGAATTGGGCTCGTTCGGGGTTTTGCTTGTTGAGCACAGCATCAACTCTGAGAGAGAGTGCTGTTTTGAATATTTATCTACAGTCAAATTCAGTGAAGACAACTGTGAGAGAGTCAACTATCTGAGTGAGTATTGTGCAGAAGAGAAAAAATTCTATTCTTTTTGAAACTATCTCTGTCAAAACTGCAGCTTTCTCAGCTGACAGAGTTAGTGAAGCTGATCTGCAGCTCAAGAACATCAGTCAGTCAAGAAATCTCACAGAGAATATAAAGTAATAGAAGAACTCATGAGTTCTCATTATTCTTCAGTCAGAGAAATGAATTGCCTGACTGCAGCTATATACTGTGCAGCAGATGATTGTTGCAAACATTCAGAGAGTGAGAGATGTGGCTAATATGCTGAAGATGAAGCTTAGACTGATCAGTGAGATCATGAATTTCATATTTGATTTGATTTGATTTGATCTCAGTCCATTTCTTGGTGTGATTTTCAGTGGGATCAGAATCAGAATGAGAGTGTAAAGTGACTAGAATTATTAGAACATGAGTGAAATAAGACTAATAAATCTTGATATTTGTGACAGATTAGCATTTGTTAGTAGTTAACTTACGCAATCAACCTCTTCTGTCTTATATTTCACACTCACATACATCTACTTGTCTCTGTTATTGTGCTCCACATTTGTGTAGCCTCTAATGATTCTTCTGTATAACCTCTTCTGTCTCACACTCTGTGTTTGTGTAGTTCTAATAATTCTTTCATATAATTCTCAATGTTCTTCCACTTCATACTCCACTCTGTACTCCACTGTGGGGTGGTTTCTGATATTCTTTCACTCTGATCTTCTCTCTATAAGAATTCTCTTTGTATGACTTTTTCTTCTGATCTCTTTTCTCTTTCTTTTCTTAATCAATTTGTAATCTGTATTTAGAATAGTGCTAGATCGTTAATCGAAGTACGCCTGTTACAATATTTCATGTAAAGTGACTGACTATCAAAAATAAGAACATGACCTGGGACTGACTATGATTTTGACTGAGGTTTGGTTCTGTTCTGATGATTATATAATACATATCTTAGATATCAATCTGATGATATGATTGGTGGAGATATCACCTCTATCTAGTGCTGTCAACCAATTTACCGCTGCCAACCTATCTATTGCTGCTAAGCTATCCCTCGCTGCTAAGCTATCCCTCGCTGCTAAGCTATCCCTCGCTGCTAAGCTATCCCTCGCTGCTAAGCTATCCCTCGCTGCTAAGCTATCCCTCGCTGCTAAGCTATCCCTCGCTGCTAAGCTATCCCTCGCTGCTAAGCTATCCCTCGCTGCTAAGCTATCCCTCACTACTAAGCTATCTATCGCTGCTAATCTATCGCTGCCAACCTATCTATCGCTGCCAATTTATCTACCACTGCCAATCTATCTATCACTGCTAATCTATCGCTGCTAATCTATTGCTGCTGCCAATCTATCTATCACTGCTAATATATCACTGCTAATCTATCTATCGCTGCTAATCTATCGCTGCTGTCAATCTATCTATCGCTGCTAATCTATCGCTGCTAATCTATCGCTGCTAATCTATCGCTGCTAATCTATCGCTGCCAACCTATCTACCGCGGCGAATCTATCTATTGCTGCCAACCAACCTACCTACCACTGCCAACCTATCTATCGCTGCCAATCTATCGCTGCCAACCTATCGCTGCCAACCTATCGCTGCCAACCTATCTACTGCAGTGAATCTATCTATCACTATCATTACTAGTTCAAAATAGAACTAGAGCATAAATACACTAAACTTCTTTTGATAGATAATGATTTTTGATAACACTCATAGCATTATATCATCTATATAGGGTAAATCATGGTCCCATTTGGTCCCATTTTAACAAAATGGGACCAAATGGGATCAGAATCAGTAATTTATAAGAAGAACATGACCTGGGACTAGATTTATAATATAAACAGTGTAAAGTGACTAATTTAATAAACACTATATGGGACCAGAACTAAGAAATTTGATAATGGAACTGGAGAAATATTTAGTCTCAGTTCCATACATGGTCACACAGCCAGTCTAATGAAGCTCATCAGAATAGATTGAGTGATCATATCAAGTAATAGAAGTATACACAATGCTCTGATCACTGAGAAGACAGTGACTACTCTCTGTGAAGTTCTTGATATCATAAAGATCTGACTATCAGAGCTGTAAGAGATGATTCTAGATGTAATTATGAAAGTAGTGTGAAGTATGTATATAGAATGTTAAGAAGATAGTAATCTCTATTATTCAAAGCTAATCACTGATCTTCTAATATCTATGAATATCAGTGAGCATTATATAGATGATCATCACATTCTACAGCTGTCTATAATACTGTGTGCTATATTCATTTTTATTAATTCTGATGTGTTCTGTGTTCTTCTATTGCTATATAGCTATTTTCTAATATAGATATCTCTGTTGTATCTATTACAATTATCTTTCTTCTTCAAAGGCCTGGTTCTCAGAGCTTCTTACTGCAATGTGCAAAGTTCATAATATATGCTGTGTGGTTGATATTGTATAAAGTTCACAGAATTGAGCTGAATTAATTGTTGAGATTAATTCTGAAGTATTGCTGTTTCAGAAGAATATTTTTTCATCTTCACAGTTCAATTATGATTTAGACACAACTTCTGAACCTCTTTTCTTTGACTTTTACATCAAAAAATTGTACTCTAATGAAATCATCACCACCATCATCTTCAATGATTTTTTATTTAAAAAGAATATATCAATTTATCAAACAAAGTATGCTGTATCTTTCTATGTGATTTTTATTGCAAAATTTGAAGTTTTGATTGTGTGATTGTGTTTTTCATTTTGGGTTGAGTTTTGTGTTGTTGCAATCTCTTTAATTAATATTGCAATATTGATTTCAATTTTCAACATCTGTTTTTCTTTCTTGTTGCTTTTGCTTCTTCTTCTTTTTGAACAAGGTTTTGATACTAATTAAAGTTATGATAGAATGTCAGAATCAGCTGTTTCTGTTGCTGATTCAGAGTCTATGAAGAGTGATATACTGTCTGTCATTAAAAGCATTTGCTTGAGTTGTCTGAAGAGATTGCAGAATTCTTCAGTATATTCTTGTTTTGTGAATGATGAATGAATATACTATCATATCTATCATATATTAAATAGAAGTTGTGCTGCTGTAAGTTTTCTTAAACTGAGACTGTTATGAGTACTAATAGATTATAGATGTCTGAGTGCTTTCACAAAACTGATCAATTTTTGATTAATAAATTTTATAAGATGCTGCTGTAACAGGCGTACTTCAATTAACGATTTGATACTATTCTAATTACAGATTACGAATTGATTAAGAAAAGAAAGAGAAAAGAAATCAGAAGAAAAGGTTGTATGAAGAGGGTTCTTATAGAAGAAAGTTCAGAGTGGAAGAATATCAGAAGCCACTCCACAGTGGAGTGCAGAGTGGAAGAACATTAAGAGGTATGTGTAAGAATTGTTAGAAGTTACACAAGTGTGAAATGTGGGGCAGGGGAATCATTGAGAGCTACATGGAAGAATTGTTAGAGACTACACAAGTGCAGAACACAGAGTGGGAGAATATAAGAAGCTATGCAGAAGAATTGTTAGAGACTATACAAATGCAGAACACAGAGCAGAAGAATGTAAAAAGCTACACAGAAGAATTGTTAGAGACTATATGAGTGCAGAGCACAGAGTGGAAGAACATTAAGAGCTACACAGAAGAATCATTAGAAACTATGCAAATGCAGAACACAGAGTGAAAGAGCATCAAGAATTACACAAGATCACAACAGTCAGAAATGAGCAGATGCAGAAGAAGAGTTGATTGCATAAGTTAATTACTAACAGATGCTAATCTGTCACATTATCCTCCTCTACTGAGATGAGTGAGGACTCATAGATGTTGAGGGCGGCAGTGTCCTTCAAGACAGACACAGATTCCCAGATTGAACAATCATATTCTACTCATTTGACAAGATATTTGTGGTGGTGATGATTGATTCTATTGTCAAGAATTGTTTTGATTTCCCACTCAAGTTCATTGTCTTCTTCTATGATGATGGGTGGCTGTCAATTGAAGGTTCTCTGTGAGGGGAATGGATCCTCAGCTGTGGGTCAGAGCAGGTTTGTATGAAAGATATTGTGAATGTCAGATGAGATGTTGAGTCAATAATTGTGTGTGTCTAGCACTTTCTTCACTGTATACTTGATATGATGATAATCTAGTATATACAAAGGATGGTCTGTTCTTATATTCTTGAGATTCAGTCAGACTTTGTCTTCTATATAATATCAGATCATAGAACTTCTTCTGATGTTCACTTGATTCTCATAATCTTGCTGAGTGCTGATCATTGAAGCTTCTGTCTATTCACAGACTTTCTTCAGCTTGCTCACAATGTTCTCTGCTGTCTGTATTGAGCTGCAGGCATGTGCAGTTTCTTGGAGAGTCTTGAGAAAGTTCAGAACCTCTAAGTTATATCTGTGTAGAAGAAAGAATAGACTTACATCTGTTGTAGTGAAATCTCAACTGTTAATCACAATCTCAGTGTGTGACAGCAGATTGCTTCAGTTGTCTTGCATGTAATTGCAGAACTTATGGAGAATGTTCTTTATTATTTGTATCATTCTCTCAGTAGCTCCATCAGTCTCTGGGTGGTATGCTGTTGATAACTTTCATTCAATTCTTAATAATTGGCATACACAGACTCAGAGTGCACTGATGAATTGACTGTCTCTATCTGACACAATGGATGAAGACAGACTGTGTATATAATAGAATGAGTTTCTGACAAAGACATCTGCAACTACTTCAGCATTCATCTTGTCACAGAGCTGTAGTATTACACCCTTGCTGAGTCAGTTGACAATGACTAGAATGTTTGTAGAATCTCTGCTTTTGGATAAGAAAACTGCAAAATTAATAGCTATATGACATCAAGTTCAGTTGAAGACAGATAGAGGCTTCAGCATTCCTTTTCAGTGTTCACATCATGCTGTCACTGAGCCACAGTGATCACAGTTGTGTATGAATCAGTGTATGTCTTTCAACATATCTGATCAGTAGAATTCTCAGATGACAATGTTGTACATGATTTTGTGTTCTGAATGCTCAATCATCAGTGAGTCATGAATTTCTTGCATGATTCATGTTTGTAGAGATTCTGAATCAGAGACTCATCATCTATTTTGAAAGTGTAAGCAGTTATCATCATCAATTGAACATGCTGAGATATCTGTTCTTGAGTATACATCTGCAGAGAATTGAGATGCTTTACTTTGTATGGCTTCAGTGGCTTGCTGTCAGAATTCATCTGCTTCTGCTGCTAGTCTCCATTGTTTTTTGAGCAAGGGTTCTTGAGCTCAGAACTGATTGATATGTACATGAGGTTCATCTGATTGTATAGAACTTTCTATGATCATGAGGTTGATTAACTGATGCTCTTGATGTTTTCATCTGTCATCTAGATCATCAGATGGCATATCTTGTTCTCAGTGAAACAGAGCATCTGCAAGGGTGTTCTCTACTTCAGATTGATAACAAATTGTGAATGAAAAACAGCTAAGAAACAATGACCAATGCATATGCCTTTCAGTGAGCTTATGAGTGATTGTGAAGTATTCTAAGTTCTTATGATCAGTAACAATCTCAAACTTCTCAACACTCATAAGTTCAGACTCTCATTCTTTGAAGTATTGTATGATTGCTAGAAGCTTCTTGTTGTAGATCTTATAGTTGCATTCAGCAGATGACATCTTTTTCAAGATGAAGGTACAGAGTTGTAGAACATCTTCATTATCATATTGCATTAGTGCCTCATCTACTACATAACTCAAGGTGTCTGTTTCAAGAATTGTATGCTTATCTGAATCAAATGATTGCAGCATTGGGGTGCTTGTGAACATACACTTCAGCTTTTTGAATGCTGCATCCACTTCATCAGTTCATTGAAATATGATGTCTTTCCAGGTCAGATCCATCAGTGATTGTATGATATTGAAGAAGTCTTTGATGAATCTTCAGTAGAAGTTGATGAATTCTAGAAAGCTTCTAGTCTCTTTTACTGAGACTAGTGTCTCTCAGTTGAGAATTGCTTCCATCTTCTTAGAATCCATGCATACACCTTTTTCAGCTTTGATGATGAATTCTAGATAGATTATAGACTTGGTCTCAAAGTTGCACTTATCAATGTTCACTTGCAGTCCAGCTTTACATAGATGATCAAGCACTTGTCATATGTGCTTGTAATACTCAGTGAGTGGTCCATCAGTGAAGATCAGAATATTGTCTATATACACTGAGATGATCTTGTCAAGCAGATCTTGTAGAGCTCAGTTAATGTATTTCTGAAACATGCTCAGAGCATTTGCTAATTCAAAGAGAGTCACTGTTCATTTGTATAATCTGTAACATGTATGAAAAGCAGTTAGCCATTTGTCATCTTCATTAATCCTTATCTTATAGAAGGCTGCAGAGATGTTGAGCTTCATAAATCATTTTGCTTTTTCTATTCATTCAAGTATTTTGTTGATGAGTGGAAGAGGGTATTGATTCTTTCATATAATCTTGTTGAGTTCTTGATAATCAACACAGAATTGTAAGCCTTCTTCTGATTTCTTCACAAACAGTACAGATGCTGCAGCAGATGAGTTGCTAACACAAATGAAGTCTTTGTTCAGTAATCTGTTGAGTGTTTTTCATAGAACAAAGAGCTTGTCATGTGACATGCTGTAAAGAGAATCTCAGAGTGATTGCAGATTCTTACTGTCTTTCTTGATAAGCTCAATTGTATGATCTATATCAGGTTCTTGATGAGAGGGAAGCTTTTCAGCTTCTTTCTTGTTGAACATGTCTGCAAAGTCTTCATATGATTCAGATAGTTCCTTGTGCAGTTTCTTGAAATCTTTGAGTTCTAACTTTTCTAATGCTTTTTTGATATTCATTATGCTAGCAGTGAACACTTGAATGTTCTTCTTCTCATACACTTAGCAGATTAGTAGTTTGTACACTTCTGCTGATATCTGAATAAGATCAGCAGTTCTATCAATATTCTTCTTGTAAACACAGTCATCTTCTGGAAAAATAAAACAGTGATTGTGTGCATTCAACAAGGTTCCAAATTCTGTGAGCTATAATAGGCTGAGTATTAGATTGTACTCAAGATCTTGTATTTTGTATATGTATATATTCTTTTTCTCATGTCCTTCTATGTTGATGTTAAATCTTACCATGTTGTAGAAGGCTGATCCTCTGGGGCCATCAAATCCACTAAGCTTACACAGCTTGAAAAAGAGGATACACTGAAGCTTATGCTTCTCAACCAGCTGAGTGTCTATAAGAGTGTAATAAAGGAAACCACTGTCTATCATTGCTTGTATATTGACTAGACTATTTATAATGACAGAGATCATGATTGTGTCTGCTTGCATCTTCTGCTTGAATCTCCAGCTAGCTTTCTGCTTCTTGAGCTCTTGTTCATATTTTAGAGTGAGAGCTCATCTTTTCCCTGTTCTTGCCTGTCCGCGGGCGACACAGTGTTCATGTGTGTGGGGGGTTTATTTGAAATGATCACATTTGAACATTGGTTTGCAAAGTGTTCTGACTTGTTGCAGTGTATGCAGACTTCTCTGATGATTCAGTCAGTGACATTCTTTTCTGAGATGTTGAGAATCCTCAGATGACTTGCATTTACATGTGAGACTCAGTTCATTGATTCTGATTTGAAGGTGAAGAGTGCTGCAGAGTGATTTGAGGTGTACATATTTGTTCAGCAGAATCCTCTGCAGTTTTGAAGCACACAGAACTGAGACAGATCATTGTTCAACAGATGAAGATTAGTGCAGAATTTACTGTATGTTGAGAGCTTCAGATGCTCTATACTTCAATTATGTAATTGAAAGTTCAAGTTCTTGAACAATATATTGATCTTGACAGTGTTGTCCCAGTCTTGCCCACCTGCTTCTAGAAGCTTGTGATTGAATTCAGAAAGATAAGTTGCCAATGTGACATTCATCTGACAAGTTTGATTAAGCCAGTCTAATGCCTTGACTTGAAGTGTAGGATTGAGGAAGAGGGAGTTGAGTTGTTGAAAGACTAGCTCTGATGTACACTGATGATTCTGACAATGACTCATTCAGAGTTGGAATTTTGCTAACACATCACCATCCAATCTGCTATGAATATACCACACTTGATTGGATAGCGAGTCTATTGCTCATCCATCAATGTCCAATTTGATGTTTGCTTTTGACTTCCACACAAGGTAGAGTGCTAGGTCTCCCTTGTATTTGTCAAGGATTGAGAGCTTCTCTCTTGAGGGCTTTTTGTAAGACACAGATGTAGAAGAAACAGTGAATGCAGAAGTGCTCATCTCAGCAAGTCATTGTTGCAATTCAGTCATCTGTAGCATCTGCTGCTGAAGAATGCTTTGTAGATCTAAGTTATTGTCTGCTGTGTTCAGATGCAGTGGGTGTTTGTAGAATTGCTTGTAGTTCATTTTGATATCTAAGAATATATAATAATAAAAAAAAAAAAAGAAAAGGAATACTTGTAGGCACTCAGTCCTCTTGCAGACACTATTCACAGTGTTGCAGTGCTAAGCTTGGTCAAGCTTCTTTGTGAATGCTATTCACAGTGTTACAGTTTGTAGACACTCAGACCTTATAGAACACAGTTGATTGTGTTTCAGATGCTTAGACATGATGGCCTATATAACTAATGATAAGAGCACTCAGGCCCACAAGAGATCTCTTGTAATGACTAGACACTCAGATCTGTAAACAATGCACTCAGATGTAAGAACTGGTAACAACACACTCAGACATAAGAACTGATAACAACACACTCAGATGTAAGAACTAATAATGAGACACTCAGGCCTTAAATGCAGAAGAATCAATTCATAATGTAATGGGTGTACTTCAATTAACAATTTGGTACTATCCTAATTACAGATTACAAATTGATTAAGAAAAGAAAGAGAAAAGAAATCAGAAGAAAAGGTTGTATGAAGAGGATTCTTATAGAGGAAAGTTCAGAGTGGAAGAATATCAGAAGCCACTCCACAGTGGAGTGTGGAGTGGAAGAACATTAAGAGGTACATGTAAGAATTGTTAGAAGTTATATGAGTGCAGAATGTGAGGCAGAGGAATCATTGAGAGCTACATGAAAGAATCATTAGAGACTATGCAAGCACAGAACACAGAGTGAGAGAATGTAAGAAGCTACACAGAAGAATCATTAGAGACTACACAAGCACAGAACACAGAGCAGAGGAACATAAGAAGCTACACAGAAGAATCATTAGAGACTACACAAGTGCAGAGCACAGAGTGGAAGAATGTTAAGAGCTACACAGAAGAATCATTAGAAACTATATGAGTGCGGAGCACAGAGTGGAAGAGCATCGAGGGTTACATGAGGTCACAACAGCCAGAAACAAGCGGGTGCAGAAGGGGAGTTGATTGCGTAAGTTAATTACTAATGGGTGCTAACTCATCACAGCTGCTTTTCAATGAAGTTCTGAATGAGAGATTTATCATATATCAAACTGTTGTTATGAGATTTGTACTTGATGTGCAGATCTATAAGAATGCAGATGAGATTCTAGAATTCTATATAAACTCTGATAATCTGTTGTCACAGTGAGATGTGGCATTCAATTATAGCAGTGTTTCAGAAAGTGTGTTTTTGTGTTCTGCTATTACATCAGTGTCATTCTCACTGAGTCAAGATCTTGATATGTTATTTGAGTTGACTGATAATGTAGATGAAGATGAGAAAGTGAATGATTCTATTGAAATATTAAAAAGAAATGCAGCAGCATATTGCTGTTGTTGTATTTGACATTTGACAATGTCTCTTCATCATCATTGTGAGTCTGCTGAGAGTCAATACAAAAAATGCAAACACTGCTCAGTGATGAAGTATATCTGCATTTCAGTAAGTTATTATTCAAAACAGATGTTTTTATGATATATAACATTAACTCATATTAGATATCAGTGAATGCTGTTGAATTGACTAAGATGATTATCAACACTGCTGAGAATCTAATTGTCACTGATGTGAATGTTTTGAATATTAATGTTTTGTAGAGCACTGTAACTGTGGTGGTTAAATTCTTTGCTGTGAAGATTCAGAAGATTCAATGAGATGATTCTTCTGAGACTTCAGTTGAAATAATGATTGATAAGATTCTGATGATTACATCACTGATTGCAGCTCTCAAGTCATCATTGAAATGTTGTGCTTCATCAGTTGAAAAAATCTGAGATAATAAGCAGATTTGTTTTGATGACAATTTCTTGAATGACACTGATCAAGCTGAGACAGATCTGTTTTTTAATCTCTGAATGAAATAAGTATATTCAGCAGTCATCATCATCTTCTTTGTTTTTATTTACTGACTGATTTCTGATAGATTTTATTAAACTGTTTCAAGTACTTCTGACTGTTCATCAAGTTTTTCTTAGATTTTCAAGAATTATCTGTGTCTGTACAATCTTTTCATTTGATAAGATATTGTGTTTGACTGTAGTATTGATATTTGTCTAATATAGCTTCAACTTCTTATTTCTCTTGCATGTCTATAATTATCAGTTCTGCTTGTGAGATTTGTCTGTTGCATATGTGATATGATTTGAGAAGAGAAACATGGAATACAGAATGAATTTCTTTATATTGTAGTGTGAGTTTCAGTTTGTACATCTGCATATCATGAATATCAATTATTTGGAAGAGACTCAAAAATTGATGATCTAGTTTGAATGAGAATTGCAAGATGGATATATTTTTTGCATACAGTATTACTCAGTCCTCTATCTTAAAGCTTTTTGATATATGATACTGATTATAATACTTTTTCTCAGCTGCTTTGACAGCTTTCAGACATTCTCAGATCTTGTTCTCTGCTTGCTTCATCTGTTTCACTTGTTTCATTGCTGATTTTGACACACTCATGCTTGGGGGCTTCATGTCTATACAAAGTTCAGTTGATCAGCTGATCATTGCTTCAGATGATATTATTTTTATTGATGTGTGGAAGATGTTGTTATATACTCATTGTGTCAGAGAAATTCATTCTATTCAATTATCTTGCTGATAGCTGCAATATATGCAAAGATAATGTTCAATCATCTGGTTCAATCATTCTGTCTGACTATCAGTTTGCAGGTGGAATGTCATCAATAATTTTTGTTGAATATGAAGCAGATAACATAATGTCAATCAAAACTTGCTATTTATTAATGAATCTCAGTTGCTAATAATGTTCACAGATAGATCAAAGTTCTTTGCAATTCTTCATACAATAATATCTATAAGTTCTTCTGCATCTAGCTCTAAAGATGTGGGCACAATTATGACTCATTTGATGAATAAATCAACAAATATGACAATAGCATTATAGATTTGACTTCTCTTTTTATTATCTGACAGATCTTCAATAAAGTTCATGCTAATTGTATGCCATTTCTTATCTGACACTGAATGTGGTTGTAGCAATCTGTATGGCTTGTGCTGTGATATTTTGACACATTGACAAACATCACAAGTTCTCACATATTCTGCAATCTCATCACTCATATCATGCCACAAGTACTTGTGTTTGATCACTTCAATGATTTTGTCACATTCAAAATGGCCACTTTGAGGATCATCATAATTCATTTTCATTATTTCATGTCTTATAGTCTTGTTTTGTGATATATAGACTTTATCATCTTTTCTGAGCAGATCATCTTTATCTACTGCTCAGATTGAACAATTATCTATATTAGTGTCACTCATCTCTAGTCTTCTGTGAAGTTCAGATATGTCAGTGTCTCTATTCTGAATCTGCAGTAAGAGTTCAATGATAGATTCAGTTATTTCTTTGTGATAGACTGTCTCAGACTCAAATATCTTGACAGCTAGAATTTATAGTATCAGAGTTTCTAGATTTAACTTCATAATATCTGCAATCTTATTCTCATCTGCAGATGTGTTCTTTATTCTGCAGAGATTGTTATCATCAACAATTATAAATCTCTTCACTCAACAATTTTCATTAACTTGCAGATCTTTTCACATCATCTTGATATATTGATTTAACTTTGTATTTTCTTTTGTCTTTAGTGACTTAAAGATCCTCTTATGCAGCTTCTCTTGCAGAGTAGAGAGCTCTGTCAAGAAAGCTGTGTGTTTTACAAAATCTGAGCAATGACTTGATGCATCTGTGGGATTATTTTTCTCAGAACAGTGCTCTATTTCAAAATCAAACACTGAGAGCATTTTCATTCAGTGAATCTGACACTCATTTAGCTGCTTTGTTGTCATGAAATGTTGGAGATTGATATGATCAGATAAAACAGTTATTGAGTGTCTGCTATCATATAAATAGTGATGTCATTGTCTGAAAGCTTCTACAATTAGCAACATTTCTAGATCATATATTTGATAACATCTTTCTGTTTCTGTAAGCTTTCTAGATCAAAACATGATTGAGTGTCAGTGATCATCATTCATTAATTGTGATATTACTGTGATGATTGCAATATCAGATCCATTTATTTCTATACAGAGTTTTTGCTGCAGATCAAAGTGAATCAACAATGATGCTTTTGTAAAGCATTCTTTTAACTGCAAAATTGTGTGCTTGCAGTTTTTGTCTAACTGAACAGATGTGTTATTTTTCTCCCTTTTCATTTTGTAATCTTTTAACAATTCAGTCAGAGGTGCTGTTATTATTGAGAACTTGTATATGAATCAATGATAAAAATTGATGAATTCTAGAAATATTTGCAATTTGTTTATAGTTTGTGATTCTGATCAATCTAGAATTGTGTCAACAGAGTGTTTCTCAACAGTAATGCTCTGCATGATAACCACAAAATTCAAAAATCCAATTTCTGTTGTGTGGAATGTATACTTACTAAGTTTGGCATATAGTCTCCATCATCTTAACCGTTCCAGCATGTTCTTAACATGGACAACATGTTCATCAAGTGTGTTTGAATAGATTATGATATTGTCAAGATAAGCCATGCAATATATGTCTAAAAGATCACTGAGGGCTTTGTTGATATAAGATTGAAAGATTGCAGAGACATTGATTAGCTCAAAAGATAAGACTAGATATTCAAAGTATTCATATTATATTCAAAATACTGTTTTTCATTCATCCTCTGCTCATATGTGAATTCTGTGATATGCATCTCTAAGGTTCAGTTGCATATATATTTTGACATCTGCTAATCTATCAAGTATTTCACTTATCAAGGGCAGTGGATATCAATCCTTGACTGTTATTTCATTCAATCCTCAATAATCCATACAAAGACACAGGGTTTCATCTTTCTTCAGTGTGAATAACACTGACACTGACTGAGCTCTTGAATGAATATATTCAATTCTTCTCTAACATCTTTTCAATATATTCTTGAAGAACAGAGAGTTCTTGAGATGATAAGTTATATATCAGTTGATATAAGAGTTTCTTGCCAGGTTTGAGATCTATGACATGATTGTGAGATGCATATTCCATGTCAGATATGTCTTCTTGAAACACATCAAGATAATCTTTATAATCATCTGAGATATTTGACTCAGTTGCTGCACTCACAGCTTGTAATGATAAGGCAGTAAATATAATATTGCCATCATCAATTAGTGTTGTGAATTCTTTAGCAGTATTCAGATGTATATGGTTAATATTTGATGCTTTTCTATAGATTCAGCATCTTCACACTCAATTGATATCAGAATTCACAGCTTCCAACCACAGCATACTCAAAATTACATCAAATCCACTAATATCAGCTTCTTCAAAATGGTGGAATCCTTCTCAGAGAATATGTTTGTCATTGATAATCTTCATTGCAGCTCTTCATTGTTCATATAATTTAATCTTATAATTATCAACTGCTTCCACTATTTTTGATTTATCTTCTGCCTTCAAGAAATATTTTGATGCCCAGGTGTGAGATATGAAGTTCACATCCACATCAGAATTCACTAGCATTCACACCATCAACCATTCTGCTTCTGTCAGCATTCACATATTCATCACTAATAACTGTTTATCTCACAGTCTAGTTGTTTGTATTCTCAATGCAGCAGCTGCTTCTACAATTGAGATTGTTGGTTTTTTGCATATCAAACTTGATTGTGCTTTTCAGAGTGTAACATTCAACAATCATTTGCAATATGACCCTTCTTATAACAGTGAGAACACTTCTTCATTCAGTTATATTTATCTTTTTTGATTTGTTCAATTGAATCTGTTTATTCCTCTTGTTTTCTCTTGTTCTGACAGTTGCTAGATTTATCAGAACAATGCTGATTCTCTATAAATATCACAGATCTTTCTTTGCAAATAGTATGCTGTCACTCTGATATATTTTTCTTGAGAGTCTGTAGAGTTTGAAGCAACTCTTCATAGTTCTGAGGCTCTTGATTTCAACAGTCTAGTTCAGTGTGTAATATCTTCAATGTCTTACTACACAAGTTATTCATTCTTTGTTCTTCACTATATGAGGGTAAGTAGTATTCTCAGTCTTTGAAATATTTAGAGAAATCATATATCAATTGCTATTCTTGTTACTTTGCATCTTGAAACTTTTGACTTGTCAATCAGTGCTGGTTCTGTGGATTGTTAATTTGCATTTCTAGATGTGATAGCATATCATCAAAAGTCAACAGTGTTGCTCCTCCACATCTCTCATGCTGTAAGAGATGGTTGTAGGTATAATTATGGGAGTAGTGTGAAGTACGCATGTAGGATGTTAAGAAGATAGCAATCTCTATTATTCAAAGCTAATCACTGATCTCCTAATATCTACAGATATCAGCAAGCATTATATAGACGACCATCATGTGCTACAGCTGTCTATGATGCTGTGTGCTATATCCCTCCTCATTAATTCTGATGTGTTCTGTGTTCTTCTATCACCACATAGCTATTTCCTAATATAGATATCTCCATTGTGCCTATTACAATTATCTTCCTTCTTCAAAGGCCTGGTCCTCAGGGCTTCTTACTGCAACATGCGAAGTTTGTAACATGTGCTGCATGGTTAATATTGTATAGAGTTCACAGAATTGGGCTGAATTAATTGTTGAGGTTAATTCTGAAGTATTGCTGTTTCAGAAGAACATTTTTCCATCTTCAGTGTCAATGCAGTTCAATCACAATTTAGACACAACTTCTGAACCCCTTTTCTTTGACTTTTACACCAAAAATCACACTCCACTGAAAATCATCACCAACATCACCACTAACAATTTTTTATTAAAAAAGAATACATCAATTTATCAAATAAAGTACACTGTATCTTTCTATATGATTTTTATTGTGAAATTCGAAGTTTTGATTGCATGGTTGTATTTTTCATTTTGAGTTGAGTTTTGTGTTGTTGCAATCTTTTTGATCAACATTGCAATATTGATTTCAATCTTCAACATCTGTTTTTCTTTCTTGTTGCTTTTGCTTCTCCTTCTTCTTTGAACAAGGTCTTGGTACTGATTAAAGTTATGATAGAATGTCAGAACCAGCTGTTTCCATTGCTGATTCAGATTCTATGAAGAATGATATGCTGTCTGCCATCAAGAGCATTTGCTTGGATTGTCTGAAGAGATTGCAGAACCCTTCAGTATATTCTTGCTTTGTGAACAATGAACAGACACACTGTCACATCTGCCATATATCAAATAGAAGTTATGCTGCCATAAGTTTTCTTAAACTGAGGTTGTTAAGAGTACTAACAGATTATAGATGTCTGAGTGCTTTCACAAAATCAGTCAATCTTTAATCAATGAATTTCACAAGATGCTGCTCTTCAATGAAGTTTCAGATGAGAGATTTGCCACATATCAAACTGCTGTTACAAGGTTTGTACTTGACATGCAGATCTATGAGGACACAGATGAGATTCTAGAATTCTATATGAACTCTGATGATCTGTTGTCACAGCAGAGTGTGGCATTTGATCATAGCAGCATTTCAGAAAGCACATTTTCACATCCTGCTATTACATCAGTATCATTCTCACTGGGCCAAGATCTTGGTACATTATTTGAGTTGGCTGATAATGTAGATGAAGATGAGGAAGTGGATGATCTCATTGAAGTGTTAGAAAGAAACACAGCAGTATATTGCTGTTGTTGTATTCAACATTTGACAATATCCCCCCATCATCATTGTGAGTCTGCTGAGAGTCAATACAAAAAATGCAAGCACTGCTCAGTGACAAAGCACATCTGCATTCCAGTAAGTTATTATTAGAAACAGATGTTTTTACAGTATATAATATTAACTTTCTATTAGATGTCAGTGGATGCTGTTGAATTGACTCAGATGATTATCAACACTGCTGAGGATTTAATTGTCACTGATGCAGACACTTCAAACATTAATATTTTGCAGAGTGCTGTGACTGCAGTGATTAGATTCTTTGCTGTGAAGATTCAGAAGATTCAATGAGATGATTCTTCTGAGACTTCAGCTGAAATGATGATTGATGAGATTCTGATGATTACATCACCAGTTGCAGCTCCCAAGTCATTGTTGAAATGTCATGCTTTGCCAGTTGAGAAAATCTGAGATAATAAGCAGGTTTGTCTTGATGACAATTCCTCAAATGACACTGATCAAGCTGAGGCAGATCTGTTTTTTAATCTCTGAGTGAAATAAGTATGTTCAACAGTTATCATCATTTTCTTCATTTTCATTTACTGACTGACTTCTGATAGATTTTATTAAACTGTTTCAAGTACTTCTGACTGTTCATCAAGTTTTCCTCAGATTTCCAAAAATTATCTGTGTCTGTACAATCTTTTCATTTGACAAGATATTGTGTTTGACTGCAGTACTGACACTTGTCTAATATAGCTTCAACTTCTCATTTCTCTTGCATGTCTATAATTATCAGTTCTGCTTGCAGAATTTGTCCATCGCGCATGTGATATGATTTGAGAAGAGAAATATAGAATACAGAATGAATTTCTTTATATTACAGCATGAGTTTCAGTTTGTACATCTGCATATCATGAATATCAATTATTTGAAAGAGATTCAAAAATCAATGATCTAGTTTGAGTGAGAGTTGCAAGATGGATATATTTTTTGCACACAGCATTACTCAGTTCTCTATCTTAAAGTTTTTTGATATATGATGCTGATCATAATACTTTTTCTCAGCTGCTTTGACAGCTTTCAGACATTCTTAGATTTTGTTCTTCACTTGCTTCATCCATTCCACTTGTTTCATTGCTGATTTTTACACATCCATGCTTGGGGATTCCACATCTATGTGAAGTTCAGTTGGTTGGCCGATCATTGCTTCAGATGGTGTTATTTTTATTGATGTGTGGAAGATGTTGTTATATACCCATTGCATCAGAGGAATCCATTCTATCCAATTATCTTGCTGATAGCTGCAATATGTGTGAAGATAATGTTCAATCATCTGGTTCAATCATTCTGTCTGACTGTTGGTTTGCGGGTGGAATGCTGTTGATAATTTTCATTGAACATGGAGCAGATAACACAATGTCAATCAAAACTTGCTATTTATTAATGAATCTCAGTTGCTAATAATGTTCACAGATAGATCAAAGTTCTTCACAATTCTTCATACAATAATATCTGTAAGTTCTTCTGCATCTAGCTCTGAAGATGTGGACACAATTATGACTTATTTGATGAATAAATCAACAAATACAACAATAGCATTATAGATTTGACTTCTCTTTTTATTATCTGACAGATCTTCAATAAAGTTCATGCTAATTGTATATCATTTTTTATCTGGCACTGAATGTGATTGTAGCAATCTGTACAGCTTGTGCTGTGGTATCTTGATGTGTTGACAAACATCATAAGTTCTCACATATTCTGCAATCTCATCACTCATACCATGCCACAAGTACTTGCATTTGATCACTTCAATGATTTTGTCACATCCAAAATGGCTATCTTGGGAATCATTGTGGTTCATTTTCATTATTTCATGTCTTACAGTTTTATCTTGTGGTATATAGACTTTATCATCTTTTCTGAGCAGATCATTTTTATCTACTGCTCAGATTGAATGATTATCTACACTAGTGTCACTCATCTCTAGTCTTCTGTGAAGTTCAGACATGCTGGTGTCTCTATTCTGAATCTGCAGTAAGAGTTCAATGATAGATTTGACTATCTCTTTGCAATAGACTGTCTCAGACTCAAATACTTTGACAGTTAGAATCTGTAGCATCAGAGTCTCTAGATTTAACTCTGTAATGTCTGCAATCTCATTCTCATCCACAGATGTGTTCTTTATTCTGCAGAGATTGTTATCATTGATGACTACAGATCTCTTCACTCAACAATTTTCATTAACTTGCAGATCTTTTCACATCATCTTGACATATTGATCTAACTTTGTATTTTCTTTTGTCTTTAGTGACTTAAAGATCCTCTTATATAGCTTCTCTTGCAGAGTAGAAAGCTCTGTCAAAAAAGCTGTGTGTTTTACAAAATCTGAGCAATGACTTGATGCATCTGTGGGATTATTTTTCTCAGAACAGTGCTCTATTTCAAAATCAAATGCTGAGAGTATTTCCATTCAGCAAATCTGACACTCATTTAGCTGCTTCATTGTCATGAAGTGTCAGAGATTGACATGGTCAGATAAAACAGTTATTGAGTGTCTGCTATCATGTAAGTAGTGATGCCATTGTCTGAAAGCTTCTACAATTGACAATATTTCTAGATCATATATTTGATAACATCTTTCTGTTTCTGTGAGCTTTCTAGACCAAAACACAATCAGATGTCAGTGATCATCATTCATTAATTGTGATATTACTGTGGTGATTGCAACATCAGATCTGTCTGTTTCTATACAGAGTTTTCACTGTGGATCAAAGTGAATCAACAATGGTGCTTTTGTAAAGCATTCTTTTAACTGCAAAATTGCATGTTTGCAGTTTTTGTCTAACTGGACAGATGTGTTATTCTTCTCTTTTTTCATTTCATAATCTTTTAACAATTCAGTCAGAGGTGCTGTTATTATTGAGAACTTGTATATGAATAGATGATAGAAATTGATGAATTCTAGAAATATTTGCAATTTGTTTATAGTTTGCAGTTCTGATCAATCTAGAATTATGTTGATGCAGTGTTTCTCAACTGTAATGCTCTGTGTGGTAACCACAAAACCCAAAAATCCAATTTCTGTTGCATGAAATGTACACTTACTAAGTTTGGCATATAGTCTCCATCGCCTTAACCGTTCCAGCACATTCTTAACATAGATGACATGTTCATCAAGCATGTTTGAATAGATTACAATATTGTCAAGATAAGCCACACAATATACATCTAAAAGATTGCTGAGGGCTTTGTTAATATAAGATTAAAAGATCACAGAGGCATTGATTAGCTCAAAAGATAAGACTAGATATTTAAAGTGTTCATATTGTGTTCAAAATGCTGTTTTTCATTCATCCTCTACTCATATGTGAATTCTATAATACACATCTCTAAGGTTCAGTTGTGTATATATTTTGACATCTGCTAATCTATCAAGTATTTCACTTATCAAGAGCAGTGGATATCAATTCTTGACTGTTATTTCATTCAATCCTCAATAATTCACACAAAGACACAGAGTTCCATCTTTCTTCAGTGCAAATAACACTGATGCACTGGCTGAGCTCTTGAACAGATGTATTCAATTCTTCTCTAACATCTTTTCAATAT
The DNA here is from genome assembly GCA_017607445.1 of Histoplasma ohiense. Taxonomy (NCBI): domain Eukaryota; kingdom Fungi; phylum Ascomycota; class Eurotiomycetes; order Onygenales; family Ajellomycetaceae; genus Histoplasma; species Histoplasma ohiense. The sequence continues at coordinate 1,825,313 of JAEVHH010000006.1, read as the reverse complement.
ATTCTTGAAGGACAGAGAGTTCTTGTGGTGATAAATTATATATCAGTTGATATGAAGGTTTCTTGCTAGATTTGAGCTCTATGACATGATCATGAGATGCATGTTCTGCATCAGATATGTCTTCTTGAAATACATCAAGATAATCTTTATAATCATCTGAGATATTTGACTCAGTTGCTGCATTCACAGCTTGTAATGATAAGACAGTAAATATAATATTGTCATCATTAATTAGTGTTGTGAATTCTTTAGCAGTATTCAGATGCACATGATTAATATTTGATGCTTTTCTATAGATTCAACATTTTTGCACCCAGTTGATATCAGAGTTTGCAGCTTTCAATCATGGCATGCTCAAAATTACATCATATCTGCTAATGTCAGCCTCTTCAAAATGATGGAATCCTTCTCAGAGGACATGTTCATCATCAATAATCTTCATTGCAGCTCTTCATTGTTCATATAATTTAATCTTATGATTATCAACTGCTTCCACTACTTTTGGTTTATCTTCTGTCTTTAAGAAATATTTTGATGCTCAGATGTGGGATATGAAGTTCACATCTGCATCAGAATTCACTAGCATCCACATCATTGACCATCTCACTTCTGTCAGCATCCACATATTCATCATCAATAATCATTTATCTCACAGTCTAGTTGTTCATATTCCCAATGCAGCAGCTGCTTCTACAATTGAAATTGTTGATTTTTTGCTTGTCAAACTTGGTTGCACTTTTCAGAGTGTAATATTCAACAATCATTTGCAATATGACCCTTCTTATGACAGTGAGAATACTTCTTCATCCAGTTATATTTATCTTTCTTGATTTGTTCAGTTGAACTCATTTGTTTCTCTCATTTCCTCTTGTTCTGATGGTTGCTAGATTTATCAGAACAACACTGATTCTCTACAAATATTGCAGGTCTTTCTTTGCAGATAGCATATCATTGCTCTGACATATTTTTCTTGAGAGTCTGTAGAGTTCAAAGCAACTCTTCATAGTTCTGAGGCTCTTGATTTCAACAGTTGAGTTCTGTGTATAATACCTTCAACATCTTACTACACAAGTTATCCATTCTTTGTTCTTTGCTATATGAAGGTAAGTAGTATTCCCAGTCTTCAAGATATTTAGAGAAATCACATATCAATTGTCATTCTTGTTGCTTCACATCTTGAAACTTTTGACTCACCAATCAGCACTGATTCTGTGGATTGTTAATTTGCATTTCTAGATGTGATAACATATCATCAAAAGTCAACAGTGTTGCTCCTCCACATCTCTCATACAATGATACAAAATTCAATCATTTCTGTTTAACATGGATATCAAGATAGAGTTTAGCATCATTTATCTTGTGTTCTTTCTTTCAATAATATCAGCAGTGATATGTAAAGAGAGTCAACATGCAATCTTTATAGTCCTTGAATTCTAACATATTTTTTCCTCAATAATAGTTCTTAATCTCCAACCTCAATGGTGTTTCATTATCATCATTCATATCATTCACAGATCGATTTTGCAGCAGTTCTGTGGTGATATTCTGGGTTAATTGAGACTCAATGAGAGTATCTCCACAAATCTGCACTTCCAACTCATTGAGCTGCTGTTGTGCATGCAGAATAGCTAATTGCTGCTCTCATTCACAAATTTGATCATTCAACTGTTGCAAACACACATTGTGATCATTGAAGGCAGTAGAAGATTCAGATTGGTTTTCAAGAGATCTTGCACATATCAAAATCATCTTGCATGTTTTAACTAATGTTGTGTGTTTTAACTAACATTGCATGCTTTATTATAGGTGTGTGTAACAACAGACCACTCAAATAAAGTTTAGAGTGATTAGAATTGTAAGAGATGGTTGTAGATATAATTATGAGAATAGTGTGAAGTACACATATAGAATGTTAAGAAGGTAGCAATCTCTATTATTCAAAGCTAATCACTGATCTCCTAATATCTATGGATATCAGCAAGCATTATATAGGCGACCACCACACACTACAGCTGTCTATGGTGCTGTGTGCTATGTTCCTCCTCATTAATTCTGGTGTGTTCTGTGTTCTTCTATCGCCACATAGCTATTTTCTAATATAGATATCTCCGTTGCGTCTATTACACATACATTGATACAAAATTCAATCATTTCTGCTTAACATGAGTATTAAGATAGAGTTTAGCATCATTTATCTTGTGTTTCTTTCTTTCAATAATACCAGCAATGGCATGTAAAGAGAGTCAATATGTGATCTTTATAGTTTTTAAATTCTAATATATTTTTTTCTCAATAATAGTTCTTAATCTTTAACCTCAGTGGTGTTTCATTATCATCATCTGTATCATTCACAGATTGATTTTGCAGTGATTCTGTGGTTATATTCTGAGTTAATTGAGACTCAATGAGAGTATCTTCATGAATCTGTGCTTCCAACTTGTTGAGCCACTGTTGTGCATGCAGAATAGCTAATTGCTACTCTTATTCATGAATTTAATCATTCAACTGTTGCAAACACACATTGTGATCATCAGAGACAGTAGAGGATTCAGATTGGTTTTCAAGAGATCTTGCATATGTCAAGATCATCTTGCATGTTTTAACTAATATTGTGTGTTTTAACTAACATTGTGTGCTTTATTGTAGATGTGTGTAACAACAGATCACTCAAGTAAAGTTTAGAGTGATTAGAATTGTAAGAGATGATTCTAGATGTAATTATAAGAGTAGTGTGAAGTACATATATAGAATGTTAAGAAGGTAGTAATCTCTATTATTCAAAGCTAATTGCTGATCTTCTAATATCTACAGATATCAGTGAGCATTATATAGGCGACCACCATGCTCTACAGCTGTCTATGGTGCTGTGTGCTATGTCTATCCTCATTAATTCTGATGTGTTCTGTGTTCTTCTATCGCCACATAGCTATTTTCTAATATAGATATCTCCGTTGCGTCTATTACAAGAGCAGTGGTACAATTATGCTGTTTCAGAGATTCTGAAATTTGTTCAGAACTGAGAAGAAGCAAGAATCTTCATAGATAAAATGATTGAGAGAGAGATTCTAACTCAGACAAAGATAAAATCAGTGAGCTGTCAATTCTTATAATATAAAGTGAACTTTAAAATGAGAAAGATTATATGAATTGTCTTCTTTCTTGCTTTAGTGAAAGACTTCTCACTCTTCAATGTCAGTGAGAGAGTCAGACTCATTGAGAAAAGATCACTGACAGTGAGATATGACTCAGAATGTCAGAGATACTGTCATTCATCAAAATATGTACAACTGACAAGATATTTCAACTGCAGTGAGTCCACAAGTCAGCATAAGAGATCAATAAATGTGAAATGCAAGAGAGTATCACAGTGTGTCAACTGCTGTCAATTCTACTCAGCTGAACATCAGCACTGCTCTGCTGCACTCAGATGTGTGAATGACATTCTCAGATGTCTAACTCAAAAAAAGCTAGCAGCTGTTCACTGTCTTGATAATAGATATTACAGAGATGCTCAGAAGTAGCAATCACTGTCAGCACAGTCAGTATCAATGATTGCAGTGATGATATCTACATCATTCACTCAATCAACTCAGTCAACACAGCTCATCAGACTAGCACTCTGCAAGTGAATGACTATTCAGAACTTTATTAGTGAAGAGAATGTTATCTGACAGATGATCTGCATCAGATAATGCTCAGCTTATATAGCAGAGTGATAGTATAGTCAAGCAGTCAAAGAGCAGTCTAGTCTCAGCATACAGACAACAGATCTGAAACTCTTCAATCTCATTCTGCAGATGAACTTTGACAGCTGTGACAGATTAGCATCTGTTAGTAATTAACTTACGCAATCAAGTCCTCTTCTGCATCTGCTTGTTTCTGACTGTTGTGATTTTATATAACTCTTGATGTTCTTTCACTCTGTGCTCTGCACTTGTGTAGTTTCTAACAATTCTTTCATATAGCTCTTAATGTTCTTCCACTCTGTGCTTTGTATTTATATAGTCTTTAATGATTCTTTCATATAGCTTCTAATATTCTTCTGCTCTGTGTTTCATGCTTGTATAGTCTCTAACAATTCTTCTATATAGCTCTCAATGATTCCTCCACTCCATGCTCTGCATTTGTATAGTTTCTAATGATTTTTATACATATCTCTTAATGTTCTTCTGTTCTGTGCTTCACTGTAGAGCAGCTTCTGATATTCTTCTGCTCTGAACTTTTCTCTATAAGAACCCTCTTTGTATGATCTTTTCTTCTGATTTCTTTTCTCTTTCTTTTCTTAATCAATTTGTAATCTGTAATTAGAATAGTATCAAATTGTTAATTGAAGTACACTCATTACATTATGAATTGATTCTTCTGTGTTTAAAGCTCAAGTGTCTTGTTATTAGTTCTTACACTCAAGTGCATCATTATCAGTTCTTACATCTGAGTGTGTTGTTTACAGACTCAAGTGTCTAATCATTACAAGAGATTCTTCATGAGTCTGAGTGCTCTTATTATTAGTTATATAGACTGTTGTGTCTAAGCATCTGAGATACAATTGACTGTGTTCTACAAGATCTGAGTGTCTACAAACTGTAACACTGTGAATAGTGTTCATGAAGAAGCTTGATCAAGCTTAGCACTGCAACACTGCAAATAGTGTCTGTGAGACAACTGAGTGTCTACAAGTATTTCTTTGTCTTTTTATTATTATTATTACATGTTCTTAGATATCAAAATGAAATACAAACAATTCTATAAACACCCACTGCATCTGAACACAGCAGATGACAACTTAGATCTACAAAGTATTCTTCAGCAGCAAGTGCTACAGATGACTGAATTGCAACAACAACTTGCTGAGATGAGCACTCTCATGTTCATCATTTCTTCTACACCCACATCTCATAAAAAGTCTTCAAAAGAGAAGCTCTCAATCCTCAATAAATATGAGAAAGATCTAGCACTCTATCTTGTGTGGAAGTCAAAAGCAAACATCAAATTGAACATTGATGAACAAGCAATAGACTTGCTATCCAATCAAGTGTGGTATATTCATAGCAGATTGAATGATGATGTATTAGCAAAATTTCAACTCTGAATAAATCATTGTCAGAATCATCAGCATACATCAGAGCTAGTCTTTCAACAACTCAACTCTCTCTTTCTTGATTCTACACTTCAAATCAAGACATTAGACTGGCTTAATCAGATTCATCAGATGAATGTTGTGTTGACAACTTATCTTTCTGAATTTGATCACAAGCTTCTAGAAGCAGATGGGTAAGACTGAGATGATGCTGTCAAGATCAATATACTGTTCAAGAATTTGAACTTTCAGTTGTATAACTGAAGTGTAAAGTATTTGAAGCTCTCAATATACAGCAAATTCTGCATTGATCTTTGTCTGTTGAACAACAATCTGTCTCAGTTCTGTGCACTTCAAAATTATAGAGAGTTCTGTTGAACAAATGTATACACTCTGAACCACTCTGCAGCACTCTCTGCCTCTGAATCAGAATCAATGAACTGAATCTCACACATGAACACAAGCCATCTGAGGATCTCTAACATCTCAGAGAAGAACATCATCAATCAAATCATCAGAGAAGTCTGCATACACTGCAACAAGTCAGAGCACTTCATAAATCAATGTCTGAATGCAATTACTTCAAGTAAACCCTCCACACATGTGAACACTGCATCATCTGTGGATAAGCAAGAACAGGGAAAAGACAAGCTCTCACTCTAAAACACAGATGAGAGCTTAAGAAGCAGAAAGCTAGCTGAAGATTCAAGTAGAAGATACAAGCAGACACAATTATAGTTTCTGTCATTGTCAATAGCTTAGTCAATATATGAGCAATGATAGACAGTGGTTTTCTTCACTATGCTTTTATAGATACCCAGCTGATCAAGAAGCATAAGCTTCAGCATATCTTCTTTTTCAAATTATATAAACTCAGTGAATTTGACAGCCTCAGAGAATCCATCTTCTACAACATAGTAAGATTTAATGTTGATGTAGAAGAACACAAAAAAAAGAACATATACATATACAAAATACAAGACCTTGAGTATGATCTAATACTCAGTCTATCATGACTCACAGAATTTGAAACCTTATTGAATGCATGCAATCACTGTCTTATTTTCTCAGAAGATGACTGTGTTTATAAGAAGAATGTTGATAGAACTGCTGATCTCACTCAGATATCAACAGAAGCATACAAACTACTAACTCATCAAGTGCATGAGAAGAAGAACATTCAAGTGTTCACTGCTAATATGACAGATATCAAAAAAGTGTTAGAAAAGCTAGAACTCAAAGACCTCAAGAAATCATGTAAGAAACTACTTAAATCATACAAAGACTTCACAAACATGTTCAATGAGAAAGAAGCTGAAAAGCTCTCTTCTCATCAAGAACTCAGTATAGATCATACAATCAAGCTCATCAAAAAAAACAGTAAGAACTCACAATCACTCTGAAATTCTCTCTACAGTATATCACACAATGAGCTTCTCATTCTATGAAAAATGCTCAACAGACTACTAAACAAAGACTTCATTCATGTTAGCAACTCATCCACCACAGCACTCATACTGTTTGCAAAGAAATCAGAAAAAGACTTATGATTCTGCATTGACTACTGAGAACTCAACAAGATTACACAGAAGAATCAATACTCTCTCTCACTCATCAACAAAACATTCAAACAAATAGAAAAAGTAAAATGATTTACAAAGCTTGACATCTCTGCAGCCTTCTATAAGATAAGAATTAATGAAGGTGACAAATGGCTAACTGTTTTTCATACACATTACAGATTATACAAATGAACAGTGACTCTCTTTGAATTAGCAAATATCTCAAGCATGTTTCAGAAATACATTAACTGAGCTCTACAAGATCTGCTCAATGAGATCATCTCAGCATACATGAATGATATTCTGATCTTCATCAATGAACTGCTTACTGAGCTCTGCAAGCATGTACAACAAGTGCTTGACCATCTACAAAAAGCTGAACTGCAAATGAACATTGACAAATGCAACTTTGAGACCAAGTCTACAATTTATCTAGAATTCATCATTGAAGCTGAAAAAGACATATGTATGAATTCTAAGAAGATGGAAGCAATCCTCAACTGAGAGATATCAGTCTCAGTAAAAGAAACTAGAAGCTTTCTAGAATTCATCAACTTCTACTGAAGATTTATCAAAGACTTCTCTGATATCATACAATCACTGACAGATCTGATCTGGAAAGATGCTGTATTTCAATGAACTGACAAAATGAATGCAGCATTCAAAAAGCTGAAGTGTATGTTCACAAGCATCTCAATGCTGCAATCATTTGATCTGAATAAGCATATGATTCTCATAACAGATGTCTCAGATTATGTAGTAGATGAAGCACTGATGCAATATGATAATGAAAATGTTCTACAACTCTGTGTCTTCATCTTGAAAAAAATATCATCTGCTGAATGCAACTATAAGATCTATGACAAGAAGCTTCTAGCAATCATACAATGTTTTGAAAAATGACAGTTCAAACTTATGAGTGTTGAAAAGTTTGAGATTGTTACTGATCATAAGAACTTAGAGTACTTCACAATCATTTATAAGCTTACTGAAAGACATATGCATTGATCATTGTTTCTTAGCTGTTTTTTGTTCACAATTTATTATTGATCTGAAGTAGAGAACATTCTTGCAGATGCTCTGTTCTACTGAGAACAAGATATATCATCTGATGACTTGAACAACAGATGTAAATATCAAGAGCATTGATTAATCAACTTTGCAATTATAGAAAGTTCTACACAATCAGATGAACCCCACATACATATCAATCAGTTCTAAGTTCAAGAACCCTCACTCAAAGAACAATGAAGACTAGCAGCAGAAACAGATGAATTCTGACAACAAATTATCAAAATCATACAAAGCAAAGCATCTCAATTCCCCACAGATGTATACTCAAAAACAGATATCTCAGCATATTCAATCAACAATAACAACTGCTTACACTTTCAAGATAGACAATGAATCCTCAATTCAGAACTCATACAAACACAGATCATGCAAGAAATTCATGACTCATCAATGATCAGACATTCAGAACATGAAATTATATACAACATCATCACTCAAAAATTCTACTGATCAGATATGTCAAAAGATATACATCAGTTTATATGCAACTGTGATTGCTGCAGCTCAGTAACAGCATAGCATGAACATCAAAAAAAAATACTGAAGCCTCTATCTGTCTCTGATCAAACTTGATGTAATATAGCTATTAATTTTGCAGTTTTCTTGCTTGAGAGTGAAGATTCTACAAACATTCTAATCATTGTTGACTGACTCAGTAAGAATATAATACTACAGCTCTGTGATAAAATGAACACTGAAATAGTTGCAGACATCTTCATCTGAAGCTCATTCTATTATATACACAGTCTGTCTTCATTCATTGTGTCAGATAGAGACAGTCAATTCATCAGCACACTCTGAGCTCATGTATGTCAATTACTAAGAATTGAATGAAAGTTATCAACAGTGTACCACTCAGAGACTGATGAAGCTACTGAGAGAATGATACAAACAGTAAAAAATATTCTTCATAAGTTCTGCAATTATACACAAGACAATTGAAGCAATCTGCTGCCACACACTGAGATTGTGATTAACAGTCAAGATTCTGTTATAACAGATATAAACTTATTCTTTCTATTATATAGATACAACTTAGAGATTCTAAACTTCTCTGAGACTTCTCAAGAAACTGTGTACATTCACAGTCTTATACAGATGACAGAGAACATCATGAGCAAGCTGAAGAAAGTCTGTGAATAAGCAGAAGCTTCAATGATCAGTACTCAGCAAGATTATAAAAATCAAATAAACATCAGAAGAAGTTCTACAACTTGATATCATATAAAAAACAAAGTCTGACTGAATCTCAAAAATATAAGAATGAACCACTCCTCACATATGCTAGATTATCATCACATCAAATATACAGTGAAGAAAGTGTTAGATATATATGATTATCAACTCAACATCTCATCTGATATTCACAACATCTTTTGTACAAACCTGCTTCAACCCACAGCTGAGAATCCATTCCTCTCACAGAGAACCTTCAATTGACAGCTATCTGTCATTGTAGAAGAAGACAATGAACTCAAGTGAGAAATTGAAGCAATTCTTGACAATAGAATCAACCACCACCACTGTGAATATCTCATCAAATGAATAGAATACAATCATTCAACCTGGGAATCCACATCTGTCTTGAAGGACACCATCACCCTCGACATCTACAAGTCCTCACTAGGCTGGCCGGTGGGACCATGAATTTCATGTTTGGTTTGATTTGATTTGGTCCCAGTCCATTTCTTGGCGTGATTTTCAGTGGGACCAGAATCAGAATGAGAGTGTAAAGTGACTAGAATTATTAGAATATGAGTGAAATGGGACTAATAAATCTTGATATTTCATGTAAAGTGACTGACTATCAAAAATAAGAACATGACCTGGGACTGACTATGATTTTGACTGAGGTTTGGTCCCATTCTGATGATTATATAATACATATCTTAGATATCAATCTGATGATATGATTGGTGGAGATATCACCCCTATCTAGTGCTGTCAACCAATCTATTGCTGCAAGCTCTCGCTGCTAATCTATCCCTCACTGCTAAGCTATCCCTCGCTGCTAAGCTATCACAGCCAATCTATCGCTGCTAATCTATCGCTGCCAACCTATCTACCGCGGCGAATCTATCTATCGCTGCCAATTTATCTACCACTGCCAATCTATCTATCGCTGCCAATCTATTGCTGCTAATCTATCGCTGCTAATCTATCGCTGCTGCCAATCTATCTTTCGCTGCTAATCTATCGCCGCTGCCAATCTATCCCTCGCTGCTAAGCTATCGCCGCTGCCAATCTATCCCTCGCTGCTAAGCTATCCCTCGCTGCTAAGCTATCCCTCACTGCTAAGCTATCTCTAGCTGCTAAGCTATCCCTCACTGCTAAGCTATCCCTCGCTGCTAAGCTATCCCTCACTACTAAGCTATCTATCACTGCTAATCTATCGCTGCCAACCTATCTATCACTGCCAATCTATCTATCGCTGCTAATCTATCGCTGCTAATCTATCGCTGCTAATCTATCGCTGCTAATCTATCGCTGCCAACCTATCTACCGCGGCGAATCTATCTATCACTATCATTACTAGTTCAAAATAGAACTAGAGCATAAATACACTAAACTTCTTTTGATAGGTAATGATTTTTGGTAACACTCATAGCATTATATCATCTATATAGGGTAAATCATGGTCCCATTTGGTCCCATTTTAACAAAATGGGACCAAATGGGACCAGAATCAGTAATTTATAAGAAGAACATGACCTGGGACTAGATTTATAATATAAACAGTGTAAAGTGACTAATTTAATAAACACTATATGGGACCAGGACTAAGAAATTTGATAATGGAACTGATGAAATATTTAGTCCCAGTCCCATGCATGGTCACACAGCCAGTCTAGTCCTCACTCACCTCAGTAGAGGGGGATAATGTGACAGATTAGCATTCATTAGTAATTAACTTACACAATCAACTCTTCTTCTGCACCCACTCATTTCTGACTATTGTAATCTCATATAATCCTCAATGTTCTTTCACTCTGTGCTCCACACTTATATAGTCTCTAACAATTCTTTCATATAGCTTCTAACATTCTCTCACTCTGAGTTCTGTACTTGTATAGTCTCTAACAATTCTTCTGCATAGCTCTCAATGATTCCCCCACCTCACACTTCATGCTTGTGTAGTTTCTAACAATTCTTACATATATCTCTTAATGTTCTTCTGCTTCACAATCCACTGTGGAGCAGCTTCTGATATTCTTCCACTCTGAACTTTTCTCTATAAGAACTCTTTTTGTACAATCTTTTCTTCTGATTTCTTTTCTCTTTCTTTTTTTAATCAATTCATAATCTGTAATTAGAATAGTATCAAATCGTTAATCGAAGTACGCTCGTTACAACAGCAGCTCATTAAATGACTTCTTATACTAGAATATCAACATCAGCAATGCAGCTGATGCTGCAGAAACAATCAGTAGAAAAATCATTCTCTGCAGATCTTTTGAGCAAATACAGTCAGAGTAGCTCTCTGTCATACAACAACTCTACAGCTTACTTTTGAGCAGAGCTGTGAAGTGATCTGTATACAGAAATCTTACACACACTCTGACATCAAAACTTCTAATCATTCAGTATATGAGTATTTTGTATTTATAGATCACTGAAATGATACTAATCTGAAGCAGTGAGAGAAGAAGAGGTTCTGAGTCATGATATACATATACAAAAATTCAAAAATAAGAACACAGCAACACTGATCTGTGCAAAACAGAGATCTGCTGTGAATCAGTGTTAATAGCTGCTATATTCTCAATGTATACAGACAGTCTGAGACAGATACAGTCATAAACTATCTGATCAATTTGAGCTCATCAGCCTGCTGTCTAGTAGATGGAGATTTCAATATATAATATAATATTTTTGAATCAGAGGCAGCAAATCTGCACTGAGAAGAGAAGCTTATTCAGTGAATCAGTGAATATAAAATGAACTTTGTGAAAGAGATAGATATTTCAATTCATATAGCAGATTATATGATTGATCTCATCTTCTTCAATATGATTTTTGCTTTCATTTCAGTGTGTCAAGATTTATACTGCAGCTCAGATCATCAGTCTATGATTACTATACTGTCAACAACATCTCAGACACAGCAGAGTAGAGCTCAGATCAAGATCACAGACTCTCAGCTGAAGCTCTTTGCAGATTTTATCAGAGATTTCATAATAGATATATCTTATTCAGATAGAGTTGAGAATGCAGTACAGCTTGATGATTTGATCTGATGCTTCACTCAGAATCTTCTGACTGCAGCTCAGACAGTCAGTAAGTCAGTGCAATAAAAGCAGACTACAGTCTTTTGATGAACAGCAGACTGCTGAAGAGTGTATTGAGAGCTCATCACTGTAATAGACGCAACGGAGATATCTATATTAGAAAATAGCTATATGGCGATAGAAGAACACAGAACACGCCAGAATTAATGAAAAGAAATATAGCACACAGCATTATAGATAGCTGTAGAATGTGATGATTGTCTATATAATGCTCACTGATATCTGTAGATATTAGAAGATCAGTGATTAGCTTTGAATAATAGAGATTGCTATCTTCTTAACATTCTACATATGTACTTCACACTACTCTCATAATTATATCTACAACCATCTCTTACAATTCTAATCACTCTAAACTTTATTTGAGTGGTCTGTTGTTACACACACCTACAATAAAGCACACAATGTTAGTAAAACATGCAAGATGATTTCAATATATGTAAGATCTCTTGAAAATCAATCTGAATCCTCTACTGTCTTCAATGATCACAATGCATGTTTGCAACAGTTGAATAATCAAATCTGTGAACAAAAGCAGCAATTAGCTATTCTGCATGCACAACAGCAGCTCAACAAGTTGAAAGTGCAGATTCATGAAGATACTTTTATTGAGTCTCAATTAATTCAGAATATCATCACAGAACCATCACAAAATCGATCTGTGAACAATACAGATGATGATAATGAAACATCACTGAGATTAGAGATTAAGAACTATTATCAAGGAAAAAATATGTTAGAATTCAAGAACTATAAAGATCACATATTGACTCTCTTTACACATCACTGCTGATATTATTGAACAGAAGAACACAAGATAAATGATGCTAAACTCTATTTTGATATTCATGTTAAGCAGAAATGATTGAATTTTGTATCATTATATGAGAGACATGGAGGAGCAACATCATTGACTTTTGATGATATGCTATCACATCTAGAAATGCAAATTAACAATCCACAGAATCAGTGCTGATTGATGAGTCAAAAGTTTCAAAATACAAAGCAACAAGAATGACAATTGATATGTGATTTCTCTAAATATCTTGAAGACTGGAAATACTACTTACTCTCATATAGCAAAGAACAAAGAATGAATAACTTGTGTAGTAAGATGTTGAAGATATTACACACTGAACTCAACTGTTGAAATCAAGAGTCTCAGAACTACAAAGAGTTGCTTTGAACTCTACAGACTCTTGAGAAAAATATGTCAGAGTGACAGTGTGCTATTTGCAAAGAAAGATCTGTGATATTCATAGAGAATCAGCATTGTTCTGATAAGTCTAGCAACTGTCAGAACAAGAGAAAATGAGAGGAATAAATGAGTTCAACTGAACAAATCAAGAAAGATAAATATAACTGAATGAAGAAGTGTTCTCACTGCTATAAGAAGAGTTATATTGCAAATGATTGTTGAATATTACATCTCAAAAAGTGCAACCAAGTTTGATAAGCAAAAAATCAACAATTTCAATTGTAGAAGCAGCTGCTGCATTGGGAATATGAACAACTAGACTGTGAGATAAACAGTTATTGATGATGAATATATGAATGCTGACAGAAGTGGAATGGTTGATGGTGTGGACATTAGTGAATTCTGATGCAGATATGAACTTTGTGTCCCATGTCTGAGCATCAAAATATTTCTCAAAGACAAAAGATAAATCAAAAGTAGTGGAAGCAGTTGATAATCATAAAATTAAATCATATAAACAATGAAGAGCTGCAATGAAAATTATTGATGATGAACATATTCTTCAAGAAGAATTCCACCATTTTGAAGAGGCTGATATTAGTGGATATGATGTAATTTTGAGCATACTGTGATTGAAAGCTGTGAACTCTGATATCAACTGGATGTGAAGATACTGAATCTATAGAAAAGCATTGAATATTAACCACATGCATCTGAATACTGTTAAAGAATTTGCAACACTAATTAACAATGGCAATATTATATTCACTGCCTTATCATTACAAGCTGTGAGTGCAGCAACTGAGTCAAATATCTCAGATGATTATAAAGATTATCTTGATATATTCTGAGAAGATATATCTGATGTGAAACATGCATCTCACAATCATGTCATAGACCTCAAACCTGGTAAGAAACCTTCATATCAACTGATATATAACTTATCACCTCAAAAACTCTCTGTCCTTCAAGAATATATTGAAAAAGTATTAGAGAAGAATTGAATACATCCATCCAAGAGCTCAGTCAGTGCATCAGTGTTATTCACATCAAATAAAGATGAAACCCTGCATCTTTGTGTGGATTATCAAGAATTGAATGAAATAACAGTCAAGAATTGATATCCACTGTCCTTGATAAGTGAAATACTTGATAGATTAGCAGATGCCAAAATATATACACAACTGAATCTTAGAGATGCATATCACAGAATTTGCATATGAGCAGAGAATGAATGAAAAACAGCATTTTAAACACAATATGAACACTTTGAATATCTAGTCTTATCTTTTGAGCTAATCAATGTCTCTGCAATCTTTCAATCTTATATCAACAAAGCTCTCAGTGACCTTTTAGATGTATATTTAGACTGGCTGTGTGACCATGCATGGGACTGGGACTAAATATTTCTCCAGTCTCATTATCAAATTTCTTAGTCCTGGTCCCATATAGTGTTTATTAAATTAGTCACTTTACACTGTTTATATTATAAATCTAGTCCCAGGTCATGTTCTTCTTATAAATTACTGATTCTGATCCCATTTGGTCCCATTTTGTTAAAATGGGACCAAATGGGACCATGATTTACCCTATATAGATGATATAATGCTATGAGCGTTACCAAAAATCATTACCTATCAAAAGAAGTTTAGTGTATTTATGCTCTAGTTCTATTTTGAACTAGTAATGATAGTGATAGATAGATTCGCCGCGGTAGATAGGTTGGCAGCGATAGATTAGCAGCGATAGATTAGCAGCGATAGATTAGCAGCGATAGATTAGCAGCGATAGATTAGCAGCGATAGATAGATTGGCAGTGATAGATAGGTTGGCAGCGATAGATTAGCAGTGATAGATAGCTTAGTAGTGAGGGATAGCTTAGCAGCGAGGGATAGCTTAGCAGCGAGGGATAGATTGGCAGCGGCGATAGATTAGCAGCGAAAGATAGATTGGCAGCAGTGATAGATTAGCAGCGATAGATTAGCAGCAATAGATTGGCAGCGATAGATAGATTGGCAGTGGTAGATAAATTGGCAGCGATAGATAGATTCGCCGCGGTAGATAGGTTGGCAGCGATAGATTAGCAGCGATAGATTGGCTGTGATAGCTTAGCAGCGAGGGATAGCTTAGCAGTGAGGGATAGATTGGCAGCGGCGATAGATTAGCAGCAATAGATAGATTGGCAGTGGTAGATAAATTGGCAGCGATAGATAGGTTGGCAGCGATAGATTAGCAGCAATAGATAGATTGGCAGTGGTAGATAAATTGGCAGCGATAGATAGGTTGGCAGCGATAGATTAGCAGCAATAGATAGATTGGCAGTGGTAGATAAATTGGCAGCGATAGATAGGTTGGCAGCGATAGCTTAGCAGCGAGCGATAGCTTGCAGCAATAGATAGATTAGCAGTGATAGCTTAGCAGCGAGGGATAGCTTAGCAGCGAGGGATAGCTTAGCAGCGAGGGATAGCTTAGCAGCGGCGATAGATTAGCAGCAGTAGATAGGTTGGCAGGGGCAAATTGGTTGACAGCACTAGATAGAGGTGATATCTCCACCAATCATATCATCAGATTGATATCTAAGATATGTATTATATAATCATCAGAATGGGACCAAACCTCAGTCAAAATCATAGTCAGTCCCAGGTCATGTTCTTATTTTTGATAGTCAGTCACTTTACATGAAATATCAAGATTTATTAGTCCCATTTCACTCATGTTCTAATAATTCTAGTCACTTTACACTCCCATTCTGATCCTGGTCCCACTGAAAATCACGCCAAGAAATGGACTGGGACCAAACCAAATCAAATCAAATATGAAATTCATGGTCCCACCAGCCAGCCTATGTATATTGTGTGGCTTATCTTGACAATATTGTAATCTATTCAAACACACTTGATAAGTATGTTGTCTATGTTAAGAATGTGCTGGAACAGTTAAGGTGTTGAAGACTATATGCCAAACTTAGTAAGTGTATGTTCCATGCAACAGAAATTGGATTTTTGGGTTTTGTGGTTATCATGCAGAATATTACTGTTGAGAAACACTGTGTCAACACAATTCTAGATTGATCAGAACCACAAACTATAAATGAATTGCAAATATTTCTAGAATTCATCAATTTCTATTGTCAATTTATATACAAGTTCTTGATAATAACAGCACCTCTGACTGAATTGTTAAAAGGTTATGAAACAAAAAGAGGGAAGAATAATGCATCTGTTCAGTTAGATGAAAACTGCAAGCATGCAATTTTGCAGTTAAAAGAATGCTTTACAAAAGCACTGTTGTTGATTCATGTGAGAGATGGTTGTAGATATAATTATGGGAGTAGTGTGAAGTACACACATAGAATGTTAAGAAGATAGCAATCTCTATTATTCAAAGCTAATTGCTGATCTCTCAATATCTATGAATATCAGTGAGTATTATATAGGCGATCATTATGTGCTATGGCTGTCTATGATGTCATGTGCTATGTTTCTCCTCATTAATTCTGGTGTGTTCTGTGTTCTTCTATTGCCATATAGCTATTTTCTAATATAGATATCTCTGTTGTGTCTATTACAATTATCTCCCTTCTTCAAAGACCTGGTTCTCAGAGCTTTTTACTGCAATGTGTGAAGTTTGTAATATGTGCTGTGTGGTTGATATTGTATGAAGTTTGCAGAATTGGGTTGAATTAATTGTTGAGGTTAATTCTGAAGTGTTGCTGTTTTGAGAGAATGTTTTTCCATCTTCAGTGTCATTGCAGTTCAATCATGATTTAGACACAACTTCTGAACCTCTTTTTTTTGACTTTTACACTCAAAAATTGTTCTCTAACAAAATCATCACCATCATCATCATCAATGATTTTTTATTTAAAAAGAATATATCAATTTATCAAACAAAGTATGCTGTATCCTTCTATGTGATTTTTATTGTGAAATTCGAAGTTTTGGTTGCATGGTTGTGTTTTCCATTTTGGGTTGAGTTTTGTGTTGTTGCAATCTCTTTGACCAACATTGCAATATTGGTTCCAATCTTCAACATCTGTTTTTCTTTCTTGTTTGATTGCTTTTGCTTCTCCTCCTCTTTTGAACAAGGTCTTGGTACTGATTAAAGTTATGATAGAATGTCAGAACCAGCTGTTTCTGTTGCTGGTTTGAAGTCTATGAAGAGGAATATACTGTCTGCCATCAAGAGCATTTGCTTGGGTTGTCTGAAGAGGTTGCAGAACCCCTCAGTATACTCTTGCTTTGTGAATGATGAATGGATATGCTGTCACATCTGCCATATATCAAATAGAAGTTGTGCTGCTGTAAGTTTTCTTAAACTGAGGTTGTTATGGGTACTAATGGATTATAGATGTCTGAGTGCTTTTGTGAAATCAGTCAATTTTTGATCAATGAATTTCATAAGATGCTGCTCTCTGATGAAGTTCTGAATGAGAGATTTGTCACATATCAAACTGCTGTTGCAAGGTTTGTACTTGATGTGCAGATCTACAAGAATGCAGATGAGATTCTAGAATTCTATAAACTCTGATGATCTGTTGTCACAGCAGAGTGTGACATTTGATCATAGCAGCATTTCAGAAAGTATGTTTTTGCATTCTGCTATTACATCAGTGTCATCCTTACTGAGTCAAGATCTTGATACATTATTTGAGTTGACTGATAATGTAGATGAAGATGAGGAAGTGAATGATTCTGTTGAAGTGTTAGAAAGAAACACAGCAGCATATTGCTGTCATTGTATTCAATATTTGACAACATCCCCCCATCATCATTGTGAGTCTGCTGAGGGTTGATGCAAAAAATGCAAGCACTGCTCAGTGACAAAGTATGTCTGTATTCTGATAAGTTATTATTCAAAACAAATGTTTTTACAGTATATAATATTAACTTTCTATTAGATGTCAGTGAATGCTGTTGAATTGACTCAGATGATTATCAACACTGCTGAGAATCTGATTGTCACTGATGTGAATGCTTTGAATATTAATGTTTTGCAGAGTGCTGTGACTGCAGTGATTAGATTCTTTACTGTGAAGATTTGAGAGATTCAATGAGATGATTCTTCTGAGGCTTCAGCTGAAACAGTGATTGATGAGATTCTGATGATTATATCATTGATCACAGCTTCCAAGTCATTGTTGAAATGTTGTGCTTCATCAGTTGAGAAAATCTGGGATAATAAGCAGATTTGTCTTGATGACAATTTCTTGAATAACACTGATCAAGCTGAGGCAGATCTGTTTTTTAATCTCTGAGTGAAATAAGTATATTCAGCAGTCATTGTTGTCTTCTTTGTTTTTGTTTACTGACTGACTTCTGATAGATTTTATTAAACTGTTTCAAGTACTTCTGACTGTTTATTAAGTTTTTCTCAGATTCTCAAGAATTGTCTGCATCTGTACAATCTTTCCATTTGATAAGATACTGTGTTTGACTGTGATACTGATGCTTGTCTAATATAGCTTCAACTTCTCATTTCTCTTGTGTGTCTATAATTATCAGTTCTGCTTGCAGGATTTGTCTGTCACATATGTGATATGATTTGAGAAGGGAAACATGAAATATGAGATGAATTTCTTTATATTACAGTGTGAGTTTCAGTTTGTACGTCTGTGTACTGTGGATATCAATTATTTGAAAGAGACTCAAAAATTGATGATCTAGTTTGAGTGAGGATTGCAAGATGAATATGTTTTTTGCATGCAGCATTACTCAGTCTTCTATCTTAAAGCTTTTTGATATATGACACTGATTGTAATACTTTTTCTCAGCTGCTTTGACAGCTTTCAGGCATTCTCAGATCTTGTTCTCTGTTTGTTTCATCCATTCCACTTGTTTCATTGCTGATTTTGATGCATCCATGCTTGGGGGTTCCACATCTATGCAAAGTTCAGTTGGTCGGCCGATCATTGCTTCAGATGGTGTCATTTTTATTGATGTGTGGAAGGTGTTGTTATATGCTCATTGTGTCAGAAGAATTCATTCTATCCAATTATCTTGCTGATAGCTGCAATATGTGTGAAGATAATGTTCAATCACCTGTTTCAATTGTTCTGTCTGGCTGTCAGTTTGTGGGTGGAATGCTGTTGATAATTTTTGTTGGACATGAAGCAGGTAACATAATATCAATCAAAACTTGCTATTTATTAATGAATTTTAATTGCTAATAATGTTTGCAGATAGGTCAAAGTTCTTTGCAATTCTTCATACAATAATATCTGTGAATTCTTCTACATCTAGCTCTGAAGATGTGGGCACAATTATGGCTCATTTGATGAATAAATCAACAAATACAACAATAGTATTATAGATTTGACTTCTCTTTTTATTATCTGGCAGATCTTCAATAAAGTCCATGCTAATTGTATGCCATTTCTTATCTGGCACTGGATGTGGTTGTAGCAACCCATATGGCTTGTGCTGTGGTATCTTGATGCATTGACAAATATCACAAGTTCTCACATATTCTGCAATCTCATTGCTCATACCATGCCACAAGTACTTGTGTTTGATTGCTTCAATGGTTTTGTCATGTTCAAAATGGCTACCTTGAGAATCATTGTGGTTCATTTTCATTATTTCATGTTTTATGATCTTGTCTTGCAGTATGTAGACTTTATCATCTTTTCTGAGCAGATCATCTTTATCTACTACTCAGATTGAATAATTATCTATACTAGTGTCACTCATCTCTAGTCTTCTGTGAAGTTCAGATATGCTGATGTCTCTATTCTGAATCTGCAGTAAGAGTTTGATGATAGATTCAGCTATCTCTTTGTGATAGACTGTCTTGAACTCAAATATCTTGACAGCTAGAATCTGTGGCATCAGAGTCTCTAGATTTAACTCTGTAATGTCTGTGATCTCATTCTCATTCACAGATGCATTCTTTATTCTGCAGAGATTGTTGTCATTGATAACTACAGATCTCTTCACTCAACAATTTTCATTAGCTTGCAGATCTTTTCACATCATCTTGATACATTGATCTAACTTTGTGTTTTTTTTTGTCTTTAGTGACTTAAAGATCTCTTTACACAGCTTCTCTTGCAGAGTAGAGAGTCTCATCAAGAGAGCTGTATATTTTATAAAATCTGAGTAATGACTTGATACATCTGTGGGATTATTTTTCTCAGAATGATGCTCTATTTCAAAATTGAACACTGAGAGCATTTTCATTCAGTGAATCTGATACTCATTTAGCTGCTTCATTGTCATGAAGTGCTGGAGGTTGACATGGTCAGATAAAACAGTTATTGAGTGTCTGCTATCATATAAGTAGTGATGTCATTGTCTGAAAGCTTCTACAATCAGCAACATTTCTAGATCATATGTTTGATAATGTCTTTCTGTTTCTGTGAGCTTTCTAGACCAAAACATGATTGGATGTCAGTGATCATCATTCATTAATTGTGATATTACTGCAGCAATTGCAACATCAGATCCATCTGTTTCTATACAGAGCTTTCACTGTGGATCAAAATGAATCAACAATGATGCTTTTGTAAAGCATTCTTTTAACTGCAAAATTGTGTGCTTGCAGTTTTCATCTAACTGGACAGATGCATTATTCTTCCCTCTTTTCATTTCATAACCTTTTAACAATTCAGTCAGGGGTGCTGTTATTATTGAGAACTTGTATATGAATCAATGATAGAAATTGATGAATTCTAGAAATATTTGCAATTTGTTTATAGTTTGTGGTTCTGATCAATCTAGAATTGTGTTGACATGGTGTTTCTCAACAGTAATGCTCTGTGTGGTAACCACAAAACCCTAAAATCCAATTTCTGTTGTGTGGAATGTACACTTACTAAGTTTGGCATATAGTCTCCATCGCCTTAACTGTTCCAGCACATTCTTAACATGGACGACATGTTCATCAAGTGTGTTTGAATAGATTATGATATTGTCAAGGTAAGCCACACAATATATGTCTAAAAGGTCGCTGAGGGCTTTGTTGATATAAGATTGAAAGGTTGCAGGGACATTGGTTAGTTCAAAAGATAAGACTAGATATTCAAAATGTTCATATTGTGTTTGAAATGCTGTTTTCCATTCATCCTCTGCTTGTATGCAAATTCTATGATATGCATCTCTAAGATTCAGCTGTGTATATATTTTGGTATCTGCTAATCTATCAAGTATTTCACTTATCAAGGGCAGTGGATATCGATTCTTGATCATTATTTCATTCAATCCTCAATAATCCACACAAAGATGCAGGGTTTCATCTTTCTTGGGTGTGAATAATACTGGCATGCTGGCTGGGCTCTTGGACAGATGTATCCAATTCTTCTCTAACACTTTTTCAATATATTCTCAGAGAATGGAGAGTTCTTGAGATGATAAGTTATATATCAGTCAGTATGAGAGTTTCTTGCCAGGTTTGAGATCTATGACATGATCATGAGGTGTATGTTCTGTGTCAGATATGTCTTCTCAGAATACATCAAGATAATCTTTATAATCATCTGGGATATTTGACTCAGTTGCTGCACTCACAGCTTGTAATGGTAAAGCAGTGAATATAATATTGCCATCATCAATTAGTATTGCAAATTCTTTAGCAGTATTCAGATGCATGTGGTTAATATTTGATGCTTTTCTATAGATTCAGCATCTTCACACCCAGTTGATATCAGGGTTCGCAGCTTCCAACCACAGCATGCTCAAAATTACATCATATCTGCTAATATTGACTTCTTTGAAATGGTGGAATCCTTTTTGAAGAACATGTTCATCATTGATAATCTTCATTGCAGCTCTTCATTGTTCATATGATTTAATCTTATGATTATCAACTGCTTTCACTACTTTTGATTTATCTTCTGCCTTCAAGAAATATTTTGATGCCCAGATGTGGGACATGAAGTTCACATCTGTGTCAGAATCCACTAGCATCCACACCATCAATCATTTCACTTCTGTCAGTATTCATGTATTCATCATCAATAATTGTTTATCTTGCAGTCTAGTTGTTTGTATTCCCAATGCAGCAGCTGCTTCTACAATTGGAATTGCTGGTTTTTTGTTTGTTGAACTTGGTTGCACTTTTTGAGGTGTAACATTCAACAATCATTTGCAACATGACCCTTCTTATGACAGTGAGAACACTCCTTCATTCAGTTATATTTATCTTTCTTGATTTGTTCTGTTGAATCCATTTGTTCCTCTCATTTCCTCTTGTTCTGACAGTTGCTAGATTTATCAGAACAACACTGATTCTCTATGAATATTGCAGATCTTTCTTTGCAAATAGCATGCCATCACTCTGGCATATTTTTCTCAAGAGTCTGTAGAGTTCAAAGCAACTCTTCATAGTTCTGAGGCTCTTGATTTCAATGGTCAAATTCAGTGTGTAATATCTTCAACATCTTACTATGCAAGTTATCCATTCTTTGTTCTTTACTATATGAGGGTAAGTAGTATTCTCAGTCTTTGAGATATTTAGAGAAATTGTGTATTGATTGCCATTCTTGTTGTT
The DNA here is from genome assembly GCA_017607445.1 of Histoplasma ohiense. Lineage (NCBI taxonomy): Eukaryota > Fungi > Ascomycota > Eurotiomycetes > Onygenales > Ajellomycetaceae > Histoplasma > Histoplasma ohiense. The sequence continues at coordinate 1,802,624 of JAEVHH010000006.1, read as the reverse complement.
TTGTATCTTGAAATTTTTGACTTGTCAATTGATGCTGGTTCTGTGGATCATTAATTTGCATTTCTAGGTGTGATAACATATCATCAAAAGTCAACAGTGTTGCTCCTTCATGTCTCTTATATAATGATACAAAATTCAACCACTTCTGCTTAATGTGGGTGTCAAGGTAGAGTTTAGCATCATTTATCTTGTGTTCTTTTTTTTGATAATACCAGTGGTGATGTGTAAAAAGAGTCAACATGTGATCTTTATAGTCCTTGAATTCTAACATATTTTTTCCTTGATAATAGTCCTTAATCTCCAACCTCAGTGGTGTTTCATTATCATCATTCATATCATTCACAGATTGATTTTGCGGTGGTTCTGTGGTGATATTTTGGGTTAATTGAGGCTTGATGAGAGTATCTCCACAAATCTGTGCTTTCAACTCATTGAGCCACTGTTGTGCATGCAGAATAGCTAATTGCTGCTCTCATTCACAAATTTGATCATTCAACTGTTGCAAACACACATTGTGATCATTGAAGGCAGTAGAGGATTCAGATTGGTTTTCAAGAGATCTTGCACATATCAAGACCATCTTGCATGTTTTAACTAATGTTGCATGTTTTAACTAATATTGTGTGCTTTATTGTAGGTGTGCATAACAACAGACCACTCAAATAAAGTTATGAGTGATTAGAATTGTGAGAGATGGTTGTAGATATAATTATGGGAGTAGTGTGAAGTACACATATAGAATGTTAAGAAGGTAGCAATCTCTATTATTCAAAGCTAATTGCTGATCTCCCAATATCTACAGATATCAGTGAGCATTATATAGATGACCACCATGTGCTACAGCTGTCTATGGTGCTGTGTGCTATGTCCCTCCTCATTAATTCTGGCGTGTTCTGTGTTCTTCTATCGCCACATAGCTATTTCCTAATATAGATATCTCCGTTGCGCCTATTACAATCCACTTTGATCCACAGTGAAAACTCTGTATAGAAATGAACAGATCTGATGTTGCAATCACTGCAGTAATATCATAATTAATAAATGATAATCACTGACATTCAATCATGTTTTGATCTAGAAAGCTCACAGAAACAGAAAGATGTTATCAAACATATGATCTAGAAATGTTGCTGATTGTAGAAGCTTTCAAACAATGGCATCACTACTTATATGATAGCAGACACTCAATAACTGTTTTATCTGATCATATCAATCTCCAACATTTCATGACAACAAAGCAGCTAAATGAGTGTCAGATTCACTGAATGAAAATACTCTCAGTGTTCAATTTTGAAATAGAGCACTGTTCTGAGAAAAATAATCCCATAGATGCATCAAGTCATCACTCAGATTTCATAAAACATACAGCTTTTTTGACAGAGCTTTCTACTCTGTAAAAGAAGCTGCATAAAAAGATCTTTAAATTACTAAAGATAAAAGAAAATACAAAGTTAGATCAATGTATCAAGATGATGCAAAAAGATCTGCAAGCTAATGAAAATTATTGAGTGAAGAGACTTATAATTGTTGATGATAACAATCTCTGCAGAATAAAGAACACATCTGCAGATGAGAATGAAATCACAGATGTTATAAGATTAAATCTAGAAACTCTGATGTCACAGATTCTAGCTGTCAAGATATTTGAGTCTGAGACAGTCTATTACAAAGAGATAGCTGAATCTATCATTGAACTCTTACTGCAGATTCAGAATAGAGACATCAACATATCTGAACTTCACAGAAGACTAGAGATGAATGACACTAGTGTAGATAATCATTCAATCTGAGCAGTAGATAAAGATGATCTGCTCAGAAAAGATAATAAAGTCTATATACTACAAAACAAAGCTGTAAGACATGAAATAATGAAAATGAATCACAATAATCTTCAAGATGATCATTTTGAATGTGACAAAACCATTGAAGCAATCAAACACAAATACTTATGACATGGTATGAGCAATGAGATTGCAGAATATGTGAGAATTTGTGATGTTTGTCAATGTGTCAAGATACCACAGCACAAGCTGTATGAGTTGCTACAATCACATTCAGTGCCAGATAAGAAATGACATACAATTAGCATGGACTTTATTGAAGATCTGTCAGATAATAAAAAGAGAAGTCAAATCTATAATACTATTGTTGTATTTGTTGATTTATTCATCAAATGAGTCATAATTGTGCCCACATCTTCAGAGCTAGATGCAGAAGAACTTGCAGATATTATTGTATGAAGAATTGTGAAGAACTTTGATCTATCTGCAAACATTATTAGCAACTGAGATTCATTAATAAATAGCAAGTTTTGATTGACATTATATTACCTGCTCCATGTTCAACAAAAATTATCGACAGCATTTCATCCACAAACTGACAGCCAGACAGAACAATTGAATCAAATGATTGAACATTATCTTCACACATACTGCAGCTATCAGCAAGATAATTGGATAGAATGGATTTCTCTGATGCAATGAGCATATAACAACACCTTCCACACATTGATAAAAATGACATCATCTGAAGCAATGATCAGCCGATCAACTGAACTTTGCATAGATGTGGAACCTCCAAGCACAGACACATCAAAATCAGCAATAGAACAAGTGGAATGAATGAAGCAAGTGAAGAATAAGATCTGAGAATGTCTGAAAGCTGTCAAAGCAGCTGAGAAAAAGTATTACAATCAGTGTCATATATCAAAAAACTTTAAGATAGAGAACTGAGTAATGCTGCATGCAAAAAATATATCCATCTTGCAATTCTCACTCAAACTAGATCATCAATTTTTGGGTCTCTTTCAAATAATTGATATTCACAGTACACAGATGTACAAACTGAAACTCACATCATAATATAAAGAAATTCATTCTGTATTTCATGTTTCCCTTCTCAAATCATATCACATACACAACAGACAGATTCTGCAAGCAGAACTGATAATTATAGACACACAAGAGAAATGAGAAGTTGAAGCTATATTAGACAAATGTCAGTACTACAGTCAAACACAATATCTTGTCAAATGAAAAGATTGTACAGATGCAGATAATTCTTGAGAATCTGAGGAAAACTTGATGAACAGTCAGAAGTACTTGAAACAATTTAATAAAATCTATCAGAAGTCAGTCAGTAAATGAAAATGAAGAAAACAACAATGACTGCTGAATATATTTATTCTACTCAGAGATTAAAAAACAGATCTGTCTCAGCTTGATCAGTGTCATTCAAGAAATTGTCATCAAGACAAACCTGCTTATTATTTCAGATTTTCTCAACTGATGAAGCATGATGTTTCAATGATGACTTGAGAGCTGCAACTGATGATGTAATCATTGAAATCTCATCAATCACTGTTTCAACTGAAGTCTCAGAAGAATCATCTCATTGAATCTCTTGAATCTTCACAGCAAAGAATTTAATCACTGCAGTCACAGTGCTCTGCAAAATGTTAACATTTGAAGTGTTCACATCAGTGACAATTAGATTCTCAGCAGTGTTGATAATCATCTGAGTCAATTCAACAGCATTCACTGACATCTAATAGAAAGTTAATATTATATATCATAAAAAACATCTGTTTTGAATAATAACTTACTGAAATGCAGATGTGCTTTATCATCAAGCAGTGCTTGCATTTTTTGTATCAATTCTCAGCAGACTCACAATGATGGTGAGGGGACATTGTTAAATGTTGAATACAACAACAGCAATATACTGCTGTGTTTCTTTCTAACACTTCAACAGAATCATTCACTTCCTCATCTTCATCTATATTATCAGTCAACTCAAATAACATATCAAGATCTTGGCTCAGCAAGAATGACACTGATGTAATAGCAGAATATGAAAATGTGCTTTCTGAAATGCTGCTATGATTGAATACCACACTCTGCTGTGACAACAGATCATCAGAGTTTATATAGAATTCTAGAATCTCATCTACATTCTTGTAGATCTGCATATCAAGTACAAATCTTGCAATGACAGTTTGATATGTGGCAAATCTCTCATTCAGAACTTTGTTGAAGAGCAGTATCTTGTGAAATTCATTGATCAAAGATTAACTGATTTTGTGAAAGTGCTCAGACATCTATAATCTGTTAGTACTTATAACAACCTCAGTTTAAGAAAACTTATGGCAGCACAACTTCTATTTGATATATGACAGATGTGACAGTGTGTCTGTTCATTGTTCACAAAACAAGAATATACTGAAGAGTTCTGCAATCTCTTCAGACAATTCAAGCAAATGCTCTCAATGACAGACAGCATATCACTCTTTATAGACTCTGAATCAGCAACAGAAACAGCTGGTTCTGACATTCTATCATAACTTTAATTAGTATCAAGATCTTATTCAAAGAAGAAGAAGAAGCAAAAGCAACAAGAAAGAAAAACAGATATTGAAGATTGAAATCAATATTGCAATATTGATCAAAGAAATTGCAACAACACAAAACTCAACCCAAAATGGAAAATGCAATCATACAATCAAAACTTTGAATTTCACAATAAAAATTGCATAGAAAGATACAGTGTACTTTGTTTGATAAATTGATGTATTCTTTTTAAATAAAAAATCATTGAAGATGAGGGTGGTGATGATTTCATTAGAATATGATTTTTTGATGTAAAAGTCAAAGAAAAGAGATTCAGAAGTTGTGTCTAAATCATGATTGAACTGCAATGATATCAGAGATGAAAAAACATTCTTCTAAAACAGCAACACTTTGAAATTAATCTCAACAATAATTCAGCTCAATTCTGCAAACTTTATACAATATCAACCACACAGCACATGTTACAAACTTCACACATTGCAGTAAAAAGCTCTGAAAATCAGATCTTTGAAGAAGAGAGATAATTGTAATAGACACAACAGAGATATCTATATTAGAAAATAGCTATATGATGATAGAAAAACACAGAACACACCAGAATTAATGAGAAGAGATATAATGCACAGCATCATAGACAGCTGTAGAGTGTGATGATCGTCTATATAATGCTCACTGATATTCATAGATATTAGAAGATCAGTGATTAGCTTTGAATAATAGAGATTGTTACCTTTTTAACATTCTACATGCGTACTTCACACTATTCTCATAATTATACCTACAATCATCTCTTACAATCACTTATCAGACAGAGACTGTGAAGCACTGATTCAAGAACACAGTGTATAAGATCAAGTGTGTATACTGAAGACAGATGATCAATGAGATCAGAGATGGCAGAGATCTGTACTGAGTGATAGTATAATATAAGCTGAAACTCAATCTCAGAGCACTCTTTCTGATGATTGAGAATCAGATTATAGAAGAGACAGCTGTCAAAGTTGAAATATTTCAGCAAATCATTCTGAAGTGATACAACTCAGCTGATAATTTGAAATACAACTCACTGAATGATGAGCATTGAAGTGGCATGAGAAATCTGTTCTGAGATCTCTGAGTTGAGATGGAGAAGATAGAGTGCAACATCATTGAAATACAGAATATCTCTTCAGACACAGATGAAATCACAGTGTGATTGCTCAAGATATACTGACAGTATATATTTCTCTTTGTACAGCAGCTATACAACTGCTGTCTTCAGCTCAGCCACTTTCCACAAATCTGAAAGCTGGCAGAGATGACAATGATATTCAAAATAGATAAGAGAAATAGAAGCTCAGTTCACTTCTGAAAATTCATTGTTCTTCTCTCAGTAATCTTCAAGAGACTGAAACACATTGTTGCAAGATGACTGATATACACAGCACTTATTTATAATGTAGTCAGCTTGCAGCATGAAAAGACACTGCTCAGATGATCTGCAATGAATCTGATAGCTGCTTTTACTCATGAGATAAAGACAGTCTTCACACAAAATAAGATGATATTTATAATTATAATGAATGTGCAGAGTATCTTTGATGCTGTGCTATGTAGATGACTGCTTCAGTAGATGATGCAACAGAGATAACTGTGTAAGCTGCTACAATTCATTGACAGCTTTCTCACTGAATGCAGAGTTCAGATCTGACTGAAGAGAATCATCACAGCAGCATATCAGATACAATATAATATATCACAGAGATTCTTTCTATCATTAATACTGTTTCTTCTGTATCTGACAGAGCTGCTGTGACAGAATCTGAAATTATGCTTTGACTATATAGATGATCTGAACATTTAACAGACTATACACTCACTTGACAACAATACTATTCTTCTCAGTCATGATATACAGAGTATTCTGAGATGAGAGGAGACAAATAAAATGATCTTTGCATCAGAGAAATTTGAGATGATTCATCTCATAAAAAAGTGACACAATAAAACACTGTCAGTAATTGTGTCAGAGAATCTGATCATACATTCTGTCACTGTCTCAGCTGAATAGAAGTTAGTACTTTGTTGATTGAGTGTATACTTTGACAGAAGACTCATCTGAAGATTATATATCTCTGTCTGAACAAAGAAGACAAGAGCTGTGACTCAGTATATTCAAAATCTAGAGAAGATCAGAGATGAGCTCTCAGCAGATGCTCTGTGAAAGATAATCACTATCTATATAATTTTCTTACTGCTCTATAGCACAGAGATCTGATACAGTGGCTGCATGCAGTCAATAAGATATACAGACAGAAGTGAGAAAATCAGCTTCTGTCTGAAATAATATATAAAAATAATTGAGAAGATACTTATCATAACAGTTAGAGAAGTTCTTTCAGTTTTCTGTACAACATCTGTTGCAACTCTATACTGAAATGCTGAGCTTTCATCAGCAATGATAGCTCTGAAGAAGGTCAAAATGTGTTTTGCAATAAGACTTCAGATGATGAATGAAAGACACTCACTGACTTCATAAATAGCTTCTTCAATGATCATATATAAAAGAGAAGCTGAAATCTGACAGTATCTGAAGATCAAGATTCAGAGATTGAGAGTGTTGCTGTCTGTAGTCAATAGATTCACATTTGTCATCTCATACTACTCAGAGAGATGCAGAACAGATCTCACAGAGAGTGTAGATAAAAAAAATACTACTCAGATATTCAAAAAACAATGAAAAAGTCAATCTTCAATAGATTTATATATTTTCTCAGATGAATCAGAACAGATTCTTGATAACAGCAGATGAATGAACTATAACTTTATAGTCTATCAAAGAAATAAACAGCTGATCAGCTTCTCAGCTGCACTGAGCTCTATATCATATGTTTTTAATACTGAGACAGTTGATGTCTGCTGTGCATTAGAGTGTGCAGTGAAGTTTCTACTCTGTGTTACAGATGACAGTATCAACTCTTGAATCTGATTCTATCTTGACAACATCTCAGTCATCTGAGATATATGAAGCAGTGTGATGATTTTTTTGAACTGGATCTACAGCTGCTGTCATGAGCTCCTCAGACAATATAATATAAGTCTGAAATGAGCCTCTGAGCATATAAAAATAGAGGACAATGAGAAAGCAGACTGTCTGACTAAGCAGATGATTTCATCTACTACAGTCTCAGTCTATGAATTTGAGATTATATTCACAGTCAGTGAGGTCCACACAGTGATCAAACAGCAGTCAAAAGATAGAGTGAGAGTGATGAAACAGAGTCTGTGAAAAGCTCTCTGATTGATATCAGAGCTGAAGATTCAGCAGACTGACTATGAAATATTAAGTGAAGATCTCTTCAGAGCTCATTATGCCACAGTATATTCTTCACTGCTGATTTATACTTCACTTCTCTCATAAGAATTTCTTCTGATATCACAGATGCTTTCAGCATGCAGATGTGAGGCTTGTCTGTATCTGTGAGCACAATAAGAACTCAGAATATTTGATGCTTTATTGATACTCACAGAGACACTTCTCTCATTGACTCAAGAGATCAGCAGCACAGTCATACAACTGAGTGACAGCTGTTGTCTATCTAGAGTCTCTGATTTCTACAGACTTTGTAGAACTGCTTGACTGTATGCAGTTCTATATATAATACTGCATAAGATAACACAGCTGTTTGAGCATATATCATCTGACAGCCCCTCACAGCAGTTCCAGGTCTATACAGATGGTACAGATAGCACAATATCTGATACAACTGATTTGATCAGTATAATAGATTCAACTGATACAATCAGTACAAACAGTACAATTGATTCAATTGATACAATTGACTCAATCAGTTTAATCAATACAAATGATACAATCAATTCAATCAATTCAATTGATACAAATGATACAAACAGTACAATTGATACAATCAGTTCAATTGATTCAATTGATTCAACTGATGCAAATGATTCAATCAGCACAGTTGACTCATCTGTTTCAACTAGCTGTGATGTAATCAGTACAGTCTGCATACTGACTCAGTTGATATACTCTCAGCTAGACTGACCGTGTGACCGTGCATGGGACCATGATCAATTTTAGTGTTGGTCCCATTCTCATATATTTTGGTTCTGATCCCATATATTGTTTTTCAAATCAGTCACTTTACACTGTTTGTATTATAGCTCTGGTCCCATTTCACTGTTTATGAGAAATATTTAGATTCTGAATACTGTTCTTATCTTAATTTCTGGATCACAGTCCCGTTTGGTCCCATTTTACAAAATGGAATCAAACAGAATCATGACTTACTCATAATTACATAATACATATATCTTTATGCTGAATGGTAGCTAATTATGATGTGAGCATTATCAAATATTGTTATCTTTTTGATATCACAACAGAAATATCATTATATATCTGTAGACATTTTGAAAATTAAAAAACAAAAACAAAAACAACAACTGAGAATATTATAAAAAAAAAAAAAACAAAAATCTTCAGCAAAAAAAAAAATAATGAAAAAAAAAAAATAAAAATAAAACAAAACTCATTTTTTCAATCTATAATTGTCAAAAAAATTACTACTCAATTCTTCAGCAATCTCCATCATCAATCTAATATCCCTCACAGTGAGGGTCACTCATTCACAATGAATCATGATCTTAAGATCATCTATGAAATGATTAGTGAGATATTATTACATCTGTTTTCACATGATATCATACACTCAAAAAGTGTGACCAACATTGTCTTCATGGCAACTTGGAGAGCATTGAGGGCAGAACACTGAAAGTGATACTTTTCTTCATCAATCTCTCAGACAAGACATGCAAACATGGCCTTGGGGAAAATGAGATCCTCAGACTTCTGATAATAATGAATCTCACAGATAGCTTCTACTTTCATATCAGTATCTAGTGTTATCAAAAAGTGTTACTTTGAATTTCATACTCTGCTTATTCATTTTTTTCATATGAGGGTGGGGGTTGCGCATCTTCCACACAGCACAGTGAGTATTGGAATGCCACTTGTGATGATGGGCTCAGACTGCTTCCCACTCCGCCACTTGCTGCTCATATGCTGCCTTGCAGAAAGCAGCAGTTGTTGGCATTGCCCTCTGATGAGGAATACCCTTATCACAGATCATTTTTTTCATTGAGAAGGGGGGAAGAAATCAAAGAGTAAGAGAGAATGGGCGCAGGGAATAGATGCATAGATTTCAGAGAAGAAAGGACAGAGACTTGTGGCAATGAATTTGCTAGATAGAATCAATTAATCAATCAGTATTCATTCACAGAAAACATTGAGATATTCATATTGCTTTTAATAGTTAACATACTGCTGCAGAATTATGATGGGTTAGAGAGAGAAGAGAGAAAGAACAAAGAAAAAGAAAAACATGTGTGAATGTTAAACTGAGAGATTGTATATGTAAATAATCTCTATAGCAACAAAGAAACATCTCATCTGCATTCAGCCATAATATAACTTGCAGAGTGCATGCAGCACACAATATCAACAAATAGCACAAAAATGCAAACAGTGTTGTTATGAGATATGTAATTTTTCATAATATATAGAAGTAGATTTTCTTTCTTCTTGAATTCTTTGATATATCTCTGTTCTTTCCATCACATTTCTGTGTGGATAGTAACTTATAAAAAGAATATATTATTTTCTCTAGAAATCTTCATCATCACAATTAGAACATGTTTCTCTTCCTCTCTTCTGCTGAAAACATATCTGTCCCTCTCTTCAAGAAACATTTGATGGCTCTGTGTATCATCAAGACACACAAACACTGTCATCATCTTGAGAGGGAAGAGAAAGAATCCTTCAAGTGTGAAGAGACTGACTGCAAGACACATCATATTGTCTTGAAAAAACTCTGTAATGAAGTAGATTGATAATGATTTTGGGTAACACTTCTGCTGAAATTTGACTAATATTATGAAAGGAATGATGCTGATGATTCAATGTGTGAGAAGTTGAAGAAGAAAGCAGTGGAGTTGCTCATGCAGCAGCACTGAGATCAGAAGCACTCACAGAAATGATTTGAGATCAAGATGAAGAGAGAGAGAACTGAGAAGATGACAGCTGTGAAAAAGCACTGTCAGAAGAAGATTGAAAATGTGTTTGTCTGCAAGACAAAGAAGCTCAAGCTGATAGATTGTATTTTGAATATATTCATTGATAACACTTTTTGATAACAATTCTGTTGTCTAATTGATTAGCAGACTTCTGAAGAGAATCAGAGTATTGAGGCCTTGTTTAGATCTTATATGCACTCAATGATTCAGAATATTGAGAAGACAGCATTGCTTTCTGAGCATGCTAATTTGCTTGCTGCAGAGATAGAATCTGAGGCAGCAGATCAGAAGATGCAGGACTTTGAAGCTCAAGTGAATCTAATGAAAAGAGAGAAGAATTCTTTCTCATCTGAGAAAGTAGCTGAGAAGGGTTTTGAGGTGATTGTTTCCTCAGATGAGGAGGAGGAGAAGAGAGAGAAGAAAAAAAAGAAGAATTGAATTGTGAAGAATGAAGAGAAAGAGAAAGAGAAGAAGAAGAAGAAGGAGAAGAAGAAAGAGAAAAAGAAAGTTGAAGAAGAAGAGAAAATGATCTAAGAAAAAAATTTTTTTTTTACATGTTTGTTTTTTAATATTTTTGTTAAATTAATTGTATTATTATCTGTCAGAGATTACAAATTTTTTATTTGATATTTTACATTATGCAATTCTTTGTTGTGAGAATATATTATCATAGTGATATTATGCTCATGATATATATATATATATATATGTGTATGTATACTGTAAGGTGTGTGTGACTTTATATATAGTATTGGTAAACAATGAAAGGTGATAAATTCATACTGCGGAATTGTGATATATTAGAGATAGATAATATATCTAATGAATCAACTTTTTGTATAAATCTTAATAATATCTTTAATATTTTAATTATCATTCTTTTCTATTTTATCATAATTTTGTTGTTGTTTATAAATATATTCTACTAGTGTTCTAACCAATTAGAGTGGGTTAATGAAAAGGGAGTAAAAAAAAACTCAACAAATTTCTTAACTTTATTATCCTCAGAATTCATTCCACACATAATTTCTCATCATTTATATTCATCATGGCAACTTCAGTAATTGCTGAATCAGGGAATTCATCACCTTCTTTAATGAAGGTTCAAGATCTTATAGAAATAAGAGTGGATCAAACAATTTATGTTGTTTACAAGTCCTCACAAGATGAGCTCTTTCAAGTCTGATGGATGCACACTTTCTTTTTTCTTGATGATGAAAAACAACACAATCTATGGAAAAGCCAGTATAGACAACAAGAAGATCTATGAAAAAACTTTCAACAAGTTGCTGTGAAGATCACTGAAGAGCCATTTCTCTGCTGTAATCATTGCAACTTCATACAAAAACATCCATTCTGAAGTGAACATGAATCAGAAGAAATCACACAACATTTGAAATCTGCTGATTGTCTACAGCTTAGAGAAAAACATCAGAATATTCTTCATGAACTGATACTTATATCATCTACTCTCATTAATGGTAACAATATTTGGTAACACTTATGTACTATTTTGCAGGAAAACATGTGAAAATGACAATAAACTGATGCTGATCTTTCAATTTCAACTCTTTCACCAGACAACTTTCAAGAACAACTTCTACATCTATGTATATCCTTGAATCTTCCACTGCATGCTGTTGAAAACTCGGAATTTCAAACTTTACTTCAAATATTTAATTCACATATTCAAATTCCTCATTGATCCAGTCTCTGCTCTTTCCTCAATACACATTACAACAATGATATGCAACAACTTGGACTTCTGTTGAAGAAACAACAGAAGATATCACTGGCAGTGAATGCATGGACAAGCATCAACAATCTATCCTTTTTGAATGCAGTTTGTTATTTCATTGATGAGGATTGAAATTATAAAGAGAAATTGATTGGCTTTGAACAATTGAAGAGCAGTCATACAGATGAATATATGACTGATGTTCTCATGACAATCATTAAAAATGATTACTGAAATATTTCATCAGATCTTCTCGCAATCACAACAGACAATGCAGCAAACAACTTGATCATGATGCAGAGTCTGGAACAAAAACTGGTATTGTATAGATGGAATGATAAACATGAACATATTCTCTGTATTGCACACATTATTCAGCTTGTTGTTCAAGCATTGGTTAAAGGTCTGAATATTGAACCTGAAAACACAGAACTGGTCAGTTGTTTTGATGAGAATGATGTTGAAATTGTTACTCACATCACATTCTCATCAACCCTTCACAAGGTAATGATATTTGATAATGCTTCAGTGAAAATTGATCAATTTGCTAACTATCTTATTATCTTTTTTAGATTTGTCACATTGCCAATGCAATCAGTACTTCTCTCAAACAACAACAACAATTCCACAATATTCAAGCCACACACAGCTCAGTTCCTCCTCTTAATATGATATAAGATATTCAAACATGGTGGAGTTCTATCTATAAGATGGCAGTTCAAGCACTTTGACTAAAAGATACTGTGAATCATTGAGTTCAGAATTCTGAGCAAGAGAAGATTTGTGCTCTGAAACTTTCTGATACAGAGTGGACACAGTTAAAATATGTTGTTGAACTGTTGTTTATCTTTTACAAAACAACAAAGACTGTGTCTATTACAGTAACATCAATGATGCAAGCTTCTTGATGAGTATACAACAGTTTATTTACTCATTTGAAAACTCAGATGATTTGTGTACAAGAAGAGCAATTCTGGGATAGAATTATTTCTGCAGCAATTGAAAGAGCTCAAAACAAACTTGCAGAGTATTATGTGAGAATTAATCAATCATTTGCTGATTACTATGCTGTTGCTGCTGTACTTGATCCCTCTCATCAAATCAATGCATATACTCTCAGGGATTGGACAGCGGAAGAATGACAAATCTATGTTGATATAGCTCAGATATACTACAACAACAACTATCAACAATATGAACAGAATAATACACAAATTGAAGAGTCAATAAAGCATGATTCTTTGATTAGTAACTTTGTTTTTTATAATACTCACTGAGATATTGATATTAATCTGTTACTAATATTTATTGATTAAGGATTTGCACTTGTTGATTGCTGCTGAAAATCTGAGCAAATAAAATTCTTGCAACACTGAATTTGACTGCTATCTATATGATGATTCTGTTAATATCAAAGGAAAATCTATTTTAGATCTGTGGAGGATGATCAGCAGTCAGTACCCAACAGTGGCAATGATGGCACACAATATTCTGGCAATTCCATTGGCAGGAGTTGGTATGGAGAGAAAGTTTAACTCAAGTCAAGATATTTGTCACTATTGTTGTAGTCAATTGCAAGAAGAAACTGTAAAGAAATTGATGATGATTAAGCATGGAAAAGAAAAAGAAATTGTTGATAAGAATTCTATTGTGGCAGAATTCTCTTTCAATGATATAGTGGAGGAAAAAATTGAGTGTGATTGTATATAGTATTAATGAGCTTGTGAGTGTTATCAATAATTGTTACCAATTGTCATGTATTGTGAGTGTTATCAATAATTGTTATCAATTGTCATGTATTACATAATCATCAGAACAGGATCAAACTTGAGCTAAAATCATGATCAGTCTCAGATCACATTCTTGTTTTTCATAGTCAGTCACTTTGCATGGAATAATAAATTTTGTTGATTTCATAATAGTCATGTTAGGTCTAAATCTGGTTCTTTTACACTTCATTTCTGAAAATTTTGATCTCTTTACACTCCCATTCTGATCCTGGTCCCACTGGAAATCACACCAAGAAATGGACTGGGACCAAACCAAACCAAATCAAACATGAAATTCATGGTCCCATCAGTCAGTCTACTTTCAGCTGTCAGTATATATTCTTCTTCTCTTTTCTCACTGCTCTCTCTGTTTCTTTTCACTTCTTTTCTCTCATGATCTTCTTCAGTGCTCTCTTCTCTCTCTCTCTCTGAGCTTGTGCTGGATTATGTGATTGCAAGATGTCACAGATGACACAGTCTTTTCTTCACTCTTCTCTTTATTTTTCTTTTCAGAACACTTACTTTTTCTCTTTTTTTTTGTCTGTTTCATCTGTCTTTCTTCTGTTGTTAGAAGCACAGACAGTTCTCAGATCAACTGAGAGAGTTATTTCTCTTCATTCACTATAAAGTCTTTCAGACACAGCAGCAGTGATTCTCTCAGAAACCACACTATAGCTCCATCATAAATGATCATATATTGAGTCAGAAGTGAATGTGCAGCTCAGAAAAATCCTTTTCAATGAGCTGAGTTTTCTCAAGAGTTGCCATCTGAATTCTGTTTTCTCTCTCTCTGTATACATAGAAATCTCTTCAGTGTAGCATGTCTTTATATACTCTTCAGAAGGCTTCTAAAACACAGATGCTGCTCATGTTTTCTTCAGAATGTTAAATCAAAACAAACAAACAAACAAATGCTCTGTACTTCTCTAGAGCTTGAGCTAATATGAACTGCTGTAGAATATTTTGCTGAAGTCATCAGCTTGTTAGCTGTTTGATACTTTCTTTGATATCTAGCAGTCATCTTCTGTCAATTCTTTTATAATGATTTAGCATCTCTCTGTAGTTGCTGTAGCAATTGCAGTGCACTATAATATACTTCACTGTTTCTTGAGTATAGCCACATGAGCATTGTGATGTTGAGAATTCAGATATTTTTCTTCAATGCAGAAAGACAGTCAGATCTGTTTTCTCTGTTTACAGTTGAATTATAAATAAGTTTTTTACTTTGCTCAGTTTTCTGTGTAAATTCAGTATTCTTTTATCTGAAGATCTCTCAAAGTGCTCTTTTTATGATATATATCTGACTCTTCATCTCTTTCATCAGCATGCTAGAAGTTTCTTTTTTACTCAAGATTTAAATAATAAATGTCTTTTTTTATCTAACTATGTGCTCTGAGCATTCTCTTTCTTTGCATCTATCATTCACTGCTTCACTCAGTTCTCTGATTGTTTTTTTGAATACAGTATCTTCTTCACTGATCTTCTTATCTCTTTTTTTCTTTCTCTGAGTCTGATTTGAATCATACTGCAGATATTCTTCACTTGCTTGATCATATCTGATCTCTTGAGCTGCAGAGTTGCTCTGATCACTACACTGTTCAAATACAGATCAATTGATGATGTGTGTGTTTCTGTTTTCAGTGAAGATACAGAGATTGTCTTGTATATTTCAGTCATTATTCACAGATATTTATTCTGTTTTTTGATTAGAGATGAGATTATCTTATCTCTTTCTCTTCTCTCTTCTCTTTTTATATTTGACTGATATTATATCAGAGTTTCATGAGTCATTGCTGCTCTGATCATTGCATTATAAATTATTCAAGTCTGTATTAATGATATATTTTATGTGAATTCTGCTGTGTGCTTGAAAGCTTCAATCTGAGACTTCAACTTTCTCATCAATGCATTCATATGATTCTTTCAGTGCAGAGCTGAGTTCAGTCACACTCTCAGTATTCTCATAATTTATTGTGATTGAATGATTCATTCTGACAGTTGCAGTGAATGTGTCAGATTGAACTGAGTATATATTCTGATGAAGTGTAAGAGCTTATATTTCTCTGAAGCAAAGATAGCTTCATGTCTCTTTGCTCAGATTTCACATTCTGAGTGAATTCTCATCAGTTGTGCACAATTTGTCTCTGTAGATATGTCATAAGCAAGAACATTGATATCATCTACAAAGTTAATACAACTAACTGATCTATCTGCTTCTCAGCAGATTCTTAGCAGCTTCTCATTGTAGAATAGAAACAAAATAGATGATAATGTAATGAATTAGTATTTATTAGTAATTAATTTACACAATTAACTCCTCTTCTATATCTGCTTGTTTCTGACTATTGTGATTTTATATAACTCTCAATGTTCTTCCACTCTGTGATCTGCACTTGTATAGTCTCTAATAATGCTTTCATGTAGCTCTTAATATTCTTCTATTTCATGTTTTATATTTGTATAGTCTCTAACAATTTTTCTGTGTAGCTTTTAACATTCTCTCACTCTGTGCTTTGCACTTATATAGTCTCTAATAATTCTTCTATATAGCTTTTAATGATTCTTCTATCTCATATTTCATATTTGTGTAGTTTCTAATAATTCTTCTGTATAGTTCTTAATGTTCTTCCACTCTGTGCTTTATTATAGAGTGGCTTCTGATATTTTTTTACTCTGAATTTCTCCTTATAAGAACTCTCTTCATATAATTCTTTCTTCTAATTGTTTTTCTCTTTCTTTTCTTAATCAATTCATAATCTGTAATTAGAATGGTATCAAATTGTTAATTGAAGTATGTCTGTTATATTATGAATTGATTCTTCTGCATTTAAGATTTGAGTGTCTTGTTATTAATTCTTACATCTGAGTGTGTTGTTTAAAATCTGAGTGTTTTGTTATTAGTTCTTACATCTGAGTGCATCATTTACAGATCTAAGTGTCTAGTTGTTACAAGAGATCTCTCATGAATTTGAGTGCTTTTATTATTAGTTATATAGACTGTTGTGTCTAAGTGTCTGAGATACAATCAACTGTGTTCTACAAAGAGGTCTGAGTGTCTACAAATCATAATACTGTGAATAGTGTTCACAAAGAAGCTTGATAAGCTTAGTGCTGCAATACTGCAAATAGTGTCTGTGAGAGAACTGAGTGTCTATAAGTATTTCTTTTTTCTCTTTTTATTATTACATATTCTTAGATATTGAAATGAACTATAAACAATTCTATGAACATCCACTGCATCTGAATGTGATGGATGATAACTTAGATCTACAAAACATTCTTCAGCAACAGATGCTACAGATGATTGAATTGCAACAACAATTTACTGAAATGAGCACTTTTATATTCACTGTTTCTTCTACACTGTAATAGGCGCAACGGAGATATCTATATTAGAAAATAGCTATGTGGCGATAGAAGAACACAGAACACGTCAGAATTAATGAGAATGAATATAGTACACAGTATCATAGACAGCTGTAGAGCATAGTGGTCATCTATATAATGCTTGCTGATATCTGTAGATATTAGATGATCAGTGATTAGCTTTGAATAATAGAGATTGCTATCTTCTTAACATTCTATATGTGTATTTCATACTACTTTTATAATTATATCTACAATCATCTCTTACAATTCTAATCACTCTAAACTTTATTTGAGTGATCTGTTGTTACACACACCTACAATAAAACACACAATGTTAGTTAAAACATGCAATGTTAGTTAAAACATGCAAGATGATCTCAACACATGCAAGATTCTTTGAAAACAAATCTGAATCCTCTATCATCTCTGATGATCACAATGTGTGCTTGCAACAGTTGAACAATCAAATCTGTGAACAAGAGCAGCAATTAGCTATTTTGCATACACAACAGCAGCTCAATGAGTTGAAAGCACAGATTTGTGAAGATACTCTCATTGAGCCTCAATTAATTCAGAATATCACCACAGAATCACCACAAAATCAATCTGCAAACAATACAGACAATGATAATGAAACATCACTGAGGTTAGAGATTAAGAACTATTATCAAGGAAAAAATATGTTAGAATTCAAGAACTATAAAGATCGCATATTGACTCTCTTTACACATTACTGCTGATATTATCAAAAAAAAAGAACACAAGATAAATGATGCTAAACTCTATCTTGATGCTCATATTAAGCAGAAATGGTTGAATTTTGTATCATTGTATGAGAGACATAGAGAAGCAACACTGTTGACTTTTGATGATATACTATCACATCTAGAAATGCAAATTAACAATCCACAGAATCAGCACTGATTGATGAGTCAAAAGTTTTAAAATGTGAAGCAATAAGAATGACAATTGATATGCAATTTCTCTAAATATCTCAAAGACTGAGAATACTATTTACCCTCATATAATGAAGAACAAAGAATGAATAACTTGTGTAGTAAGATGTTGAAGATACTACATACTGAACTCAATCATTAAAATCAAAAACTTCAGAACTATGAAGAGTTGCTTTGAATTCTACAGATTCTTGAGAAAAATATACTGAAATGACAGCATGCTATTTGCAAAAAAAGATCTGTGATATTCATAGAGAATCAGTATCATTCTGATAAATCTAACAACTGTTGAAACAAGAGGAAATGAGAGAAATAAACAGACTCAACTGAACAAATCAAGAAAGATAAATATAACTGAATAAAGAAGTATTCTCACTGTCATAAAAAGAGTCATATTGTGAATGATTGTTGAATATTGCACTCTGAAAAGTGCAATCAAGTTTGATAAGCAAAAAATAAACAATTTCAATTGTAGAAGCAGCTGCTGCATTGGAAATACAAACAACTAAGCTGTGAGATTGTGACAGGTTAGCACCCGTTAGTAATCAACTTACACAACCAACTCCCCTCCTGCACCCGCTTGTTCCTGGCTGTTGTGACCTCATGTAACCCTCGATGTTCTTCCACTCTGTGCTCCGCACTTGTGTAGTTTCTAACAATTCTTCTGCATAGCTTCTTACATTCTCCTGCTCTGTGTTCTGCACTCATGTAGTCTCTAACAATTCTTCCACATAGCTCTCAATGATTCCCCCACCCCACATTCCACACTTGTGTAGCTTCTAATGATTCTTACACATACCTCTTAATGTTCTTCTGCTCTGTGCTCCACTGTGGAGCAGCTTCTGATATTCTTCCACTCTGAACTTTCCCCTATAAGAACCCCCTTCATACAACCTTTTCTTCTGATTTCTTTTCTCTTTCTTTCCTTAATCAATTCGTAATCTGTAATTAGAATAGTATCAAATCGTTAATTGAAGTATGTCTGTTACATTATGAATTGATTCTTCTGCATTTAAGGCCTGAGTGCCTTGTTATTAGTTCTTATGCTCAAGTGCATCATTACCAGTTCTTACACCTGAGTGCATTGTTTACAGATCTGAGTGCCTAGTCATTACAAGAGATTTCTCATGAGTCTGAGTGCTCTTATCATTAGTTATATAGACTGTTGTGTCTAAGCATTTGAAACACAATTGACTGTGTTCTACAAGACCTGAGTGTCTATGAACTGTAACACTGTGAATAGCATTCACAAAGAAGCTTGATCAAGCTTAGCACCGCAACACTGTGAATAGTGCCTGTGAGAGAACCAAGTATTCCTTTTCTTTTTTTTTATTATTATATGTCCTTAGATATTGAAATGAACTACAAGCAATTCTACAAACACCCACCACATCCAAATGCAGTGGACGATAACTTAGACCTACAAAGCATCCTTCAGCAGCAGACACTACAGATGGCTGAATTGCAACAACAACTTGCTGAGATGAGCACTTCCATGTTCACCATTCCTTCTACACCCACACCTCACAAAAAGCCCTCAAGAGAGAAGCTCTCAATTCTTGATAAATATGAGAGAGATCTAGCGCTCTACCTTGTGTGGAAGTCAAAAGTGAACACCAAATTGGACATTGATGGATGAGCAATAGGCTCGCTATCCAATCAAGTGTGGTATATCCATAGCAGGTTGAATGGTGATGCATTAGCAAAATTCCAATCCTGGATGAGCCATTGCCAGGACCACCAGCATACACCAGAGCTAGTCTTCCAACAACTCAACTCCCTCTTCCTCAATCCTACACTTCAAGCCAAGGCATTAGACTGGCTTAATCAGACTTGTCAGATGAATGTTGCATTGACAACTTATCTTCCTGAATTCAATCACAAGCTCCTAGAAGCAGGTGGGTAAGACTGGGATGACATCATCAAGATCAACATATTGTTCAAGAACTTGAACTTTCAATTGCATAACTGAAGTATAGAGTGTCCAAAGCTCTCAACATACAGTGAATTCTGTGCTGATCTTTGTCTGTTGGACAACAATCTGTCTCAGTTCCACATACTTCAAAATTGCAGAGGATTCTGCTGAACAAATGCATACATTCCAAACCACTCTGCAGCACCCCCCACCTCCAAATCAGAATCAATGAACTGAGTTCCACATGTAAATGCAAGCCACCTGAGGATCCCCAACATCTCAGAGAAGAATGCTGCTGACTGAATTGTCAGAGAAGTCTGCATACACTGCAACAAGTCAGAACACTTTGCAAATCAATATTCAAATGTGATCACCTCAAGTAAACCCCCCACATGCGTAAACACTGCATCGCCCGTGGATAGGCAAGAACAGGGAAAAGATGAGCTCTCACTCTAAAACACAGACAAGAGCTCAAGAAGCAGAAAGCTAGCTGGAGATTCAAGCAGAAGATGCAAATGGACACAATCATGATCTCTGTCATTGTAAATAGCTTAGTCAACATACAAGCAATGATAGACAGTGGTTTCCTTCACTACACTCTTATAGACACCCAGCTGGTCGAGAAGCATAAGCTCCAGTGTATCCTCTTTCTCAAACCATATAAGCTCAGTGGATTTGACAGCTCCAGAGGATCCGCCTCCTACAACATGGTAAGATTTAATGTTGATGTAGAAGGACATGAGAAAAAGAATGTATATGCATACAAAATACAAGACCTTGAGTATGATCTAATACTCAGCCTATCATGACTCACAGAATTTGGAACCTTGTTGAACACACACAACTGCTGCCTTATTTTCTCAGAAGGCAACTGTGTTTATGAGAAGAATGTTGATAGAACTGCTGATCTCACCCAGATATCAGTGAAAGTGTACAAACTACTAACCCACCAAGTGCATGAGAAGAAGAACATCCAAGTGTTCACTGCTAGCATGGCAGATATCAAAAAAGCATTAGAAAAGCTAGAACTCAAAGACCCCAAGAAACCACACAAGAAACTACTCAAATTGTACAAAGACTTCGCAGATGTGTTTGATGAAAAAGAAGCTGAAAAGCTTCCTTCTCACCAAGGACCCAGCATAGATCATACAATCAAGCTCATCAAGAAGAACAGTAAGGACTCACAACCACTCTGAGGTTCTCTCTACAGCATGTCACATGACAAGCTCCTTGTCCTACAAAAAACACTCAACAGACTATTGAACAAAGGCTTCATTTGTGTTAGCAACTCACCCACTGCAGCACCTGTACTGTTCATGAAGAAATCAGAAGAAGGCTTACAATTCTGCATTGACTACCAAGAACTCAACAAGATTACACAGAAGGACCAATACTCTCTCCCACTCATCAACAAAACACTTGAATGAGTAGGAAAAGCAAAATGATTTATGAAGCTTAACATCTCTGCAGCCTTCTATAAGATAAGGATTAATGAAGGTGACAAATGACTAACCACTTTTTGTACACATTACAGATTATACAAATGGACAGTGACCCCTTTTGGATTAGCAAATGCTCTGAGCACATTCCAGAAATACATTAACTGGGCTCTATGAGATCTGCTTGATGAGATCACCTCAGTGTACATGGATGATATTCTGATCTTCACTGATGGACCACTCACTGAGCACTGCAAGCATGTATGACAAGTGCTTGACCACCTATGAAAAGTCAGACTGCAAGTGAACATTGACAAATGTGACTTCAAGACCAAGTCTACAACCTATCTAGAATTCATCATTGAAGCTGAAAAAGGTGTATGCATGGATTCTAAGAAGATGGAAGCAATCCTCAACTGAGAGGCATCAGTCTCAGTAAAAGGGACTAGAAGCTTTCTAGGATTTGCCAACTTCTATCAAAGATTCATCAAAGACTTCTCTGATATCATACAACCACTGACAGACCTGACCCAGAAAGACACCATGTTCCAATGAACTGATGAAGCGGATGCAGCATTCAAAAAGCTGAAGTGTATGTTCACAAACACTCCAATGCTGCAATCATTCAATCTGAATAAGCATACAATTCTCGAAACAGACACCTCAGATTACATAGTAGGTGGGGCACTGATGCAATATGATAATGAAGATGTTCTACAACTCTGTGCCTTCACCTTGAAAAAGATGTCACCCATCAAATGCAACTATGAGATCTATGACAAGAAGCTCCTAGCAATCATATAATGCCTCAAAAAATGAGAGTCCAAACTTATGAGCATTGAAAAGTTTGAGATTGTTATCAATCATAAGAACTTAGAGTACTTCACAATCATTTGTAAGCTCACTGAAAGATATATGTATTGGTCATTGTTTCTTAGCTGTTTTTCATTCACAATTCATTATCAATCTGAAGTAGAGAACACCCTTGTGGATGCTCTGTTCCACTGAGAACAAGATATACCATCTGATGACTTGGACAATAGATGGAAACATTGAGAGCATCAATTAATCAACCCTGCAATCATAGAAAGTCCTACACAATCAGACAAACCTCATGTACATGTCAATCAGTCCCAAGCTCAAGAACCCTTGCTTGAAGAACAATGAAAGCTAGTGACAGAAGCAGATGAATTCTGACAACAAGCTGCTGAAGCTGTACAAAACAGAGCACCTCAATTCCCCACAAGTGTATACTCAAGAACAGATATCTCAGCATGTTTAATTGATGATGACAACTGCTTACACTTTCAAGATAGATGATGGATCCCCAATTCAGAACCTCTACAAACACAGATCATGCAAGAAATTCATGACTTGTTGATGACTGAGCACTCAGAACACAAAATCATGTACAACATCATCACTCAAGAATTCTACTGACCAGATATGTCAAAAGATATACACCAGTTCATACACAACTGTGATTGCTGTGGCTCAGTGACAGCATGACATGAACATCAAAAAGGGATGCTGAAGCCTCTATCTGTCCCCAACCAAACTTGGCACAATATAGCTATTGATTTTGCAGTTTCCTTACTCAAAAGTGAAGGTTCTATGAACATTCTAGTCATCATCAACTGACTCAGCAAGAGTGTAATACTACAGCTCTGTGACAAGATGAACACTGAAGTAGTTGCAGATGCCTTTGTCAGAAGCCTGTTCTATTGTATACATGATCTGCCTTCATTCATTGTGTCAGATAGAGGCAGTCAATTCATCAGTGCACTCTGAGCCTGTGTATGTCAATTATTAAGAATTGAATGAAAGTTATCAACAGTGTACCACCCAGAGACTGATGGAGCTACTGAGAGAATGATACAAACAGTAAAGAACATCCTCTGTAAGTTCTGCAATTACACACAAGACAACTGAAGCAACCTGCTGCCACACACTGAGATTGCAATTAATGATTGAGATTCTGCTATGACAGGTGTAAGCCCATTCTTCCTTCTACATGAATACAACTTAGAGGTTCTGAACTTCTCTGAGACTCTCTGAGAAATCACATACACCCGCAGCCTCATACAGACAGCAGAGAACATCATGAGCAAGCTGAAGAAAGTCTGTGAATGAGCAGAAGCTTCAATGACCAGTGCTCAGCAAGATTATGAGAATCAAATGAACATCAGAAGAAGTTCTGCAACCCAATACTATGTAGAAGACAAAGTCTGACTGGATCTCAAAAACATAAGAACAGACCACCTCTTGTGTACACTAGATTACCACCATGCCAAGTATATGGTGAAGAAAGTGCTAGGCACACATGATTATCAACTCAACACTCTGTCTGACATTCACAATGTCTTTCATACAAACCTGCTCCAACCTGCAGCCGAGGATCCATTCCTCTCACAGAGAACCTCCAATTGGCAGCCACCCACCATCATAGAAGAAGACAATGAACTCAAGTGGGAAATCAAAGCAATTCTTGATGATAGAACCAACCACCACCACTGTGAATACCTTGTCAAATGAATAGAATATGATTGTCTGATCTGAGAATCTGTGTCTGCCTTGGAGGACACTGCTGCCCTCGACACCTATGAGTTCTCACTCACCCTGGTAGGGGGGGATAATGTGACAGATTAGCACTCATTAGTAATCAACTTACACAATCAACTTCTCTTCTGCATCTGCTTGTTTCTGATCATTGTGATCTCACATAACTCTCAATGTTCTTTCACTCTGTGCTCTGCACTTGTGTAGTTTCTAACAATTCTTTCATATAGCTTCTTACATTCTCTCACTCTGTGTTCTGCACTCATATAGTCTCTAACAATTCTTTCACATAGCTCTCAATGATTCCTCTGCCCTACATTCCACACTCATATAGCTTCTAACAATTCTTACATGTACCTCTTAATGTTCTTCTGCTCCATGCTCCACTGTGAAGCGGCTTCTGATATTCTTCCACTCTGAACTTTCCTCTATAAGAACCTTCTTTGTATGACCTTTTCTTCTGATTTCTTTTCTCTTTCTTTTCTTAATCAATTCATAATCTGTAATTAGGATAGTACCAAATCGTTAATCGAAGTACGCCCGTTACAGAGATAAACAGTTATTGATGATGAATATGTGAATGCTGACAGAAGCAGAATGGGTGATGATGTGAATGCTAGTGAATTCTGATATGAATGCAAACTTTGTGTCACACATCTGGGCATCAAAATATTTCTCAAAGACAGAAGATAAACCAAAAGTAGTGGAAGCAGTTGATAATCATAAAATTAAATCATATAAATAATGAAGAGCTGCAATGAAGATTATCAATGATGAACATATTCTCTGAGAAAAATTCCACCATTTTGAAGAAGCTGATATTAGCAGATATGATGTAATTTTGAGTATACTGTAATTGAAAGCTGTGAACTCTAGACTGGCCGTGTGACCGTGTATGAGACCATGATCAATTTTAGCGTTGGTCTCATTCTCGTATATTTTGATCCTGGTCTCATATATTGTTTTTCAAACCAGTCACTTTACACTGTTTGTATTATAGCTCTGGTTTCATTTCACTGTTTATGAGAAATATTTAGATTCTGAATACTGTTCTTATCTTGATTTCTGAGTCACAGTCTCATTTGGTCCCATTTTACAAAATGGGACCAAACAGAACCATGATTTACTCATAATTACATAATACATATACCTTTATGCTGGATGGTAGCTAATTATGATGTGAGTGTTATCAAATATCATTATCTTTTTGATGTCACAACAGAAATATCATTATATGCCTGTAGACATTTTGAAAATTAAAAAACAAAAACAAAAACAACAACTGAGAATATTATAAAAAAAAAAAAAACAAAAATCTTCAGCAAAAAAAAAAATAATGAAAAAAAAAAATAAAAATAAAACAAAACTCATTTTTTCAATCTATAATTGTCAAAAAAATTACTATTCAATTCTTCAACAATCTTCATTATCAATCTAATATCCCTCACAGTGAGGGTCATCTGCTCATGATGAATCATAGTCTTAAGATCATCTATGAAATGATTAGTGAGATATTGTTACATCTGTTTTCACATGATATCATACACTCAAAAAGTGTGATCAATGTTGTCTCCACAGCAACTTGAAGAGCATTGAGAGCAGAATGCTGGAAGCAATACTTTCTCTCATCAATCTCTCAGACAAGATATGCAAACACAGTCTTGAAGAAAATGAGATCCTCAGACTTCTGATAATAACAGATCTCATGAATAGCTTCTACTTCTATATCAGTATCTAGCATTATCAAAAAATGTTACTTTGAATTTCATACTCTGCTTATTCACTTTTTTCATACAAGGGTGGGGGTTGTGCACCTTTCACACAGCACAGCGAGCATTGAAATGTCATTTGTGATGATGAGCTCAGACTGCTTCCCACTCTGCCACTCACTGCTCATATACTGTCTTGTGAAAAGCAGCAGTTGTTGACATTGCCCTCTGATGAGAGATATTCTTATCACAGACCATTTTTTTCATTGGAAGAGGGGGGAGGAATTGAGAAGTGAGAGGGGATGAGTGCAGAGAATAGATGTGTAGATTTCAGAGAGAGAAGAACAGAGATTTGTGGCAATGAATTTGCTAGATAGAATCAATTAATCAATCAATATTCATTTGCAGAAAACATTGAGATATTTATATTGCTTTTAATAGTTAACATACTGCTGTGGAATTATGATGGGTTAGAGAGAGAAGAGAGAAAGAACAAAGAAAAAGAAAAACATATGTGAATGTTAAACTGAGAGATTGTATATGCAAATAATCTCTATAGCAACAAAGAAACATCTCATCTGCATTCAGTCATAATATAACTTGCAGAGTGCATGCAGTATATGATATCAACAAGTAGCACAAAAATACAAACAGTGTTGCTATGAGATATGTAATTTCTCATAATATATAGAAGTAGATTTTCTTTCTTCTTGAATTCTTTGATATATCTCTGTTCTTCTCATCACATTTCTGTGTGGATAGTAACTTATAAAAAGAATATATTATTTTCTCTAGAAATCTTCATCATTACAATTAGAATGTGTTTCTCTCCCTCTCTTCTGCTGAAAACATGTCTGTCCTTCTCTTCAAGGAACATTTGATGGCTCTGTGTATCATCAAGACATGCAAGTGCTGCCATCATCTTGAGAGGAAAGAGAAAGAATTCTTCAAGCATGAAGAGACTGATCACAAGGCACATCATATTGTCTTGAAAAAACTCTGTAATGAAGTAAATTAATAATGATTTTGAGTAATGCTTCTGCTGAAATTTGACTAATATTATGAAAGGAATGATGCTGATGACTCAATGTGTGAGAAGTTGAAGAAGAAAGCAGTGGAGTTGCTCATGCAGCAGCACTGAAATCAGAAGCACTCACAGAAATGATTTGAGATCAAGATGAAGAGAAAGAGAACTGAGAAGATGACAGCTGCAAAAAAGCATCATCAGAAGAAGATTGAAGATGTATTTGTCCACAAGACAAAGAAGTTCAAACTGATAGATTGTATTTTGAATATATTCATTGATAATACTTTTTGATAACAATTCTGTTGTCTAATTGATTAGCAGGCTTCTGAAGAGAATCAGAGCATTGAGGCCTTGTTTAGATCTCATATGCACTCAATGATTCAGAACATTGAGAAGATAGCATTGCTTTCTGAGCATGCTAATTTGCTTGCTGCAGAGGTAGAATCTGAGGCAGCAGATCAGAAGATGCAGAACTTTGAAGCTCAAGTGAATCTGATGAAAAGAGAGAAGAATTCTCTCTCATCTGAGAAGATAGCTGAGAAGGGTTTTGAGATGATTGTTTTCTCAGATGAGAAGAAGAAGAAGAGAAAGAAGAAGAAAGAGAAGAATTGAATTGTGAAGAATGAAGAGAAAGAGAAAGAGAAGAAGAAGAAGAAGAAGAAGAAGAAGAAGAAGAAGAAAGTTGAAGAAGAAGAGAAAATAATCTAAGAAAAATTTTTTTTTTTTATATGTTTGTTTTTTAATATTTTTGTTAAATTAATTGTATTATTATCTGTCAGAGATTACAAATTTTTTATTTGATATTTTACATTATGCAATTCTTTGTTGTGAGAATATATTATCATAGTGATATTATGCTCATGATATATATATATATATATATGTGTATGTATACTGTAAGGTGTGTGTGACTTTACATATAGTATCAGTAAACAATGAAAGGTGATAAATTCATACTGCAGAATTGTGATATATTAGAGATAGATAATATATCTAATGAATCAACTTTTTGTATAAACCTTAATAATATCTTTAATATTTTAATTATCATTCTTTTCTATTTTATCATAATTTTGTTGTTGTTTATAAATATATTCTACTAGTGTTCTAACCAATTAGAGTGGGTTAATGAAAAGGGAGTAAAAAAAAACTCAACAAATTTCTTAACTTTATTATTCTCAGAATTCATTCCACACATAATTTCTCATCATTTATATTCATCATGGCAACTTCAGTAATTGCTGAATCAGGGAATTCATCACCTTCTTTAATGAAGATTCAAGATCTTATAGAAATAAGAGTGGATCAAACAATTTATATTGTTTACAAATCCTCACAAAATGAGCTCTTTCAAGTCTGATGAATGCATACTTCCTTTTTTCTTGATGATGAAAAACAACACAATCTATGGAAAAACCAGTATAGACAATGAGGAGATCTATGAAAAAACTTTCAACAAGTTGCTGTGAAGATCACTGAAGAGCCATTTCTCTGCTGTAATCATTGCAACTTCATACAAAAACATCCATTCTGAAGTGGATATGAATCAGAAGAAATCACACAACATTTGAAATCTGCTGATTGTCTACAGCTTAGAGGAAAACATCAGAATATTCTTCATGGACTGGTACTTATATCATCTACTCTCATTAATGGTAACAATATTTGGTAACACTTATGTACTATTTTGCAGGAAAACATGCAAAAATGACAATGAACTGATGTCAATCTTTCAATTCCAACTCTTTCATCAGACAACTTTCAAGAACAACTTCTACATCTATGTATATTCTTGAATCTTCCACTGTGTGCTGTTGAAAACTCGGAATTTTGAACTTTATTTCAAATACTTAATTCACATATTCAAATTCCTCATCAATCCAGTCTCTGCTCTTTCCTCAATACATATTACAACAATGATATGTGACAACTTGAACTTCTGTTGAAGAAACAACAGAAGATATCACTGGCAGTGGATGCATGAACAAGCATCAACAATCTATTCTTTTTGAGTGCAGTTTGTTATTTCATTGATGAGGATTGTAATTATAAAGAGAAATTGATTGGCTTTGAACAATTGAAGAGCAGTCATACAGATGAATATATGGCTGATATTCTCATGACAATCATTAAAAATGATTACTGAGATATTTCATCAGATCTTCTCACAATCACAACAGACAATGCAGCAAACAACTTGATCATGATGCAGAGTCTGAAACAAAAACTGGTATTGTATAGATGAAATGATAAACATAGACATATTCTCTGTATTGCACACATTATTCAGCTTGTTGTTCAAGCATTGATTAAAGGTCTGAATATTGAATCTGAAAACACAGAACTGGTCAGTTGTTTTGATGAGAATGATATTGAAATTGTTACTCACATCACATTCTCATCAACTCTTCACAAGGTAATGATATTTGATAATGCTTCAGTGAAAATTGATCAATTTGCTAACTATTTTATTATCTTTTTTAGATTCATCACATTGCCAATGCAATCAGTACTTCTCCCAAACAACAACAACAATTCCACAATATTCAAGCCACACACAGCTCAGTTCCTCCTTTTAATATGATATAAGATGTTTGAATATGATGAAGTTCTATCTATAAGATGGCAGTTTGAGCACTTCAACTAAAAGATGCTGTGAATCATTGGGTTCAGAATTCTGAGCAAGAGAAGATTCATGCTCTGAAACTTTCTGATACAGAGTGGACACAGTTAAAATATATTGTTGAACTGTTGTTTATCTTTTACAAAACAACAAAGACTGTGTTTATTACAGTAACATCAATGATGCAAGCTTCTTGATGAATATACAACAGTTTATTTACTCATTTGAAAACTCAGATGACTCATATATGAGAAGAGCAATTCTGAAATAGAGTTATTTCTGCAGCAATTGAAAGAGCTCAAGACAAACTTGCAGAGTATTATGTGAGAATCAATCAATCATTTGCTGATTACTATACTGTTGCTGCTGTACTTGATCCCTCTCATTGAATCAATGCATATACTCCCAGAGATTGGACGGCGGAAGAACAACAAATCTATGTTGATATAGCTTGAACATACTACAACAACAACTATTGACAATATGAATAGAATAATACACAAATTGAAGAGTCAATAGAGCATGATTCTTTGGTTAGTAACTTTGTTTTTTATAATACTCACTGAGATATTGATATTAATCTGTTACTAATATTTATTGATTAAGGATTTGTATTTGTTGATTGCTGCTGAAAATCTGAGCAAACAAAATTCTTGCAACACTGAATTTGACTGCTATCTATATGATGATTCTGTTAATATCAAAGAAAAATCTATTTTAGATCTGTGGAGGATGATCAGCAGTCAGTATTCAACAGTGGCAATGATGACATGCAATATTCTGACAATTCCATTGACAGGAGTTGGTATGGAGAGAAAGTTTAACTCAAGTCAAGATATTTGTCACTATCATTGTAGTCAATTGCAAGAAGAAACTGTAAAGAAATTGATGATGATTAAGCATGAAAAAGAAAAAGAAATTGTTGATAAGAATTCTATTGTGGCAGAATTCTCTTTCAATGATATAGTGGAGAAAAAAATTGAGTGTGATTGTATATAGTATTAATGAGCTTGTGAGTGTTATCAATAATCATTACCAATTGTCATGTATTGTGAGTGTTATCAATAATTGTTATCAATTGTCATGTATTACATAATCATCAGAACAGGATCAAACTTGAGCTAAAATCATAATCAGTCTCAGATCACATTCTTGTTTTTCATAGTCAGTCACTTTGCATGAAATAATAAATTTTGTTGATTTCATAATAGTCATGTTAGGTCTAAATCTGGTTCTTTTACACTTCATTTCTGAAAATTTTGATCTCTTTACACTCCCATTCTGATTCTGATCCCACTGGAAATCACGCCAAGAAATGGACTGGGACCAAACCAAACCAAATCAAATGTGAAATTCATGGTCCCACCAGCCAGCCTAGTGAACTCTGATATTAATTGAGTGCAAAGATGCTGAATCTATAGAAAAGCATCAAATATTAATTATATGCATCTGAATACTGTCAAAGAATTTGCAATACTAATTGATGATGATAATATTATATTCACTGTCTTATCATTACAAGCTGTGAATGCAGCAACTGAGTCAAATATCTCAGATGATTATAAAGATTATCTTGATGTATTTCAAGAAAACATATTTGATGTAGAACATGCACCTCACAATCATATCATAGATTTCAAATCTGACAAAAAACTTTTATACTGATTAATATATAACTTATCATTTCAAGAACTCTCTGTTCTTCAAGAATATATCAAAAAAATATTAGAGAAGAATTGAATACATTTATTCAAGAGCTCAGCTGATGCATCAGTATTATTCACACTGAAGAAAGATGAAACCCTGCATCTTTGCATGGATTATTAAGAATTGAATGAAATAACAGTCAAGAATTGATATTCACTGTTCTTAATAAGTGAAATACTTGATAGATTAGCAGATGTCAAAATATATACACAGCTGAATCTTAGAGACACATATCATAGAATTCACATATGAGCAGAGAATGAATGAAAAACAGCATTTCAAACACAATATGAACACTTTGAATATTTAGTTTTATCTTTTGAGTTAATCAATGTCTCTGTGATCTTTCAATCTTATATCAACAAAGGCCTCAGCAATCTTTTAGACATATATTGCATGACTTATTTTGATGATATTGTAATCTATTCAAACACACTTAATGAATATGTCATTCATGTTAAGAATGTGCTGGAACAGTTAAGGCATTGAAGACTATATGTCAAACTTAGTAAGTATACATTCCATGCAACAGAAATTGAATTTTTGAGTTTTGTGGTTATCACACAGAGTATTACTGTTGAGAAATACCATATCAACACAATTCTAGATTGATCAGAACTGTGAACTATAAACAAATTACAAATATTTCTAGAATTTATTAATTTCTATCATCAATTTATATACAAGTTCTCAATAATAACAGCATCTCTGACTGAATTGTTAAAAGATTATAAAATAAAAAGAGAGAAGAATAACACATCTGTTCAGTTAGATGAAAACTGCAAGCATGCAATTTTGCAGTTAAAAGAATGCTTTACAAAAACACTGTTGTTGATTCACTTTGATCTGCAGTGAAAACTCTGTATAGAAACAGACAGATCTGATATTGCAATCACTGCAGTAATATCACAATTAATGAATGATAATCACTGACACTCAATCACATTTTGATCTAAAAAGCTCACAGAAGCAGAAAGATGTTATCAAATATATGATTTAGAAATATTATCAATTGTAGAAGCTTTCAGACAATGATATCACTATCTATATAATAGCAGACACTCAATAACTGTTTTATCTGATCATGTCAATCTCCAGCACTTCATGACAATGAAGCAGCTAAATGAATATCAGATTTGTTGAATGAAAATGCTTTCAGTGTTTGATTTTGAAATAGAGCATCATTCTGAGAAAAATAATCCCACAGATGTATCAAATCATTGCTCAGATTTTGTAAAATATACAGTTTTTTTGACAGAGCTCTCTATTCTGCAAGAGAAGCTGCATAAGAGAATCTTTAAATCACTAAAGACAAAAGAAAATACAAAGTTAGATCAATGTATCAAGATGATGCAAAAAGATCTGCAAGTTAATGAAAATTGTTGAATAAAGAAGTCTGTAGTTGTTGATGACAACAATTTCTGCAGAATAAAGAACACATCTGTGAATGAGAATGAAATTGCAGATGTTATAGAGTTAGATCTAGAGACTCTGATATCACAGATTCTAGCTGTCAGCATTCATTGGCCTTCAGGCCTTGATCTTTGCTCCCTGGGAGCAATCGCCCTGCCTCCGCCCTGCCTCTGCTCTCTGTGAGCAATCGTCCTGCCGCTGCTCACTACGAGCAATCGCCCTGCCACTGCTCACTACGAGCAATCGCCCTGCCACTGCTCACTACGAGCAATCGCCCTGCCGCTGCTCACTACGAGCAATCACCCTGCCGCTGCTCACTACGAGCAATCGCCCTGCCGCTGCTCCCTGCGAGCAATCGCTCTGCTGCTGCTCCTTGCGAGCAATTGCCCTGCCATAGCACTTGTGTGCTTTGATCATCTCTACCATGAATGGCCATACATTGGGCCAGAAGTGAATGAACAGTCTATATAGACTGAGTCTTCTCAAGAGTTGCTATCTGAATCCTGTGTCTATCATTACTGTGTATATAGAGATTTCTCCAGTGTAGCATGTCCCCATGCCCTTCAGAAGGCTTTTGAAGTGCAGGCATTGCCTGTATCTTCTCTGAGATGTTAAACCAATACATACATACATACATACATACTTATGAAATGACAGTTCAAGCACTTCAATTAAAAGATGCTGTGAATCATTGAGTTTAGAATTCTGAATGAGAGAAAATTTGTGCTCTGAAATTTTCTGATACAGAGTGAACACAGTTAAAATATGTTGTTGAACTGTTGTTTATCTTTTACAAAACAACAAAGACTGTGTCTATTACAGTAACATCAATGATACAAGCTTTTTGATGAATATACAACAGTTTATTTACTTATTTGAAAATATAGATGATTTGTATATAAGAAGAATAATTCTGAAATAGAGTTATTTCTGCAGCAATTGAAAAAGCACAAAACAAACTTGCAGAATATTATGTAAGAATCAATCAATCATTTGCTGATTACTATACTATTGCTGCTGTACTTGATTTCTCTCATCAAATCAATGTATATACTTTTGAGAATTGAACAGTGAAAGAACAACAAATCTATATTGATATAGTTTGAACATACTACAACAACAATTATTGACAATATGAACAGAATAATATATAAATTGAAGAGTCAATAGAGCATAATTCTTTGATTAGTAACTTTTTTTTTATAATACTCACTGAGATATTGATATTAATCTATTACTAATATTGATTAAGAATTTGCATTTGTTGATTGCTGCTGAAAATCTGAGTAAATAAAATTCTTGCAATACTGAATTTGACTGCTATCTATATAATGATTCTGTTAATATCAAAGAAAAATCTATTTTAAATCTGTGGAGAATGATCAGCAGTCAGTACTCAACAATAACAATGATAACACACAATATTCTGACAATTTCATTGACAGAAGTTGATATGAAGAGAAAGTTTAATTCAAGTTGAAATATTTATCACTATCATCATAATCAATTACAAAAAGAAACTGTAAAGAAATGAATGATAATTAAATATGAAAAAAAAAGAAATTATTGATAAAAATTCTATTGTAACAGAATTCTTTTTCAATAATATAATGAAGAAAAAAATTAACTGTGATTGTATATAATATTAATGAGTTTGTGAGTGTTATCAATAATTGTTATCAATTGTCATGTATTATATAATCATCAGAACAGAATCAAACTTGAGTTAAAATTATAATCAATTTCAGATTATATTTTTATTTTTCATAGTCAGTCATTTTATATGAAATAATAAATTTTGTTGATTTTATAATAGTTATATTAAATCTAAATCTGATTCTTTTATACTTCATTTCTAAAAATTTTGATCTCTTTACACTTTCATTCTGATTCTGATCTCACTGAAAATCACATCAAAAAATGAACTGAGATTAAATCAAATCAAATCAAATGTGAAATTCATGATCTCACTGATCAATTTAGATATTTATAGAAATTGAGAATTTTCTGATTATGTTTTTTTCTTCTTCTTCTTCTTCTTCTTCTTATTCTTCTTCTCATCATTAGTTGAATTCTCATCATTATTCAGAACATCTGAAATAGATGATTTGAGTAGATGAAGATATAGAGTAATTGAAGTTTTTTTATGAACTTGCAAGATAGTAGAACAGTGAGTGTTGCAGAGTATATTGATAGATTTGATGATAAAGATATGTATTTGATGATAAAGATGTGTATTTGATGATAAAGGTGTGTATTTAAATGAATTGGATGATATTTGAATGATTCTAGAGATATGTGGATATTTTGGTTATTTTTGTGGTGTTTTGCTATTATTTTTCAGGGGGTGGCAGAAAATTCTGTTTTCGCAAGCTTTACGTCCGCCACAATACCCCTCCATCTACCACGCCAAGACGAACTTTTTTTTGTTACTCTTCGTTTTGAAACATACTTGCCAGTAGCATTAACCGACTATTCTGCTTGCCTTATTCATCCTTTCCGGTGATAAGGACTCTGATTTTGTTCGTAGCCCTTCAGACGCGCCTGGTCAGTAGCTTGCAAGATGGAGTTGCCCAAGAGAATAGTCAAAGAGACTCAGCGGTTGATGACCGAACCGTGAGTTGTTCACTGTCCTATTAAGTGCCCCTTGAGTTGATATGCTCTTGCAACTCTGGATGGCTAATTACGACACGCTTCTCCTTCTTTTTATTCTGGTCAAAAAGTGTTCCCGGTATCACTGCAAATCCCAGGGAAGAC
This sequence comes from Histoplasma ohiense, assembly GCA_017607445.1. NCBI lineage: Eukaryota > Fungi > Ascomycota > Eurotiomycetes > Onygenales > Ajellomycetaceae > Histoplasma > Histoplasma ohiense. Next base: position 1,767,219 of record JAEVHH010000006.1, on the reverse strand, counting down.
AATCTGCGTCACTTTGATGTTACCCTGGAAGGGCCGGCTGACTCGCCTTATGAAGGTATGGGGTATTTGATACATAGATGCCTTAATCGCTTTGTTTATATATTACAATCAAAGCCTTGCGCTCAAGCTAACAAGCTCTCCAGGAGGAATTTTCAAGCTACAACTCTTCCTGCCAGAAGATTATCCCATGGCCCCTCCCCAGGTTCTGTTCCAGACAAAGATTTATCACCCCAACATTGACGGGATCGGAAGGATTTGTCTTGACGTCTTGAAAAGTATGGCAAAAACCTCACCCGCCTCATTGGCAGTAACAGCAGAGCACACAGCCCCTGCTAGCGCGAAATGGAAGTAAAACTAACTTTGTTCCCTTCAATAACAGAAAACTGGTCTCCAGCTCTACAAATCCGCACCATTCTCCTCTCGATCCAGGCATTGCTCGGTGCCCCTAATGCCGATGACCCCCTCGCAGAAGAAGTCGCGAAACACTGGAGGGAAAACCCAGCTGCAGCCATTGCGCAAGCAAAAGCGGAGACACAACTATATGCATCGCCGGAGGCGGCGGGAAGGAATCCATAATCGGCAGGAACTTAAGTGGGTTGGCTAACATCGGAGTAAGGACGTGATACTATTTTATTGATCAATTGATTGCGGGCGAGTTGTTTAACGGTGGTTGTTTATGCCGAGCGAGACACCCTGTTCATCTTTCTTCTTTTTGTTCGGCTTCCCACGACCTGATTCCTTTATCATGTTATTACGGCGTTTGGTTTTAATCCTTTCTTTGATTGATTCTATGATTTTATAGTCCCCCCTCCTTGTATTTTGGTTTTTTTGTCTGGGTTGAAAGCTCAACCTGCGATGTTCGACTGCCCGCTATAGAATACAGATTCCGCACTCTTTTAATGAGGCGCAACAGATTCTCACCATTCTCGGCTCTCCAAAAAGCTCGCCAGTCAACTCTTGATGTATCTGGTGCCTTATTTCATTTATTGTTTCCTACACACTCCAGCGGAATTATGCCAAGTTCACCTCAGTTTTAGTTAAACGAATGCGCTGTTTCTGCAAATTTTGGAAATAAAATCTCTCGATTTGATTCAATAAATGATTCATTCTAAGCTCCTGGTTTCGGTCATCTTGCTGCGTATCAACATTTTCAAGTCGATAGGTAAGCAATGGCACTTCCAAGCGAATGCCAAAATTGTAATCAATATTTCGAGGAGTGTGTCTGGTGGAGCGTCCACTTGCCAGCCAAAATGTTGTCAGCGCCATGTAGCATTCATCGATTAATAACCCGATCGTATTCATGTAACGCGAAAAATAGGGTAGTTCGGAATAGACCCGACTGCAAATTCATTCCCCATCATCGAAAACATAAAGTATATTCCCATTGCTGAAAGCCATGGAGAGTTGGAGACTGATAGTACACGCCCACTCCTGGAGCTTGATTGGAGCTTGTGGAAGGGCAGCCAAAGTCACGTGTGACACTTTAGCGAAAGCATCTCGCACCAACCACCAAAGGGTGTAAAGGCGTCTGTCGCAAAGATTAATTAAATCCACGAAGTCAACAATCTAACCCCATCCACTCACCGGCTGCGCATCTCCACCCATTCAAGATGCGTACCTACGACGACACTTTCAGTGGCGAGAAGATTTACCCCGGAAAGGTATGTCGGAAAATGATGCTGTGTTCTTGAAAATGTTGTGACGGTTCAGTCCCGGTATCAAAATCCTTGTACTCCACACGCACGACTTGTTTGGACTATGGAGGATTTCTTTCTATATGTCAAGCTTATCCGTTTAAATGGTTGGAAGGAATAACTACGAGAAACATGAAAAGCTGATTATTTTGGCTACGATGTGTGCAGGGAAAACTCTACGTCCGCGGCGACGGCAAAGTCTTCCGCTTCCAGAATGGCAAGACCGAATCCCTCTTTCTCCAACGCAAAAACCCTCGCCGAATCTTATGGACGACCCTTTATAGAAGACAACACAGGAAAGGCATCTCTGAAGTCAGTGGCATTTCCATATTTCCCCCTTTTATCTTTGGAGATGCGAGCTGCTTCTGGGAGATCAAGGATGTGTGGAGCAGTTGGAGAATCATGGCATGAAGGACGAGGAGAAGCAAGGAAATATCTCGGATGGACAAAAACGATAGTCTTTGAGAATGGGAACTGGAGAAGTTGGGATAATCAGCTAACAAAAGGAAAATGTATTTTTTCATCACTTCATATAGGAAGTTGCAAAGAAGCGTACCCGACGCACAGTCAAGTCCCAGCGTGCTGTTGTCGGCGCCTCTCTAGACGTCATCAAAGAACGACGAAGCATGCGCCCTGAGGCCCGCCTCGCTGCTCGCCAACAAGCCATCAAGGAAGGAAAGGAAAAGAAGTCCGCTGCCGAAAGCAAGAAGAGAGCTGAGAAGGCTAAGAACGCTGCCAACGCTGCCAGAGGTCAGGCGAGCAGAATCCAAAGCAAACAGGGTGCTAAGGGTGCGCCACCCAAGGTTGCTGCTAAGTCTCGTTAAAATTTGGGATTCGGTAGTGGCGCCCGGTGATTTTTGTGGAATGGAAGGGACCAGTGCAATTACGAATATCAATGTGCTAGAGTCCTCCATCATCTAACAACTGGGAATTTTGTATTCCTTACATATCAGAACTCTTCTAGGCGAAGATAGTTTTCTGCTATGGGACGTTTTGCAAGTACGATGTTCTAATGCAAATGGATTCCTGCTATTTTTCTTTCTTATTTCTTTTTACGCTTTCAATGTACTGTGATCTAGTTTAAATAAAGAGAGAACTCGGTTAGCAGATTTCCCACTCACTCTATATTCGTTTCATTCACGTTTCATGGCTATTTTAGGATGATGCTACAATGGCCTCGCATTAGCACATTCCGTGCTTCAAAGATAATTCCATCTGAAGTAGTCTGCTTGCCTGAGAGCAAGGTCCTATCCATCTTAAATACTCACCAATATAGCGACTCAACAATTCTATAATCTGTAAGCCTTCAAGCGAGGTATGATCAATTCAATGCCATGATCACTCTTGAGATCCTGCTGGTTCGTCTTGGAGCAATGAGGGGGCGGCTTCCAAAATAGGCAATAGGGCACAGCCCTACACACTTCGACTCGCCGAGTCTTGGCAGTCGCTAATTTGACGTCCTCCATTTCAGTCACAGAGACGAGCTGGAAGAGTTGAAAGGCAAACCGCGACAACGACAAGAGGATCGACTCCCAAACGGCTGTAAGCATCTACTCTCCTTCACCTTCCCTATCTCCCAGGCGTCTCAAAATGAGACCCAAAGGATCCTGATACTGTTCTCTTCTTCCGCAGCCGCTACCGCTCGCTTAATCCAGCTAGGCAGAAAAACCAAACGCTAACACATCCATCAAACCATCGGCATCCTCAGCCTCCCACACAGTCAATTACACCTCTGTCAAAAAACTCGTCCCCATCGCTTACCGCACATTATGGGTAAAGTTCACGGATCCCTCGCCCGTGCGGGCAAAGTCAAGTCCCAGACCCCTAAGGTCAGTTCTTTGCCCATTTTTCACTCTCCGTGCATGGTTCTCGGAAAACGGTTTCTCTCACCTCGATTCTGAGAACTGTGTGGTCCGTGTGACGAATTCTGAGATTTCGGGTTTTATTGCAAGATATAGTGGAAAGTTTGAGAGATATATAAAGACATATGTGGTTGAAGATACGGAAACAAGAACAGATTTTGGACTGACTTGGAGGACTTGATGTAATATAGGTCGAGCCTCAAGAGAAGAAGAAGACCCCGAAGGGTCGCGCCAAGAAGCGCCTGCAATACACCAGACGATTTGTTAACGTCACGATGACCGGTGGAAAGCGAAAGGTGCGTCTTCTACAGCCTTTGGTCCCAAAAGTGATCGGAGAAAGCAATCGCAACGAAGTTGGAACTAACGTGATATTGTTTCCTCGTCTTTTAAGATGAACCCCAACCCTACGTCATAAGCGCATTTATTTATGGTTTTCTTTCCTGTATTGCTTTGAGTTTTATGTGTTGGGAACCCTTGATCTCTTAAACTGGCCCGAGATGAAAATTGAAATTATGGACAACGAACGAACGAACACATGGAGGTCTTAACACGATCAATTTGCGATGTGCCATTACTCTTATTGCAAGGTGGTGGAAGGGTCGAGTTGGAAAGGGGGAGATATCGTGTATATTCATGGACACGAAATCAGGGGACTCCGCAAGTCTGGGGAAAGGACTGGTCAGCTTGATTACAATATCTCTCGGCACATTTGTGTAAAAGCTTTCTGAACATATATCTACTCTTGTGTCGGGTACTTCACAATTCAAATTTCGATTTTCTTTCCACTTCCGCTAGTCATTAGCATTTTCCGCGCGAGCTTTGTAATGTGATATATTCGGTGATAGTTTTCAACGGCGTATGCCGACCGCGGTACGCAGTCTAGCCTCTTAAATAAATCTTATGGCTTATATGCGTTAATATTCGCTATCCTTTCCTTTCTTATACCAATTCCTAACTTCAGCTGTTGATCTGGACCTGCCTCCACACAATATTGAGGTCCTTCTCAGACAGCTCTCGTTCCCATCTAAAGACAACAAATGTCGATTCAAATACTCCGTACATACCAAACAGATGTTGTGCTGGGTGTTGTCCTACTTCACCCAATGAGGCTTTTCAATTCTCAACATCACATCAGGCTCTAGCGACGAGAGCCTCTTTCTGGCTCTTAGTTGCCATTTGACTGATGGGGTAAGAGGCTCTCCCGAAATATGTTGAAAAGCTTTGATAGCTGATTCGGTTGGCTTCATACGTGGACGATTGAATTGATTGGAAAATTGTTGATACTGATGCCGCAGTCGAAGTCGGCGCGCAATATCATTTATTTTCAATCTCTGTCCCTCTGCCTTTTCAGCTTCAACATCTCTCCAAAACAATGATGGGTCTGTATTATATCTCTATGAAAACTGCCTGATTCGTTGGCCTGTACCTACCATAGCCGCCGCGGACAGAAATCATAAGCTTTAACATCTCTTCGGCTGTTCTGTGATCAACTAACGTTCTGTGGTTCCAAAAATCTTGTAGGAGAGCTCGATCGATTTGCCATGCTTTAGATTAGAGCGGGTCAATGTGTGAAAGCAATTTTGGCGTGGGTTTATTGTGTTTTGGGTGCTATGATTTGAGTGTTTCGCTATGGAAGGGCGGCGAAGGGATCGTTTATCTGGTTACGGAAGACTGAATCATGTCTAACTAATGACTTGATTGAAAATATAACATTCTTACCTAATGCCACATGATATCACATCATAAATTCACAATCAATCATTATTAAATACAGTTTAGGTTGAGGAAGATTGGTTATCTTTTAGTTAGTAGTAGATGGTTCTGCGTAAACATCCCACTGTCTTATTAAAATAGTGCATTACGCATGACTTAGTAGAAACAGCCTGCTTCTAGCAACCCTAGCTACGTGGGCAAAAACACTTCAAAATCCCAGGGATACATGGATCTTTAATTCCACATCATCTTAACAGAGGAGCATCCACTCAGATCCCTATTGTAGAGAGTGCAGTGCATAAGCGCAGTGCAAAAATAAACAGAGTGTGCAGTGAGCGGCTAAGCAGTCAGTCAGGCTACTAGCAACTTGTACAAGTACTAATTTTTGCAACTCTGCACCCTCTGTAACAGGGGGATGGTGGTGGGCAGCCGGCCAAGACCTGAGAAAATCAATCCGAAATGTGCCACTGTTAGAATAATACAAACTGGAAATGGAAGAAAAAAGAGCGCAAATAGATGGAGAGAAACAGGAAAAGGAGGAAAGTTGAAAAAAAAAAAAAAAAAGGGCATTAACACGCCATCTATGTATGTATTAATTATCCCTGATATTGTCGAAATCCCATTCCGGTCCGCTCGTCCAAAAATAAAAGGAAGACTCAAGGCTGAAAAATGAAAAATTTTCTTCCCTCCCGATTAATATATAAAAGAAACAAATCACTCCGACCGCTTTTCTAGACCGCAAAGAAGAGAAAAAAAAAAGAAAAGAAGATCCGTGCGGCCCATTCACAGTAGTAATCCAACACTTGCCTGCTGGGGCCGCGTGGGGAGTATGCGTTATTATACACGCCCGTGCAGACGACGGCTGGATATTCAAAATACCCTAGCGGAATATATTTAAATAATCCTCCCACTATGTGGTTCGATCACTAGTGTTTGTCCCGTAGTAGAGCTTTTAGGGGTGAAGCAGAGTGATCTTGCGAAGAAGTGTATTGGAATTGGGCGTTTGTATTTCTGCTTGCTTCGGAAGATAATTGGGACGGGATTGGCCGGAAAGATGGGGCTTTTTATTCCGTTTGAGTTCCGTATATTTATTATATGTTTTAAAGGGAAAGAAGAAGGATGAGGGGGGCAAAAATTAACGAATCAATGGAAATTTACTCGTTTCAGTTGTAGTAGTGAGCCATTTCGAGGCCGGCACGTTTGAAGCCGCATTTCAAATAAAAGCCTTCATTGGCTTCTGAGCAATCGAGGATACTCTGTAAGAGTGGACGGATCAGCGACGAATTCTTTCCGGAAGACACGAATAAAAGTCACACACAATGATATGTGAAGAGGAGTAACCGGGGGTGGAATGCAGGAATAACACACCTTATAGCACCCGACCTTCTGCGCCACGAAATCCAGCGCCTGAATCATCCTCAACCCTAACTTCTTCCCCTGCTGGCCCATTTCTACCGCGATATCCTCCACATGGCCCACCATGCCCAGGGAGTGAATGAACTTGCGCTCGACGATCAGGCTCCCCGTGCTCACCACCCTACCAGAGCCATCGCAGATGACCAGCAGGAAATACTCCTCGCCTCGCTTCGCCATCCAGTCATAGCGCTCGTTCCACTGCTCGACGGTGAAGTCGCCGACAGCGGTTAGGACTCGGAGAACGTCGAGGTAGCCGGAGAAGTAGTCTGAGCGCCGTAGGGGTCGGATCGTGTAGTTTTCCGGCAGCTGTTTTTGGACCATTGGGGAGATGTACGAGGGGCAGAAGAGGGGGGCATCGTCGTCATCATCTGGAATGGAGTGGGAAGAGGCTGGAGGGCTGAGCATCGGCGCTGGGGAGGGAATGTGCGAGGTGTTGTCTCCATTTGTCGCTGTTGTCGTTATTATTGACGATTGGGGGGGTTGGGAGGTGGTCATTGTTCCAATGGAGAGGGTCCTTGTTGGCCTTAGGAGAAGAGAGAGGTTGGGTTGTATTTATGGGGATAAACGGGGATAGCCCTGTTTTTCTTGTTTTCTTCTGTCTTTTCCAAGGTTGCTTCTGTTGATGTGCACGTGTTTGCAGCTGAAACGGTATGTGGTGCTAGAAGTGTTTGAGGATAATAGGACGGGCGAGGCTGAGGTGAGGGGCAGCACAATGGGCTCAATGCGATGCTCCAGAATTGACTTCAAATTTCAGATATGCCCTTCAGAGCTGCGTGGGAATGGATTTTTTTATGTTGACGTCGTTGGTCAAGGATGCAATTTTCCAACTACATTGGGACTAGTGGCTGAAACAAAAACAACCAATGTCGGAGGATGATGTGATTATTGACTAGCTAAGTGAGAGCAACACCAAAAAAAGGCTGAGTACCGAAAATCCCATGAAACTGCTAATTTTGTGCCTGTCAATATGTCATCTTCTGGGCATGGGATAATTATCATGTACTGCTTGTGGCTGAGTTTCTCTAATTCTATGCCCAAGACTGCTAAATGGGATATATTGCTAGTAACTGGACTCTGTAATAGTTACAAGAAATGGCGGTTGAATATATGGCTCTGGTAGTGCTGAACGCCGGATGAGCAATTCCGAGTTCCAAGAAATTAGAAGGTTAGGAAATGGGAAGAGAAAGGAATAGAAAAGGGAACCCGTAAGGCTATGATATAGAAGAGTGCCGTATATTCTCTTAACAAGATGAGTCAAGTCTTAGTGAAGGTTATAATACATCGAGTGCTTTCTTCTTGGCTGGCAACGCGCGTCAATAACGGAGAGTAAAGTAAAAGATAAGTACGTACGGAGTACATACACTCGTACACAGGTGAAGAGGTTTGAAATATTACCGTGGGTGGAAATGATACACTGGAATGGAAAATAGTAAAGGAGCAATGGGCGGCGTACACGAAGTAAACCTGTGGTCTTTGATCACTGAACCCCGGGTGGTTTTGAGACGATACTACGGCTGATTGATAACAAATATAAAAGTACTCCGTAGATAAAACACTGACATGTGAGGCCTCTTGCGAGAATGTCCCCTGGAACTCATGACGTCTATCTAGACACAGCTTGTGAAGTGTATCAGCCTCAAGTTCAACTTGACAGCTGCAACTCAAAAAGGAAAAATAAAAAGGAGTGCCATTTCTTCATTGCGTCTAACTTTTCGAATCTATCGCTCGTCCAGCCAGCGTTTGAGGATGATTAAGAAAAAGACCTTTATGTTATGGTATCCATTTCATGCCAATTTGCGTATTTGACAAGTAAAGAACCCAGGGTCCCATGTTCCTAATGAGGTAATGATGTGACATGGAGACTGATAGTTCTATGCCTCCTTCCCACTCCATAGCTGATAACATATCAGGGGCGTTAAACGAACGGCTTAGATTGTTAGGCGGAACTTAGCATTCGGCTCCAATCAGAAGTCAACACCTCGAGTAATTTGATACACGAAGTTCGTTCCTGAGATCATGTCTAATAGAGCGGTGTTTAAGATAGCGGTTAGAAATTGTCACCAAGTGGTCTCAACGTCACGGTCTTCGGCACTACGAAAATAGCATTTCCTGTGGCGCATAGTCTACCCTTTGAATCTCGAATTTCGCCATTAACGAAAGCTTTGCGCTCCGTGCTCTTCTCCAGGTCACATTCTGCTGTCACTATATAAAAACCCATAACCTTTAAGGGTCTAATATAGTCGATATTGAGGTTAGCCGTTACACCTGTTCGAGCGGGGAAGCTGCGTATGGCAACCCGTCCAAAGCTTTCGTCCAGAACCGTAGCGACTGCCCCTCCGTGAACGATTGATGGCCAGCTGCTGAGTCCAATCCCCATATGCACCACTGTTGTAGCTTTGTGTTTTTTTTTGTTCCAAAATATTCGCTGTAGATATCAACCATCAGTTAGCAACACCATTAGCAAGTCTACCAAGCTCAATATGAAGATCGAATCGCACGAATTGAGGCGAAGGGGCAGAGAAGAACTAACCTGCACAGGCAAATTGCGACTTCCACTCAGAGGCCCACTCGTCAGTCGATGAGGCTTCTCTTCCTCTGAAAAACTGTCGTATGCCTCCCATTCGACATAATCAGGATCAGCCCGTAGCTGTTTAACCACCTCAAGGCGATCCATCACCCGCCGCAGATGGCCAACTCGTTGTGTATCCTCCAGGGAGCCTGGTGTCGCAGGATCGGCCAGGAACGCGGACAAAGCATTCCCTATGCCATAGCCTAACGAGCCGAAGATAGCGAAGTAGGCCAACGAACGAAATCTTCGCCGAAGTACATGTTGTCTTTCGGTCAATGGTACTCGTGTCGCTCGGGCGAAGGAACGCCTCACGATGGGTGAAGCATACGGAGAGGTATCAGGGATTAGCAAACGCTTCGGAGGATTGATGACGTTCCGGGCGATCGCACCACAGGAGAAGTTGTGGGCTATCGGTTTTGGAGAGCGGAACATTGCTGGCGCATGTCACCTGCTGTGGAGGCTGTCAACAATGCTGGAGGATACGCACAGAATTTGTGATGGGTCGAGGAGATGATCATGTGATAACATGAACAAGAAAAGCAAAATGAAAGTAGGTAAGGAGACAAAAACTCTCATTGATCCGTGAACGTACACTAGGTATATATAGAGGATACTCCCATAGTTTTATAGAGAGTAATTATCATCTAAAGCGTGCTAGATCTATCTTCTTTGATTCCCGATTACCGTGTTAAAACCTTCTTGAGCCTGATAAACATAATCTGCCAGAAACAATCGATAATGCTTATCTTAATATAACTATCGGAAGTTTTGAAGGAAATAAAATTGATGACGGATGCTGGTTTAAACTTGCGTCTCTAAACAAAAGATGAAGGATTATCCTTTAACTTCCTCTGCGGTTGGCAAATCGATAGCCCGATAGAGCAGTATCAGTGCAGAATGCGATTCACCTGAGGGATGTATGTTAGTTTGCCAGCTCCCATAAGTTGTCATTCCTTTCGTTTTCTCGATTTAAAAGACAAAAAATCATAAAATATGGCCACTTACCACCGCCTGACAGAGTTTCGATCTTCTCCGCCTCAACCTCAGAAACTTTGTCATCGTTGAACCACCACCATTTGCCATCATCCTCGTATCTCTTGCCGCCAGGAGCAAGAGGGTCATCGACAATCCTTCCTCGCTTTTTCACGTAAGAGGTGTAGTGGCCGCTCTCAGCACTAGGCCCCTGGTGGGTAATGACTCCGCACAATTCGTACAGTCCGGATGTATTGGCACCATCATCAGACGCGAGTTTTGGGTCGATGAGATCGAACAATTCTTTCTTAGCAGCCATAACGGCTGCGGCACGCTCGGATTCGTATTCAGCATCAGTTTTGAAGGCTTCCTCCATAGCAACATCGGTGGTCGCATTAGGGTCCTCCTTGGCAATTTGTTTTTTTTGGATAGGCTCGACCATGGAGGTATTAGCCTTCTGCTCCTCTTCTCGCTTATGTGCGATCTTCTGGCGCTTACGAACTCGTTCCATATCACGTTCATCTTTGCGAATTTCGCGGACCTTGTCTCTGACAGGGAAAAGCTTTTCCCTCAGCTCATCAGTGCAAAATTCCACAACGTCCAGCTCAGGGGGGAATGTCACTCTGCGCATGATTTTCACCTTCTTCTGTTTATCTCGTTTCCAAAAAAATCGAACGAAATGCACTGTAAGGTATTTTGGTAATCGAGAGATCTTAGAGCGTTTCGTATAAGTCGCGTCCCGGTTCAGAGTAGGCGACTTCTTCTCAATTTTTTCCTCCAAGCCAGCCAACAGGCCGTCCCGCAAATGGTTTATGTTTTTGTCGATATGACAGTCTAGCTTAAGGAAGGAGTCTGAAGTTTCAATAGTGGTCTCACCTGCTTCTTTCGCCGCAGGGTCATCACATTCAAGGATCGACTCGAGTCTCCCAGAGAGGTACTTGTCGACAAAAGCTATCTCGGACGATTCATCACCGTTCTCGCCCTTAGTTTTGAGATCCTGGCGTAGTTGAGATATGATCTGGGACCATGCCTCTTCTGCGTCTTGCTGTGCATACCCGGGACCTTCCTTCGCTCTTTGTGCAAACTGCGGGAAAGCATGCCTCAGAGAGTTCAGAAAAGATATAGGTGGAAATCCTTCCTGCGTTTCAGACATGCGCTTATAAAGATCCTTCAGAGAAGCGGTCAGGTCCCCAGAAGAAGGAATTCCTAGCATACTACCCGAATTCGATGAACCGGCGGAAGGGTGATATTTCAGAAGCTCTTCATGCAGCTCTGGAATGGTTCGCAACGTCTGTAGCGTCGAGTTTAGGTAGCATGTATTACCCAAATTTTGTAGACCGGCAGGGGTCGCGCCATCAGCTTTCGCAGCTTCGGCTTCCGTCATATCCTCAATGAATTTTGTCGTCTCTTTAGGCTTCTCTAGAGCTGCGGAAATATTGCTAGCGCTTGGGGTTCCCAGCATCATGAATGTTTGCCCAGGTTTTGCATTAAGGGTTGAGAGTTCTGTGTCATCTTTCAACTGCCCACCCTTCACGAGAACCTTCTGGCGTTCTGGCTCGACACCAGTTAGCGAATAGAGCTGGAACTTGAAGGTTTCTCCATTGGCAGTTGGATCGAGATCGACCTCGTGGCGCTTGCCTTGGTGTTTGACAGTTACTTGAGTCCATCGATTAGTAGAAGCACGAAAGTTAACACCAAGGTGGAAAACAGAAAACCGAAGCTCACCAGGTATCGTAGCCATTACGGAAACTGAATACTACTCTGTGAATCTCACTATGCAAAGATATATATTCGAATTTCAGTCCTTTAGAGGTTGGCTGGAGGAATGGATGACAGGGACGTGTGTGCTAACAAAGTAATTGCTGAGAAATGCTTCTTGAGGTTGGCGGGGGAATTGTTGCAAACAGTGCAAACACCTCCAATCATCGACCATCGACAACAACGGGACACCCAGTATGAGTGTCTTATACAAAGAATTCACAGCACCACTGTCCTCTTACATGCAATAGCGTGGCAGACCATTTTATCAAGTCCGTTGTACCCCGCACACAATCGCATTTGCTCTGTTTTCTTGAACCTCAATTTTCCCAAGTTGAACTGACGGCCCACATCCATTATGGTACGTACGTCCCCTAACGACCACATTGCCCCAACTAATCGTATCTCAGTCACAATCATTGCGCCCATACCTTCAGTGTGTGCGGTCCTCTCTCACAGCCGCCCTCGCAATTTCCAACTTTGCTTCGCAGACGTCAGAACGGCATAATGTTCCGGAGGTGGAGGCGGCTACTTCCCCAGAAGTCCTACTAAACCCCCTTACAATTGCGCGTAACGAAAACGAAAAAGTTCTTATTGAACCAAGTGTCAATAGCATCAGAGTCAGCATTCGGATTAAGCAGGCGGACGAGATCGAAAATATTCTAGTGCACAAATTCACCAGATTTTTGACTCAAAGAGCAGAGGCGTTCTTCATTCTGCGACGGAAGCCTGTAAAGGTTAGCTACCCTCGAAAGCACATAACGCGGAAATTGTCATGGCTGACGTAGTCTAGGGCTACGACATATCTTTTTTGATAACCAATTTCCATACGGAGGCTATGTTAAAGCATAAGCTAGTTGACTTTATCATAGAGTTCATGGAGGAGGTGGATAAGGAAATATCGGAAATGAAACTCTTTGTGCGTAAACGGCCTTCGCGCCCGACTATGCGGACTCTCTGGCTACCTTCTCATCGGGTTTATTACATTACGTTTCCTCTACTAACCGTTTTGTGCTTAGCTGAATGCTAGGGCCAGATTTGTGGCGGAATCCTTTTTGACTCCTGTAAGTATAGTCATCACTTTCGAAGATCTATACGGGTGCTAACATTTGTGATGCAAGTTTGATTAATCAATTACATGCCTTGTACCTCCGTGGCAATGGGTTTTATGCGATATTTTTTCTCTTCCAGCATTCTAGTTTATATCCTTTTTTGCCCAGCTATAATTCGGAATGTCATGTCCGTTTTGAGCCTTTCCCTGGTGTAGATTCTAATAGAACCCATTATGTTTCCTTGTGCAGATTTTCTGTTCTAAGGCAATGTAAATTATGCCGCCCAGCATAATTTCCTTTCTTTTCATTTCTATGATCTCCTGCCGGTGGAATATATACTTGTATCATCTCACATATTCCACTTCAGTATTTCGTTTTCTTCTACCATCGAATCATCTGCCGGACATGAAAAGCGCATTACATTTATTGGCACCAGTCAGCATTATCTGGTTTTTTGAGATTTCTGTCCCCATTTCTCCCTGGCCATCAGCCAGGCTATTTTGCGATTTTGACGCTTCCATTCATCAGCTGAGTGGAGACCCTCCGGACGCAGTATTAACATCATATCTGCTTGCTCTTTTCCACCTCGCCATCGAGTTATCTATGTAGGATATGCCTCACATACACAGTTATGCGATTTATACTAAACTACAACATTCAAAAACAAAGAGCTGGACTTTTGTTAAGTACCACAATTACTTTGTGAATAGAGCAAAGCCCAAGGCATATATGAGTTTGATCATTAACATCCTACATGATGCAAACCGATCCCCCTAGTATAACTATCCTTCTGGTCATAACATACCTACCTATCATCCATGTGCGAAACCTCTCATGGCAGTTCTAAGCAACGACTAAGCGGAACACACAAATCTCATGAAACAATTCGGTTTTTAATTTCATGTTTCATCCATCCTCCCCTCTTTCATCAACAGGCACTACAACAAACACCTCTAGTTGGCTTTTGCTGCCAAATGTGGGATTATCTTTCCTCTTCCATTTGACCCTTTTGTTTCGGCAGATTGTTCTGCTGTTGATCGAGTTTGGCACGCCCATCACGCACTCGCATCGAGCTTCGTCAAGAAGAGTTTCAAAGCTATGGCCACTCTTTTCAGCTATAAAATGTCGGAAAAGGCTCGAGGCTACTGGAGGGAGAACCCGCCTAATTTTCCGTATACCGCTCCGGCGATAGTCGCTTCTAACGGTGACAGTGGAGCATCTGAGAACGATTTGTTGGGTCACAAGCGTGGACGTACCCACATCAGCAGCGATGGATATAAGTTCTCAGCCTCAGAGTATGAATTTTGCAGCGATTATGGAAGTATATCCGTGCCCTCGGATGCGACTTTAGAAGAAGAAACCGAAAAATTTCCTGATTTCGTTGACAGTGGTTTCAATGCCCACAATTACCTCCCAGCTCCCAACGGTAGTGAACAGTATCACGTCCCTCAATACCTCCCACTTCAGTTGGCTGGATACACTTACTATCCCTGCAGCATCCCCGAACAGAAGTCAACCGGATATCAAGTGGGTTATAACTTCTATCCCAGCGTGCCATATTTGCCACGTTATTCTCCTTATGTGATGAAAGCGAGCCATCATTTCCCGATGCTTGATCAGGGACTTGGAATAGGTCAAAATGGCGGGCTCAATGGCAATTTTAAGGAATATGAATATAATAAGCTCACGGGTCTTGCTGCTTCTGTTGTATCTATGGGCCACACAAAAAATCTTTCAGCAGTGAATCCAAATGCCGTTGGGGCAAACCGTCACTTTGTTGGGGTTACTGAGACAATGAGGCAAAAGGGGAGGTGATGTTCTTTCGTCTGTCACTCTGGCGACGTCCATGGAACATGATCCTTCATTCTTGACTGCACGAACTTTTCAGCTTCCATCTGACCACAACTACGCCACGCAGCATCAGAACCCAGCGCCAGCAGCGTCCCCGATGACTGCGACCACTGCGATGGCTGTCACAATGTCAGCCTCACATAACGGTCCTTACGGCTACGCTGGCAATCCGGTCTGCTACCCATACGCGATGCCGTTCGACAACGGGGCAAGATACAGCCTACCACCCAGATTTGGGGTTATCAAAATTACCAATGTGCGTTATATCAGATCCCTGGCGTGTTCATTTCCAGTATTACTCCTCCATTATAAGCAATCGTAGTAGTTCCGGGGTTGTTCATGGGGCCTCGGAGAGACGGACGGATTTCTTAACATGGAAGTCATGCTAATATGATTCTAGATCCCTTATGCAGTGACCAAGCACGAGATCCTGCAGTTTCTTGGTCGTAACGCCAGACCCTTGACACCTGATTTAGGATGCCCTGTGCATATTATCATGGAACGTTCGACTGGGAAGACTATGGACTGCTACATTGAATTCCCAACTAAGGCCGATGCGGAGTGTACGCTTGCTTGGGTCAACCGTAGTCTAGACACTTGCCAGACTCCAAAATTGGGCAATCGTCATGTGGTCGTCAGAGCTAGCAATCAGGACGAGTTGCTCAAAGATCTCTTTCCGCGTGCCAAAAATATTGATTGGAGAAACGGTATTCCTCATGTGAGGGCTGGAATCGAGAAATATTGCTCTGGATTTCAGGGTTTTTTGACTGGAGAGGAAATTTTCTGCACGGTTCGCCATGCTGAGATGCCTCAACGCGTATGTTGTAATAATACATTGGGCCGCTGCCTGGGAATTCTTAGACACTGATCTCCCTGATGTGACAGTCCGTTTACTGCGCAAAGTGCCTTCAGCGCCCTTACGAAAATATGATCAGTACTTTATATAAGGTTCGCCCCTTCTCCACGATATTTGGTGACGTTCCTAATCCCAGCCCCAGTTCCCTTGGTATGCGACCTACTTTTACACCGTGGAAGATCGCAATCAGATTTTTTCTGCTACTCTTCGCCTGATTCATGCTTTGGTGCCGCAAGTAGAGCGAGGACAAACTATTGGACTCGACTCGCGCCTTGTTTGGGAGCTACTAGAAGCGGGACTGCGCTGCCCTGTCTTTAATGATCGCCAGAAGTTTGTTCTCAATATTGCTGCCAAAAACTATCGCGTGGCTGCATCTCCCACTGCACGATTCTGGCCATTTGATACACTCACCCGCAAGCCTAACGCTACTGAGGAACACGTCATGGTATGAAAATCCCCAAAACTTAACTATTTGCTTATGCTAATGCCGTATCTCATAGCAATATGCTGAATTGATTGTAGCCGGTTCTGCTACCAAGGACCCTGGCACCTATGTCCTGGCTAACACCTGGCATCCTGTCATGCATGCAGGCTCTCCTTTTGGGAGGGTCTGGCTTGAGTGGGGCTGGGGAAACACCCATCACAAATGGCAGACCGCGGTGGACTATGAAATTAGTGTTTTAACTCAGCTAGTCACTGAGGGTGTTAAGAGCAAACGTAGAACAGAGAGCCCTTCTCACTCTCTTCCATCCTCCGCTTCGTCTCCTTCAGTTTCTATTGACGGTCCTTCTTCGGTTGCAGGGCCTATCTCTAAAAATAAAACTATTTCCCAATCCGTTTCGCCCACCGTGCTTCGTTACCCGGTTCGACATACCCACAGCCTAAGCCGCCAGGCCAGGTCTGCTCCCATCAATTTCATCCATGACGCGTGTTCAACCAATGTGCCAGACTGCAAAGATGATGCCTCCCGTTCTAATCAGGCTAATCGTCGCAAACCCTCCAACTCCTTTTCAGGATTCGCTGATACTCGCGTTATCCCCCATATCATGTTTGGAGCTGTGGGTACTCGTCGCCGCACCCGTGCTGCAACCAATGGAAGTCGTCATTCTCCAGTGCCTGAGGTCGATGAAGGCTGCTATGAGCGATCTGTGTGAGTGTTCGCATATCACATAATTCTGTTAATGATCACGCAGGTTTCATTAACTTTACGTATTTCGCTCCCATCTGAGGCTCCCAACTGAGCCACTCTAATTGTTTTTTTTTCCTTGGATTTTTCTGATTTTTCTTATTTGGGTTTCCTTTTGTTCTTGTGATCTTTTTGTCGGAAATTTCTCTTTGGGCTTCATTCCCGGATATACGGCTTGTCTCAATTGCGCTGGAGAGAAGGACGACCAGTGATCTATTCCACAGTATCCGTCCATGGCAAAACCATCATATGTGCCAATGGCAAAACCGGGGGGGTAAATCTTTCAAATTGGCTTGGTTTTCCTCCTTCCTTTCTTGTATTTTCTTTGTCTATCTCACGGTTCCTTTGACGATGGATTTCGACTTTCATGAAGTGGAATACTGCTTCTCGTACCATGAAAGCGATAGATTTATCCGTTTGTTTGTTTTACTTCCGTGGGATCCAAGTGTGTGGCCATGATTTACAGCGAAATTGAGCGCAGGAACATCGGCGCTACGACGATGAATAGGATCGGCCTAATGAATTACTGATGCAATTGTTCGCTTTAGTTACGTTTCTTCGGAGCGTCCCTTCCTCCCACCCATTTTCTTTTTATGAACTTGGCATTCCGTTCCCCTACGTGACACTGTCGTATTCCCATGTGCGGCTTATCGTCTTGTGGGCCTGTAGCTGGTTATGAACAAAAATATGTCAAGCACAGGTAGTTAGTTAGCCAGTTAGTTAGTTAGCAAAGCAATAACAAATGAAGGCCAAAAGTTGCCTATTGCATTATTTGCTGTGGCTATAGAAAGAGAATAGTCCGTAGGTGGTAGCTTTCCTGCGTCCGGGAGATCACCAACCGCGGCATCAATGTCAGATTCTTTGAAAGGATAAAGACATTATCGCACGAAACATGGCCTCATAATATCTGTTATGCTTGAGGAAGATTAGACGGAAAACTGCCCGCTACAAAAGCAGCAAGCTATAGAAATTTTTATAGACCGCCTTGGATCAACTCAAATCAAAGATACAGAAAGGACGGCTCACTCTCCTCACTCATAATATCACCAAATAGATCAAGTTTCCTTCGAGCAACCTTTGGCCCCATTGCGGCTCTACTCCGCCTTAATCCCTCCTCCCTTTTCCTTTCCCTTCGCACTTCAGGATCTTCCCAACCAGCCCTTCTTGAAGAAAGATCACCGGCATGCCCTGTACTAAGTTCCTGTACTTTCGTCCAGAATCTATCTCGCCGGTTTGCGTTCGTCTTAAACCTCTCATTTGCAACTGCAAGCAACATGCGGAGATAATCTTCAGAAACTAGGCTCTTAGCAATGACATCCTTGCTTTTACTTTTGATGAATTGTTGATGGAATCCGATGATGGACTCAAGGGCAAGTCCGGATGAACGGACTGCCACAATGGGGTACGCTTCCGAATCATTTAAACACCGCAGGCTTTGTATGCCACTTTCTCGGAAACCGGCCATTGTGGCAGCTGCGAGGACCGGCTGGGCATGTTGTAGAGATGATGCCATAATGTGGAGAATCTGTGATGCCATGTTAGGCATTATTCATACATTTTGAGGGGAATTATGACTATTACAGAAAATTGGACAAACAACAACAGGTTGAACAGCAGACACTGACCATTGGTTCAAAATGAAAACGGACAAGTCTCAAGCTACCGGAATGGTTTATTGTTCCAATTTTCTCGTCCATGGGAACCAGATTAAACATCCTGTGAAGGTAATTGCCTTCACAATCCAGGTCTATCTCCACCGGCTCATGGGATACGAATAACCAGTTACCACTCCCTTTACCTCCCGTGGGTGCAAACTGCAGTGGTCTTTCTGAGCTTTCTCCGATATCCCCCTCTGCTTCTACGATCTTCCGATCATCTTCTTTGGCAGAAGAGCCTTCTTTATCTCCTAGTCCTTTCCTTTTTCTTCCACTTTCACCCCCTTCTAGGAATACGCTGATTCTTCCGGCACAGCTGCTTGTCGTAACCAGGCCTGGCATTTGGTTGATATTGTGAATCAAATCGCGGATCCCCGCATCTATAGATCCCTTGGGTGAGAGATCTGTATATTCTTCATCTGGGACAGACAGATCGCGTATAATCTTCTGCTTTTTAGCCTTGAAGCCGGGTCCAGGGGAGGCCATATCCACCGAACCGAGTTCGATTTACTCTCCTCAGAGCGAAACAAGATATCGATCCAATCGGGACATGATCAAAGAGGGTTTATGATTCAATCAGCTTTGTCTTAATTATGATAGTGGCTGGTAGGTAATGAAATGTAGTTTAGATTTCGCGCAAGTTATATTTGCTTCCCTGACGAATCTGCTATTGTGGCGGATGTACGAAAACAGAATTTTCTGCCACCCCCTGAAAAATAGTAGCAAAACACCGCAAAAATAACCAAAATATCCATGTATCTCTAGAATCATTCAAATATCATCCAATTCATTCAAATACACATCTTTATCATCAAATATGCATCTTTATCATCAAATCTGTCAATATATCCCACAACACTCACTGTTCTACTGTCTTGCAAGCTTAGACTGACTGTGTGACCATGCATGGAACTGGGACTAAATATTTCTTCAGTTCCATTATCAAATTTCTTAGTTCTGATCTTATATAGTGTTTATTAAATTAGTCACTTTATATTGTTTATATTATAAATCTAGTCTCAGATCATGTTCTTCTTATAAATTACTGATTCTAGTCTCATTTGATTTCATTTTGTAAAATGGATTTAAATGGAATCATGATTTATTCTATATAGATGATATAATGCTATAAGTGTTATCAAAAATCATTATCTATTAAAAGAAGTTTAATGTATTTATACTCTAGTTCTATTTTGAATTAGTAATGATAGTGATAGATAGATTCACTGCAGTAGATAAATTGACAGTAATAGATAGATTAACAATGATAGATAGATTGATTAACAGCAATAAATAGATTCACCACAGTAGATAGATTGACAGCAATAGATTAGCAGTGATAGATTAACAGTGATAGCTAGCTTAGCAGTGAGAGATAGCTTAGCAATGACAGATAGCTTAGCAGCAAGAAATAGCTTAACAGCAATAGATAGATTGACAATGATGATAGATTAACAGCAGTAGATATATTGACAGAGATAAATTGATTAACAATACTAGATAGAGATGATATCTTCATCAATCATATCATCAGATATCTAGATATGTATTATATAATCATCAGAATGAAATCAA
Source organism: Histoplasma ohiense (assembly GCA_017607445.1). Lineage (NCBI taxonomy): Eukaryota > Fungi > Ascomycota > Eurotiomycetes > Onygenales > Ajellomycetaceae > Histoplasma > Histoplasma ohiense. Next base: position 1,747,060 of record JAEVHH010000006.1, on the reverse strand, counting down.
ATCTCAGTCAAAATCATAATCAGTCTCAGATTATATTTTTATTTTTGATAATCAGTCATTTTATATAAAATATCAAGATTTATTAGTTTCATTTCACTTATATTCTAATAATTCTAGTCATTTTACACTTTCATTCTGATTCTGATCTCACTGGAAATCACATCAAGAAATGGACTGGAATCAAATCAAATCAAATCAAACATGAAATTTATGATTTCATCAATCAGTTTAAATCAAAGTATAGAATATTCAAAGCTTTTAATATACAGTGAATTCTATACTGATCTTCATTTATTGAACAATGATTTTGTAATGAATTAATATTTGTTAGTAATTAATTTACTGTAATGCACTTGTTTATTATTTTCTTATTATCTTCGCTTATTCTTATCTCTTTCCATTATACTCTCGCTACTGCTATTTCTATATGTATATATATATTGATGTATGTATTTCACACATCTTCTTTCTCTTTCCTTTCTTTCTTAGCAATTAGCTATGCTATGTTACACTACTATACTATATTACTTTACAATATATTACTATTATCTCTGCTACACTATAAACTATCTTCTACTGTTACTCTTCACACTGTCACTACATCTCACAGTTTCTAATCACTCAATCTTCAAGAGACAGTCTGTTGAGTAATAGTCATGATCTCTATCCACAGCATCCACTGTACTCATGCTACCACTGAACTCAAAGCAATAAACATTATGAAAGAAAACTGCAAAACACACACTTCTGTCACTGAAAGTGTGCAACAAACATCATCTTTCTCTCTGAAATCAGACTCTGAGTATAGTTCAGAAGAAGATATCTCTTCTGAAGATCTCAGTATAATTGAAACTGAGAAGATAGCTATAATCAGAAGAATCAAAAAATTACAGACTGAGAAAGAATTGCAAAAACTTCAACAACAGTGCAACATTTTACTACAAGAATTGAATGAAACAATTCCAGCCACTCAAAATACACTAGAAGTGCATTCAAACCACAGTAGAGATGCAACTAGTGTGAATGATAATCACAATAACATCATAAATATTCTCAGATCATCAGAAGTCACACTACAAGCACTTAACATCTTAGTGAAAAGCACTGTGACTACTGTCAATAAAAGACATAGTCAGATACCACTTTGACAATTAGAACTTCAAGATTTCAGCATGAGCAGTCACTCTTCTCAGAGAAATGTGAAAAAGTTTCAAGATCAAAATATGAAAGAATTCAAAAACTTTGTTACAGCTGCTATCACTTTCCATGTCAGTGATCTTGATTACTACAACAAACACAACCATCAAAAGATCATTGAAGCTGTTACTCATTTTAATATCAAGATGCAACAATGTTGATATCAATATACATATGATATGCAGACTTTGCCACCATGGGAAGAATTTGTTAGTTGAATGCAATGTCAAGTCACTGATTCAGATAGAAGTTTTCAAGATGCTGATAGACAGTACTGAAAAACAGAGCAACAAGAAGATCAGACAGTTCAACAATTTACTTCACATTTACAATCAATTAAAGAGCATCTGCAGCATTCTTATAGTGAATATCATCAGAAATCACACCTCTATATGAAAGTTTTATCTTCCATTCACTGAGAATTTGACAAATATGCAATCAAATTGAAAGAGTTAAGCTATGATGCCACTCTACATAAACTTGCAATGGCAGAATCAAATCTGTCAGAGAGATGAAAGAAGCTTAAAGAGAAGTTAAATTTCAAAAACCTCATTCAAAGCTTTAACAACAGAAATAATGCTGATAATAGATCACAAAACAAACACAGATGAAATGACACTACAAAATCTGATGACTTCACTCAATTAAAATATTGCTGTTATTGCAAGCAACCAGAACATACCATCAATTCATGTTTCAAACAACTCAAAGACAAATCCAAAAACACCAAGTCCAACTCAAAATCCAATGTGAAAGACATGAAGAACTTGAAGAACTCAAAAAACACTTAAGACATGTCATTCAGCTCACAATAGCAGTCATAAGTATGAAAAGTCAATGCAAAAATGCCTTAAGCTTCACTGTCACAGTGGAACTTGCTACATCTAAGAGTCTGCAAAAAGTGCTTGCACTAGTAGACTCTGAATCAGAAGTGAACTGTGTCAATGAATTTTGAACAAAGAATCACAATCTAGAAGCTGCTCATCACAAAATCAAAATGATCAAGTCAATTGATGAATGTATAATGTGCTTCTTTGAAAAGTATAACATTGCAACTACTGTCACTGATCACAAAAATAATGCACAGCAGACATCTCATTTCTTTCATGTGATGAAGATGAAGGACTACAGTCTTGTATTAGAATTTCCTTGATTAAGACAAACAAATTCTTTTATAGATTGATCAGATGGATAATTCTTCTTTAAAAGCTCTGAAGATAAACAACAGCCTCAAATTATTTCTGAACAAGATATCTTAGCTGAAGTTCTCACAGAAGCTAGAGTAGAAATGCTTATAGTATTATCTACAGAACATTCAAAAGACTCAAAGTATGCTTCATATGTATTCTCAACTGCATATTTGAACTTGCTGATTGATCTACTTAATTATGTCATGCCATACACACATATCTTCTCAGAAGAAGCTGCTATAAGCACAAAAAGATCAGAAGAGATGAAACACTGTATAGATCTCAAATCTAATGTGTAATCTTCATTTATATCAATATACAATCTCTCTGAAACTGAGTTAGCTGCTCTAAGAGAATATTTAAAAAATGTATTAGATAAAGAATGAATACAATCATTCAGTAGCCTGACTGATACACTGATTCTCTTTGTCTTCAAAAAAGATAATGGACTCTGTCTTTGTGTAGACTATCAAGGATTAAATTGAATCATCATCAAGAACTGATACCCTCTACCTCTAATAAGTGAATTACTTGATAGACTTTCAAAAGCCAAGATATTCACTAAGCTGAATCTTCAAGATGCCTATCACTGCATACTTATAGCAGCAAAAGACTGTTGGAAGACAGTCTTTAGAATGAGATATGAACATTTTGAATATGTAGTTATGCCATTTAGACTAGCTAATGCTTCAGTGACATTTCAAGCATACATTAACAATGTCTTGTCTGATTTGTTGGATATATGTTGTGTTGTCTATTTGGACGACATTCTCATATTCTCCAATTCAAAGCAGAAATATAAAGTGCATGTTACTAAGATGCTAGAATGTCTCAAGTGTGCAAATCTATTTGCAAAACTCTCTAAGTGTGAATTTGAAGTGGACAAGATCTCATTTCTGAGGTTTGTTATAGATATAAATAATATTAAGATAAAGTCAGACAGAGTCTTCACTATTGTGGAATGATCTATATCTAAATTAATTAAAGAGGTTCAATTCTTCTTGAACTTTGCTAATTTCTATCAATGATTTATTAAGTCTTTCTCCTCTATTGCAGCCCCATTATTTGAACTTACAAAAGAGAACAAGAAGAGAGAAAGAAAAGCCACTTTTATATAAACAGAAGATGCTCAAAGCACTTTTGATGAGCTCAAATCACACTTTATACATGCTTCTCTATTAGCTTATTTTGATTCAGCTTGGTGTATTCAGATCAAATCTGATTCATTCACTTTTGCAGTCACTGCTATTCTGTCACAGTTACAGAATGATGAGCACTGACATTCAGTTGTCTTCTGATCAAGAAAGTTGATTGATGTGGAAATGTGTTATGATACTCATGATAAAGAACTCTTGACTATTGTAACAGCATTTAAGAATTGAAGATATTATCTGAAGAAAAGTCAGTATTCAATTCAAATCTGATCTGATTATGCCAATCTGCAGTACTTTATGACAACTAAGAAACTGAACAGACATCAGATCAGATGAGTGGAAGCTTTATTTGCTTATGATTTTGTATTACTGCACTGCTCTGAATCAAAGAATTCAGCTGATGAGCCCAGTCATCACACAGACTACAGTAAGGTCTATAATGATCAAATTATATTATCTACCCTGCAACAGAAGCTGAAATATGAAGTTAGACTAGACTGAGAAGCTGATACTTCTTTTCAAAATGATATTTCTTCTGATATAGTCTGTGCATGAATCTCTAATGAGCAAAATACTTCTTTTAATGAGTGAAAAGCACTTCATACATTGACATCTTCTATCTCTTATGTAAACTCTTTCTCTTCATTGCATGTTGAGCAATATATGCTCTGGATTGCAGTCAATAAGGCTATTCTTGGAGACTCAGCATACACAGAAATACCTGAATTCTTCATCTCATTTCTAAGTAAAGCACAGAAAATTGATTCTTTTGCTGTTGAGCAAAGAGAGAAAATAAAAGAGAAGAGTATGACTGTTGCTGAAAATATGCTATAGACAATTTCTGAAAATGATATATTGCATACTAATGATTGTATATATGTCTCTCAACAAAAGACACTCATTGATGAAATTATCAGTGCAAACCATGATGATCTGCAGAGGGGTCATTTTGATATAAAAAAATTCATAGACAGCATTCAGAACAAATACTATTGACATAAGCTAGTCAGAGATATCAAAAATTATATATCCACTTATGATACTTATCAAAGAGTAAAGTCAAAACAGCATAGACAATATGAAGAATTGAGTACAATTTTCTTATCATCAAATTCTTTTGAATTCATTACTATGAATTTTATTACAGACTTGCCAGCCTCTACATTTCTCCACCAAATCTACAATGCAATTTTAGTGATTGTGAATATATATATCAAGTTTACAATCTATATTCCTTGCACCAAAAACATTACTGCTGATAAACTAGCAGAAATCATTTATACCAAGTTCTATACAATTTACAGAGTACTCAAAAATCATATATCTGATCAAGATTTGCTGTTTACAAGTCATTATTGGTCCATCTTTTGTTATATGCTAGATGCACACTGGAAACTTTCAACAGTCTTTCACTCTCAAACAGATGATCAAACAGAACAATAAAATCAAATCTTGAAACATTATCTTCAATACTTTATCAACTATTATCAAGATGACTGAGCACACTGACTATTACTAATACAGTTTGTTTACAATATCTCTCAACATGTCTCTACTGAAATGACATCTGTGAAAGCCTTAATGGGATATCAATCTGATTTGAAAATTAATGTCAGCAAACCACCACAACCAGTCACCATACATGCTGCTAGCCATGTGAAACATATCAAGAAAACACATCATAAGCTCATCAAGAATCTACAAAAGATGTGACAAGCACAGAAAATCTATTATAATACAAAATATAAGTCTCAACAATTTAAAATAGATGACTATGTTATACTCAATGCAAAAAATCTCTGATTGCTGCACCCAGTTCACAAACTCAATCATAAATATGTTGGACCCTTTAAGATTCTGAATACCATCAGAAAACAAGTGTACAAACTAGAACTGCTATCTTTATATAGAAGCATTCATTCTGTATTTCATGTATCTTTATTGAAGCCATACAACTGCAGGAATGGAGCTCTGTCAGAACCAGAACTGAAACTTGTCAATGATGAAGAAGAATATCAAGTTGAAGAAATTCTTGAAAAACAACAACAAAAAAACAAACCTCTGAAATATCTTGTGAGATGAACAGATTGAGGTTCTAGTGATGATACATAAAAATCAGAAGAAAACATATTGAACACTCAGACATTCAAAATCTTTCTCAAACAAAAAAATGAATGACAAATACAAAATCAACATACTTCCAAACATCAAAAGCACAAACATCAAGTTGAAAGACATCAGAAATGCAAATTCTAAATTGAAAAACACTAGAAGCACAAATCTCACTCAAACTTCAATCAAATACATTTTTTTTAGAAGGATTTTATCAGAGAAAAGAGAAAAAGGAAAAAAATTCAATTTGAGTATAATAAATACAAAAAATAAAAAATACAGACAAGGAAAAGACAAAGGAAACAGATTCTAAAAAAAATCTAAAGACTCTCAGTTCATTCATTCTCATCTCAATACTCTTCATCTCTCACTTTCACTTCTCTCTTCATCATTTCTCTCATCCCCTCTCTGCCACCCCCTTCTTATGCTGCCTCCAGTACTCATGAAGCATCAGACCTCATTTCAGATGCAAAGACATCAGCAAATGCCTCTTCCACAGAATATTTGCTTTCTTCTCTCTACTCTTCTTCATCAACTTCTTCACTCATCAACACATTCACTGAAGAAAGATCTCTCCCTCCATGATCTTCTTTCACACCTCCACACTATGAGGCTCATATCTCTTATATTCTGCTGTCTTCACTGTCAGAGTCTTCACAATCTCCTCTGACCTCTCTTCAATCAACTTCTTCAACCCCTCTCCAATCAACTTCTCTGACCCCTCTCTAGTCAACTTCTCCTCAGTCAACTCCTCCATCATGAAGCCTCTGAAGCTCATCACTCTCAAAACCCTCATATTCTTCTTCACATCCTTCTCTTCCTCTAACACCTCTGCTCTGAAAGAATCAGACACAACCACAGTCTTCAAAACCTGCATCTCTGCAGACTCAGCCACTGCTCAGTGCTGAGATCATAGAGCATTCACCTCTGCCCTGTCTCAAGCAGACAGCATCATCAGATGAGATGTGTTCAATTGTTTTATCAAACAATGAAGATGATTTTTGTGGTTGATCATATTCTTCTCAGCCACTACCTCTGCAAAAATAAATGCTCACCCGCATATGATGCACCTCAGAAGAGGTGTATCACACATCTAGCATCATTATCAGTATATCAACATTGCTAAGAGCAAGAATTAAAGAGAATTACTCATGAGTTTGCAGGATTTCCCTGCAGAGGCACAAGCCTCACAATGCTTTCAGACATTTGATCTCAGCACACACCAAAAATCAACATTTCCAAGTCTAGAGACACAACATTTGCATGGAATCTGACTGTTGTGCATCATGTGATTAGAGCTAAACCTAGGGCAATATAACAAGTGAACAGTGAATGGTGCTATATGAAAACAAGCTAGTGATGCACATGACCACACTAATAACACCACTGGCAAGAAACATCAACAATAATATGTGATAAGCACTCAAGGAACAACTTACTTAAAATCAGAATAACTGAGAGAGCTCATTTTAATAAAAAAAAGAGGGGGAGAGAGAATGATGATATAAAAAATTTAAAAATTTTTAGAAATGAGAAATCATGGCAGAAGAGCAAGGAGCTTTGATGATGATCAAGTTAAAAGAGAAGAGAAATCTTCAAGAAGAAAGAAATTCTTTTTGCTTCTCTGCACACAATCTCTGGCAACCAAAGAATCCACCAATTCCACCTCATTAGGAAATCAATAACAACATGTATACAAGCTATCTAGAGGACGCGATCGATATACTGCTATCAACAAGTGAATGGGAATGCAATTATCTACTAGCAAGCAATCTATACAATTGCTGAGGGCAGCTCTTATAAAAAAGAGGGGCAATTGTAATGCACTCATTTATTATTTCCTTATTATCTTTGCTTATTCTTATCTCTTTCCATTATACTCTCGCTACTGCTATTTCTATATGTATATATATATTGATGTATGTATTTCACACATCTTCTTTCTCTTTCCTTTCTTTCTTAGCAATTAGCTATGCTATGTTACACTACTATACTATATTACTTTACAATATATTACTATTATCTCTGCTACACTATAAACTATCTTCTACTGTTACTCTTCACACTGTCACTACATCTCACATTTACACAATCAATTTCTTTTCTGCATTTGTTTGTTTCTGATCATTGTAATTTTATATAATTTTTGATGTTCTTCTGCTCTGTGCTCTGCATTTATATAGTCTCTAACAATTCTTCTGTGTAGCTTTTAACATTCTTCCACTTCATACTCTGTATTTATATAGTCTCTAATAATTATTTCATATAGCTTTTAATAATTCTTTTATCTCATATTTCATATTTATATAGTTTCTAATAATTCTTTTATATAGTTTTTAATATTTTTTCACTCTGTGCTTCACTGTGAAGTGGCTTCTGATATTCTTTTATCTCAAACTTTTTTTTATAAAAATTCTTTTTGTACAATTTTTTCTTCTGATTTCTTTTCTCTTTCTTTTCTTAATCAATTCATAATCTGTAATTAGAATAGTATCAAATTGTTAATTGAAGTATATTCATTGCATTATAAATTGATTCTTCTGTATTTAAAATCTGAGTGTTTTATTATTAATTTTTACATCTAAGTTTATCATTTACAGATCTGAGTGTCTAGTTGTTATAAAAGATTTCTTGTAAATTCAAATGTTTTTATTGTTAGTTATATAGACTGTTATATCTAAGTGTCTGAGATATAATTGACTGTGTTCTACAAAGAAATCTGAATGTCTATAAACTGTAACACTGTGAATAGCATTCACAAAGAAGCTTGACAAAGCTTAACACTGCAACACTGTAAATAATGTCTGTGAGAGAATTGAATATCTATAAATATTTTTTTTTCTTTTTTTTATTATATATTTTTAGATATTGAAATGAACTATAAACAATTCTATGAACATTCATTATATTCAAACACAGCAGACAACAACTTAGATCTACAAAGCATTCTTCAGCAACAAGCACTACAGATAACTGAATTGCAATGATAATTTACTGAAATGAGTATTTTCATATTCATCATTTCTTCTACATCTGTGTTTCATGAAAAGCCTTCAAGAAAGAAACTTTCAATTCTCAACAAATATAAAAAAAATCTAGTACTCTATTTTATATGAAAGTCAAAAGTGAATATCAAATTGAATATTGATGAATGAGCAATGGACTTGCTATTCAATCAAGTATATATGATGGGTTAGCATTTGTTAGTAATTAACTTATGCAATCAACTCCTCTTCTGCATCCACTTGTTTCTGATCATTGTGATTTTGTATAACTCTTGATGTTCTTTCACTCTGTGCTCTGCATTTATATAGTCTCTAACAATTCTTTCATGTAGCTCTTAACATTCTCTCATTTCATGCTCTGTGCTTGTATAGTCTCTAACAATTCTTTTATATAGCTTTCAATGATTCTTTCATTTAATGCTCTGTGCTCATATAGTTTCTAACAATTCTTTCATATAGCTCTCAATGATTTTTCTGTCTCATGCTTTGTGCTTGTGTAGTTTCTAATAATTCTTTTATATAGCTCTTAATGTTCTTCTGCTCTGTGCTTCACTGTGAAGTGGCTTCTGATATTCTTTTACTCTGAATTTCTCTCTATAAGAATTCTCTTTGTATGATTGTTTCTTCTGATTTCTTTTCTCTTTCTTTTTTTAATCAATTTGTAATCTGTAATTAGAATAGTATCAAATCATTAATCAAAGTATATCTGTTACATTATGAATTGATTTTTCTGCATTTAAGATCTGAGTGTCTCATTATTAGTTTTTACATCTGAGTGTGTTATTTACAGATCTGAGTGTCTAGTCATTACAAGAGATCTCTTATGAGTCTGAATGCCTCTATCATTAGTTATATAGATTGTCATGTCTAAGTGTCTGAAATATAATCAACTGTGTTCTATAAGATCTGAGTGTCTACAAACTGTAACACTGTGAATAGCATTTACAAAGAAGTTTGACAAAGCTTAGCATCACAACACTGTAAATAGTGTCTGTGAGAGAACTGAGTGTCTACAAGTATTTCTTTTCTTTTTTTTTACATGTTCTTAGATATTGAAATGAACTATGAACAATTCTACAAACACTCATCACATCTGAACACAGTGAACAACAACTTAGATCTACAAAGTATTCTTCAGCAGCAGATGCTATAGATGACTAAATTGCAACAATAATTTGCTGAAATGAGCATTTCTGTGTTCACTGTTTCTTCTACACTCATATCTTATGAAAAGCCTTTAAGACAGAAGCTCTCAATTCTTGACAAATATAAGAATGATATAACACTCTATCTTGTGTGAAAGTTGAAAGCAAATACCAAATTGAATATCAATGAATGAGCAATAGACTTGCTATCCAATCAAGTGTGATATATTCATAGCAGATTGAATGGTGACACATTAGCAAAATTCCAACTCTGAATGAGTCATTGTCAGAACAATCAGTATATGTCAGAGTTAGTCTTCTGACAACTCAACTCTCTCTTTTTCAATTTTACACTTCAAGTCAAGATATTAGACTGGCTTAATAAGACTTATCAGATGAATGTTGTGTTGACAATTTATCTTTCTGAATTTGATCACAAACTTCTAGAAGCAGATGAGCAAGACTGAAACAACATCATCAAAATCAATATACTGTTCAAGAATTTGAACTTTCAGTTGTATAATTGAAATATAGAGTGTCTGAAACTTTCAATATACAGCAAATTCTGTGCTGATATTTATCTGTTGAACCATGATCTGTCTCAGTTTCACACACTTCAAAATTGCAGAGAATTCTGCTGAACAAATGTATATACTCTGAACCACTCTGCAGCATTCTTCATCTTCAAATCAGAATCAATGAACTGAATCTCACATATAAACACAAGTCATCTGAGAGTTCTCAACATTTCAGAAAAGAACATTACTGATCAAATTGTCAGAGAAGTCTGCATATACTGCAACAAATCAGAGCACTTTGCAAATCAATGTTTGAATGCAATCACTTCAAGTAAACCCCTCACACATGTGAACACTGCATCACTCATGAACAGACAAGAACAGAGAAAAGACAAGCTCTCACTCTAAAATATGAATAAAAGCTCAAGAAGTAGAAAGCTAGCTGAAGATTTGAGTAGAAAATATAAGCAGATACAATTATAATCTCTGTCATTGTAAATAATCTAGTCAATATATGAGCAATGATAGATAATGGTTTCCTTCATTATGCTCTTATAGACATTCAGCTGATTGGGAAGTATAAGCTTCAGTGTATTCTCTTTTTCAAACTGTGTAAACTCAGTGAATTTAATAGCCTCAGAGGATCAGTCTTCTACAACATGATAAGATTTAATGTCAATGTAGAAGAATATGAGAAAAAGAATGTATACACATACAAAATACAAGATCTTGAGTACAATCTAATGCTCAGTCTATCATAACTCACAGAATTTGAAATTTTGTTGAATGCATACAACCACTGTCTTATTTTCTCAGAAGATGACTGTGTTTATGAGAAGAATATCAATAGAACCACTGATCTCACTCAGATATCAGTAGAAGTATACAAACTACTAACTCATCAAACTCATGAAAAGAAGAACATTCAAGTGTTTGCTGCTAGTATGATAAATATCAAAAAAGCATTAGAGAAGCTAGAACTCAAAAATCTCAAGAAACTGTGCAAGAAACTACTCAAATTATATAAAAACTTCACAGATATATTCAATGAGAAAGAAGCTGAAAAGTTTCTCTCTTATCAAAAATCTGATATAGATCATATGATTGAGTTCATTAAAAAAGATGATAAGAATCTGTAACTGCTCTGAGATTATCTCTACAGCATATCATACAATGAGCTTCTTATTCTATAAAAAACATTCAATGAATTACTGAACAAAGATTTCATTTGTATTAGCAACTCATCCACCACAGTATCTGTACTGTTTGCAAAGAAATCAGAAGAAGGCTTACAATTCTGCATCAACTACTGAAAACTCAACAAAATTATGTGAAAGAATCAATATCCTCTCTCATTCATCAATGAAATACTTGAATGAATAGAAAAAGCAAAATGATTTACAAAGCTTGACATCTCTGCAGCTTTGTAGAAGATAAGAATTAATGAAGATGATGAATGACTAACTGCTTTTTATACACATTACAGATTATACAAATGAACAGTGACTTTCTTTGAATTAGTGAATGCTTCAAGCATGTTTCAGAAATACATTAACTGAGTTCTATGAAATCTGCTCAATGAGATCATCTCAGTATATATAGATGATATTTTGATCTTCACTGATGAATTGTTCATTCTTACAACTACCCACAAACTGTGATGAGTTAGCATCTGTTAGTAATTAACTTACGCAATCAACTCCCCTTCTGCATCTGCTTGTTTCTGACTGTTGTGACTTTGTGTAACTCTCAATGTTCTTCTGCTCCATGCTCTGCACTTGTGTAGTTTCTAATGATTCTTCTGTGTAGCTCTTAATGTTCTTTCACTCTGTGCTTCATGCTTGTATAGTCTCTAATGATTCTTCTGCATAGTCTTCAATGATTCTCCTGCCTCACACTCTGCACTTGTGTAGTTTCTAACAATTCTTCTGTGTAGTTCTTAACATTCTTCCACTCCATGCTCCACTGTGAAGTGGCTTCTGATATTCTTTCACTCTGAAATTCTCTCTATAAGAATCCTCTTTGTACAATCTTTTCTTCTGATTTCTTTTCTCTTTCTTTCCTTAATCAATTCATAATCTGTAATTAGAATAGTATCAAATTGTTAATTGAAGTACATTCATTACATTACAAATTGATTCTTCTGTGTTTAAGATCTGAGTGCTTTGTTATTAGTTCTTACACTCAAGTGTATTGTTATCAGTTCTTACATCTGAGTGTGTTGTTTACAGATCTGAGTGTCTAGTTGTTACAAGAGATCTCTCATGAGTCTGAGTGCTCTTATCATTAGTTATATAGACTGTTGTGTCTAAGTGTTTGAAACATAATTGATCATGTTCTACAAGGCTTGAGTGTCTACAAATCATAACACTGTAAATAGCATTCACAAAGAAGCTTGATCAAGCTTAGCACTGCAACACTGTGAATAATATCTGCAAGAGAATCAAGTGTCTATAAGTATTTCTTTTCTTTTATTATTATTACATATTCTTAGATATTGAAATGAACTACAAACAATTCTACAAACATCTGCTGCATTCAAATGCAGTGGATGACAACTTAGATCTATGAAGTATTCTTCAGCAGCAAGTGCTACAGATGACTGAATTGCAATAATGATTTGCTAAAATAAGTACTTTTATATTCACTGTTTCTTCTATGCTCACATCTCATGAGAAGCTTTCAAGAGAGAAACTTTCAATTCTTGACAAATATGAAGAAGATCTAGCACTCTATCTCATGTGAAAGTCAAAAGTGAATGTCAAATTGAACATCAATGGACAAGCAATAGACTCACTATCCAATCAAGCATGGTATATTCATAGCAGATTGAATGACAACATATTAGTGAAATTTCAACTCTGAATGAGTCATTGTCAGAACAATCAGTGTATATCAGAGCTAGTCTTTCAACAACTCAACTCTCTCTTCTTTGATTCTATACTTCAAACCAAGACATTGAACTGGCTTAATCAGACTCATCAGATGAATGTTATGTTGATAACTTATCTTTCTGAATTCAATCACAAGCTTCTAAAGACAGATGGGCAAGACTGAAATGATGCTGTCAAGATCAATATATTATTCAAGAACTTGAACTTTCAGTTGCATAACTGAAGTGTATGTTTGTTTGTTTGTATTGGTTTAACATCCCGGAGAAAACACGGGCAGCGCCCGTGTTTCAGAAGCCTCTCAAAGGGCATGGAGATGTGCTACACTGGAGAGATTTCTATATACACAGAGAGAAAGAAAACAGAATTCAGATGGCAACTCTTGAGAAGACTCAGCTCATTGAAAAGGGTTTTACTGAGCTGCACATCTACTTCTGACCCAATGTATGGCCATTCATGGTGGAGCTATAGTGTGATTTCTGAGGGAAATCACTGCTGCTGTGTCTGAAAGGCTTTACAGTGAATGAAGAGAGATAACTCTCTCAGTTGATCTGAGAACTGTCTGTGCTTCTAACAGCAGAGAAAAGACAGATGAAATAGACAAAAGAAAAGAGAAAAAGTGAGTGTTCTGAAAAGAAAAATAAAGAGAAGAGTGAAGAAAAGACTGTGTTCTCTGTGACATCTTGCAGTCACATGACTCAGCACAAATCTGAGAGGAGAGAGAGAAGAGAGCACTGAAGAAGATTGTGAGGGGAAGAAAGTGAAGAGAGACAGAAAGAGCAGTGAGAAGAGAGAAGAAGAGTATATATCTGCAGCTGAGAGTATATCAACTGAGTCAGTATACAAACTGTACTGATTACACCACAGCTAGTTGAAACAGATGAGCTCATCATGCTGATTTAATCATTTACATCAGTTGAACTGATTGAATCAATTGAACTGATTGTATCAATTGTATCAATTGTACTGTTTGTACTGATTGAACTGGTTGAATCAATTGTACTGATTGAACCAGTTGAACTGATTGTACTGTTTGTACCAATTGAACTGATTGAGCTGATTGTATCAATTGAATCAATTGTACTGTTTGTACTGATTGCATTGATTGAATCTATTGTACTGATTGAATTAGTTGTATCAGATGTTGTGCTATCTGTACTGTCTGTATAGACTTGGAACTGCTGTGGAGGGCTGTCAGATAATGTGTGCTCAAACAGCTGTGTTATCTCATGCAGTACTGTGTGTAGAACTGTGTGCAGTCAAGCAGTTCTACAAAGTCTGTAGAGATCAGAGACTCTAGATAGACAACAGCTGTCACTCAGTTGTATAGCTGTACTGCTGATCTCTTGAGTCAGTGAGGAAAGTGTCTCTGTGAGTATTGACAGAGCATCAAATGTTCTGAGCTCTTATTGTATTCACAGATATAGATGAGCCTTGCATCTGCATGCTGAAAGTGTCTGTGGTATCAGGAAAAGTTTTCATGAGAGAAGTGGAGTGCAAATCAGCAGTGAAGAACATGCTGTGGCATAATGAGCTCTGAAAAGATCTTCATTTAATATTTCACAGTCAGTCTGCTGAATCTTCAGCTCTGATATCAGTCAGAGAGTTTTTCACAGACTCTGCTTCATCATTCTCACTCTGTCTTTTGACTGAGTTGCTTGATCACTGTGTGGATCTCACTGACTGTGGACATGATTTTGAGTTCATAGACTGAAGCTGCAGTAGATGAGACTGTTCACTTAGTCAGACAATCTGCTTTCTCATTGTTCTCTATTTCCATATACTCAGAGATCTATTTCAGACTCACATTATGTTGTCTGAGGAGCTTATGACAGCAGCTGTAGACTCAGTTTAAGAAGATCATCACACTGCTCTGTATGCTTCAGATGACTGAGATATTGTCAAGACAGAGTCAGATCTGAGAGTTGATACTGTCATCTATAACACAGAGTAGAAGCTTCACTGCAGACTCTAATGCACAGCAGACATCAACTGCTTCAGTGTTGAAGATATGTGATATAGAGCTCAGTGCAGCTGAGAAGCTGATCAGCTGTTTATTTCTCTGATAGATTATAAAGTTATAGTCAATCTGTCTGCTATTGTCAAGAATCTGTTCTGATTCATCTGAGAAAACATATAAATCTGTTGAAGATTGACTTTCTCATTATTTCTTGAATATCTGAGCAGCACTTTTTTTGTCTACACTCTCTGTGAGATCTGTCTCACATCTCTCTGAGTAGTGTGGGATGACAAGTGTGAATCTATTGACTGCAGATAGCAGTGTTTTCAACCTCTGAATTTTGATCTTTGAATGCTGCTGAGTTTCAGTTCTTCTTTCATGTGTGATCATTGAGAGAGCTATTTGTGAAGTCAGTGAGTGTCTCTCATTCATTATCTGAAGCCTTGTTGCAAAACATATTTTAATCTTCTTCAGAGCTATCATTGCTGATGAGAGCTCAGCATTCTGATATAGAGTTGCAATGAATGTTGTATGAAAAACTGAAAGAACTTCTCTGACTGCTATGATAAGCATCTTTTCAACTGTCTCTACATATCATCTCAGACAGAAGCTGATCTCCCCACTTCTGCTCATGTGCTTTGCTGACTGCATGCAGCTGCTGTACCAGATCTCTGTGCTATAGAGCAGTGAGAGAATCATGCAGATAGTGATCATCTTTCACAGAGCATCTACTGAGAGCTCATCTCTGATCTTCTCTAGACTTCAAATGTACTGAGTTACAGCTTTTGTCTTCTTTGTTCAGACAGAGATATATGATCTTCAGATGAGTCTTCTGTCAAAGTATACACTCAATCAGTGAAATACTGACTTCTGTTCAGCTGAGACAGTGACAGAGTGTATGATCAGATTCTCTGACACAATCACTGATAGTGTTTCATTGTGTTACTTTCTTGTGAGATGAATCATCTCAAGTTTCTCTGATGCAAAGATCATTTTGTTTGTCTTCTCTCATCTCAGAATACTCTGTATATCATGGCTGAAAAGAGTAGCATTGCTGTCAAGTGAGTGTGTAGTCTGTCAAGTATTCAGATCATCTGTATAGTCAAAGTACAATTCTGAATTCTGTCACAGCAGCTCTGTCAGATATAGAAGAAACAGTATTGATGACAGAGAAAACCTCTGTGATGTGTCACATTGCATCTGATATGCTGCTGTGATGGTTCTCTTCAGCTGAATCTGAGCTCTGTATTTGATGAGAAAGCTGTCAATGAGTTGTAGCAGCTCATATAGTCATCTCTGTTGTGTCATTCACTGAAGCAGTCATCTGCACAGCACAGCATCAAAGACACTCTGCACATTCATTATAATTATGAATATCTTCTTATTTTGTGTGAAGGCTGTCTTTATCTTATGAATGAAAGCAGCTATCAGATTCATTGCTGATTGTCTGAGCAGCACTTCTTCATACTGCAAGCTGACTACATTATGAATAAATGCTGTGTATGTCAGTCATCTTGCAACAATGTGTTTCAGTCTCTTGAAGATTACTGAGAGAAGAATAATAAGTCTTCAGAAGTGGACTGAGTTTCTGTCTCTTTTATCTATTTTGAATATTATTGTCATCTCTGTCAGTTTTCAGATTTGTGAGAAGTGGCAGAGCTGAAGGCAGCAGTTGTATAGCTGCTGTACAAAAAGAGACACATACTGTCAGTATATCTTGAGCAGCTGCACTGTGATTCCATTCATATCTGAAGAGATACTCTGTACTTCAATGATGTTGCACTCTACCTCCTTCATCTCAATTCAGAGGTTTCAGAGCAGGTTTTCCATGCTACTTCAGTGCTCATCATTCAATGAATTGTATTTCAGATCATTGACTGAGTTGTATCACTTCAGAATAGCTTGCTGAAGTGTCTCAGCTTTGACAGCTGTCTCTTCTATAATCTGATCCTCAATCATCAGAGAGAGTGCTCTGAGATTGAGTTTCAGCTCATGTCATGCTATCATCTGATACAGATTTCTGTCATCTCTGATCTCATTGATTATCTGTCTTCAGTATGCACATTTGGCCTTGCATACTGTGTTCTTGAATCAATACTTTGCAGTCTCTGTCTGATGAGTGGTGAGCTCTTGATATGCTCTTCAGCAGTCTGCTGTTCATCAGAGAGCTGTAGTCTGTTTTTATTGCACTGACTTGCTGACTGTCTGAGCTGCAGTCAGAAGATTCTGAGTGAAGCATTGAGTCAGATCATCAAGCTATACTGCATTCTCAATTTTATCTGAGTAAGATATATTCACTATAAGATCTCTGATAAGATCTGCAAAGAGCTTCAGCTGAGAGTCTGTGATCTTGATCTGAGCTCTGCTCTGCTGTGTCTGAGATGTTGTCAGCAGCATAATAATCATAGACTGATGATCTGAGCTGCAGTGTAAATCTTGACACACTGAAGTGGAAGCAAAGATCATATTGAAGAAGATGAAATCAATTATATAGTCTGCTGTATGAGTTGAAATATCTATCTCTTTCACAAAGTTCATTCTGTGTTCACTGATTCACTGAACAAGCTTCTCTTCTCAGTGCAGATTCACTGCCTCTGATTCAAAGACATCATATCATACATTGAAATCCTCATCTACTAGACAGCAGGCTGATGGACTCAAATTGATCAGATAGTTCATGACTGTGTCTGTCTCAGACTGTCTGTACACATTGAGAATGTGGCAGTCATTGACACTGATTCACAGCAGATCTCTGTTTTGTATAGATTGATATTGCTGTGTTCTTATCTTTGAATTCTTGTATATATATATCATGACCCAGAGCCTCTTCTTCTCTCACTGCTTCAGATTAGTGTCATCTCAGCAGTCTATGAATACAAAGCACTCATATGCTGAGTGATTAGAAGTCTTAGTGTCAGAGTGTGTGTAAGGCTTCTGTATACAGATCACTTCACAGCTCTGCTTGAAAGCAAGCTGTAGAGCTGCTGTGTGACAGAGAATCACTCTGACTGTATTTACTCAAAAAATCTGCAGAGAGTGATTTTCCTGCTGATTGTTTCTGTGATATCAGTCACATCACTGATGTTGATGTTCTAGTATGAGAAGTTATTTGATGAGCTGCTGTCAAAGTTCATCTGCAGAATGAGATTGAAGAGTTTCAGATCTGTTGTCTGTATGCTGAAGTTAGACTGCTTTTTGACTGCTTGACTATACTGCTGCTCTGCTGTATGGGCTGAGTGTTATCTGATGCAGATCATCTGTCAGATGATGTCCTTTTCACTGATGAAGCTCTGAGTAGCCACTCACTTATGGGGTGCTAGCTCAGTGAGCTGTGTTGACTGAGTTGATTGAGTGAATGATGTAGATATCATCACTGTGATCATTGATGCTGGCTGTGCTGATAATGATTGTCACTTCTGAGCATCTCTGTAGCATCTGTTATCAAGATGATGGACAGCTGCTAGCTTCTTTTGAGTTAGATGTCTGAGAATACTGTTCACATATCTGAGCACAGCAGAGCAGTGCTGATGCTCAGCTGAGTAGAGTTGACAGCAGTTGACATATCATGATACTCTCTTACACTCCACATCTGTTGACCTCTCATATCAGCTTGTGAGCTCACTGCAGTTGAAGCATCTTGTCTGTCACACACACTTTGATGAGTGGCAGTACCTCTGACATTCTGAGTCATGTCTCACTGTCAGTGACCTTTTCTCAATGAGTCTGGCTCTCTCACTGGCATTGAAGAGTGAGAAGTCTTTCACTGAAGTGAGAAAGAAGACAATTCATGTAATCTTCTCTGTCTTAAAGTTCACTTCATATTGTGAGAGTTGACAGCTCACTGATTTTATCTTTGTCTGAGTCAGAATCTCTCTCTCAATCATCTTGTTTGTGGAGATTCTTGCTTCTTTTCAGTTCTGAATGAATTCTGAGACTTCTGAGACAGTATAATTGTATCACTGCTCTGATAGCTGAATCTCTGTGGTGTTAAGAACTTCACAGAGAGTAGCCACTGTCTTCTCAGTGATCAGAGCATCATATATACCTCTGTTGCTTAATGTAATCATTCAATCTGTTCTGATGAGCTTCATCTTCAGCATATTAGCCATATCCCCCACTCTCTGAATGTTTGTAATAATTGTCTGCTGCACAGCATATGGCTGCAGCTGAGTGACTTATTTCTCTGATTGAAGAGTGATGAGAATTTATGGGTTCTTCTGCTGCTTTGTATTCTCTGTGAAGCTTCTTGACTGACTGATGTTCTTGAGCTGCAGACTGGCTTCACTAGCTCTGTCAGCTGAGAAAGCTGCAGTCTTGACAGAGATAGCTTCAGAGAGAACAGAATTTTTCCTCTTCTGCACAATGCTCATTCAGATAATCAGCTTTCTTGCAGTTGTCTTTGCTGAATTTGACTGTGAGTGAGTGTTCAGAGCAGTACTCTCTTTCAGAGTTGATACTGTGCTCAGATCTGCTGTCATATATGTGATGAATTTTTTACAGAAGACTTGAGCAAAGTTCTGACTGACTGACTGCTTCTTCTTCTCAACTCAGCTGTTCAGAGTCTTTGTCAATCTGATGAGAGTCTTCTGCTGCAGATTCTGTTGCTGTTGAGTCTTCTCAAACTACTTCTGTAGCTGAGAGATGACTGTGGAGATGCTGACACTGACTTCTTTGAGAACTGAAGAAGACATTGTAACAGTCTTTCTCTGTCTCTTGCCAGTCTTTTCAGTAACAAAATTGGCTGATGACTTCAGCTTCAGTGATCTGGTGTAGGCTGTGTTGATGTTCTTGGATGGACAGGAGGATGTTGAGAGCTCCATGACCACTCAATCTGTGCAGTACACACATGTAGAGTAATCACAGAGGGTGTGTGATGATGTTGAATGGGTTGAAGGGTTAAAATTATATGAAAAACAGTTAGAAAATGGAAAAATTCAAATGTACCCCTACGTTCGTGGGTAGTTGTAAGGATGATATAACTGAAGTGTAGAGTATCTGAAACTCTCAATATACAGTGAATTCTGTGCTGATTTTCATCTGTTGAACAATAATCTGTCTCAGTTCTGCATGTTTCAAAATTGCAGAGAATTCTGTTGAACAAATGTGTACATTTCAAACCACTCTGCAGCATCTCCCATCTTCAAACCAGAATCAATGAACTGAGTTCCACATATAAATGCAAGTCATTCAAGAGTCTTCAACATCTCAGAGAAGAACATCACTGACTGAATCATCAGAGAAGTCTGCATATACTGTGACAAGTCAGAGCACTTCACAAATCAATGTCTGAATACAATCATCTCAAGTAAACCCCCCACACATGTGAACACTGTGTCATTCATGAACAGACAAGAACAGGGAAAAGATGAGCTCTCACTCTAAAATATAGATGAGAGCTCAAGAAGCAGAAAGCTAGCTGAAGATTTGAGCAGAAGATGTAAGTGAACACAATTATAGTCTCTATCATTGTAAATAGTCTAGTTAATATATGAGCAATGATAGACAGTGGTTTCCTTCATTATGCTCTTATAGACATCCAGCTGATCAAGAAGCATAAGCTTCAGTGTATTCTCTTTTTCAAGTCATGTAAACTCAGTGAATTTGATAGCCTCAGAGAATCAGTCTTCTACAACATAATAAGATTTAATATCAATGTAGAAGAATATGAGAAAAAGAATATATATATATATGAAATACAAGACCTTAAATATGATCTAATGCTCAGTCTATCATGACTCACAGAATTTGAAATCTTGTTGAATGCATGCAACTGCTGCTTTATTTTCTCAGAAGACAACTGTATTTATGAGAAGAATGTTGATAGAACTGCTGATCTCACTCAGATATCAGTGAAAGTGTACAAACTACTAACTCATCAAATGCATGAGAAGAAGAATGTCCAAGTGTTCACTGCTAGTATAATGAATATCAAAAAAGTGTTAGAAAAGTTAGAACTCAAAGATCTCAAGAAACTGTGCAAGAAACTATCTGAATTGTATGAAGACTTTGCAGATGTGTTCAATGAGAAAAAAGCTGAAAAGCTTCCCTCTCACTGAGAATCTGATATAGATCATATGATTGAGCTCATTAAGAAAGATGATAAGAATCTGCAACCACTCTGAGGTTCTCTCTACAGCATGTCACACAATGAGCTTCTTATTCTACAAAAAATGCTCAATGAATTACTGAACAAAGACTTCATTTGTGTTAGCAACTCATCTGCTGCAGCATTTATACTGTTTGTGAAGAAATCAGAAGAAGACTTATGATTCTGCATTGACTATCAAGAACTCAATAAGATTACATGGAAAGACTGATACTCTCTTTCACTCATCAATGAAATACTTGAATGAATAGAAAAAGCAAAATGATTTATGAAGCTTGACATCTCTGCAGCCTTCTATAAGATAAGGATTAATGAAGATGATGAATGACTAACTGCTTTTCATATATGTTACAGATTATACAAATGGACAGTGACTCTCTTTGAATTAGTGAATGCTCTGAGCATATTTCAGAAATACATCAACTGAGCTCTATGAAATCTGTTTAATGAAATCATCTCAGTGTACATGAATGATATTCTGATCTTCACTGATGAATTGCTCACTGAGCACTGCAAGCATGTATGACAAGTGCTTGACTGTCTATGAAAAGCTGAACTGTAAGTGGATATTGATAAATGTGACTTTGAGATCAAGTCTATAATCTATCTAGAATTCATCATCAAAGCTGAAAAAGGTGTATGTATGAATTCTAAGAAGATGGAAGCAATTCTCAACTGAGAGACATCAGTCTTGATAAAAGAAACTAGAAGCTTTCTAGAATTCATCAACTTCTATCAAAGATTCATCAAAAACTTCTCTGATATTGTACAATCACTGACAGATCTGACTCAGAAAGATGCTGTATTTCAATGAACTGATGAAATGAATGCAGCATTCAAAAAGCTGAAGTGTATATTCACAAGCACTCTGATGTTGCAATCATTCAATTCAGATAAGCATATGATTCTCAAAACAGATGTCTTGAGTTATGTAGTAGATGAGATATTAATGCAATATGATAATGAAGATGTTCTATAATTCTATGTCTTCATCTTGAAAAAGATGTCATCTGCTGAATGCAACTATGAGATCTACAACATGAAGCTTCTAGTGATCATACAATGTCTCAAAGAATGAGAGTTTGAACTTATGAATGTTGAGAAGTTTGAGATTGTTACTGATCATAAGAACTTAGAATACTTCACAATCATTTATAAACTCACTGAAAGATATATATGTTGATCATTGTTTCTTAGCTGTTTTTCATTCACAATTTGTTATCAATCTGAAGTAGAGAACACTTTTGTGAATGCTCTGTTTCACTGAGAACAAGATATACCATCTGATGACTTAGATAACAGATGGAAACATCAAGAGTATTGATTAATTGACCCCACAATTATAGAAAGTTCTACACAATCAGACAAATCCTGCATATATATCAATCAGTTCCAAGCTCAAGAACTCTTGCTTGAGAAACAATGGAGACTAATAACAGAAGCAGATGAATTCTGACAGCAAGCTGTCAAAGCTGTACAAAGTAAAGCACCTTGATTCCCCACAGATGTATACTTAAGAATGAATATCTCAGCATATTCAATCAATGATGACAACTGCTTACACTTTCAAAATAGACAATGAATTCCTGATTCAGAATCTCTACAAACACAGATCATGCAAGAAATTCATGACTCACTGATGATTGAGCATTCAGAATACAAAATCATGTACAACATCATTATCTGAAAATTCTACTGATCAGATATGTTGAAAGATATACACCAGTTCATACACAACTGTGATCACTGTGGCTCAGTGATGACATGATATGAATGCTGAAAAGAGATGCTGAAGTCTCTATCTGTCTTTGATTGAATTTGATGTGATATAGCTATTGATTTTGCAGTTTTCTTACTTGAAAGTGAAGGTTCTACAAACATTCTAGTCATTGTCAATCAATTCAGCAAGAATGTAATACTACAGCTCTGTGATAAGATGAATGTTGAAGTAGTTGCAGATGTCTTCATCAGAAGTCTGTTCTATTGTATATATGATCTGTCTTCATTCATTGTATCAGATAGAGACAGTCAATTCATCAGCACACTCTGAGTCTGTGTATGTCAATTATTAAGAATTGAATAAAAGTTATTAACAGTATACCACTCAGAGACTGATGGAGCTACTGAGAGAATGATATAAATGATAAAGAACATTCTCTGTAAGTTCTGCAATTATATACAAAACAACTGAAGCAATCTGCTGCCACACACTGAGATTGTGATTAACAGTTGAGATTCTGTCACAACAGATGTGTGACGGGTTAGCATCTGTTAGCAATTAACTTACACAATCAACTTCTGTCATTGCAATCATGTGTAACCCTCGATGTTCTTCCACTCTGTGCTTTGCACTTGCATAGTCTCTAATGATTCTTCTGTGTAGCTCTTAATGTTCTTCTGCTCTGTGCTCTGCACTTGTGTAGTTTCTAATGATTCTTCTGTGTAGCTCTCAATGATTCTCCTGCCCCACACTCTGTGCTTGTGTAGTTTCTAATGATTCTTTCACATAGCTCTCAATGATTCTCTCACCCCACACTCTGCACTTGCATAGTTTCTAATGATTCTTCTGCATAGCTCTTAACATTCTTCCACTCCATGCTCCACTGTGAAGTGGCTTCTGATATTCTTCCACTCTGAATTTCCCTCTATAAGAACCCTCTTCATATGACCTTTTCTTCTGATTTCTTTTCTCTTTCTTTTCTTAATCAATTCATAATCTGTAATTAGAATAGTACCAAATCATTAATTGAAGTACATTCATTACATTATGAATTGATTCTTCTGTGTTTAAAGTCTGAGTGTCTTGTTATTAGTTCTTACACCCAAGTGTGTTGTTACCAGTTCTTACATCTGAGTGTGTCATTTACAGATCTAAGTGTCTAGTCATTACAAGAGATCCCTCATGGGCCTGAGTGTTCTTATCATTAGTTATATAGATCATCATGTCTAAGCATTCAAAACACAATCAACTGTGTTCTACAAGGCTCAAATGCCTATAAACCATAACACTGTGAATAGCATTCACAAAGAAGCTTGATCAAGCTTAGCATCACAACACTGTGAATAGTGTCTGTGAGAGGACTGAGTGTCTACAAGTATTTCTTTTCTTTTTTTTATATTATTATTACATGTTCTTAGACATTAAAATGAACTATGAACAATTCTACAAACACCCACTGCATTCAAACACAGTGGACAATAACTTAGACCTATGAAGCATCCTTCAGCAGCAGGCACTACAGATGGCTGAATTGCAACAATGACTTGCTGAAATAAGCACTTCCACATTCACTGTTCCTTCTACACCCACATCTCATGAAAAGCCCCCAAGAGAGAAGCTTCCAATCCTCAACAAATACAAGAAAGACCTAGCACTCTACCTCATATGAAAATCAAAAGCAAACATCAAATTGAACATCAATGAATGAGCAATAGACTTGCTATTCAATCAAGTGTGGTATATCCATAGCAGATTGAATGATGATGTGTTAGCAAAATTTCAACTCTGAATGAGTCATTGCCAGAACTATCAGCATACATCAGAGCTAGTCTTTCAACAACTCAACTCCCTCTTTCTTGATTCTACACTTCAAATCAAGATGTTAGACTGGTTTAATCAAACTTGTCAGATGAATGTCACATTGACAACTTATCTTTCTGAATTCAATCACAAGCTTCTAGAAGCAGATGAGCAAGACTGGAATGACATCATCAAGATCAACATATTGTTCAAGAACTTGAACTTTCAGTTGCATAATCAAAGTGTAGAGCATTCAAAGCTCTCAATATACAACAAATTCTGTACTGATCTTTGTCTGTTGAACAACAATCTGTCTCAGTTCCATGCACTTCAAAATTATAGAGAATTTCATCAAACAAATATGTACACTTCAAACTGCTCTGCAGCATCCTCTGCCTTCAAACCAGAATCAATGAACTGAGTCTCACATGTGAATGCAAGTCATTCAAAGATCTCCAACATCTCAGAGAAGAACACTGCTGATCAAATCATCAGAGAAGTCTGCATATGCTGCAACAAGTCAGAACACTTCACAAATCAATGTTCAAATGTGATCACTCTGAGTAAACCCCCCACATGTGTGAACACTGTGTCGCCCGCGGATAGGCAAGAACAGGGAAAAGACAAGCTCTCACTCTAAAATATGAACAAGAGCTCAAGAAGCAAAAAGCTAGCTGAAGATTTAAGCAGAAGATGCAAACAGACATAATCATGATCTCTGTCATTGTAAATAGCTTAGTCAATGTATGAGTAGACTGGCTGATGGGACCATGAATTTCACATTTGATTTGATTTGATTTGGTCCCAGTCCATTTCTTGGCGTGATTTCCAGTGGGACCAGGATCAGAATGGGAGTGTAAAGAGATCAAAATTTTCAGAAATGGAGTGTAAAAGAATCAGATTTAGATCTAATATGACTATTATGAAATCAACAAAATTTATTATTCCATCCAAAGTGACTGACTATGAAAAATAAGAATGTGATCTGGGACTGATCATGATTTTAGCTCAAGTTTGGTCCCATTCTGATGATTATGTAATACATGACAATTGGTAATGATTATTGATAATGCTCACAATACATGACAATTGGTAACAATTATTGGTAACACTCACAAGCTCATTAATACTATATACAATCATGCTCAATTTTTTCCTCCACTATATCATTGAAAGAGAATTCTGTCACAATAGAATTCTTATCAACAATTTCTTTTTCTTTTTCATGCTTAACCATCATCAATTTCTTTACAGTTTCTCCTTGCAATTGACCACAACAATAGTGACAAATATCTTGACTTGAGTTAAACTTTCTCTCCATACCAACTCCTGTCAATGAAATTGTCAGAATATCATGTGCCATCATTGCCACTGTTGGATACTGACTGCTGATCATCCTCCACAGATCTAAAATAGATTTTCCTTTGATATTAACAGAATCATCATATAGATAGCAGTCAAATTCAGTGTTGCAAGAATTTTGTTTGCTCAGATTTTCAGCAGCAATCAACAAGTGCAAATCCTTAATCAATAAATATTAGTAACAGATTAATATCAATATCTTAGTGAGTATTTTAAAAAACAAAGTTACTAACCAAAGAATCATGCTCTATTGACTCTTCAACTTGTGTATTATTCTGTTCATATTGTCAATAGTTGTTGTTGTAGTATGTCTAAGCTATATCAACATAGATTTGTCGTTCTTCCACTGTCCAATCCCCAGAAGTATATGCATTGATTCAATGAGAGGAATCAAATACAGCAGCAACAGCATAGTAATCAGCAAATAATTGATTGATTCTCACATAATACTCTGCAAGTTTGTCTTGAGCTCTTTCAATTGCTGCAGAAATAACTCTATCTCAGAATTGCTCTTCTTATACACAAATTATCTGAGTTTTCAAATGAGTAAATAAACTGTTGTATACTCATCAAGAAGCTTGCATCATTGATGTTACTGTAATAGACACAGCCTTTGTTGTTTTGTAAAAGATAAACAACAGTTCAACAATATATTTTAACTGTGTCCACTCTGTATCAGAAAGTTTCAGAGCACAAATCTTCTCTCACTCAGAATTCTGAACTCAATGATTCACAGCATCTTTTAGTCAAAGTGCTTGAACTGTCATCTTATAGATAGAACTTCATCATATTTGAACATCTTGTATCATATTAAGAGGAGAAACTGAGCTGTGTGTGGCTTGAATATGATGGAATTGTTGTTGTTGTTTGGGAGAAGTACTGATTGCATTGACAATGTGATGAATCTAAAAAAGATAATGAGATAGTTAGCAAATTGATCAATTTTCACTGAAGCATTATCAAATATCATTACCTTGTGAAGGGTTGATGAGAATGTGATGTGAGTAACAATTTCAACATCATTCTCATCAAAACAACTGACCAGTTCTGTGTTTTCAGATTCAATATCCAGGCCTTTAATCAATGCTTGAACAACAAGCTGAATAACATGTGCAATACAGAGAATATGTCCATGTTTATCATTCCATCTATACAATACCAGTTTTTGTTTCAGACTCTGCATCATGATCAAGTTGTTTGCTGCATTGTCTGTTGTGATTGTGAGAAGATCTGATGAAATATTCCAGTAATCATTTTTAATGATTATCATGAGAACATCAGCCATATATTCATCTGTATGACTGCTCTTCAATTGTTCAAAGCCAATCAATTTCTCTTTATAATTCCAATCCTCATCAATAAAATAACAAACTGCATTCAAAAAGGATAGATTGTTGATGCTTGTTCATGCATCCACTGTCAGTGATATCTTCTGTTGTTTCTTCAACAGAAGTCCAAGTTGTTGCATATCATTGTTGTAATGTGTATTCAGAGAAGAGCAGAGACTGGATCAATGAGGAATTTGAATATATGAATTAAGTATTTGAAGTCAAGTTCAAAATTCCGAGTTTTCAACAGCATGCAGTGGAAGATTCAAGGATATACATAGATGTAGAAGTTGTTCTCAAAAGTTGTCTGATGAAAGAGTTGAAATTGAAAGATTGACATCAGTTCATTGTCATTTTCACATGTTTTCCTGCAAAATAGTACATAAGTGTTACCAAATATCATTACCATTAATGAGAGTAGATGATATAAGTATCAGTCCATGAAGAATATTCTGATATTTTCCTCTAAGCTGTAGACAATCAGCAGATTTCAAATGTTGTGTGATTCCTTCTGATCCATGTCCACTTCAGAATGGATGTTTTTGTATGAAGTTGCAATGATTACAGCAGAGAAATGGCTCTTCAGTGATCTTCACAGCAACTTGTTGAAAGTTTTTCCATAGATCTTCTCATTGTCTATACTGGCTTTTCCATAGATTGCATTGTTTTTCATCATCAAGAAAAAAGAAAGTGTGCATTCATCAGACTTGAAAGAGCTCATCTTGTGAGAACTTGTAAACAACATAAATCATTTGATTCACTCTTATTTCTATAAGATCTTGAACCTTCATTAAAGAAGGTTGTAACGGGCGTACTTCGATTAACGATTTGATACTATCCTAATTACAGATTACGAATTGATTAAGGAAAGAAAGAGAAAAGAAATCAGAAGAAAAGGTCGTACGAAGGGGGTTCTTATAGGGGAAAGTTCGGGGCGGAAGAATATCAGAAGCCGCTCCACAGTGGAGCGCGGAGCGGAAGAACATTAAGGGATACGCGTAAGAATCGTTAGAAGCTACGCGAGCGCGGAACGTGGGGCGGGGGAATCGTTGAGGGCTACGCGGAAGAATCGTTAGAGACTACGCGAGCGCGGAACACAGAGCGGGAGAACGTAAGGAGCTACGCGGAAGAATCGTTAGAGACTACGCGAGCGCAGAGCACGGAACGGAAGAACGTTAAGAGCTACGCGGAAGAATCGTTAGAAACTACGCGAGCGCGGAGCACGGAGCGGAAGAACATCGAGGGTTACGCGAGGTGACAACGGCCAGGAACGAGCGGGTGCAGGAGGGGAGTTGGTTGCGTAAGTTAATTACTAACGGGTGCTAACCCGTCACAAAGGTGATGAATTCCCTGATTCAGCAATTACTGAAGTTGCCATGATGAATATAAATGATGAGAAATTATGTGTGGAATGAATTCTGAGGATAATAAAGTTAAGAAATTTGTTGAGTTTTTTTTTACTCTCTTTTCATTAACCCACTCTAATTGGTTAGAACACTAGTAGAATATATTTATAAACAACAACAAAATTATGATAAAATAGAAAAGAATGATAATTAAAATATTAAAAATATTATTAAGGTTTATAAGTATCAAAAAGTTGATTCATTAGATATATTATCTATCTCTAATATATCACAATTCCACAGTATGAATTTATCACCTTTCATTGTTTACCAATACTATATGTAAAGTCACACACACCTTACAGTATACATACACATATATATATATATATATATCATGAGCATAATATCACTACAATAATATATTCTCACAACAAAGAATTGCATAACATAAAATATCAAATAAAAAATTTGTAATCTCTGACAGATAATAATACAATTAATTTAACAAAAATATTAAAAAACTAACATATAAAAAAAAAAAATTTTTCTTAGATCATTTTCTCTTCTTCTTCAACTTTCTTCTTCTTCTTCTTCTTCTTCTCTTTCTCTTTCTCTTCATTTTTCACAATTCAATTCTTCTCTTTCTTCTCCTCCCTCTTCTTCTCCTTCTCATCTGAGGAAACAATCATCTTAAAACCCTTCTCAGCTATCTTCTCAGATGAGAGAGAATTCTTCTCTCTTTTCATCAGATTCACTTGAGCTTCAAAGTTCTGTATCTTCTGATCTGCTATCTCAGATTCTATCTCTGCAGTAAGCAAATTAGTGTGCTCAGAAAGCAATACTGTCTTCTCAATATTCTGAATCATTGAGTGCATATGAGATCTAAACAAGGCTCCAATGCTCTGATTCTCTTCAGAAGCCTGCTAATCAATTAGACAACAGAATTGTTATCAAAAAACATTATCAATGAATATATTCAAAATACAATCTATCAGCTTGAGCTTTTTTGTCTTGCAGACAAACATATCTTCAATCTTCTTCTGACAGTGCTTTTTCACAGCTGTCATCTTCTTAGCTCTCTCTCTCTCTATCTTAATTTCAAATCATTCTCATGAGTGCTTCTGATCTCAGTGCTGCTGCATGAGCAACTCCACTGCTTTCTTCTCCAACTTCTCACACATTGAGTCATCAGCATCATTCCTTTCATAATATTAGTCAAATTCCAGCAGAAGTGTTACTCAAAATTGTTATCAATCTACTTCATTACAGAGTTTTTTCAAGACAATATGATGTGTCTTACAGTCAGCCTCTCCACACTTGAAGGATTCTTTCTCTTCCCTCTCAAGATGATGGTGGCATTTGTGTGCCTTGGTGGTATGCAGAGCCATCAAATGTTCCTTGAAGAGGAGAACAGACATGTTTTCAGCAGAAGAAGAGAAGAGAAACATGTTCTAATTGTGATGATGAAGATTTCTAGAGAAAATAATATATTCTTTTTATAAGTTACTATCTGCACAGAAATGTGATGGGAAGAACAGAGATATATCAAAGAATTCAAGAAGAAAGAAAATCTACTTCTATATGTTATAAGAAATTACATATTTCATAGCAACACTGTTTGCATTTTTGTGCTACTTATTGATATCACATGCTGCATGCACTCTGCAAGTTATATTATGACTGAATGCAGATGAGATGTTTCTTTGTTGCTATAGAGATTATTTGTATATACAATCTTTCAGTTTAATATTCACACATGTTTTTCTTTTTCTTTGTTCTTTCTCTCTTCTCTCTCTAACCCATCATAATTCTGCAGCAGTATGTTAACTATTAAAAACAATATGAATATCTCAATGTTTTCTGTGAATGAATACTGATTGATTAATTGATTCTATCTAGCAAATTCATTGCCACAAGTCTCTGTTCTTCTCTCTCTGAAATCTATATGTCTATTCTCTGTATCCATTCCCTCTCACTCTCTGATTCCTCTCTCCTCACTCTCTGATTTCTCCCTCCTTCTCTCAATGAAAAAAATAGTCTGTGATAAGAGTATTCCTTGTCAGAGAGCAATGCCAACAACTGCTGCTTTCTGCAAGGCAGTATATGAGCAGCAAGTGGTGGAGTGGAAAGCAGTCTGAGCTCATTATCATGAGTAGCATTTCAATGCTTGCTGTGCTGTGTGGGAGGTGTGCAACCCCTGCCCTTGTATGAAAAAAGTGGATAAGCAGAGTATGAAATTCAAAATAACACTTTTTGATAACACTAGATACTGATATGAAAGTAGAAGCTATCTGTGAGATCTGTTATTATCAGAAATCTGAGGATCTCATTTTCTCCAAGACTGCATTTGCATGTCTTGTCTGAGAGATTGATGAGGAGAAGTATCACTTCCAGCATTCTGCCCTCAATGCTCTTCAAGTTGCCATGGAGACAACATTGATCACACTTTTTGAGTGTATGATATCATGTGAAAACAGATGTAACAATATCTCACTAATCATTTCATAGATGATCTTAAGACTATGATTCATTGTGAATGAATGATTCTCACTGTGAGGAATATTAGATTGATGATGAAGATCACTGAAGGATTGAGTAGTAATTTTTTTGACAATTATAGATTGAATAAATGAGTTTTGTTTATTTTTATTTTTTTTTTTCATTATTTTTTTTTTTGCTGAAGATTTTTGTTTTTTTTTTTTTTTATAATATTCTCAGTTGTTGTTTTTGTTTTTGTTTTTTAATTTTCAAAATGCCTACAGACATATAATGATATTTCTGTTGTGACATCAAAAAGATAATGATATTTGGTAATGCTCACATCATAATTAGCTATCATTCAGCATAAAGGTATATGTATTATGTAATTATAGGTAAGTCATGGTCTTGTTTGGTTCTGTTTTGTAAAATGGGACCAAACGGGACTGTGACCCAGAAATCAAGGTAAGAACAGTATTCAGAATCTAAATATTTCTCATAAACAGTGAAATGGAACCAGAGCTATAATACAAACAGTGTAAAGTGACTGGTTTGAAAAACAATATATGGGACCAGAATCAAAATATACAAGAATGGGACCAATGCTAAAATTGATCATGATCTCATGCACGGTCACACGGCCAGTCTATGTATGAGCAATAATAGACAGTGGTTTTCTTCACTATACTCTTATAGACACTCAGCTGATTGAGAAGCATAAACTTCAGTGTATTCTCTTTCTCAAACTGTGTAAGCTCAGTGGATTTGACAGCCTCAGAGGATTCATCTTCTACAACATGGTAAGATTTAATATTGATGTAGAAGAACATGAGAAAAAGAATGTATATGCATATGAAATACAAGACCTTGAATACAATCTAATACTCAGTCTATCATGACTCACAGAATTTGAAACCTTGTTGAATGCATGCAATCACTGTCTTATTTTCCCAGAAGATGACTGTGTTTACAAGAAGAATGTCAATAGAACCACTGATCCCACTCAGATATCAGCAGAAGCATACAAACTACTAACTCATCAAACACATGAGAAGAAGAACATCCAAGTGTTTGCTGCTAGCATGATGAATATCAAGAAAGTATTAGAAAAGTTAGAACTCAAAGATCTCAAGAAATCACACAAGAAACTATCTGAATTGTACAAAGACTTTGCAGATGTGTTCAATGAGAAAGAAGCTGAAAAGCTTCCCTCTCACCAAGAACTCAGTATAGATCATACAATTGAGCTTATCAAGAAAAACAGTAAGAATTCACAACTGCTCTGAGATTCTCTCTACAGCATATCATACAATGAGCTTCTCATTCTACAAAAAACACTCAATGAATTACTAGACAAAGACTTTATTCATATTAGCAACTCATCCACTGCAGCATCTGTACTGTTTGTGAAGAAATCAGAAGAAGGCTTACAATTCTGTGTTGACTATCAAGAACTCAACAAGATTATGCAGAAGAACTGATACCTTCTCTCACTCATCAATGAAATACTTGAACAGATAGAAAAAGCAAAATGATTTACAAAACTTGACATCTCTGCAGCCTTCTATAAGATAAGGATTAATGAAGATGACAAATAGCTAACTGCCTTTCATACATGTTATGAATTATACAAATGAACAGTGACTCTCTTTGAATTAGTGAACACTCTGAGTACATTTCAGAAATACATTAACTGAGCTCTATGAGATCTGCTTGATGAGATCATCTCAGCATACATAAATGATATCTTAATCTTCATCAATGAATCATTCACTGAGTATCATAAGCATGTATGACAAGTTCTTGATCATCTATAAAAAGCTGAACTGCAAGTGAACATTGACAAATGCAACTTTGAGATCAAGTCTACAATCTATCTAGAATTCATCATCAAAGCTGAAAAAGACATATATATGAATTTTAAGAAGGTGGAAGCAATTCTCAACTGAGAGACATCAGTCTCAGTAAAAGAGACTAGAAGTTTTCTAGAGTTTGTCAACTTCTACTGAAGATTTATCAAGAACTTCTTCAATATCATATGATCACTAACAGATCTGATCTGGAAAGATGCTGTATTTCAATGAACTGATGAAGTGGACACAGCATTCAAAAAGCTGAAGTGTATGTTCACAAGCACCCCAATACTGCGATTGTTCAATTCAGATAAGCATACAATTCTCAAAATAGACACTTCAGATTATGTAGTAGATGAGACACTGATGCAATATAACAATGAAGATGTTCTATAATCTTGTGCCTTCATCTCAAAAAAGATGTCACCCACTGAATGCAATTATAAGATCTACAATAAGAAGCTTCTAGTGATCATACAATGTTTTAAAGAATGAGAATCTGAACTCATGAGTGTTGAGAGATTCAAGATTGTTATCAATCATAAAAATCTAGAGTACTTCACAATCACTCATAAGCTCATTGAGAGATATATACATTGATCATTGTTTTTTAGCTGTTTTTCATTCACAATTCATTATCAATCTGAAGTAGAGAACACTCTTGCAGATGCTCTGTTCTGCTGAGAACAAGATATATCATCTGATGACTTGAATGACAGATGAAAACATCAAGAGCATCAGTTAATCAACTCTGCAATTATAGAAAGTTCTACACAATCAGATGAACTCTGTGTACATATCAATCAGTTCTGAGCTCAAGAACCCTCACTCAAAGAACAATGAAGACTAGCAGCAGAGACAGATGAATTTTGACAACAAATCATCAAAGTCATACAAAATAAAGCACCTCAATTCCCCACAGATGTATACTCAAGAATGAATATCTCAACATATTCAATTGACAATGACAACTGCTTACACTTTCAAAATAGATGATGGATCTCTGATTCAGAATCTTTACAAATATGAATCATGCAAGAAATTCATGACTCATCAATGATCAGACATTCAGAATATGAAATCATGTACAACATCATTGTCTGAGAATTCTACTGATCAGATATGTCAAAAGATATACATCAGTTCATACACAACTGTGATTGCTGCAGCTCAGTGACAGTATGATGTGAATACTGAAAAGAGATGCTGAAGCCTCTATCTGTCTTCAACTGAACTTGATATAATATAGCTATCAATTTTGCAGTTTCTCTATCTGAAAGCAGAGATTCTACAAATATTCTAGTCATTGTCAACTGACTCAGCAAAAGTGTAATACTACAGCTCTGTGATAAGATGAATGCTGAAGTAGTTGCAGATATCTTTGTCAGAAGCTCATTCTATTGTATATATAGTCTGTCTTTATTCATTGTATCAGATAGAGACAGTCAATTTGTCAGTGCACTCTGAGCTCATATATGTCAATTATTAAGAATCAAATGAAAGTTATCAACAGCATATCACTCAGAGACTGATGAAGCTACTGAGAGAATGATATAAACAGTAAAGAACATCCTCTATAAGTTTTGCAATTACACACAAGACAACTGAAGCAATCTGCTGTCATATACTGAGATTGCAATTAATAGTCAAGATTCTGCTACAACAGATGTAAGCTTATTCTTTCTTCTATATAAATACAACTTAGAGATTCTGAACTTCTCTGAGACTCTCTGAGAAACCACATACACCCGCAGTCTCATACAGATGACAGAGAACATCATAAGTAAGCTGAAGAAAGTCTGTAAATGAGCAGAAGCTTCAATGATCAGTACTCAGTAAGATTACAAGAATCAAACAAACATCAGAAGAAGTTCTGTAATTCAATATCATATAGAAGACAAAGTCTGACTAGATCTCAAGAACATAAGAACAGATCACCTCTCACATACACTAGATTATCATCATATCAAGTATACAGTGAAGGAAGTGCTAGGCACACACAATTATCAACTTGACACTCTGTCTGATATTCATGATGTCTTTCATATGAATCTGCTCCAACCTGCAGCTGAGGATTCATTCCCCTTACAGAGAATCTCTGATTGACAGCCACTCATCATTGTAGAAGAAGATAATGAACTTGAGTGAGAAATCAAAACAATTCTTGACAATAGAACCAACCACCACCACTGTGAATACCTCATCAAATGGGTAGAATACAATCATCCAACCTGGGAACCTGCATCCACCTTGGAGGACACCACCGCCCTCGATGCCTATGAGTCCTCACTCACTCTGATAGAGGGGGATAATGTGACAGATTAGTATCTGTTAGTAATTAACTTACACAATCAACTTCTGTCATTGCAATCATGTGTAACTCTTGATGTTCTTCCACTCCATGCTCTGCACTTATGTAGTCTCTAACAATTCTTCTGTATAGCTCTTAACATTCTTCCACTCTGTGCTCCGCGCTTGTGTAGTTTCTAACAATTCTTTCACATAGCTCTCAATGATTCTTCCACTCCACACTTCACACTCATATAGTTTCTAACAATTCTTCTGTGTAGCTCTCAATGATTCTCTCATCCCATACTTTACACTCATATAGTTTCTAACAATTCTTCTGTATAGCTTTTAACATTCTTCTGCTCCACACTTCACTGTGAAGTGGCTTCTGATATTCTTTCATCTCAAATTTCCCTCTATAAGAACCCTCTTCATACAATCTTTTCTTCTGATTTCTTTTCTCTTTCTTTTCTTAATCAATTTGTAATCTGTAATTAGAATAGTATCAAATCGTTAATCGAAGTACGTCTGTTACAAGATGTAAACTTATTCTTTCTTCTATATAGATACAACTTAGAGATTCTGAACTTCTCTGAGACTCTTCAAGAAACCACATACACTCACAGCCTCATACAGACAGCAGAGAACATTGTGAGCAAGTTGAAAAAAGTCTGTGAATGAACAGAAACTTCAATGATCAGTGCTTAGTAAGATTATGAGAATCAAGCAAATATCAGAAGAAGTTCTGTGATCTGATATTATATAGAAGACAAAGTCTGACTGAATCTCAAGAATATAAGAACAGACTATCTCTTGTATATGCTAGATTATCATCACATCAAATATACAGTGAAGAAAGTGCTAGACACACACAATTATCAACTCAACATCTCATCTGATATTCACAATGTCTTTCATATGAATCTGCTTCAATCTGCAGCTGAGGATCCATTCCTCTCACAGAGAATCTTCAATTGACAGTCACTCATCATTGTAGAAGAAGACAATGAACTCAAGTGGAAAATCAAAGC
The DNA here is from genome assembly GCA_017607445.1 of Histoplasma ohiense. Classification (NCBI taxonomy): domain Eukaryota; kingdom Fungi; phylum Ascomycota; class Eurotiomycetes; order Onygenales; family Ajellomycetaceae; genus Histoplasma; species Histoplasma ohiense. Next base: position 1,710,572 of record JAEVHH010000006.1, on the reverse strand, counting down.
AATTCTTGACAATAGAACCAATCATCATCACTATGAATATCTTGTCAAATGAGTAGAATACAATCATTCAATCTGGGAATCTGTGTCTGTCTTGAAGAACACTGTCACTCTCAACATCTATGAGTTCTCACTCATCTCAGTAGAGGGGGATAATGTGATGGATTAGTATCTGTTAGTAATTAACTTACACAATCAACTTCTCTTCTGCATTCACTTGTTTCTGACTGTTGTGATTTTGTATAATTCTCAATGTTCTTCCACTCTGTGCTCTGCACTCATATAGTTTCTAATGATTCTTTCATATAACTTTTAATGTTCTTCTGCTCTGTGCTCTGCACTCATGTAGTCTCTAACAATTCTTTCATGTAGTCTTCAATGATTCTCTCATCCCACACTCTGTGCTTATATAGTTTCTAACAATTCTTCTGTGTAGCTCTTAATGTTCTTTCACTCTGAAATTCCCTCTATAAGAACCTTCTTTGTATGACCTTTTCTTCTGATTTCTTTTCTCTTTCTTTCCTTAATCAATTCGTAATCTGTAATTAGAATAGTACCAAATCGTTAATCGAAGTACGCCTGTTACACAAATGTAGAGATACATTTGAATTTTCCATTTTTCTAACTGTTTTTTGTATAATTTTAACCCTTCAATTCATTCAATATCATCATACATTCTCTGTGATTACTGTATGTGTGTGTACTGCACAGGTTGAGTGGTCATGGAGCCCTCAATGCCCTTCCATTCACTCAAGAACATTGACACAGTCTATATCAAATTACTGAAACCAGAGTCACTGATCAATTTTGTTACTGAAAAGACTGATAAAAGACAGAGAAAGACTGTTACAATGTCTTCTTCAGTTTTCAAAGAAGTCAGTGACAGCATTCCCACAGTCATCTCTCAGCTGTAGAAGTAGTTTGAGAAGACTCAACAGCAACAGAATCTGAAACAGAAGACTTTCATCTGATTGACAAAGACTCTGAATAGCTGAGTTGAGAAGAAGAAATTGTCAGTTAGTCAGAACTTTGTCTGAATCTTCTGTGAAAAATTCATCATATATGTAACAGCAGATCTGAATGCAGCATTAACTCTGAGAGAGAGTGCTGCTCTGAATACTCATTCACAGTCAAATTCAGCAAAGACAACTGTGAGAGAGTCAACTATCTGAGCAGATATTACACAGAAGAAGAAAAACTCTGCTTTCTTTGAAGCTATCTCTGTCAAGACTGCAGCTTCCTCAGCTGACAGAGCTAGTGGAGTCAGTCTGCAATTCAAAAACATCAGTCAGTCAAGAAGCTTCACAGAGAGTACAAAACAGCAGAAGAATTTATAAATTCTCATCACTCTTCAATCAGAAAAACAGATTGTCTGACTGCAGCTATATACTGTGCAGCAGATGATCATTGCAAACATTCAGAGAGTGAAGAATATGACTAATATGCTGAAGATGAAGCTCATCAGAACAGATTGAGCAATCATATTAAACAACAGAAGTATATACAATGTTTTGATCACTGAAAAGACAGTAACTACTCTCTGTGAAGTGCTTGACATCACAGAGATTCAGCTATCAGAGCAGTGGTACAATTATACTGTTTCAGAGATTTCAGAATTTGTTCAGAACTGAGAAGAGACAAGAATCCTCACAGATAAAATGATTGAAAAAGAGATTCTGACTCAGATAAATATAAAATCAGTGAGCTGTCAATTCTCACAATATGAAGTGAATCTCAAGATGTATGAATGACATTCTCAGATATCTAACTCAAAAGAAGCTAGCAGCTATCTGCTGTCTTGACAATAGATATCACAGAGATGCTCAGAAATGGCAATCATCATCAGCACAGTCAGCATCAATGATTACAGTGATGATATCTACATCATTCACTCAATCAACTCAGTCAATACAGCTCACTGAGCTAGCATCTCACAAGTGAGTGGCTACTCAAAGCTTCATCAGTGAAGAGAACATCATCTGACAGATGATCTGCATCAGACAATACTCAGCTCACACAGCAGATTATTATTATTATTATTCTTCAATTATAGATGTATACAGTCAGTGACTATGACATCTACCTGAAATACTTCAGGATTTTTCAAATCAAGAATATTCTAATATACAAAAACAATTTGACACATGCATTAACAGAATTCCAGCCCAGAATCAAACAACTATTCAAACTATTCAATCCAAAAATAAAATCAAAAGAATGTCAATGGGTTAGCACAACTCAACTTCAAAACAAAGGAAATAAATATTATAAAAGACAGCAGCTATTAAAAATCAACAGAAAAGAAAAAAAAAACATTTGCAATGACTATTATCAACAAATAATGAAGCAAATTGCTTGAAACAAATGAAAATTAAAAATAAATAAAGTTAAAGAAAAGATTAAAATAAAATAAACAAAAACAACTGATCTAAATATCATCAAGTGACACTATTCAAACAAGCTCTTGTAGCAACATTTGACTCATTTAAATATTCAATTAAGAACATATTTTCAGCTTTTGTATTGAATAATAAACTCAAACTTAACTGATTCAGTTGATACTTCTCTCTCAGTCTCAATCTTAGTTCTGAATACTTTGTACAAAGTAACAGAAGATGCTCTGGATTTTCATATAACTGACAATCTGAATATAGATCATTTAAATCATCTTTAAACTTTGCTAAATATGATTTGAAATATCCATGTCCAAGCTTTAGCTGCATTATTGTAGCAAAAAGTTTCTTCTTACACTTTATTGAGCAAGTCTTCTACTTTGGCTTAGTTTCAAATCTGGAATAATGCACACTTTTTCTTTGCATGAACCAGACATCTTGCCACTTTTGTAAACATAATTCTCTTATTCTTCTTTTAATAAAAGACCATGTTACAATTCTTTGACAGCAGACTTCTAACTCAGTGGCTCTTTTTGCAGCTTTATCAGCCATTTCATTGCCATATATACCCATGTGAGCAGGCACCCAGTGAAGATGAATAGAACAATTGAGTGAGATTTTTCTTTGAATATTTTGAAGACTTTTCAAAATCAGCTCTAGCATTGACTGTTCACTGCTGATTTTATTACTTTGAAGTCTTTTAAACTCTGTTTGACTATCAGAGAATATTCAAATATACTCAAATCTTTTTCATTGTTCAAACTTCATTTCAATCAACTTGAAAGTTCTTGAAATTGCAAATAATTCAGCATTAATAACTTCTGACTCTTTTCCAATTTGCCAAGAATCAAGAATATAGTTTTTATCATTTTCTGAATATGCTATTCCAGCTCCAAGATTGCCTGTTTTCTCACATTTTGAGCCATCAGTGTATATAAGAATTGCTTTATTTTTCATTTGTTTCAAAAGCTTTAAATGTTCTTGAGTCTGATCTTCTTTTGAAAGTTGACTAATGTTTAAATCAACAAGATTATCAAGACTTTTCTTCCAAGAAGAGAGATTTTCAATAGCTACTCTCTCTACATTTAAACTAGAGAAACAGTTATTAATCATTGAGCAAATTCTAAATAACTGAGATGATATCCTTCTTCTTTGTAAAGAACTTGAATTTTCAGATAAATCAGTCTCATTCCAATCAAGATAAAGTTCCCAATCTAATTCTAATCCATTTGACTCATTTGGAAAAGAACTTGAAACTCTCTTTCTAATAGAATGATGTGAATATAGCTTCATAATTCTGAGAGCATAATTCATACAGATTTTATCAAATCTCACTTGTGGAGGAGAAATAGGGGCTTCAATTTCCATAGCTTTAATTGAAGTAGTTTTGAATACTTCTAGAATCTTTCTTAAAGCTGAGTTTTGAAGTTTTTGAAACCTTTCTATAAAGTGTTTTTGATCTCTCCACCACACCTGAACTGCATAATCTGAAACAGAGGTCACACAGGCAATATATAATTGTCTCATTGCTTGAAATATCAGACCTCTTTCAGTATTTGAAAGCCTCAATATACTGTTTAAAATTCTTTCAGCATTTGCAGTTTTTATTTGCACATGAGATTTAAAATTCAATTGAGAATCTAACCAGACACCAAGCCATCTGACTGAGTTTTTAGATTTAATTGAATGATTTAACAGCTTAACTTCAGTATCTTTTTCTCTGAAATTTGGATAAAAATGAATTAATTCAGTTTTGTTCATATCAAAAATAATGTTTTTTGATTTTGCTTTTTCAATCATTTCAGTTGCTGCTTGCTCAATCAAATTGCAGTTATTCACAATTGATTCTGAGCTTACAACTAGGTCTAAATCATCCACATAGCTTGGAGTTCTCACCATAATTGCCATTTGTCTATCAATAAATAGAAACTTGATAAATATAGCAAACAAAATGGGTGAGACTGAGGAACTCTGAGGAACTCCTATCTCAATATCTGTTATATCTTGTCTCATTCCATCAAAAAGCAACTGAATAGTTCTTTTTAACATGAAACAGATAATCCACTTAATGAGAGACTTTGGCATTCTCAGTTCTATCAAAGTATTGATCATTTGAGAAAGTGAAACACAATCAAATGCACCTTTTATATCAATAAACATTGCAGTTGTAACCATTTTTTCATTCTTTGCAAGTTGAATATCATGCTCACACAGCAGAGCAGCAGCATAGTCAAACAGTCAAAGAATAGTCTAGTCTCAGTATGTGAACAACAGATCTGAAACTCTTCAACCTCATTTCACAGATGAATTTTGACAGCAGCTTATCAAGTAACTTCTTATACTAAAACATCAACATCAGCAATACAGCTGATGTTATAGAAACAATCAGCAGAAAAATCACTCTCTGCAGATCTTCTGAGCAAATACAGTCAGAGCAGTTCTCTGTCACACAGCAGTTCTACAGCTTACTTTCAAGCAGAGCTGTGAAATGATCTGTATATAGAAGTCTTACACACACTCTGATATCAAGACTTCTAATCACTCAGCATATGAGTGCTTTGCATCTATAGATCACTGAAATAACACTAATCTGAAACAGCAAGAGAAGAAGAGATTTCAAATCATAATATATATATATAAAAATTCAAAAATAAAAGCACAGCAATATCAATCTGTGCAAAACAGAAATCTGCTGTGAATCAGTGTCAATGACTACCACATTCTCAATGTGTACAGACAGTCTGAGACAGACACAGTCATGAACTATCTGATCAATTTGAGCCCATCAGCCTGCTGTCTAGTAGGTGAGGATTTCAATGTATGATATGATGTCTTTGAATCAGAGGCAGTGAATCTGCACTGAGAAGAGGAGCTTGTTCAGTGGATCAGTGAACACAGAATGAACTTTGTGGAAGAGATAGACATTTCAATTCATATAGCAGATTATATAATTGATCTCATCTTCTTCAATGTGATCTTTGCTTTCACTTCAGTGCATCAAGATTTACATTGCAGCTCAGATCATCAGTCCATGATTACTATACTATCAACAACATCTCAGACACAGCAGAGCAGTACTCAGATTAAAGTCATAGACTTTCAGCTGAAGCTCTTTGCAGATTTTGTCAGAGATTTTATGATGAATATACTTTGCTCAGATAGAGTTGAGAATGTGATATAGTTTGATGATCTGATTCAGCACTTCACTCAGAATTTTCTGACTGCAGCTCAGATAGTCAGTAAGTCAGTGCAACAAAAACAGACTACAGCTCTCTGATAAACAGCAGACTGTCAAAAAGCACATTGAGAGCTCACTACTCATCAGACAGAAACCACAAAGCATTGATTCAAGAATATAGTATGCAAAATCAAGTATGTATACTAAAAACAGATGATTAATAAGATGACAGAGATCTGTATCAGATGATAGCATAACATAAGCTGAAGCTCAATCTCAGAGCATTCTCTCTGATGATTGAGAATCAGATTATAGAAGAGACAGCTGTCAAAGCTGAAACATTTCAACAAATTATTTTAAAGCAATTCAACTCAGCTGATGATCTGAAGTACAATTCACTGAATAATGAGTATTGAAGCAGCATAAGAAATCTGTTCTGAAATCTCTGAATCAAGATAAAGAAGATAGAGTGCAACATCATTGAAGTACAGAGTATCTCTTCAGACACAGATGAAATCACAGTGCAGCTGCTCAAGATATACTGACAGTATATATCTCTTTTTATACAGCAGCTATACAACTGCTGTCTTCAACTCTGTCACTTTCTACAAATCTGAAAGCTGACAGAAATGACAATGATATTCAAGATAGATAAAAGAGACAGAAGCTCAGTTCACTTCTGAAGATTCATTACTTTTCTTTCAGTAATCTTCAAAGAGCTGAAATACATCATTGCAAAACAACTGATGTACACAGCACTCATTCATAATGTAATCAGCTCACAGTATAAAGAGACACTATTCAGACAATCTGCAATGAATCTGATAGCTGCTTTCACTCATGAGATGAAGACAGTCTTCACACAAAACAAGAAGATATTCATAATCACAATGAATGTGCAGAGTGTTTTTGATGCTGTGCTGCACAGACAGCTGCTTCAGCAGATGATGCAACAGAGATGACTGCACAAACTGCTACAACTCATTGACAGCTTTCTCACTGAACACAAAGTTCAGATTCAGCTGAAGAGAACCATCACAGCAGCATATCAGATACAATATGATATATTACAGAAATCTTCTCTGTCATCAATACTGTTTCTTCTGTATCTGACAGAGCTGCTGTGATAGAATTCAGAATTGCACTTTAACTATACAGATGATCTGAACACTTGACAGACTACACACTTACTTAACAACAATACTACTCTTTTCAGCCATGATATACAGAGTATTCTGAGATGGAGGAAGACAAATAGAATGATCTTTATATCAGAGAAACTTGAGATGATCCATCTCACAAGAAAGCAATACAATAAAACATCATCAGTGATTATATCAGAGAATCTGATCATACACTCTGTCACTGTCTCAGCTGAACAGAAGTCAGCATTTCATTGATTGAGTGTACACTTTGACAGAAGACTCATCTGAAGATTATACATCTCTACTCAGACAAAGAAGACAAAAGCTGTGACTCAGTATATTCAAAATCTAAAAAAGATCAGAGATAAGCTTTCAGCAGATGCTCTGCAGAAAACAGTCATCATCTGCATGATTCTCTCACTGCTCTATATCATAGAGATCTGATATAGCAGCTGCATGCAGTCAGTAAGATATATAGACAGAAGTGAGAAGATCAGCTCTCATCTAAAATAATATATAAAAACAGTTGAAAAAATGCTTATCATGACAGTCAGAGAAATTCTTTCAGTTTTTTATACAATACTCATCACAACTCTATATCAGAATGCTGAACTCTCATCAGCAATGATAGCTCTGAAGAAGATCAAAATACATTTCATGACAAAACTTTAGATGATAAATGAGAGACACTCACTGACTTTACAGATAGCTTCTTCAATGATTATATATAGAAAAGAGACTGAAACTCAGCAGTATTCAAAGATCAAAATTCAGAGATTGAGAGTGCTGCTGTCTGCAGTCAATAAATTCACACTTATCATCTCACACTACTTAGAGAGATGCAGAACAGATTCCACAGAAGATATAGATAAAAAAAATACTATTCAGATATTCAAAAAATGATAAAGAAATCAATCTTCAACAGATCTATATATTTTCTTGAATGAATCAGAACAGATTTTTGATAACAGCAGATGAATGAACTATAACTTCATAGTCTATCAGAGAAACAAACAGCTGATCAGCTTCTCAGCTGTACTGAGCTCTATATTACATATCTTCAACACTGAGACAGTTGATGTCTGCTGTGTATTAGAGTGTGTGGTGAAGCTTCTACTCTGTGTCACAGATGACAGCATCAGCTTTCAGATCTGACTCTGTCTTGACAATATCTCAGTCATCTGAAACATACAGAGCAGTGCAGCAGTCTTCTCAAACTGAGTCTACAGTCACTGTCACAAGCTTCTCAGACAACATAATATGAATCTGAAATGAGTCTCTGAGTATATGAAAATAGAGAGTAATGAGAAAGTAGATCATCTGACTAAACAGACAGTCTCATCTACTACAGTCTCAGTCTATAAACTTGAAGTCATGCTCACAGTCAGTGAAGTCCACACAGTGGTCAAGTAGCTCAATTAAAAAACAGAGTAAGAGTGATGAAGTAGAGTCTGTGAAAAGCTTTCTGACTGATATCAAAGCTGAAGATTCAGTAGACTGACTGTGGAATATCAAATAAAGATCTCTTCAGAGCTCATTATGCTATGATATATTCTTCATCACTGATTCATACTTCACTTCTCTCATGAGAACTTCTTCTGATATCATAGATGCTTTCAGCATGCAGATGTGAGACTCATCTGTGTCTGTGAATACAACAAAAGCTCAGAATATTTGATACTCTGTCAATACTTACAGAGACATCTTTCTCACTGACTCAAAAGATCAGCAGCACAGTTATACAATCAAGCAACAGCAGTTGTCTATCTAGAGTCTCTGATCTCTACAGACTTTGTAGAACTGCTTGATCACACACAGTTCTACACACAGTACTGCATAAGATAACACAACTGTTTGAACACACATTATCTGACAGCCCCCCACAGCAGTTCCAAGTCTATACAGACAGTACAGATAGCACAATATTCAGTACAACTGATTCAATCAGTACAATAGATTCAATCAATGCAATCAGTACAAACAGTACAATTGATACAATCAGTGCAATCAGTTCCATCAATTCAACTGATGTAAATGATTCAATCAGCACAGTTGACTTATCTGTTTCAACTAACTGTGGCATAATCAGTACAGTCTGTATGCTGATTCAGTCAATATGCTCTCAGCTGTCAGCACAGTATCTATACACACTCTGCTTTGCTTTTCTTCACTGATTCTGATCTCTATTGACTTAAGCATTTTTCTTCTCTCTTCTCACTGCTCTCTCTGTCTCTCTTTACTTCTTTTCTCTCACAATCTTCTTCAATACTCTCTTTTCTCTCTCTTCTCAGATTTGTGTCAGATTATGTGACTGCAAGATGTCACAGATGATACAGTTTTTTCTTCATTTTTCTCTTTATTTTTCTTTTCAGAACATTTATTTTTTCTCTTTTCTTTTGTTTATCTCATCTGTCTTTCTTCTGTTGTTAGAAGCACAGACAGTTCTCAGATCAACTGAGAGAGTTATCTCTCTTCATTCACTATAAAGTCTTTCAAACACAGCAGCAGCAGTCCTCTCAGAAGCCACACTATAGCTTCATTATAAATGATCATACATCAGATCAGAAGTGAATGCACAGCTCAGTAAAATCCTTTTCAATGAGCTGAGTCTTCTCAAGAATTGTCATCTGAATTCTGTTTTCTCTCTCTCTGTGTATATAGAAATCTCTTCAGCATAGCATATCTTCATATCCTTCAGAAGGCTTCTGAAACACAGACACTGCTCATGTTTTCTTCAGAATGTTAAACTAATACAAACAAACAAACAAACAAACACTGATGAATTGTTCACTGAGTACTGCAAGCATGTATGACAAGTGCTTGATCATCTATGAAAAGCTGAACTGCAAGTGAACATTGACAAATGCAACTTCAAGATCAAGTCTATAATGTATCTAGAATTCATCATCAAAGCTGAAAAAGATATACACATGAATTCTCAGAAGATAAAAGCAATTCTCAACTGAGAGACATCAGTCTCAGTAAAAGAGACTAAAAGCTTTTTAGAGTTTGTTAACTTCTACTGAAGATTTATTAAGAACTTCTCTGATATTGTATGATCACTCACAGATCTGATCTGAAAAGATGCTGTATTTCAATGAACTGATAAAGCAGACACAGTATTCAAAAAGCTGAAGTGTATGTTCACAAATGTCTCAATGCTGCAATCATTCAATTCAGATAAGCATACAATTCTTGAAACAGACATCTCAGATTATATAGTAGATGAGATATTGATGCAATATAATAATGAAAATGTTCTACAATCTTGTGTCTTCATTTTGAAAAAGATGTCACTCACTGAATGCAACTATAAGATCTACAATAAGAAACTTCTTCTGATCATACAATGTCTTGAAGAATGAGAATCTGAACTTATGAGTGTCAAGAGATTTGAGATTGTTACTGATCATAAGAATCTAAAGTACTTCACAATCACTTATAAGCTTACTGAGAGATATATGTGTTGATCATTATTTCTTAGCTATTTTTTGTTCACAATTTGTTATTGATCTGAAGTAGAGAACATTCTTGTAAATACTCTGTTTCATCAAAAATAAAATGTATCATCTGATGACTTGAATGACAGATGAAAATACTGAGAGTATTGATTAATCAACTCTGTAATCATAGAAAGTTCTATACAATCAGATGAATCTCATATACATATCAATCAGTTCCAAGCTCAAAAATCCTCACTTGAAGAACAATGAAGACTAGTAGTAGAAGCAGATGAATTCTGACAACAAACTGCTGAAGCTGTATGAAGCAAAACATCTCAATTCCTCACAGACATATACTCAAGAATAAATATTTCAGTATATTTGATTGATGATAACAACTGTTTATGCTTTTGAGATAGATGATGAATCTCTGATTCAGAATCTCTATAAACACAGATCATACAAGAAATTCATGACTTGTCAATGATCAAGCACTCAGAATGCAAAATTATATACAACATTGTTGTCTGAAAATTCTACTGATCAGATATGTTGAAAAATATACATCTGTTCATACACAACTGTGATTTCTGCAGCTCAGTGATGATATGATGTGAATATCAAAAAAAGATGCTGAAGCCTCTATCTGTTCTCAACTGAACTTGATATGATATAACTATTGATTTTGCAGTTTTTTTATTCAAAAGCAGAGATTCTACAAACATTCTAGTCATTGTCAACTAACTCAGTAAAAGTGTAATTGTAACGGGCGTACTTCGATTAATGATCTAGCACTATTCTAATACAGATTATGAATTGATTAAGAAAAGAAAGAGAAAAGAAATCAGAAGAAAAGATTGTACAAAGAGAGTTTTTATAGAGGAAAGTTCAGAGCAAAAGAATATCAGAAGCCACTCCACAGTGGAGCATGGAATGGAAGAACATTAAGAGATATATGTAAGAATTGTTAGAAACTATGCAAGTGCAGAGTGTGAGATGAGGGAATCATTGAGAGCTACACAGAAGAATCATTAGAGACTATACAAGTGTGGAACACAGAGTGAAAGAATGTTAGAAGCTATGCAGAAGAATCATTAGAGACTACACAAATGCAGAGCATGGAGTGAAAGAATGTTAAAAGCTACATGAAAGAATTGTTAGAAACTACATGAGTGCGGAGCACAGAGTGGAAGAACATTGAGAGTTACATGAGATCACAACAGCCAGAATCAAGCAGGTGCAGAAGAGGAGTTGATTGTGTAAGTTAATTACTAACAGATGCTAACCCATCACAGTAATACTACAGCTCTGTGACAAGATGAATACTGAAGTAGTTGTAGATGCTTTCATCAGAAGCCTGTTTTATTGTATACACAGTCTGCCTTCATTCATTGTGTCAGATAGAGACAGTCAATTCATCAGTGCACTCTGAGTCTGTGTATGTCAATTACTAAGAATTGAATGAAAGTTATCAACAGTGTATCACTCAGAGACTGATGAAGCTACTGAGAGAATGATATAAATGATAAAAAACATTCTCTGAAAGTTCTGCAATTACACACAAGATAACTGAAGCAATCTGCTGTCACATACTGAGATTATAATTAACAGTTGAGATTTCATTACAACAGATGTAAGCTCATTTTTTCTTCTACACAGATACAACTTAAAGATTCTGAACTTCTCTGAGACTCTCTGAGAAACTGTGTACATTCACAGCTTTATACAGACAGCAGAGAACATTGTGAGTAAGTTGAAGAAAGTTCATAAATGATCAGAAGCTTCAATGATCAGTATTCAGTAAGATTATGAAAATCAAATGAATATCAGAAAAAGTTCTGTGATTCAATATTATGTAGAAAACAAAGTCTGACTGAATCTCAAGAACATAAGAACAGACTGTCTCTCACATATACTAGATTATCATCATATCAAGTATACAGTGAAGAAAGTGCTAGACACACATGATTATCAACTTGACACTCTGTCTGATATTCACAACATCTTTCATACAAACCTGCTCTGATCCACAGTTGAGAATCCATTCCTCTCACAGAGAATCTTTAATTGACAGTCATCTGTCATTGTAGAAGAAGATAATGAACTTGAGTAGAAGATTGAAGCAATTCTCAATGATAGAATCAATCACTGCTGCTGTGAATATCTTGTCAAATAAATAGAATACAATTGTTCAATCTGGAAATCTGTGTCTGTCTTGAAGAATATCACCACTCTCAATATCTACAAGTCCTCACTCACTCTGATAGAAGAGGATGATGTGATGAATTAGTATCTGTTAGTAATTAACTTATACAATCAACTCCTCTTCTGCATCTGCTTGTTTCTGATCATTATAATCTCATATAACTTTTAATGTTTTTCTGCTCTGTGCTCTGTGCTTGTATAGTCTCTAACAATTCTTCTGTGTAACTCTTAACATTTTTCTACTCTGTGCTTCATGCTTGCATAGTCTCTAATGATTCTTTTATGTAGCTTTCAATGATTTGTTCATTTCATACTTCACACTTATATAGTTTCTAACAATTCTTTCATATAGCTTTCAATGATTCTTTCATTTCATACTCTGCACTTGTATAGTTTCTAACAATTCTTCTGTGTAGCTCTTAACATTCTTCTGCTCTGTACTTCACTGTGGAGCAGCTTCTGATATTCTTTCATCTCAAATTTCTCTCTATAAGAACCCTCTTCATACAATCTTTTCTTCTGATTTCTTTTCTCTTTCTTTTCTTAATCAATTCATAATCTGTAATTAGAATAGTACCAAATCGTTAATCGAAGTACGCCCGTTACAGTATGATATATTCATAGCAAATTGAATGATGATGTGTTAGTGAAATTTCAACTCTGAATAAATCACTGTCAGAATAATCAGTGTATATCAGAGCTAGTCTTTCAACAACTCAACTTCCTCTTTCTCAATTCTACACTTTAAGTCAAAACATTAAACTGATTTAATAAAACTTGTTAGATGAATGTTGTGCTGATAACTTATCTTTCTGAATTTAATAACAAACTTCTAGAAACAGACAGATAAGACTGAGATGATATTATCAAAATCAATATATTATTCAAAAACTTGAACTTTCAGCTGTACAACTGAAGTATAGAGTGTTCAAAGCTCTCAATATATAGGCCCCGGTGGCCGAATGGGTAATGCGGCCACCAGGTAGCGCCTTGGTGTGGGGACCCAGGGTGCGTGGGTTCGAAACCCACAGGGGACAACATTACATCCGGAGCCAACTTCTCAGCTCCTAAAATAATGGGATGTGAACTTGCCAAGTAGGTACCTTCGGGCGGACCTACTACCTGATTTAGCTTATTGTTTCTGGGCTGGAAACCTGTATTGCATGTACCAATCCTGTCTTTCATTAATTTTCCTATGTTCTTGTTATTCTTGGTGCTGTTCAACACTAAGCATTCCTCCGGTATAACCAACTCTTGCCTGTATTTAACATCACACAAGGACTCGTCATAAGCGCTGCTTGCATACGAGTATAACGGAATAATAATAATAATAATAATCTCAATATATAGTAAATTCTGTGCTGATTTTCATCTGTTGAACAACAATCTGTCTCAGTTCTGTGTGCTTCAAAATTGCAGAGAATTCTGCTGAATAAATATGTATATTTAAAACCACTCTGCAGTGTCTCTCATCTCTGAATCAGAATCAATAAACTGAGTTTCATACATAAATGCAAGTCATCTGAGAATCTCTAATGTCTCAGAGAAGAATATCATCAACTGAATCATCAGAGAAGTCTGTATACACTGCAATAAATCAGAGCATTTCATAAATCAATATCTGAACAAAATTGCTCTGAGTAAACTTCTCACACATATGAACACTGCATCATCTGTGGATAAGCAAGAACAGAGAAAAGATGAGCTCTTATTCTAAAACACAGACAAAAGCTCAAGATGCAGAAAGCTAGCTGAAGATTCAAATAGAGAATGCAAATGAATGCAATCATAATCTCTATTATTATAAATAGTTTAATCAATGTACAAGCAATGATAGATTGTGGTTTTCTTCACTATACTCTTATAAATACTCAGTTGATTGAGAAGCATAAGCTTCAGCATATTCTCTTTTTCAAACTGTATAAACTCAGTGAATTTGACAGCCTCAAAGGATCCACCTTCTACAACATAATAAGATTTAATGTCAATGTAGAAGAATATAAGAAAAAGAATGTATATATATATGAAATACAAAATCTTGAGTATGATCTAATACTCAGTCTATCATAGCTCACAGAATTTGAAACCTTGTTGAACACATACAATCACTGCCTTATTTTCTCAGAAGATGACTATTATTATTATTATTATTCTTCAATTATAGATGTATACAGTCAGTGACTATGACATCTATCTGAAATACTTCAGAATTTTTCAAATCAAGAATATTCTAGTATACAAAAACAATTTGACACATGCATTAACAGAATTTCAGTTCAGAATCAAACAACTATTCAAACTATTCAATTCAAAAATAAAATCAAAAGAATGTCAATGGGTTAGCACAACTCAACTTCAAAACAAAGAAAATAAATATTATAAAAGACAGCAGCTATTAAAAATCAACAGAAAAGAAAAAACATTTGCAATGACTATTATCAACAAATAATGAAGCAAACTGCTTGAAACAAATGAAAATTAACAATAAACAAAGTTAAACAAAAGATTAAAATAAAATAAATAAGAACAACTGATCTAAATATCATTAAATGACACTATTCAAACAAACTCTTGTAGCAATATTTGATTTATTTAAATATTCAATTAAGAATATATTTTCAGCTTTTGTATTGAATAACAAACTCAAATTTGACTGATTCAGTTGATATTTCTCTCTCAGTCTCAATCTTAGTTCTGAATACTTTGTACAAAGTAACAGAAGATACTCTGAATTTTCATATAACTGACAATCTGAACACAGATCATTTAAATCATCTTTAAACTTTGCTAAATATAATTTGAAATATCATGTTCAAGCTTTAGCTGTATTATTGTAGCAAAAAGTTTCTTCTTACACTTTATTGAGCAAGTCTTTCACTTTGACTTAGTTTCAAATCTGAAATAATGCACACTTTTTCTTTGCATGAATCAGACATCTTGTTACTTTTGTAAACATAATTCTCTTATTTTTCTTTTAATAAAAGATTATATTACAATTCTTTGATAGCAGACTTCTAACTCAGTGGCTCTTTTTGCAGCTTTATCAGTCATTTCATTGCCATATATACTCATATGAACAGACACTCAGTGAAGATGAATAGAACAATTGAATGAGATTTTTCTTTGAATATTTTAAAGACTTTTCAAAATCAGCTCTAGCATTGACTGTTCATTGTTGATTTTATTACTTTAAAGTCTTTTAAACTCTGTTTGATTATCAGAGAATTGTAGTTCAAAGATTGCTTAAGCTGTTCAAAGCTTCTAAGCTTTGCAGCTCTTCTTATACGAAATAACTAGTGCAGTAGTGTATGCCATTCTTAATAATAGAGGGTGGTGTATATCATGAAAGAATAATAAGCTGAAATTATCACATTCTTCTCTATCAAATCTATCTATATCTTTGTGATGGAAATAGTGTTCTGCTGTGTGTGTCTGTCTTTGCAATGCACTATTTCTGAGATGTCTGTAGTATGGTGTTTGTCAAGCCCTTGTTGTGATTGTGTGTCTTCTAACTGCAATCGGTAAGGCGCTCACTTCATGCGCACATGAGTCTCTATTACAACAATGCTGACTCATCATTAATCAATGCCACTGTTCACAACTATTCTCTTTTATTCATTCTCTTGTATCTCTTTCATTCAATCTTCTTTGTTTTGTTTCAATTGTTTTACATATCTATCTCCTTCTATCAAACATTCAGCTTTTCTCTATTCTGTAATATAGCCTCTGATCACTGCATCTTCTGCTGTTCTGATCACATTATGTGATCTATTGATAAGTTTTTGTTGATCAAATCTTGTTGAAAGCTAATGTGACTGTGAATTGACAGCTTTTGCAGTTGCTAACTGTAACGGGCGTACTTCGATTAACGATTTGATACTATTCTAATTACAGATTATGAATTGATTAAGAAATGAAAGAGAAAAGAAATCAGAAGAAAAGGTTGTACAAAAAGAGTTCTTATAGAGAGAAGTTCAGAGCAGAAGAACATTAAAAGCTACACAGAAGAATCATTAGAAACTATATAAGCACAGAGTGTGAGATGAGAGAATCATTGAAAGCTACACAGAAGAATTGTTAGAGACTATATGAGTATGAAACACAGAGTGAGAGAACATTAGAAACTACACAGAAGAATCATTAGAAACTATACAAGTACAGAGCACAGAGTAAAAGAATGTTAAAAGCTACACAGAAAAATCATTAAAAACTACACAAATGCAGAGCACAGAGCAGAAGAACATTGAGAATTATATAAGATTACAACAGTCAGAAACAAATGAATACAGAAGAGAAGTTGATTGTGTAAATTAATTACTAACAGATACTAACTCATCACATTATCCTTCTCTATCAGAGTGAGTGAGAACTTGTAGATGTTGAAAGTGATGATGTTCTTCAAGATAAACACAGATTTCCAGATTAGACAATTGTATTCTATTCATTTGATAAGATATTCACAGCAGCAGTGATTGATTCTATCATCAAGAATTGTTTTGATTTCTCATTTGAATTCATTGTCTTCTTCTACAATGATGAGTGACTGTCAATTGAAGATTCTCTGTGAGAGGAATGAATCCTCAGCTGTGGGTTGAAGCAGGTTTGTATGAAAGACATCATAAATATCAGATAAAGTGTTGAGTCAATAATCATTTATGTCTAGCATTTTCTTCATCATATATTTGACATGACAGTAATCTTTGTTTGTTTGTTTTGTTTGTTTGTATTGATTTAATGTCCCGGAGAAGACACAGACAGCATCTGTGTTTCAGAAGCCTTCTGAAGAATATGAAGACATACTACACTGAAGAGATTTCTATATACACAGAGGGAGAGAAAACAGAATTCAGATGACAACTCTTGAGAAGACTCAGCTCATTGAAAAGGATTTTTTCAAACTGCACATTCACTTCTGATCTGATATATGATCATTCATGATGGAGCTATAGTGTGATTTCTGAGGGGACTGCTGCTGCTGTGTCTGAAAGGCTTTATAGTGAACAGAGAGAGATAGCTCTCTCAGTTGATCTGAGAACTGTCTGCACTTTCAACAACAGAAGAAAGACAGATAAAATAGACAAAAGAAAGAAGAAAAGTGAGTGTACTGAAAAGAAAAATAAAGAGAGAAATGAAGAAAAGACTGTGTCACCTGTGGCACATTGCAGTCACATGACCCAGCACAAGCCTGAGGGGGGGGGAGGAAGGAAGGGGGAAGAGAGAAGAGAGGAGAGAGCACTGAAGAAGATTGTGAGAGGAAAGAAATGAAGAGAGACAGTGAGAGCAGCAGAGAAAGAGAAGAAGAGTGCATGCTGACAGTTGAAAGCATACTGACTGAGTCAGTATGCAGACTATACTGATTACACCACAGCTAGTTGAAACAGATGAGTCAACTGTGCTGATTGAACCATTTGCATCAGTTGAACTGATTGAATTGACTGAACTGTTTGTACTGATTGAATCAATTGAACTGTTTGTACTGATTGAATCAGTTGAACTGATTGTACTGATTGAACTGATTGAATTGATTGTATCAATTGAACTGATTGCACTGTTTGTACTGATTGCATCAGTTGAATCTATTGTACTGATTGAATCAGTTGTACTGAACATTGTGCTATCTGTACCACCTTGCTGTGGAGGGCTGTCTGACAGTGTGTGCTCAAATAGCTATGTTATCTCATGCAGTACTGTGTGTAGAACTGTGTGTGGTCAAGCAGTTCTACAAAGTCTGTAGAGATCAGAGACTCTAGATAGACAACAGCTGTTATCTGATTGTGTAGCTATACTGCTGATTTCTTGAGTCAGTGAGAGAAATGTCTCTGTGAGTGTTGACAGAGTATCAAATGTTCTGAGCTTTTGTTGTATTCACAGATACAGATGAGCCTCACATCTGTATGCTGAAAGTGTCTGTGGTATCAGAAGAAGTTCTCATGAGAGAAGTGAAGTGTAAGTCAGCAGTGAAGAGTATACTGTGATATGATGAGCTCTGAAAAGATCTTCATTTGATATTTCACAGTCAGTCTGCTGAATCTTCAATCTCAGTATCAGTCAGAGAGCTTTTTATAGACTCTGTTTTATCACTCTCACTCTGTCTTTTGACTGAGCTGCTTGACCACTGTGTGAATCCCACTGACTGTGAGTATAATCTTGAGTCTATAGACTGAGACTGCAGTAGATGAGATTACTCATTTAATCAGACAGTCTGCTTTCTCATTGCTCTCTATTCTCATATACTCAGAGACTCATTTCAGATCTATATTATATTGTCTGAGAAGTTTGTGACAGCAGTTATAGACTCAGTTCAAGAAGACTGCTGCACTGCTCTGTATGTTTCAGATGACTGAGATGTTGTCAAGACAGAGTCAAATTCAAGAATTAATACTGTCATTTATAACACAGAATAGAAGTTTCACCACACACTCTAATACACAGCAGATGCCAACTGTCTCAGCATCAAAAATATATAATATAGAGCTCAGTGCAGCTGAGAAGCTGATCAGCTGTTTATTTCTCTGATAGACTATAAAGTTATAGCTCATTCATCTACTGTTATCAAAAATCTATTCTGATTCATCTGAGAAAATATATAGATCTGTTGAAGATTGATTTTCTCATCATTTTTTGAATATCTGAACAGTATTTTTTTTATCTACACTCTCTATAAAATCTGTCTCACATCTCTCTGAGTAGTGTGAAATAATAAGTGTGAATCTATTAACTGCAGACAGCAGCACTCTCAACCTCTGAATCTTGATCTTCAGATACTGCTGAGTTTCAGTCCCTCTTTCATATATGATCATTGAAAGAGTTATCTGTGAAGTCAGTGAGTGTCTCTTATTCATTATCTGAAGTTTTATTGTGAAATGTATTTTGATCTTCTTTAGAGCTATCATTGCTGATGAGAGCTCAGTATTCTGATATAGAGTTGTGATGAATGTTATATGAAAAACTGAAAGAACTTTTCTGACTGCTATAATAAGCATCTTCTCAACTGTTTTCATATATCATTTCAGACAGAAGCTGATCTCCTCATTTCTGTCTGTGTGTCTTGCTGACTGTGTGCAGCTGTCATACCAGGTCTCTGTGTCATAAAGCAGTAAGACAATCACACAGATAGTGATCATCTTTCACAGAGTATCTGCTGAAGATTCATCTCTGATTTTCTCTAGATTTTGAATATACTGAGTCACAGTTCTTGTCTTCTTTACTCAGACAGAGATATATGATCTATAGATGAGTCTTCTGTCAAAGTGTACATTCAGTCAGTGAAGTACTGACTTCTGTTCAGCTGAGACAGTGACAGAGTATATGATCAGATTCTCTAACACAATCACTGATGATGTTTCATTGTGTCACTTTCTTGTGAGATGAATTATCTCAAATTTCTCTGATGCAAAGATCATTTTATTTGTCTTCTCTCATCTCAGAATACTCTGTATATCATGGCTGAGAAGAGTAGCATTGTTGTCAAGCAAGTGTATAACTCATCAAATGTTCAGATCATCTGTGTAGTCAAAATACAATTCTGAATTCTGTCACAGCAGCTCTGTCAGATACAGAAGAAACAGTATTGATGACAGGGAAGATCTCTGTAATATATTATATTGCATCTGATATATTGCTGTGATGATTCTCTTCAGCTGAATCTGAGCTTTGCATTCAGTGAGAAAGCTGTCAATGAGTTGTAGCAGTTTATATGATTATCTCTGTTGCATCATTCACTGAAGCAGTCATCTGCACAGCACAGCATCAAAAACACTCTGCACATTCATTGTGATCATGAACATCTTCTTGTTTTGTGTGAAGACTGTCTTTATTTTATGAGTGAAAGCAGTTATCAGATTCATTGCAGATTGTCTGAACAGTACTTCTTTATACTGCAAGCTGACTATATTATGAATGAGTGCTGTGTATATCAGTCATCTTGCAACAATGCATTTCAGTCTCTTGAAGATTACTGAGAAAAGAACAATGAGTCTTCAGAAGTGAACTGAGTTTTTATTTCTTTTATCTATTTTGAATATCATTGTCATCTCTGTCAGCTTTCAGATTTGTGGAAAGTGACAGAGCTGGAGACAGCAGTTGTATAGCTGCTGTACAAAGAGAAACATATACTGTCAGTATATCTTGAGCAGCCACACTGTGATTTCATTCATATCTGAAGAGATACTCTGTACTTCAATGATGTTGCATTCTATCTTCTTCATTTCAATTCAGAGATTTCAGAGCAGATTTCTCATGTCACTTCAGTGCTCATCATTTAGTGAATTGTATTTCAGATCATTGACTGAGTTGTATCATTTTAGAATAACTTGTTAAAATGTCTCAGCTTTGACAGCTGTCTCTTCTATAATCTGATTCTCAATCATCAGAGAGAGTGCTCTGAGATTGAGTTTCAGTTTATATTATGCTATCACTCAGTACAGATCTCTGCCATCTTTGACTTTGTTGATTATCTGTCTTCAGTATATACACTTGATCTTGCACACTGTGTTCTTGAACTGATGCTTTGTGATCTTTGTCTGATGAGTGGTGAGCTCTCAATGCACTCTTCAGTAGTCTGCTGTCTATCAGAGAGCTGTAGTCTATCTCTGTTGCACTGACTTGCTGACTGTCTGAGCTGCAGTCAGAAGATTCTGAGTGAAGTGTTGAATCAGATCATCAAACTGTGCTGCATTCTCAACTCTATCTGAGTAAGATATGTTCACTATAAGATCTCTGACAAGATCTGCAAAGAGCTTCAGCTGAAAGTCTGTGATTTTGATCTGAGCTCTGCTCTGCTGTATCTGAGATGTTGTTGATAATATAGTAATCATAGACTGATGATCTGAGCTGCAGTGTAAATCTTGACACACTGAAGTGAAAGTAAAAATCACATTGAAGAAGATGAAATCAATCATATAATCTGCTGTATGAGTTGAAATATCTATCTCTTTTACAAAGTCTATTCTGTGTTCACTGATTCACTGAACAAGCTTCTCTTCTCAGTGCAGATTCACTGTCTCTGATTCAAAGATATTATATTATACATTGAAATCCCCATCTATCAGACAGTGAGCTGATGAGCTTAAATTGATCAGATAGTTCATGACTGTGTCTGTCTCAGACTGTCTGTACACATTGAGAATGTGGCAGTTATTGACACTGATTCACAGCAGATCTCTGTTTTGCACAGATTGATGTTGCTGTGTTTTTATCTTTGAATCTTTGTATATGTATATCATGATTCAGAGCCTCTTCTTCTCTTGCTGTTTCAGATTAGTGTCATTTCAGTGATCTATAAATGCAAAGCACTTGTATGCTGAGTGATTAGAAGTCTTGATGTCAGAGTATGTGTAAGACTTCTATATACAGATCACTTCACAGCTCTGCTCAAAAGCAAGCTGTAGAGCTGCTGTGTGACAGAGAGCTGCTCTGACTGTATTTGCTCAGAAGATCTGCAGAGAGTGATTTTTCTACTGATTGTTTCTACAGCATCAACTGCATTGCTGATGTTGATGTTCTAGTATAAAAAGTCATTTGATAAGCTGCTGTCAAAGTTCATCTGTGAGATGAGATTGAAGAGTCTCAGATCTGTTGTCTGTATGCTGAGATTAGACTATTTTTTAACTGCTTGACTGTGCTGTCACTCTGCTGTGCAGACTGAGTGTCATCTGATGTAAGTCATCTGTCAGATGATATTCTCTTCACTGATGAAGCTCTGAGTAGCTGTTCATTTATGAGATGCTAGCTCAGTGAGCTGAGTTGACTGAGTTGATTGAGTGAATGATGTAGATATCATCACTGTGATCATTGATGCTGACTGTGCTGACAGTGATTATCACTTCTGAGCATCTCTGTGACATCTATTGTCAAGATGACAGACAGCTGCTAGCTTCTTTTGAGTTAGATGTCTGAGAATGTCATTCACACATCTGAGTGTGACAGAGCAGTGCTGATGTTCAGCTGAATAGAGTTGACAGCAGTTGATACATCATAATGCTCTTTTACACTTCACTTCTGTTGATCTCTCATACTGGCTTATGAGCTCACTGCAGTTGGAGCATCTTGTCAGTTGTGCATACTTTGATGAATGACAGTATCTCTGATATTCTGAATCATGTCTCACTGTCAGAGGCCTTTTCTCAATGAATCTGACTCTCTCACTGACATTGAAGAGTGAGAAGTCTTTCACTGAGATGAGGAAAGAGACAATTCATATAATCTTCTTTATCTTAAGATTCACTTCATATTGTGAGGGTTGACAGCTCACTGATTTTATCTTTGTCTGAGTCAGAATCTCTTTCTCAATCATCTTATCTGTGGAGATTCTTATTTCTTCTCAGTTCTGAACAAATTTCAGAATCTCTGAGACAGCATAATTGTACCACCACTCTGATAGCCAGATCTCTGTGATGTCAAGAACTTCACAGAGAGTAGTCACTGTCTTCTCAGTGATCAGAGTATTGTGTATGTCTCTGTTGCTTGATATAATCACTCAATCTATTCTGATGAGCTTCATCTTCAGCATATTAGCTATATTCTTCACTCTCTGAATGTTTGCAATGATCATCTGTCACACAGCATATGACTGCAGCTGAGTGATCTGTTTCTCTGACTGAAGAATGATGAGAACTCATGAGTTCTTCTGCTGCTTTGTGTTTTTTGTGAAACTTTTTAACTGACTGATATTCTTGAGCTGTAGATCAGCTCCACTAGCTCTGTCAGCTGAGAAAGCTGCAGTTTTGACAGAGATAACTTCAGAGAGAGCAGATTTTTTTCTCTTCTGCACAATGTCTGCTCAGATAGTTGACTTTCTCACAGTTGTCTTCACTGAATTTGACTGTGAATGAGTATTCAGAGCAGCACTCTCTCTCAGAGTTGACACTGCACTCAGATCTGCTGTCACATATGCAATGAATCTTTCACAGAAGACTCAGACAAAGTTCTAACTGACTGACTACTTCTTCTTCTCAACTCAGCTGTTCAGAGTTTTTGTTAATCTGATGAGAGTCTTCTGCTGCAGATTTTGTTGCTGTTGAGTCTTCTCAAACTGCTTCTGTAGCTGAGAGATGATTGTGGAAATGCTGTCACTGACTTCTTTGAGAACTGAAGAAGACATTGTAACAGTTTTTCTCTGTCTCTTATCAGTTTTTTCAGTAACAAAATTGACTGATGACTTCAGTTTCAGTGATCTGATGTAGGCTGTGTTGATGTCCTTGAGTGAATGAGAGGGCATTGAGAGCTTCATGACCACTCAATCTGTGCAGTACACACATGTAGAGTAATTGCAGAGGGTGTGCAATGATGTTGAACAGATTGAAGGGTTAAAATTATATAAAAACCAGTTAGAAAATGGAAATATTCAAATGTACCCCTACATTTGTGAGTAGTTGTAAGGTTGACAGTAATCTAGTGTATGTGAGGGATGATTTATTTTTATATTCTTGAGATTCAGTCAGACTTTGTCTTCTATATGATATTGAGTCACAGAACTTCTTCTGATGTTCATTTGATTTTCATAATCTTGCTAAACACTGATCATTGAAGCTTCTGTTCATTTGCAGACTTTCTTCAGCTTGCTCACAATGTTCTCTATCATCTGTATAAGACTGTGGGTGTACACAGTTTCTTGAAGAGTCTCAGAGAAGTTCAAAACCTCTAAATTGTATCTATATAGAAGGAAGAATGAGCTTACATCTGTCATAGCAGAATCTCAACTGTTAATCACAATCTCAGTATATAACAGCAGATTGTTTCAGTTGTTTTGTGTGTAATTGTAGAACTTACAGAGGATGTTCTTTATCATTTATATCATTCTCTTAATAGCTTTATCAGTCTCTGAGCAGTATGCTGTTGATAACTTTCATTCAATTTTTAATAATTGATATACACAGACTCAGAGTGCACTGACAAATTGACTGTCTCTATCTGACACAATGAATGAAGACAGATTATATATACAATAGAATAGACTTCTGATAAAGATATCTACAACTACTTTGATGTTCATCTTGTCACAGAGCTGTAGTATTATACTCTTGCTGTGTCAGTCAACAATGACTAGAATGTTTGTAGAATCTCTGCTTTCAGATAAGAAAACTGCAAAATTGATAGCTATATTACATCAAGTTCAGTTGAAGACAGATAGAGGCTTCAGCATCTCTTTTCAGCATTCACATTATATCATCACTGAGCCACAGTGATCACAGTTGTGTATGAATCAGTGTATGTTTTTCAACATATCTGATCAGTAGAATTCTTAGATGACAATATTGTACATAATTTCATATTCTGAATATCTTATCATCAGTGAGTCATGAATTTCTTGTATGATTCATATTTGTAGAGATTCTGAATTGAGAACTCATCATCTATCTTAAAAGCATAAGCAGTTGTCATCATTGATTGAATATGCTGAGATATTCATTCTTGAGTATACATCTGTGGGGAATTGAGATGCTCTGCTTTGTACAGCTTTGACAGCTTATTGTCAGAATTCATCTACTTCTGCATCTAGCTTTCATTGTTTTTTGAGTGAGGGTTCTTGAGCTCAGAACTGATTGACATGTACACAGAGTTCATCTGATTATATAAAACTTCTTATGATTGCAAAATTGATTAATCAATACTCTTGATATTTTCATCTGTCATTCAAGTCATCAGATGATATATTTTGTTTTTGATGAAACAGAGCATTCACAAGAGTGTTCTCTACTTCAGATTGATAATGAATTGTGAATGAAAAACAGCTAAGAAACAATGATCAATGCATATGCCTCTCAATGAGCTTATGAGTGATTGTGAAGTACTTTAGATTCTTATGATTGATGACAATCTCAAACTTCTCAACATTTATAAATTTGAACTTTCATTCTTCAAAGTATTGTATGATTGCTAGAAGTTTCTTGTTGTAGATCTCATAATTGCATTCAGTGAATGACATCTTTTTCAAGATAAAGGCACAAGATTATAGAACATCTTTATTATCATATTGTATTAGTACTTCATCTACTACATAACTTGAGACATCTGTTTCAAGAATTGTATGTTTATCTGAATTGAATGATTGTAGCATCAGAGCATTTGTGAACATACACTTCAGCTTTTTGAATGCTGCATCTATGTGACGGGTTAGCACCCGTTAGCAATTAACTTACGCAACCAACTTCTGTCATTGCGACCATGTGTAACCCTCGATGTTCTTCCACTCTGTGCTCTGTGCTTGTGTAGTCTCTAACAATTCTTCTGTGTAGCTCTTAACATTCTTCCACTCTGTGCTCTGTGTTTGTGTAGTTTCTAATGATTCTTCTGTATAGCTCTCAATGATTCTCCCGCCCCACACTCCACACTTGTGTAGTTTCTAACAATTCTTCTGCATAGCTCTCAATGATTCTCCCGCCCCATGCTCCACACTCATATAGTTTCTAACAATTCTTCTGTGTAGCTCTTAATATTCTTCTGCTCTGCACTCCACTGTGAAGTGGCTTCTGATATTCTTCTGCTCTGAATTTCCCTCTATAAGAACCCTCTTTGTACAACCTTTTCTTCTGACTTCTTTTCTCTTTCTTTCCTTAATCAATTCGTAATCTGTATTAGAATAGTGCTAGATCGTTAATCGAAGTACGCCCGTTACAATCTACTTCATCAGTTCATTGAAATACAGCATCTTTTCAGGTCAGATCTGTCAGTGATTGTACAATATCAGAGAAGTTGATGAATTCTAGAAAGCTTCTAGTCTCTTTAATCAAGACTGATATCTCTCAGTTGAGAATTGCTTCCATCTTCTTAGAATCCATGTATATATCTTTTTCAGCTTCAATGATGAATTCTAGATAGATTATAGATTTAATCTCAAAGTCACATTTGTCAATGTCCACTTGCAGTCCAGCTTTTCATAGACAGTCAAGTATTTGTTGTATGTGTTTACAGTGCTCAGTGAGTAATTCATCAGTGAAGATCAAGATATCATCTATATACACTGAGGCAATCTCATTGAGCAGATCTTATAGAGCTCAGTTAATGTATTTCTGAAACATACTTAGAGCATTTGCTAATCCAAAGAAGATCACTGTTCATTTGTATAATTCATAATATATATGAAAGACAGTTAGTCATTTGTCATCTTCATTAATTCTTATCTTGTAGAAGACTGTAAAGATGTCAAGTTTTGTAAATCATTTTGTTTTTTCTATTCATTCAAGTATTTTATTGATGAGTGGGAGAGAGTATTGATTCTTCTGTATAATCTTGTTGAGTTCTTGATAGTCAACACAGAATCATAAGTCTTCTTCTGATTTTTTTACAAACAGTACAGATGCTGCAGTGAATGAGTTTCTAACATAAATGAAGTCTTTGTCTAGTAATTCATTGAGTTTTTTTTGTAGAATAAGAAGCTTGTTATGTGATATACTGTAGAGAGAATCTCAGAGTGATTGTGAGTTCTTATTATCTTTCTTGATGAGTTTGATTGTATGATCTATATCAGATTCTTGATGAGAGAGAAATTTTTCAGCTTCTTTCTTGTTGAACACATCTGCAAAGTCTTTGTACAATTTGAGTAGTTTCTTGTATAATTTCTTGAGATTTTTGAGTTCTAACTTTTCTAACACTTTTTTGATATCTGTCATGCTAGCAGTGAACACTTGAACATTCTTCTTCTTATATGCTTGATAGATTAGTAGTTTGTACACTTTCACTGATATTTGAGTGAGATCAGCAGTTTTATCAATATTCTTCTTGTAAACACAGTCATCTTCTGAGAAAATAAGACAGTGATTGCATGTGTTCAATAAGGTTTCAAATTCTGTGAGTTATGATAGACTGAGTATTAGATCATATTCAAAGTCTTGTATTTCATATATATATACATTCTTTTTCTTGTGTTCTTCTACATTGATATTAAATTTTATCATGTTGTAGGAGGCAAATCCTCTGAGGCTGTCAAATTCACTGAGTTTACACAGTTTGAAAAAGAGAATACACTGAAGCTTATGCTTCTCAATCAGCTGAGTGTCTATAAGAGTATAGTGAAGAAAATCACTGTCTATCATTGCTTATATATTGACTAAGCTATTTACAATAGCAGAGATTATGATTGTATTTACTTGTATCTTCTACTCAAATCTTCAGCTAGCTTTCTGCTTCTTGAGCTCTTATCTATGTTTTAGAGTGAGAGCTCATCTTTTCCCTGTTCTTGCTTGTCCACAGACAACACAGCATTCACACACATGAAGGATTTACTCAGAGTGATTGCATTCAGACTAGGCTGGCCGGTGGGATCATGAATTTCACATTTGGTTTGGTTTGGTTTGGTCCCAGTCCATTTCTTGGCGTGATTTCCAGTGGGACCAGGATCAGAATGGGAGTGTAAAGAGATCAAAATTTTCAGAAATGAAGTGTAAAAGAATCAGATTTAGGCCTAACATGACTATTATGAGACCAACAAAATTTATTATTCCATGCAAAGTGACTGACTATGAAAAATAAGAATGTGATCTGAGACTGATCATGATTTTAGCTCAAGTTTGATCCTGTTCTGATGATTATGTAATACATGACAATTGGTAACAATTATTGATAACACTCACAATACATGACAATTGGTAACAATTATTGGTAACACTCACAAGCTCATTAATACTATATACAATCACACTCAATTTTTTTCTTCACTATATCATTGAAAGAGAATTCTGCCACAATAGAATTCTTATCAACAATTTCTTTTTCTTTTCCATGCTTAATCATCATTAATTTCTTTACAGTTTCTTCTTGCAATTGATCATGATGATAGTGACAAATATCTTGACTTGAGTTAAACTTTCTCTCCATATCAACTCCTGCCAATGGAATTGTCAGAATATTGTGTGCCATCATTGTCACTGTTGAGTACTGACTGCTGATCATCCTCCACAGATCTAAAATAGATTTTCCTTTGATATTAACAGAATCATTATATAGATAGCAGTCAAATTCAGTGTTGCAAGAATTTTGTTTGCTCAGATTTTCAGCAGCAATCAATGAGTGCAAATCCTTAATCAATAAATATTAGTAACAGATTAATATCAATATCTCAGTGAGTATTTTAAAAAACAAAGTTACTAATCAAAGAATCATATTCTATTGACTCTTCAACTTGTGTATTATTCTGTTCATATTGTTGATAGTTGTTGTTGTAGTATATTCAAGCTATATCAACATAGATTTGTTGTTCTTCCGCCGTCCAATCCCTGGGAGTATATGCATTGATTCAATGAGAGGGATCAAGTACAGCAGCAACAGCATAGTAATCAGCAAATGGTTGATTGATTCTTGTATAATACTCTGCAAGTTTGTCTCAAGCTCTTTCAATTGCTGCAGAAATAACTCTATCTCAGAATTGCTTTTCTCATACACAAATCATCTGAGTTTCCAAATGAGTAAATAAACTGTTGTATACTCATCAAGAAGCTTGCATCATTGATGTTACTGTAATAGACACAGTCTTTGTTGTTTTGTAAAAGATAAACAACAGTTCAACAACATATTTTAACTGTGCCCACTCTGTATCAGAAAGTTTCAGAGCACAAATCTTCTCTTGCTCAGAATTCTGAATTCAATGATTCACAGCATCTTTTAGTTGAAGTGCTTGAACTGTCATTTTATAGATAGAACTCCACTGTGTTCAAACATCTTGTATCATATTAAGAGAAGGAACTGAGCTGTGTGTGACTTGAATATTGTGAAATCATTGTTGTTATTTGGGAGAAGTACTGATTGCATTGGCAATGTGATGAATCTAAAAAAGATAATGAGATAGTTAGCAAATTGATCAATTTTCACTGAAGCATTATCAAATATCATTACCTTGTGAAGAGTTGATGAGAATGTGATGTGAGTAACAATTTCAATATCATTCTCATCAAAACAACTGACCAGTTCTGTGTTTTCAGATTCAATATTCAGGCCTTTAATCAATGCTTGAACAACAAGCTGAATAACATGTGCAATACAGGGAATATATCCACATTTATCATTTCATCTATACAATATCAGTTTTTATTCCAGACTCTGCATCATAATCAAGTTGTTTACTGCATTGTCTGTTGTGATTGCAAGAAGATCTGATGAAATATCTCAGTAATCATTTTTAATGATTGTCATGAGAACATCAGTCATATATTCATCTGTATGACTGCTCTTCAATTGTTCAAAGTCAATCAATTTCTCTTTATAATTTCAATCCTCATCAATAAAATAACAAACTGCACTCAAAAAGAATAGATTGTTGATGCTTGTTTATGCATCCACTGCCAGTGATATCTTCTGTTGTTTCTTCAACAGAAGTCCAAGTTGTCACATATCATTGTTGTAATGTGTATTCAGAGAAGAGTGGAGACTGGATTGATGAGGAATTTGAATATGTGAATTAAGCATTTGAAGTAAAGTTCAAAATTCCGAGTTTTCAACAGCACACAGTGGAAGATTCAAGAATATACATAGACATAGAAGTTATTCTCAAAAGTTATCTGATGAAAGAGTTGAAATTGAAAGATCAGCATCAGTTCATTGTTGTTTTCACATGTTTTTCTGCAAAATAGTACATAAGTGTTACCAAATATCATTATCATTAATGAGAGTAGATGATATAAGTATCAGTTCATGAAGAATATTCTGATGTTTTTCTCTAAGCTGTAGACAATCAGCAGATTTCAAATGTTGTGTGATTTCTTCTGATCCATGTCCACTCCAGAATGAATGTTTTTGTATGGAGTTGCAATGATTACAGCAGAGAAATGGCTCTTCAGTGATCTTCACAGCAATTTGTTGAAAGTTTTTTCATAGATCTTCTCATTGTCTATGCTGGCTTTTCCATAGATTGTGTTGTTTTTCATCATCAAGAAAAAAGAAAGTATGCATTCATCAGACTTGAAAGAGCTCATCTTGTGAGAACTTGTAAATAATATAAATCATTTGATTCACTCTTATTTCTATAAGATCTTGAACCTTCATTAAAGAAGGTGATGAATTCTCTGATTCAGCAATTACTGAAGTTGCCATGATGAATATAAATGATGAGAAATTATGTGTGGAATGAATTCTGAGAATAATAAAGTTAAGAAATTTGTTGAGTTTTTTTTTACTCTCTTTTCATTAACCCACTCTAATTGGTTAGAACACTAGTAGAATATATTTATAAACAACAACAAAATTATGATAAAATAGAAAAGAATGATAATTAAAATATTAAAAATATTATTAAGGTTTATAAGTATTGAAAAGTTGATTCATTAGATATATTATCTATCTCTAATATATCACAATTCCGCAGTATGAATTTATCACCTTTCATTGTTTACCAATACTATATGTAAAGTCACACACACCTTACAGTATACATACACATATATATATATATATATATCATGAGCATAATATCACTATGATAATATATTCTCACAACAAAGAATTGCATAATGTAAAATATCAAATAAAAAATTTGTAATCTCTGACAGATAATAATATAATTAATTTAACAAAAATATTAAAAAACAAACATGTAAAAAAAAAAAATTTTTCTTAGATTATTTTCTTTTCTTCTTTGACTTTCTTCTTCTTCTTCTTCTTCTTCTCTTTCTTTTTCTCTTCATTCTTCACAATTCAATTCTTCTCTTTCTTCTTCTCTCTCTTCTTCTTCTTCTCATTCAAGGAAACAACCACCTCAAAACTCTTCTCAGCTATCTTCTTAGATGAGAGAGAATTCTTCTCTCTTTTCATCAGATTCACTTGAGCTTCAAAGTTCTGCATCTTCTGATCTACTGTTTCAGATTCTATCTCTGCAGCAAGCAAATTAGTATGCTCAGAAAGCAATGCTGTCTCCTCAATATTCTGAATCATTGAGTACATACAAGATCTAAACAAGGCTCCAATACTCTGATTCTCTTCAGAAGCCTGCTAATCAATTAGACAACAGAATCATTATCAAAAAGCATTATCAATGAATATATTCAAAATACAATCTATCAGCTTGAGTTTCTTTGCTTTGTGAGTAAACACATCTTCAATCTTCTTCTGACAGTACTTTTTCACAGCTGCCATCTTCTCAGCTCTCTCTCTCTTCATCTTGATCTCAAATCATTTTCATGAGCATTTCTGATCTCAGTGCTGCTGCATGAGCAACTCCACTGCTTTCTTCTCCAACTTCTCACACATTGAGCCATCAGCATCATTCCTTTCATAATATTAGTCAAATTTCAGCAGAAGTGTTATCCAAAATCATTATCAATCTACTCTATTACAGAGTTTTTTCAAGACAATATAGTGTGTCTTGTGATCAGTCTCTTCATGCTTGAAGAATTCTTTCTCTTTCTTCTCAAGATGATGACAGCATTTGTGTGTCTTGATAGTACACAGAGCCATCAAATGTTTCTTGAAGAGGGAAACAGATATGTTTTCAGCAGAAGAAGAGAAGAGAAACATGTTCTAATTGTGATGATGAAGATTTCTAGAGAAAATAATATATTCTTTTTATAAGTTACTATCCACACAGAAATGTGATGGGAAGAACAGAGATATATCAAAGAATTCAAGAAGAAAGAAAATCTACTTTTATATGTTATGAAAAATTACATATCTCATAGCAACACTGTTTGCATTTTTGTGCTACTTATTGATATTGTGTGCTGCATGCACTCTGCAAGTTATATTATGGCTGAATGCAGATGAGATGTTTCTTTGTTGCTATAGAGATTATTTGCATATACAATCTCTCAATTTAACATTCATACATGTTTTTCTTTTTCTTTGTTCTTTCTCTCTTCTCTCTCTAACCCATCATAATTCTGCAGCAGTATGTTAACTATTAAAAGCAATATGAATATCTCAACGTTTTCTGCAAATGAATACTGATTGATTAATTGATTCTATCTAGCAAATTCATCATCACAAGTCTCTGTTCTTCTCTCTCTGAAATCTATATGTCTATTCTCTGCACTCATCCTCTCTCACTCTCTGATTTCTTCTCTCTCACTCTCTGATTTCTCTCCCTCTTTCTCAACAAAAAAAATGATCTGTGATAAGAATATCTCTCATCAGAAAGCAATGCCAACAACTGCTGCTTTCTGTAAGGCAGTATATGAGCAGTGAGTGGTGAAGTGGAAAGTGATCTGAGCTCATCATCACAAGTGACATTTCAATGCTTGCTGTGCTGTGTGAGAGGTGCACAACCCCCACTCTTGTATGAAAAAAGTGGATAAGCAGAGTATGAAATTCAAAGTAATGCTTTTTGATAATGCTAGATACTGATATGAAAGTAGAAGCTATCTATGAGATCCATTATTATCAGAAGTCTGAGAATCTCATTTTCCTCAAGACTGTGTTTGCACATCTTGTTCAGAAGATTGATGGAGGGAAGTATCACTTTCAACATTCTATCCTCAATGCTCTCCAAGTTGCCATGGAGACTACATTGATCACACTTTTTGAGTGTATGATATCATGTGAAAACAGATGTAACAATATCTCACTAATCATTTCATAGATGATCTTAAGATCATGATTCATTGTGAGCAGATGATTCTCACTGTGAGAGATATTAGATTGATGATGGAGATCACTGAAGAATTGAGTAGTAATTTTTTTGATGATTATAGATTGAACAAATGAGTTTTGTTTATTTTTATTTTTTTTTTTTCATTATTTTTTTTTTTGCTGGAGGTTTTTGTTTTTTTTTTTTTTTATAATATTCTCAGTTGTTGTTTTTGTTTTTGTTTTTTAATTTTCAAAATGTCTACAGACATATAATGATATTTCTGTTGTGACATCAAAAAGATAATGATATTTGATAACACTCACATCATAATTAGCTACCATTCAGCATAAAGGTATATGTATTATGTAATTATGGGTAAGTCATGATCTCATTTGGTTCCATTTTGTAAAATGGGACCAAACAGGACTGTGACTCAGAAATCAAGATAAGAACAGTATTCAGAATCTAAATATTTCTCATAAACAGTGAAATGGAACCAGAGCTATAATACAAACAGTGTAAAGTGACTGGTTTGAAAAACAATATATGAGACCAGGACCAAAATATATGAGAATGGGACCAACGCTAAAATTGGTCATGGTCCCATGCACGGTCACACGGTCAGTCTAATTCAGACATTGATTTGTGAAGTGCTCTGACTTGTCACAGTGTATGCAGACTTCTCTGATGATTCAGTTGATGATATTTTTCTCTGAGACATTAGAGATTCTCAGACAGCTTGTGTTCACATGTGGAATTTAGTTCATTGATTCTGATTTGAAGATGGGGGATGCTGCAGAGTGGTTTGAAGCATATATATTTATTCAGCAGAATTCTCTACAATTTTGAAGTATATGAAACTGAGACAGATTGTTGTTCAACAGACAAAGATCAGTGCAGAATTCACTGTATATTGAGAGTTTTGAACACTCTATACTTCAGTTATACAACTGAAAGTTCAAATTCTTGAACAGTATATTGATCTTAACAGCATCATCTCAGTCTTGCTCATCTACTTCTAGAAGCTTGCAATTGAATTCAGAAAGATAAGTTGTCAACACAACATTCATCTAACAAGTCTGATTAAATCAGTTCAATATCTTGACTTGAAGTGTAGAATTGAGAAAGAGAGAGTTGAGTTGTTGAAAGACTAGCTCTGATATATACTGATTGTTCTGACAATGACTCATTCAGAGTTGAAATTTCACTAACACATCACCATTCAATCTGCTATAAATATACCATATTTGATTGAATAGTGAGTCTATTGCTTGTTCATTGATGTTCAATTTGATGTTCACTTTCAACTTTCATGTGAGATAGAGTGCTAGATCTTTTTTGTATTTATCAAGAATTGAGAGCTTCTCTCTTGAAGGCTTTTTATAAGATGCAGATGTATGTAACAGATGTACTTCGATTAACAATTTGATACTATTCTAATTACAGATTACAAATTGATTAAGGAAAGAAAGAGAAAAGAAATCAGAAGAAAAGATTGTATAAAGAGGGTTTTTATAGAGAAAAGTTCAGAGTGAAAGAATATCAGAAGCTGCTTCACAGTGAAGTGCAGAGCAGAAGAACATTAAAAAGTATATATAAGAATTGTTAGAAACTATACAAATGTGAAGTGTGGGGCAGAGGAATCATTGAAAGCTATATGAAAGAATCATTAGAGACTATACAA
Organism: Histoplasma ohiense; assembly: GCA_017607445.1. Classification (NCBI taxonomy): domain Eukaryota; kingdom Fungi; phylum Ascomycota; class Eurotiomycetes; order Onygenales; family Ajellomycetaceae; genus Histoplasma; species Histoplasma ohiense. The sequence continues at coordinate 1,676,036 of JAEVHH010000006.1, read as the reverse complement.
GCATGGAACACAGAGCAGAAGAATGTAAGAAGCTATGTGAAAGAATTGTTAGAGACTATATGAATATGAAGCATGAAGTGAAAGAATGTTAAGAGCTATGCAGAAGAATTGTTAGAAACTATATAAATGTGAAACATAGAGTGGAAGAATGTAAGAAGCTATGTGAAAGAATTGTTAGAAACTACACAAATACAGAGTATAGAGTGGAAGAACATTGAGAATTATACAAGATCACAACAGTCAGAAATGAGTGAATGCAGAAGAAGAGTTGATTGTGTAAGTTAATTACTAATAGATACTAACTCATCACATTATCCCTCTCTACTGAGATGAGTGAGGACTCATAGATGTTGAGGGCAGCAGTGTTCTTCAAGATGAATGCAGATTCTCAGATTGAATGATTGTATTCTACTCATTTGATGAGGTATTCACAGTGGTGGTGATTGATTCTATCATCAAGAATTGCTTCAATTTCCCATTTGAGTTTATTGTCTTCTTCTATAATGATGAGTGACTGTCAATTGAAGATTCTCTGTGAGGGGAATGGATCCTCAGCTGCAGGTTGGAGCAGGTTTGTATGAAAGATATTGTGAATGTCAGACAGAGTGTTGAGTTGATAATTATATGTGTCTAGCACTGTGATGGGTTAGCATCTGTTAGTAATTAACTTACGCAATCAACTCCTCTTCTGCACCCACTTGTTTCTGGCTGTTGTGACCTCATGCAACTCTCAATGTTCTTCCACTTCATGCTCTGCACTTGTGTAATTTCTAACAATTCTTCTGCATAGCTTTTAACATTCTTCTGCTCTGTGCTCTGTGCTTGTGTAGTCTCTAATGATTCTTTCACATAGCTTCTAACATTCTCTCACTTTGTGTTCTGCACTCATATAGTCTCTAATGATTCTTCTGTATAGCTCTCAATGATTCTCTTACTTCATGCTCTGCACTCATGTAGTTTCTAACAATTCTTACATATATCTTTTAATGTTCTTTCATTCTGCATTTCACTGTGAAGTGGCTTCTGATATTGTTCTGTTTCAAACTTTTCTCTATAAAAACTCTCTTCATATGATCTTTTCTTCTGATTTCTTTTCTCTTTCTTTTCTTAATCAATTTGTAATCTGTATTAGAATAGTGCTAGATTGTTAATTGAAGTACATCTGTTACATTATGAATTGATTCTTCTGTATTTAAGATCTGAGTGTCTTATTATTAGTTCTTACACTCAAGTGTGTTGTTATCAGTTCTTACATTCAAATGTGTTGTTTACAGATCTGAGTGTCTAGTCATTACAAGAGATTTCTCATGAGTCTGAGTGTCTCTATCATTAGTTATATAGACTGTTGTGTCTAAGCATTCAAGACACAATCAATCATGTTCTACAAAGTCTGAGTGTCTACAAACTGTAATGCTGCAAATAGTATTCACAAAGAAGCTTGATAAAGCTTAACACTGCAACACTGTGAATAGTGTCTGTGAGAGAACTGAGTGTCTACAAGTATTTCTTTTTTCTTTTTTTTTTATTATTACATGTTTTTAGATATCAAAATGAACTATGAGCAATTCTACAAACACTCACTACATCTGAACACAGTGGATGACAACTTAGATCTATGAAGTATTCTCCAGCAGTAAGTGCTACAGATGACTGAATTGCAACAATGATTTACTGTGATGAGCACTTCTGTGTTCACCATTTCTTCTTCACCCACACCTTACAAAAAGCCTTCAAGAGAGAAGCTTTCAATCCTCAACAAATACAAGAGAGATCTAGCACTCTACCTTGCATGAAAGTCAAAAGTGAACACCAAATTGAACATTGATGGATGAGCAATAGACTTGCTATTCAATCAAGTGTGGTATATTCATAGCAGATTGAATGATGACACATTAGCAAAATTTCAACTCTGAATGAGTTATTGTCAGAATCATCAGCATACATCAGAGCTAGTCTTCTGACAACTCAACTCTCTCTTCCTCAATCCTACACTTCAAGCCAAGATATTAGACTGACTTAATCAAACTCATCAGATAAATGTTGCATTGACAACTTATCTTTCTGAATTCAATTGCAAGCTCCTAGAAGCAGATGGGCAAGACTGGAACAACATTATCAAGATCAATATATTATTCAATAACTTGAACTTTCAGTTGCATAACTGAAGTATAAAGCATCTGAAGTTCTCAATATACAGCAAATTCTACACTGATCTTCATCTGTTGAACAATGATCTGTCTCAGTTCTGCACACTTCAAAATTGCAGAGAATTTCATTGAATAAATGTGTATGTCTCAAACCACTCTGCAGCACTCCCCACCTTCAAATCAGAATCAATGAACTGAGTTTCATATGTAAACACAAATCATCTGAGAGTTTTCAATGTCTCAGAGAAGAATGCTGCTGATTGAATCATCAGAGAAATCTGCATACACTGTGACAAGTCAGAGCACTTTGTAAATCAATGTCTGAATGTGATCACTCTGAGTAAACCCCCCACACATGTAAACACTGCATTGTCTGTGGATAGACAAGAACAGAGAAAAGACAAGCTCTCACTCTAAAACACAGACAAGAGCTCAAGAAGCAGAAAGCTAGCTGAAGATTCAAGCAGAAAATACAAACAAACACAATCATGATCTCTGTCATTGTAAATAGCTTAGTCAACATACAAGCAATGATAGACAGTGGTTTCCTTCACTATACTCTTATAGACACTCAGCTGATTGAGAAGTATAAGCTTCAGTGTATTCTCTTTTTCAAACTGTGTAAACTCAGTGAATTTGACAGCTCCAGAGGATCCACCTCCTACAACATGGTAAGATTTAATGTTAATATAGAAGAACACAAGAAAAAGAATGTATATGTATATAAAATACAAGATCTTGAGTACAATCTAATGCTCAGTCTATCATAGCTCACAGAATTTGGAACCTTGTTGAACACATACAATCACTGTCTTATTTTTTCAGAAGATGACTGTGTTTATGAGAAGAATGTTGATAGAACTGCTGATCTCATCCAGATATCAGCAGAAGCATACAAACTACTAACTCATCAAGCATATGAGAAGAAGAACATCCAAGTGTTCACTGCTAGCATAACAGATATCAAAAAAGTGTTAGAAAAGCTAGAACTCAAAAATCTCAAGAAACTGTGTAAGAAACTATCTGAATTGTACAAAGACTTTGCAGATGTGTTCAATAAGAAAGAAGCTGAAAAGCTTCCTTCTCATCAAGAACCCAGTATAGATCATACAATTGAGCTCATTAAGAAGAACAGTAAGAACTCACAACCACTCTGAAATTCTCTCTACAGTATGTTACATAATGAGCTTCTCATTCTACAAAAAACACTCAACAGACTACTGAACAAAGGCTTCATTCATATTAACAACTCATCCACTGCAGCATCTGTACTGTTCACAAAGAAATCAGAAGAAGACTTACAATTCTGCATTGACTATCAAAAACTCAACAAAATTACACAGAAGAATCAATACTCTCTCTCACTCATCAACAAAACACTCAAATGAATAGAAAAAGTAAAATAATTTACAAAGCTTGACATCTCTGCAGCCTTCTATAAGATAAGAATTAATGAAGATGATGAATGGCTAACTGCTTTTCATACACATTATAGATTATATGAATGAACAGTGATCTTCTTTGAATTAGCAAACACTCTGAGCACATTTCAGAAATACATTAACTGAGCTCTATAAGATCTACTCAATGAGATCATCTCAGTATATATGAATAATATTCTGATCTTCACTGATGAACTGCTCACTGAGCACTGCAAGCATGTATGACAAGTGCTTGACTGTCTATGAAGAGTCAGACTGCAAGTGGACATTGACAAATGTAACTTTGAAATCAAGTCTACAATCTATCTAGAATTCATTATCAAAACTGAAAAAGATGTATATATGAATTCTAAGAAGATGAAAGCAATCCTCAACTGAGAGACATCAGTCTCAGTAAAAGAGACTAGAAGCTTTCTAGAATTTGTCAACTTCTATCAAAGATTCATCAAAAACTTCTTCAATATCATACAACCACTGATGAATCTGATCTGAAAAGACACTGTATTTCAATGGATCAACAAAGCAGACACAGTATTCAAAAAGCTGAAGTGTATATTCACAAACACTTCAATGCTATAATCATTTGATCTGAATAAGCATACAATTCTGAAAACAGACATCTCAGATTATATAGTAGATGAGACACTGATGCAATATGATAACAAAAATGTTCTACAACTCTATACCTTCATCTTAAAAAAGATGTCACTCATCAAATGCAACTACAAGATCTACAACAAGAAGCTTCTAGTGATCATACAATACTTCAAAGAATGAGAGTTCAAACTTATGAGTGTTGAAAAGTTTGAGATTGTTATCAATCATAAGAACTTAGAGTACTTCATGATCACTTGTAAGCTCACTGAAAGACATATATGTTGATCATTGTTTCTTAGCCATTTTTCATTCACAATTCATTATCAATCTGAAGTAGAGAACATCTTTGCAGATGCTCTGTCCCACTGAGAATAAGATATACTATCTGTGTGACAGATTAGCATCTGTTAGTAATTAACTTACGCAATCAACTCCCCTTCTGCACCCGCTTGTTCCTGGCTGTTGTGACCTCATGTAACCCTCGATGTTCTTCCACTCTGTGCTCTATGCTTGTGTAGTTTCTAATGATTCTTCTGTGTAGCTTTTAATGTTCTTCTGCTCTGTGCTCTGTGTTTGTGTAGTCTCTAACAATTCTTCTGTGTAGCTTCTTATGTTCTTCTGCTCTGTGTTCTGTGCTTGTATAGTCTCTAACAATTCTTCTGTGTAGCTCTCAATGATTCCCCTGCCTCACATTCCACACTTGTATAGCTTCTAATGATTTTTATGTGTACCTCTTAATGTTCTTCTGCTCTGTGCTCCACTGTGGAGTGGCTTCTGATATTCTTTCATCTCAAACTTTCCTCTATAAGAACTCTCTTTGTACAATCTTTTCTTCTGATTTCTTTTCTCTTTCTTTTCTTAATCAATTTGTAATCTGTAATTAGAATAGTATCAAATTGTTAATTGAAGTATGTCTGTTACATTATGAATTGATTCTTCTGCATTTAAGATTTGAGTGTCTCATTATTAGTTCTTACATCTGAGTGTGTTGTTATCAGTTCTTACATCTGAGTGTGTTGTTTACAGATCTGAGTGTCTAGTTGTTACAAGAGATCTCTTATGGGTCTGAGTGCTCTTATCATTAGTTATATAGACTGTTGTGTCTAAGCATCTGAAACACAATCAACCATGTTCTACAAGGTCTGAGTGTCTACAAACTGTAACACTGTGAATAGTGTTCATGAAGAAGCTTGACCAAGCTTAGTGCTGCAACACTGTGAATAGTGTCTGTGAGAGGATCAAGTGTCTACAAGTATTTCTTTTCTTTTTTTTATTTTATTATTATATGTTTTTAGATATTGAAATGAACTACAAGCAATTCTACAAACACTCACTGCATTCAAACACAGTGGATGATAACTTAGATCTATGAAGCATCCTTTAGCAGCAGGTGCTACAGATGACTGAATTGCAACAACAACTTGCTGAGATGAGCACTTCTGTGTTCACTGTTTCTCCTACACCCACATCTCATGAAAAGCCCTCAAGAGAGAAGCTTTCAATTCTTGACAAATATGAGAGAGACCTAGCACTCTACCTTGTGTGGAAGTCAAAAGTGAACATCAAATTGGACATCAATGAATGAGCAATAGGCTCACTATCCAATCAAGTGTGGTATATTCATAGCAGATTGAATGATGACATGTTAGCAAAATTTCAATTCTGAATGAGTCATTGTCAGAATCACCAGCATACATCAGAGCTAGTCTTTCAACAACTTGACTTCCTCTTCCTCAATTCTACACTTCAAGCCAAGGTGTTAGACTGGTTTAATCAAACTCATCAGATGAATGTTGTGTTGACAACTTATCTTTCTGAATTTGATCACAAGCTTCTAGAAGCAGATGAGCAAGACTGAGATGATATCATCAAAATCAACATATTGTTCAAGAACTTGAACTTTCAGTTGCATAATCAAAGTATAGAGTATCTGAAGCTCTCAACATATAGTGAATTCTGCACTGATCTTTGTCTGTTGAACAACAATCTGTCTCAGTTTCACACACTTCAAAATCACAGAGAATTCTGCTGAACAAATGTGTACATCTCAAACTGCTCTGCAGCACCCCCCACCTCTGAATCAGAATCAATGAACTGAGTCCCACACATAAATGCAAGTTGCCTGAGGATCTCCAATGTCTCAGAGAAGTACATCACTGACTGAATTGTCAGAGAAGTCTGCATACACTGCAACAAGTCAGAACACTTTGCAAATCAATGTCTGAATGCAATCATCTCAAGTAAACTCTTCATGTGTGTAAACACTGTGTCATCTGTGGATAGGCAAGAACAGGGAAAAGACAAGCTCTCACTCTAAAACACAGACAAGAGCTCAAGAAACAGAAAGCTAACTGGAGATTCAAACAGAAGATACAAGCAGATGCAATCATGATTTCTGTCATTGTAAATAGCTTAGTCAACATACAAGCAATGATAGACAGTGGTTTCCTTCACTACACTCTTATAGACATTCAGCTGATTGAGAAGCATAAGCTCCAACATATTCTCTTTCTCAAACTACATAAGCTCAGTGGATTTGACAGCCCCAGAGGATCCACCTCCTACAACATGATAAGATTTAATATCAATGTAGAAGGACATGAGAAAAAGAATGTATATACATATGAAATACAAGACCTTGAGTATGATCTAATGCTTGATCTATCATGACTCACAGAATTTGAAACCTTGTTGAATGCATGCAACCACTGTCTTATTTTCCCAGAAGACAACTGTGTTTACAAGAAGAATGTCAATAGAACCACTGATCTCACCCAGATATCAGTGAAAGCATACAAACTACTAACCCACCAAATGCATGAGAAGAAGAACATCCAAGTGTTCACTGCTAGTATAGTGAATATCAAAAAAGTGTTAGAAAAGCTAGAACTCAAAGATCTCAAGAAACTGTGCAAGAAACTACTCAAATTGTATGAAGACTTTGCAGATGTGTTCAATGAAAAAGAAGCTGAAAAGCTTTCTCCTCATCAAAGACCTGGTATAGATCATATGATTGAGCTCATCAAGAAGGTGTAAGAAACCCGCACTAAGTTACCAGTGCTAGGCCGAAATTGGCGATTGCTCTAAAGATATGACATCGCTGAACATAGCACCACTAATGTCATATCAGATTTGAAATCAAGGCATTATCTTGCCACTTGCATCATACTACACCATCTACATCATAGCAAGTTTGATCTGTTTATGATACTGTGTATATAGATAGCAGCTGGCCCAATCTTCTAGAGGCCAGTGGATCATTCTGTTTTAATTTGACCCCTACATTCTACAATATCAATATTAATCTGAATCCTCTCTGATATATTACTGTATTATCTTCTACAGCTTAATTCTTGCAGAGTCTTAAGGACTTCTTGTGATATAAGCAGCTAATCCTCATACCACTGCTTACAGTTTGATCCACTCAATCCCTTACCTCTTCAAGAATCAAGTATTCTAATCATCATGTCTGAGGCTGATCCATTCTTGAATACTTCTCAATCAGCAGTCATTGAGCTAGCAGCATCTGCAATATCTGTCTCAGCTAATTGGCAGAAAATTCAGCTTGCTGATCCATCTGTCTATTATGACAGCAATCTACATGAATACCATATATTCATAAGAGCTCTTGAATGCATATATAAGTTGAACCCAACTCAATACAATACTGATGAAGTCAAGATTGTTTATGCTTTGGAATGGTTACAGAAAACAATCAAAACTACTTGAGCTACTAAAGAGAGAGAGCTTGAAAGATTAAATCAATCTTTCTCATGGAAGGACTTTAAGGAATTTCTGCACAATGACCTGGAGGATGTCCGCAACCATGGCTTTACAGCAGTGATTCACTTTGAAGAATTAAAGCAACCACTGAATCAACCAGTTCAACAATTTGTCTCCAGATTTAATGAGATTCACAATGGTCTAGCAATCAATATAGAAGAACTATTTGCTCAATTATTCTTTGCTAAATTACCATCAGCAATACAAGATCAAATTCAAACTCATCATGATTCTTCTACCAATCAAGTCAAATTGATTGCGCTAGTTGCTTGAATTCAAGCCATTAATAGGAGCCATGCTAGAAGGAGTAACAACAAACAAAAATCCTCTTCACAAAATAGATATCAGAAGAGTGATGACAAACACAGAATCAAGTGATCCTCTGACAGCTCTTTTTCAAAGGCTCAATGAAATCTAACCTCAGTTGAAAAGCTTATCATAGAGAAATGTCAACACTGCATGAATAATAATCTTTGTCTATTCTGTGGGGAGGCAGGTCATCTTCTTAAGAATTGTAATAAGAAGAAAAAACAAACTCAAATCACAGACAAGCCAAAACTCACACCTGTGATAGCTCATATCACTGAAACTCAGAATGATGAGAAGTGACTAGATGGTAGATTCTGCATGTACATCACTATTCAACTAGACATCTCTAATGGTTCTGAGCCAATTCAATGCCTAGTCAATTCTGGAGCAGATTTCAATTATATCTCTCATACTTACACTACTTCTAAAGAATGAAAACAGATTGGACCACCATCTCAAGTGCAATATTCTGATGGACAATGAGAATATCAATATGGCATTGTTAATGCTACCCATAGAGCCACTGATGAGCTAGGTGAAACTCAAGCAAGCAAACTTAGCTTTCATTCTGTTAATCTAGCAGATGAAGATCTTTATCTAGATCTTCCATAATTATGAACAGTCAATCCTTTAATCAATTGGAAAGCATTATCATGGTGATATTGAATCGGAGATACTAGGATTGAAATAACAGAATCAGAAGAATTTATCCATTCTATGCAAGAAACATCTACAACACCACTCTACTTTTGAGACAGCAATACTGAATCTTCTTTGGAATGACTATGTTCTATTAATGAAACTACTTTACCTCAAAACCTACAAGATCTCTTAACTGAATTTAAAGATATCTTTTCTGCTGAAGCAGCAGCCAAGTTGGATGAGAACCTCATCATATCACATCATATTCAATTGCAAGACAGAAAGGAACCCTCTTATGGACCTTTATACAATCTCTCAATAGCAGAACTAGATGTCTTATGCAAATATCTAGAAGAAATGCTGTCACAGCAGTGGATTCATTCTACAAAGAGCCCTGCTGCTGCATCTATTGTATTTGCAAAGAAAAAGGATGGAACTCTACGCCTTTGCATAGATTATTGAGGCCTTAACAAGATAACTATAAAGGATTGATATCCAATCCCTTGTATTGAAGAAATGTTAGATCAATTACAGAGTGCTATCATCTTCTCTAAAATAGATCTCTGAGATGCCTACTACTGCATATGAATAGCAGAAGGAGATGAATGGAAAACAGTGTTTTGAACTCAATACAGCAGCTATGAATTTCAAGTTATGCCTATGAGGCTCTGTAATGCTTCTGCTACATTTCAATCTTATATCAATGAAGTGCTGAAAGGTCTAGTTGATATCTGTTGCATTGTTTACCTTGATGACATTCTTATCTATTTCCAAAATACCGAAGACCATACAAAACATCTCCAATTAATCTTCAAACACTTACAAAAATATTGACTTTATGCTAAGGAAAGCAAATGCATCTTTTTCACTACTGAGGTTGAATTTCTTGACTATATTGTATCACCTACTGGTATAGCCATGGATCGCAACTGAGTCGAAACTATTCTAAATTGGCTGGAATCTAAAGGTGTCTGTGATATTCAAGTTTTCATAGAATTTGCAAACTTCTATTGCAGATTCATATATGCTTTTTCACAGATAGCTGCACCTCTTACAGATCTTCTTTGAAATGCTATGGATAAGCAAACTAAGTTCCAACTTAGTGATTCAGCAAGAAAAGCTTTTGTAAATTTGAAAGAAGTATTTGCACAAGCTATTCTACTGATTCATTATGATCCACAGAAGGAAACCCAAGTTGAAACAGATGCAAGCAAGAATGGAATTGCTGATATTCTATCTCAATATCTAGAACCAGTACCAGAAACCTATCAAGAAGCTATGGAAATAGCATCAGAATGAAGCAAAAACATAGATAATTCAGTGTCTACTCAAAGAAAAGAGTGAAGGCTCATTGCATTCTTTTCACAGAAGCTTTCTGAAGCTTCTAGAAACTATGACACTTATGATTTGAAACTTCTGACCATAGTGACATCATTTCACCACTGACAACACTATCTGCAAGGCAATCCATACTCAATTCAGATCATAATCAACCATGATAATCTGAAATACTTTCTTAGTATCAAAAGCTTGAACAACTGCCAGACACATTGAACAGAAGAGCTATCTGCTTATGATTTCTATATGATCTATTGATCAGAACAGCTAAACCCCACTGATCCATCTTCAAGATGTTCAGACTATATTATTTCCTCTGAAGATGTAGACTCAAAGCTGTCAATGCTGTCAGTTCTACAGAAAAAAATCCACCAGAAACTTCATGACTCTGATCAGAACAGCTTAGTAGATACTGAATCATTTTCAGTACAGAGAAGCTCAGATTGTTCTGCAGAGTATTCTTGTTTCTGAGATTTCTTTGAAACTGGCACTGAAGATCATGAACTTCTCATGCCACATCTAGCAGTAATGAAAGCTGCTGAGAATGAAACAGATCATGAACTGTCTACTAATCAGCTTCTAGACTTCATTAAAGAATTACAGAAGAGAGACATCTTTACTGTAACTCAAAGCCAAGAAGTTGAGAATAGTGCAGAGTCTGGAACTCTTAGAGAAGTCTTTAATATCTTCAGAGATTCTTCAATCATCTGATGAGTAGATGAAGATTGTGGACTTCTACATTGCAATCATGCTATCTACATTCCCTCTAGCAAAGCAATCACTTAGAAGTTATTACAAATACATCATGATGATTTCTGGACAGGCCACTTTGATATTGCCAGAATCTTAGAGCTTCTATGTCGCAAATATTACTGGAATACACTTCAAAAAGACATTGAAACATACATCAGAGAGTGTGATATCTGTCAGCATGTTAAAGCTAAGAGGTATAAATCATACAGACAACTTGTCAAAATCCCCATGTCTACTAGGCTGTTCAGTTCTCTTGCTATGGATTTCATTGTTGAATTACCATCAGTAATTCAAAAGGGAATCATCTATGATAGTATTTTGATCATACTGAACTGCTATACTAAACTAGCTAAGTACTTTTCTTGCATGACTTCAATTACTGCTTCTGATTTTGCAGAGTTGTTCATAGATGCTATTCTAAGTGATTACAGTTCACCTTCATCTATCATATCTGATAGAGATAAGTTGTTTACCAGTCACTACTGATCAACATTCTGTTATTATTTACAAGTTAAGCACAACCTGAGTACAGCATTCCACCCTCAAACTGATGGGCAAATGGAACATCAGAACCAAACATTAGAGAACTATTTACAAGCATACTTGAACTACCACCAGAATAACTGGGTGGATCTACTTCCACAGACACAATTCACCTACAATTCTGTTTCTCAAGCATCTATTGGTATGCCACCATTTCAAGCACTACTAGGTTACAATTCTGTTTCATTGAGAGGGGTAATTGATAAAGAATCTGAATCTGTAACCCCTATCAATCTTGAGCCCTTAGCTACAGCAAGGGTGAAGAAATTACAAGAGATACAAAGCAATCTCCAAGTCAAAGTTCAAAAATCCTTCAAAAAGCAAGTGGAATACTATAACAGAAGGCATCAAGAGAAATCCTTTGCCATTGAAGATCAAGTTCTTCTATCTTCCATGAATATAACAACTTCTAAGCCTTGCCACAAGCTTGAAGATAAATGGTTTGAACTGTTTACAATTCTGAACACCATCAGATCACAAGCATATTGACTAGATCTTCCAAGAACCTTTGAATCTATACATTCTGTCTTCCATGTTACCTTGTTGAAACTCTATTATTAGAGATCAGATGAAGAATCTAAGAAACCTTCTGACATTCTACTCAAAGACAGAACAGAATATTTTGTTGAAGCTATTTTGAATAAACAATTGCACCATAATAAGAAGCAATATCTTGTCAAGTGGAAAGAATATTCTAATACTGAGAATACTTGGAAACCCTTTAATAACCTTTTGAATTCCCATAACCTTCTTGAAGAATATGAGAAGGTAAATTGAAATCAATCCCTTGTTAAAAAGAAGTGTTCCAGAACACAACATTAATAGTTCTTCTATTTTTTTCTATAAAGATTTTGAAGTTTCTACTTATCTACACTTCTGCTTTGAACTGTGAAAGATTCTTGAAGCTTAGTGGCACTCTTCTCCTTTTTATCCTGCAAGGTTTTAGGAGTTTAATGAGGCTACATTACAATTTCAAACTCTGATTAGAAGGAAAAAGCAAAGAATCAAGATATTATTCTGAGCATTATGTCCTTGATGAAAAAAACTATTTAAAAAAAAAACACTCAAAGAACCCCTCAGAACATCATCTATAATTTATTCTTCTTCCATGATATCAAATTCTCTTTCAATTTTCCCAATCCTTCCTACCAACTACAATCTGTTAGTGATTATCTAGTGAAATTCCTTTGGTTATACATACTGTATAAAACATCGTCTCCAAACATTCAATATTCTGGGCCATCTCCCCCATCCACATAATCATTTTTTCCATTTTTTTGTTCATTTCTTTCTGAGCGGTTTCAATCCGCTGCAGAATCGCAAGAACTTTGGAGGCAGGGGATGAATTCAGTACAGCCACAGAAGCAGCAGCAGAGAAAGCAGAGAGAGCAGCAGAGATCAGCACAGCAACAGATTTTCTCTTGATAGAGGTTCTGCCAGCAGCAACACAGACCTTTCAACACCATGAAGCACTGGGAATGTCTCTGTCAATCTTATTACATTCAAATAAATAATATGCACTGAGTTTCTTCACAAATTGCTTCTGCATCACTAACAATTCAGAGTATTTTCTCAGGCCCTTCTGAAATAACATCTCTAATGCCATTGCTTGTTCTTTGAAACACAAGGGAACCTATTCCAGTGTTAATCTTATTGTTAAAAACCTTCAATATTCTTTCAATAAACTCACAGGATCACAATGAGATTGATTCATATGGCATCTTTTACAGTTCTTAAATGCCACTTCCCAGACACAAAGAGGAACATCTTCTATCAATTTAAGACAGTGAACACAACTCCTCAGCTTCAGACTGTGAGTGTACTGCTTCTCTTTCAGTTGCTCATTGATTTCTTCACACAGTTTCATAGATACATTCTCTGTGAGAATTTTTTCCATCACAGAATCAGCTGTGATGTTCTCCTCAGTGACAAAATTCTGAATTTGCTGATTGACTGAAGTGAACAACATAATATCTGATTCTATTCAAAGCAAGTTAGCAACCCCTTACTGAAAATAGAGACAAAGCAACACAATACTTACTGACTGGGGATTTCTCTGGAAAATATCATTAAAAAACTACTTTTACTGTTAACAAACATTTCTATATTGATAACCCATCAGTCCTCTAGTGATTACTTACATTCTTTCTTCAAAATATCAATGACAGAGGTGGGGGAAGGAATCTCTTGATAGCTTATCAGAATCAGAATTTGCTCAGAGATTCTAGTCCTCTATATTCTTTGTGAAATCATATGTTCTATGATTCTATTTACTTCTGTGTTGTCAGTTATGATTCTATTTACTTCTACAAGTTTTGTGTTATCAGTGAAACAACAAAGGTTCACTGTCACTTGTTACTGTGAATTATCTACAATTACCCTACAATTTTTTGGTCCACTGGGACAGCAGCTCTTTTAGAGGGGGCAGTTGTAAGAAATCCACACTAAGTTACCAGTGCTAGGCCAAAATTGGCAATTGCTCTAAAGATATGACATCATCAAACATAGCATCATCAACATTATATCAGATTTGAAATCAAGGCATTATCTTGTCACTTGCATCATACTACATCATCTACATCATAGCAAGTTTGATCTGTTTACAATACTGTGTATATAGATAGCAGCTGACTCAATCTTCTAGAGATCAGTGAATCATTCTGTTTTAATTTGACCTCTACATTCTACAATATTGATATTAATTAAAATTCTCTTTGATATATTACTGTATTATCTTCTACAGCTTAATCCTTGCAGAGTCTTAAGGACTTCTTGTGATATAAGCAGCTAATCCTCATACCGCTGCTTACAGAAGAATGGTAAGAACCCACAACCACTCTGAGATTCTCTCTACAGCATGTCATACAACAAGCTTCTTGTTCTACAAAAAACACTCAACAGACTATTGGACAAAGGCTTCATTTGTGTTAGCAACTCACCCATCACAGTATCTGTACTGTTCATAAAGAAATCAGAAGAAGGCTTACAATTCTGTGTTGACTACTGAGGACTCAACAAGATTACACAGAAGGATTGATACTCTCTCCCACTCATCAACAAAACACTTGAATAAGTAGAAAAAGCAAAATGATTTACAAAGCTTGACATCTCTGCAGCCTTCTATAAGATAAGGATTAATGAAGATGATGAATGGCTAACTGCTTTTTGTACAGTGGTGTCCAATAAGTCAGCGTACTAGAGGCTCAGCGCCGAGCTTCAGCACCCTACCCATCTCAACTAGATATTAAATAAAATCTCAACCAGGTATCCAAAATAGAATTATATACATGTTTTATATAGCTAAATGAATAAAGAATATCTATATACATTTTCTTCTCTAATACTTGGTTGATCCACCTCTGGCTTTGATAACTGTGGCTAACCTTTGGGGCATGGAGCTGATTAGATGCTGTATCTCAAGTTGTGTAATAGAATCCCATATCATCTGTAATTCTATTCTCATTTCAGCTTCGGAGTGTATTTGATGTTGTATCTTTGATATGCGGAACTTCATTATGGCCCATAGATTCTCTATAGGATTTAAATCAGGACTTTGTGCAGGCCATTTCATTTGATCCATCTGCCAATCATCCATCCACTGTTTTAACAGCTTAGAGGTATGATATCTAGCTCCATCCTCTGCCCAGAGTGCAATCCCATGTTTTTCAAGAATGCGAATATAATGGGGATAGCCATGAAGTAGTATAATCTTGATATACTCCTTGGAATTCATCCGGATGTTCGATGGAATAAAAACCAGCTTAGATTTGAAATCCCAGCTTATTGCTCCCCATACACTCACTGAGATACACCCAGATTTGAAGGTAGAGAGTAGATATCTACTCTTATAACCTTTACCAACTGGACAATGAACATAGCAGCTTGATATATCCAATTCAATCTCAAAGTGAGCTTCATCTGAGAAGCTCATACAAGAGAAATCTTCATCAGCTCAATTTCTATGTTGAATATCAAAAGCCCTTCAAAGTTCCTTGTGTATAGGCTTTAAATAGGGCTTCTTTCATGGTTTAAAGGCATATTGTTCATTCTTTTGAAGATACTGTCTTGCTGTATTTCAGCAAATATAGGAGCCAGATTTTGAGGGTGTGAGAAAGCTGGCTAGAGGATGAAAGGGATTCTTCTCTACAGAGAGAATAAGATGGTGTTGATCACAGGCAGAGAGCTTAGAAGGCCTTCCAGGACATTTTTTAGAGCTTTCTTCATGTATTCAATGAGATTCACAATAAACAATGGAGGATATGGTGGAGTGAGGCAGCTCTAAAATTCGAGCTATATCTAGAAATGAATATTCTCACTTTTGAAGATTCAAAATAGTATTAATAATAGCTGGAGAGTGTTCTCTCCGCAATGTTTTCGGTTTTGAGGGCATCTTTTGATGTATAGGGGGGATGTTGGATGATGGAGGAATCTTTGAAGAAGAGGGGTAAGAAGAGGGGTTCTCAGCACCGAGCCACTAGTACACTGACTTATTGGACACCACTGTACATGTTACAGATTATACAAATGGACAGTGATTCTCTTTGAATTAGTGAATGCTCTGAGCATGTTTCAGAAATACATTAACTGGGCTCTATGAGATCTGCTTGATGAGATCATCTCAGTGTACATGAATGATATTCTGATCTTCACTGATGGACTGCTCACTGAGCACTGCAAGCATGTACAACAAATGTTTGACTGTCTATGAAAAGCTGAACTGCAAGTGGACATTGATAAATGTGACTTTGAGACCAAGTCTATGATCTATCTAGAATTCATCATTGAAGCTGAAAAAGATGTATGCATGGATTCTAAGAAGATGGAAGCAATTCTCAACTGAAAGATATCAGTCTCAGTAAAAGAGACTAGAAGCTTTCTAGAATTTGTCAACTTCTACTGAAGATTCATCAAAGACTTCTTCAATATCATACAACCACTGATGAATCTGATCTGAAAAGACACTGTGTTTCAATGAACTGATGAAGTGGATGCAGTATTCAAAAAGCTGAAGTGTATGTTCACAAGCACTCTGATGCTGCAATCATTTGATTCAGATAAGTATATGATTCTTGAAACAGACACCTCAGATTATGTAGTAGATGAAGCACTGATGCAATATGATAACAAAAGTGTTCTATAACTCTGTGTCTTTATCTTGAAAAAGATGTCATCTACTGAATGCAACTACAAGATCTACAACAAGAAGCTTCTAGCAATCATACAATGTCTTGAAGAATGAGAGTCTGAACTTATGAGTGTTGAAAAGTTTGAGATTGTTACTGATCATAAGAACTTAGAGTACTTCACAATCACTCATAAACTCACTGAAAGACATATGTGTTGATCATTGTTCCTTAGTCATTTTTCATTCACAATTTGTTATCAATCTGAAGTAGAGAACACTCTTGTGGATGCTCTGTTCTGTCAAGAACAAGATATACCATCTGATGACTTGAATGACAGATGAAAACACTGAGAGCATCAATTAATCAACTCTGCAATTATAGAAAGTTCTACACAATCAGATGAACTCTGTATACATGTCAATCAGTTCTAAGCTCAAGAATCCTTGCTTGAAGAACAATGAAAGCTAGTGACAGAAGCAGATGAATTCTGACAACAAGTCATCAAAGTTATATGAAACAGAGCACTCTGATTCCCCACAAGTGTATACTCAAGAATGGATATCTCAGCATATTCAATCAATGATGACAACTGCTTACACTTTTGAGATAGATGATGAATCTCTGATTCAGAATCTCTACAAACACAGATCATGCAAGAAATTCATGACTTGTCAATGACTGAACACTCAGAATACAAAATCATGTACAACATCATCATCTGAGAATTCTACTGATCAGATATGTTGAAAGACATACATCAGTTTGTACACAACTGTGATCACTGTGGCTCAGTGATGATATAATATGAACATCAAAAAGAGATGCTGAAGTCTCTATCTGTTCTCAACTGAATTTGATGTGATATAGCTATTGATTTTGCAGTTTTCTTACCTGAAAGTGAAGATTCTATAAACATTCTAGTCATTGTCAATCAACTCAGCAAGAATGTAATATTACAGCTCTGTGACAAGATGAATGCTGAAGTAGTTGCAGATGTCTTCATCAGAAGCTCATTCTATTGTATACACAGTCTGTCTTCATTCATTGTATCAGATAGAGACAGTCAATTCATCAGTGCACTCTGAGCCCATGTATGCCAATTATTAAGAATTGAATGAAAGTTATCAATGATGTACCACTCAGAGACTGATGAAGCTACTGAGAGAATGATATAAATAGTAAAGAATATTCTCTGTAAGTTCTGCAATTATATGCAAGACAACTGAAGCAATCTGCTGCTATACACTGAGATTGCAATTAACAGTTGAGATTCTGCTACAACAGATGTAAGCTCATTCTTTCTTCTATATAGATACAACTTAGAGATTCTGAACTTCTCTGAGACTCTCTGAGAAACCACATACACTCACAGTCTTATACAGACAGTAGAGAACATCATGAGCAAGCTGAAGAAAGCTCACAAATGAGCAGAAGCTTCAATGATCAGCATTCAGCAAGATTATAAGAATTAAATGAACATCAGAAGAAGTTCTGCAATCTGATATTATATAGAAAACAAAGTCTGACTGAATCTCAAGAACATAAGAATGAATCACTCCTCACATACACTAGATTACCATCACATCAAGTATACAGTGAAGAAAGTGCTAGACACACATGATTATTGACTTGACACTCTGTCTGACATTCACAATGTCTTTCATACAAACCTGCTTTGACCCGCAGCTGAGAATCCATTCCTCTCACAGAGAATCTCTGATTGACAGCCATCCATCATTGTAGAAGAAGACAATGAACTTGAGTGAGAAATTGAAGCAATTCTTGATGATAGAATCAACCACCACTGCTGTGAATATCTCATCAAATGGATAGAATATGATCATTCAATCTGGGAATCTGTGTCTGTCTTGAAGGACACTGCCGCCCTCGACATCTACAAGTCCTCACTCACTCTGATAGAGAGGGATAATGTGATGGATTAGCATCTGTTAGTAATTAATTTATGCAATCAACTCCTCTTCTGCATTCACTTGTTTCTGATCATTGTAATCTTATATAACTTTCAATGTTCTTCTGCTCTGTGCTCTGTGCTTGTATAGTTTCTAACAATTTTTCTGTGTAGCTCTTAACATTCTTCTGCTCTGTGCTCTGTGTTTATATAGTCTTTAACAATTCTTCTGTGTAGCTTCTTATGTTCTTCTGCTCTGTGTTCCACACTTGTGTAGTCTCTAACAATTCTTTCATGTAGCTCTCAATGATTCCTCTGCCCCACATTCTGTGCTTGTGTAGCTTCTAATGATTCTTACATGTACCTCTTAATATTCTTCTGCTCCATGCTTCACTGTGAAGTGGCTTCTGATATTCTTCCACTTTGAACTTTCCTCTATAAGAACCCTCTTTGTACAACCTTTTCTTCTGATTTCTTTTCTCTTTCTTTCCTTAATCAATTCGTAATCTGTAATTAGAATAGTATCAAATCGTTAATCGAAGTACGCCCGTTACAATCTGATAACTTGGATAACAGATGAAAACACTGAGAGCATCAGTTAATCAACTCTGTAATTATAGAAAGTTCTACACAATCAGATGAACTCTGTGTACATATCAATCAGTTCCAAGCTCAAAAACCCTCACTTGAAGAACAATGAAAGCTAGCAGCAGAAGTAGATAAATTCTGACAACAAATCACTGAAGCTGTACAAAACAGAGCATCTCAATTCTTTGCAGATGTATACTCAAGAATGAATATCTCAGCATATTCAATTGATAATGACAACTGCTTATGCTTTCAAGATAGATGATGAATCCTTGATTCAGAATCTCTATAAACACAGATCATGCAAGAAATTCATGACTCATCAATAATCAAACACTCAGAACACAAAATTATATACAACATCATCACTCAAGAATTCTACTGATCAGATATGTTGAAAGATATACATCAGTTCATACACAACTGTGATCACTGTGATTCAGTGATGATATGATATGAATACTGAAAAGAGATGCTGAAGCCTCTATCTGTCTTCAACTGAATTTGATATAATATAGCTATTGATTTTGCAGTTTTCTTACTCAAAAGCAGAGATTCTATGAACATTCTAGTCATTGTTGACTGACTCAGTAAGAATGTAATACTACAGCTCTGTGACAAGATGAATGTTGAAGTAATTGCAGATGTCTTCATCAGAAGCCTATTCTATTGTATACACAGTCTGTCTTCATTCATTGTATCAGATAGAGACAGTCAATTCATCAGCACACTCTGAGTCTGTGTATGTCAATTATTAAAAATTGAATGAAAGTTATCAATGGTGTATCACTCAGAGACTGATGAAGCTACTGAGAGAATGATATAAATGATAAAAAACATTCTCTGTAAGTTCTGCAATTATATACAAGACAACTGAAGCAATCTGCTGTCATATGCTGAGATTGTGATTAATGATTGAGATTTCACTACAACAGATGTAAGCTCATTCTTTCTTCTACACAGATACAACTTAGAGATTCTGAACTTCTTCAAGACTCTCTGAGAAACCACATACATTCACAGTCTTATACAGACAGCAGAGAACATTGTGAGCAAGCTGAAGAAAGTCTGTGAATAAACAGAAGCTTTAATGATCAGCATTTAGTAAAATTATAAGAATCAAGTAAACATCAGAAGAAGTTCTGTGACTTGATATCATATAGAAGACAAAGTCTGACTGAATCTCAAGAACATAAGAACAGATCATCTCTTGTGTACACTAGATTATCATCATATCAAATATATAGTGAAGAAAGTGCTAGATATACACAATTATTGACTTGACACTTCATCTGACATTCATGATATCTTTCATACAAACCTGCTTCAATCTGCAGCTGAGAATTCATTTCCCTCACAGAGAATCTTCAATTGACAGCCATCTGTCATTATAGAAGAAGACAATGAACTCAAGTGGGAAATTGAAGCAATCCTTGACAATAGAACCAATCACCACCATCATGAATATCTTGTCAAATGAGTAGAATACAATCATTCAATCTGGGAATCTGCATCTGCCTTGGAGGACACTGCTGCTCTCAACATCTACAAGTCCTCACTCATCTCAGTAGAGAGGGATAATGTGACAGATTAGCACTCATTAGTAATTAACTTACACAATCAACTCTTCTTCTGCATTCACTTATTTCTGATTGTTGTGACTTTGTGCAATTCTCAATGTTCTTTCATTTCATGCTCTGTGCTTGTATAGTTTCTAACAATTCTTCTGCATAGCTCTTAACATTTTTCTGCTTCATGCTTCACACTTATATAGTCTCTAACAATTCTTCTGTGTAGCTTCTAATGTTCTTCTGCTCTGTGTTCTGTGCTTGTATAGTCTCTAACAATTCTTCTGTATAGTTCTCAATGATTCCCTCATCTCAAACTCCATGCTTGTGTAGTTTCTAATAATTCTTATATATACTCTTTAATGTTCTTCTGCTCTGCACTTCACTGTGAAGTGGCTTCTGATATTCTTCCACCTCAAACTTTTCTCTATAAGAATCTTCTTTATACAACCTTTTCTTCTGATTTCTTTTCTCTTTCTTTTCTTAATCAATTCATAATCTGTATTAGGATAGTGCTAGATCGTTAATCGAAGTACGCCCGTTACAAACACTTTCTTCACTGTATATTTGATGTGATGGTAATTTAGTGTATGTGAGGAGTGATCTGTTTTTATATTCTTGAGATTCAGTCAGACTTTGTCTTCTATATAATATTGAGTTGCAGAACTTCTTCTGATGTTTGCTTGATTCTCATAATCTTACTGAGTGCTGATCATTGAAGCTTCTGCTCATTTGTGAACTTTCTTCAACTTACTCATGATATTCTCTGCTGTCTGTATGAGGCTGTGGATGTATGTGGTCTTTTGAGAAGTCTTGAAGAAGTCCAGAATCTCTAAGTTGTATCTATATAGAAGAAAGAATGAGCTTACATCTATTGTAGCAGAATCTCAACTGTTAATTGCAATCTCAGTGTGTGACAGTAGATTGCTTCAATTGTTTTGTGTATAATTGCAAAACTTATGAAGAAAATTCTTTACTGTTTGTATCATTCTCTCAGTAGCTTCATCAGTCTCTGAGTGATACACTGTTGATAACTTTTGTTCAATTCTTAGTAATTGACATACACAGATTCAGAGTGTGCTGATGAATTGACTGTCTCTATATGATACAATGAATGAAGACAGACTGTGTATATAATAGAATGAGCTTCTGATGAAGATGTCTGTAACTACTTTGACATTAATCTTGTCACAGAGCTGTAGTATTACATCCTTGCTGAGTCAGTTGACAATGATTAGAATGTTTGTAGAATCTCCACTCTTGGGCAAGAAAACTGCAAAATCAATAGCTATATTGTGTCAAGTTCAGTTGAAGACAGATAGAGACTTCAGTATCTCTTTTCAGTGTTTATGCCATGCTGTTACTAAGCTGCAGTGATCACAGTTGTGTACAAATCAGTGTATATCTTTCAATATATCTGATTAGTAGAATTTTTGAGTGATGATGTTGTACATGATTTTGTGTTCTGAGTGTCTGATCATTGATGAGTCATGAATTTCTTGTATGATCTGTGTTTGTAGAGATTCTGAATTGGGAATTCATCATCTATCTCAAAAGTGTAAGCAATTGTCATCATTGATTGAACATGCTGAGATATCTGTTTTTGAATATACATCTGTGGGGAATTGAGATGCTTTGCTTTGTATGACTTCAGTGATTTGTTGTCAGAATTTATCTGCTTCTGCTGCTAGTCTTCATTGTTCTTTGAGTGAGGGTTCTTGAGCTCAGAACTGATTGATATGTATATGAGGTTTATCTGATTGTGTAGAACTTTCTATAATTGCAGAGTTGATTAACTGATGCTCTCAGTGTTTTCATCTGTCATTCAAGTCATCAGATGGTATATCTTATTCTCAGTGGAACAGAGCATCTGCAAAGATGTTCTCTACTTCAGATTGATAATGAATTGTGAATGAAAAATGGCTAAGAAACAATGATCAATGTATATGTCTTTCAGTGAGCTTATAAGTGATTGTGAAGTACTCTAAGTTCTTATGATCAGTAACAATCTCAAACTTTTCAATGCTCATAAATTTGAACTTTCATTCTTTGAGGCATTGTATGATCATTAGAAACTTCTTATTGTAGATTTTGTAGTTGTATTCAGTGAATGACATCTTTTTCAAGATGAAGACACAGAGTTGTAGAACATCTTCATTATCATATTACATCAGTGTCTCATCTACTACATAATCTGAGGTGTCTGTTTTGAGAATTGTATGCTTATCTGAATTGAATGATTGCAGCATTGAAGTGTTTGTGAACATACACTTCAGCTTTTTGAATACTATATCTGTTTTGTCAGTCTATTGAAATACAGTGTCTTTCCAGGTCAGATCTGTCAGTGGTCATACAATATCAGAGAAGTCTTTGATAAATCTTTGATAGAAGTTGATGAATTCTAGAAAGCTTTTAGTTTCTTTTACTGAGACTGATGTCTCTCAGTTGAGAATTGCTTTCATCTTCTTAGAATCCATGCATACATCTTTTTCAGCTTCAATGATGAATTCTAGATAGATTGTAGACTTGATCTTAAAGTTGCATTTGTCAATGTCCACTTGCAATTCAGCTTTTTGTAGATGGTCAAGCACTTGTTGTATGTGTTTGTAATACTCAGTAAGTGATTCATCAGTGAAGATCAGAATGTTGTTCATGTATACTGAGATGATTTCATCAAGCAGATCTTGTAGAGCTCAGTTAATGTATTTCTGAAATATGCTTGAAGCATTTGCTAATTCAAAGAGAGTCACTGTCCATTTGTATAATCCATAATATATATGAAAAACAGTTAGTCATTCATCATCTTCATTAATTCTTATCTTATAGAAGGCTGCAGAGATGTCAAGCTTTGTAAATCATTTTGTTTTTTCTATTCATTTGAGTGTTTTATTGATGAGTAGAAGAGAGTATTGATTCTTTTGTGTAATCTTGTTGAGTTCTTGATAGTCAATGCAGAATTGTAAGTCTTCTTCTGATTTCTTTGTGAACAGTATAGATGCTGCAGTGGATGAGTTGTTAATATGAATGAAGTCTTTGTTCAGTAGTCTGTTGAGTGTTTTTTGTAGAATGAGAAGCTTGTTGTGTGATATGCTGTAGAGAGAATCTCAGAGTAATTGTGAGTTCTTACTATTCTTCTTGATGAGCTCAATTGTATCATCTATACTGAATTTTTGATGAGAAGAAAGCTTTTCAGCTTCTTTCTTGTTGAATATATCTGTGAAGTCTTTGTACAATTTGAGTAGTTTCTTGTGTGATTTCTTGGAATTCTTGAGTTCTAGCTTTTTTAACACTTTTTGATATCTGCTATACTAGCAGTGAACACTTGAATGTTCTTCTTCTTATATATTTGATGAGTTAGTAGTTTGTATGCTTCTGCTGATATCTGAGTGAGATCAGCAGTTCTATTGACATTCTTCTTATAAATATAGTTGTCTTCTGAGAAAATAAGACAGTGATTGTGTGTGTTCAACAAGGTTTCAAATTCTGTGAGTTATGATAGACTGAGTATTAGATTGTATTCAAGATCTTATATTTCATATATATATACATTCTTTTTCTCATATTCTTCTACATTGATATTAAATCTTATCATGTTGTAGGAGGTGGATCCTCTGAGGCTGTCAAATTCACTGAGTTTATATAGTTTGAAAAAGAGAATATGCTGAAGCTTATGCTTCTCAATCAGCTGAGTGTCTATAAGAGTGTAGTGAAGGAAACCACTGTCTATCATTGCTTGTATATTGACTAAGCTATTTACAATGACAGAGATTATGATTGTGTTCACTTGTATTTTCTGCTCAAATCTTCAAATAGCTTTCTGCTTCTTGAGTTTTTGTCTGTATTTTAGAGTGAGAGTTTATCTTTTCTCTGTTCTTGCTTGTCCGTGGGCAATGCAGTGTTCATGTGTGTGGGGGGTTTACTTGAAGTGATCATATTCAGACATTGATTTGTGAAGTGCTCTGACTTGTTGCAGTGTATGCAGACTTCTCTGATGATTTGATCAGCAGTATTCTTCTCTGAGATGTTAGAGATTTTCAGATGATTTGTATTCACATATGAAATTCAGTTCATTGATTCTGATTCAGAGGTGGAGAATGCTGCAGAGTGATTTGAGATGTACATATTTGTTCAGCAGAATTCTCTACAATTTTGAAGTATGTGAAACTGAGACAGATTGTTGTTCAACAGACAAAGATCAGCACAGAATTTGCTGTATATTGAAAGCTTTGAATGCTCTACACTTCAGTTATGCAACTGAAAGTTCAAATTCTTGAACAATATATTGATCTTGACAGTATCATCTCAGTCTTACTCATCTGCTTCTAGAAGTTTGTGATTGAATTTAGAAAGATAAATTGTCAACATAACATTCATCTGATGAGTCTGATTAAGCCAGTCTAATGTCTTGGCTTGAAGTGTAGAATTGAAGAAGAGGGAGTTGAGTTGTTGAAAGACTAGCTCTGATATATGCTGATGATTCTGACAATGACTCATTCAGAGTTGGAATTTTGCTAACACATTGTCATTCAATCTGCTATGAATATACCACACTTGATTGAATAGTGAGTCTATTGCTTGTTCATTGATGTTCAATTTGGTGTTTGCTTTTGACTTTCACATGAGATAGAGTGCTAGATCTTTCTTGTATTTGTTGAGAATTGAAAGCTTCTCTCTTGAAGGCTTTTTGTGAGATGTAAATGTAGAAGAAATGATGAATGTGAAAGTGTTTATTTCAGCAAGTTGTTATTACAATTCAGTCATCTGTAGTGTCTGCTGTTGAAGAATGCTTTGTAGGTCTAAGTTATTGTCTACTGTATTCAGATGTGATGAGTGTTTGTAGAATTGCTTGTAGTTCATTTCAATATCTAAGAACATGTAATAAAAAAAAGAAAAGAAATACTTATAGATACTTGATTCTCTCACAGACACTATTTACAGTGTTGCAGTGCTAAGCTTTGTCAAGCTTCTTTGTGAATACTATTTGTAGTGTTATGGTTCATAGACACTCAGACCTTGTAGAATATGATTGATTGTGTCTCAGATGCTTAGATATGATAGTCTATATAATTAATAATAGAGACACTCAGACTCATGAGAAATCTCTTGTAATGACTAGACACTTGAGCCTGTAAATGATGCACTTGAGTGTAAGAACTGGTAACAATGCACTTGAGTGTAAGAATTAATAATAAGACACTCAGATCTTAAATACAGAAGAATCAATTCATAATATAATGAGTGTACTTTGATTAATGATTTGATACTATTCTAATTACAGATTATGAATTGATTAAGAAAAGAAAGAGAAAAGAAATCAGAAGAAAAGATCATACAAAGAAGATTCTTATAGAGAAAAGTTCAGAACAGAAGAATATCAGAAGCTGCTCTACAGTGAAATGTGAAGTGGAAGAATATTAAGAGATACACATAAGAATTGTTAGAAACTACATAAGTGCAGAGTGTGAAATGAAGAAATCATTGAAAGCTACACAGAAAAATCATTAAAGACTATATGAGTGTAGAATACAGAGTAGAAGAACATAAGAAGCTATATAAAAGAATTGTTAGAGATTATATGAGTACAAAGTATGAAGTAGAAGAATGTTAAGAGCTACATGAAAGAATCATTAGAAACTATATGAGTGTGGAACACAGAGCAGAAGAATGTAAGAAGCTATATGAAAGAATTGTTAGAAACTATATAAGTGCAGAGCATGGAGTGAAAGAACATTGCAGGTTACACAAGATCACAACAGTCAGAAACAAGCAGATGCAGAAGAGGAGTTGATTGCGTAAGTTAATTACTAACAGATGCTAATCTGTCACAATGTAGAAGAAACAGTGAACACAGAAATATTCATCTCAGTAAGTTATTATTGCAATTCAGTCATCTGTAGTGCTTGCTGCTGAAGAATACTTTGTAGATCTAAGTTGTTGTCCACTGTGTTTGAGTGTGATAGATGTTTGTAGAATTGTTTGTAGTTCATTTTAATATCTAAAAACATGTAATAATAATAATAAAAAGACAAAGAAATATTTGTAGATACTTGATTCTCTCACAGACATTATTCACAGTGTTGCAGCACTAAGCTTGATCAAGCTTCTTCATAAATACTATTCATAGTGTTACAGTTTGTAGACACTCAGATCTTATAGAACACAGTCAATTATATCTCAGACACTTAGATACAACAGTCTATATAACTAACAATAGAGACACTCAGATTCATGAGAAATCTCTTGTAATAACTAGACATTCAGATCTATAAACAACACATTTGAATGTAAGATCTGATAATAAGACACTCAGATCTTAAACAATGCACTCAGATATAAGAGCTAATAACAAAACACTCAGATTTTAAATGCAGAAGAATTAATTTGTAATGTAATGAACATATTTTGATTAATGATTTGATACTATTCTAATTACAGATTACAAATTGATTAAGAAAAGAAAGAGAAAAGAAATCAGAAGAAAAGATTGTACAAAGAGAATTCTTATAGAAAGAAGTTTGAGATGAAAAAATATCAGAAGCAACTTCACAGTAAAGTACAGAGCAGAAGAATATTAAAAACTACACAGAAGAATCATTAGAAACTATATAAGTATAGAGTGTGAGATAAAAGAATCATTGAAAGCTATACAGAAAAATTATTAGAGACTATATAAATGCAGAACACAGAGTGGGAGAATGTTAGAAACTATATGAAAGAATTGTTAGAGACTATACAAGCATGAAGCACAGAGCAGAAGAATATTAAGAGCTATATGAAAGAATTATTAGAAACTACACAAGCACAGAGCATGAAGTGGAAGAACATTAAAAGTTACACAAGATCACAACAATCAGAAATAAGTGAATGCAGAAGAAGAGTTGATTGTGTAAGTTAATTACTAATAAATATTAACTCATCACATTAACTGTTGTTAGCTTCTATTTCTTATTATCAGAGTGTATATTTTGTTTGTGATTATTCTATCTTCTCTTTCAATGTCTCTTCTGTGTGCAATCTCACTTCTGTTGAGAAGATCACCTCTGCTGATGTTGTGAGAGCAGAGTGTGACAATGACAACATCAATGAAGCAGTTGATGAGAATATAGACAGCAGTGATAATGTTTATAAAGATGCTGAGATGATGAATATCTCTGTATTATTCTCTATCACTGTCTTTTTCACTTTCACTGATTCTCTCTCTTTCATCTCTGTCAATTTCTTTTTTTTCTCTCACACTGATTTCTCTCTTTCATCTGATTTTCAAGAGGCTCTGTACATCTTTCATGATTTTCTTCTCTATTCACCATGCCTCTCTTCCACTCTCACTGTCTCTGTCAAAACATGATTTCATATGCAAGTACTGTACAACACAATCTGATTCATCAGTTATTCATCTGTCATACTTCTTATTTGAAGTAAATACAAGACTTTTAACAATTTTATACATTCTCTGAATTCTGCTGTCATTTGTACTGATTGTGTTGAGTGTATATTATATCTCTTCTTATCTCTTTTCTATAATTTTTATTCTAACTTTTATAGATGAAATTGTACAGAGTCTCTGTGTTATTGAAATTATGATAGACAAAAATCTCTGTGTCATATTCATTTACATCAACTTCTGTATCACTTCTCTGTCTTTGTATACTTTCAGCTTATCAGATGAGTGTCTTCATCTTCTTTGTTGATTGAAGAAATCAAAAACTTATTTATTTTCATTCAGAATCTCTCTAAATCAGATTGATTATAAGTAGTTCTTGATTATCTGCAACTCTTATATCAGAATGTAAGAAGATATTATATTTGCAATCAAGAGTTCTTCAATTCTTTCTCTTTGTTATTGAGCAAAAATCTGACTCAGAAGCAGAGGGTGATCAAACTGAATATACAATAACAGAGAAAGATATGACAATCTCTGACTCAGTATATAATACAGACAAAATATCAGAATGTGAGAAATTTAAAAATAATAAAGAAATTATGAAAATAGTTCTCACTGTGATTCTTCATAAATTCTTATATATAAGTGAATAGATAGTAATATCAGCAAATATACATCAGATAATTACTGTTCTTGATATGCAGATGAGTAAATTCTTTGAGAATACTAATTCTTTTTTTTTCAAAAGATATTATATATACTGTGCTTATCTTATTTCATAGAGCTGCTGCATTGTCAGATTGTATGAATTTCATTGATAAATAGACAGAATCTATCAAGAATTGCAATATCTGATGAAAGAGTAATTTTAAATATATCATTCAATATTATTGATTAAATGAAGATAAACTTTCAGATGATTTCTACTGATTTTTATTTAGAATATCTGCTTTATCAATCACCTTTGCATTCAACAATATTGCTATCTTTCACATTTGATAGTTGATGTCATTGAATGTGATAATAGATTTTATATTCAATGAGATCTGTGCTTTCTTCTGATATTTATGAATCAGAAAATTTGAATCTTCTACTGATATAGAATTCAGAGAAAATGAAGAAGATAATTATATATACACTGTCATCAGTTGCTTACAGAATGTGATAAGATCTGTTGCTGTTATAGTCACTATACTGTTGAAATTTAATATAGACATTGATATAGAACTGAGTGTATTATCTTTGAATTTCTCTCATTCTAATATCTTGTCTGTATCACATACTGAGTCAGAGATTGTTATATTTTTCTCTGTTATTGTGTATTCAGTTTGATCATTCTCTGCTTCTGAGCTGAATTCTTGCTCAACAATAGAGGGGAAGAATTGAAGAATTCTTGATTGTAAATGTAGTGTCTTCTTATGTTCTGATATAAAGATTGTAGATAATTGAGAATCACTTATAATCAATCTGACTTAGAAAGATTCTGAATGAAAATAAATAAATAAGTTTTTGATTTCTTCAAGATTGTAATGAAATCTCTGCAGCAGTCTCAACAGCAATTTCATCAATTACATCACTTTTGTAGATAAAGAGATCTCTTTTCAGAGGAATATTGTTCAC
This sequence comes from Histoplasma ohiense, assembly GCA_017607445.1. Classification (NCBI taxonomy): domain Eukaryota; kingdom Fungi; phylum Ascomycota; class Eurotiomycetes; order Onygenales; family Ajellomycetaceae; genus Histoplasma; species Histoplasma ohiense. The sequence continues at coordinate 1,646,290 of JAEVHH010000006.1, read as the reverse complement.
CTCATCCAATATAATATCAGTTGCAGTGTATTCTAATTAAAACATCTCATTTTATTTAAAAATCTGCTATTCAGGCCATAACCTGTGGGATGGTTAATTCTTCTCATTGTGCGATCGCTAGCTAACTATATAGGGGTAATCACGTGCGGTGGAGGGCCGCCTGGGCAACTAGTGCCCAACAGTAGTACCCACTAACAATCCATCCCGACTGCTTTCATTACATAACTTGATCCTCCCATGCATTCAGAGAATGACACTCTCAAGGACTTCGGAAATTCGATATCAGTCCAGGTGCATTGGCCTGTATTTTCTCCGTTGACCTTGTATTTACCTATCTTCTGGTGTCCTTTTTAATTTAAGAAGTCATATTCTTCCCTCTGTGATGAGATAACGCAATACACGTCCCATAGTTAATAAAGCATTCATTCTACCCACTGGGGGGAAAAACATTCGACGCAAGAGTTAAAATTGTTAATGCACACAGCGGCTCTTCTCCTTCCCTCATTCCGTCTATCAGACGTCCTACATGGGTCTCGATCCCGATATACTCACCATATGGGAAAGAAGTCGTCCACTACTTCCTGTCCCTGTGGCAGTTACTCGATAGGGTTATCTGGGGTGCCAGTCGCATCGAGGGATAAAGATATTCGACAATATGTCGAGCCCTATAGGGTTGAGGCCATTGGCCTCTGCCTACGAGAGCCCGACCTTCGGTGAAGATAGCTCATTTCATGTCGAGCAGCCGGTTGGCTCTATGTCAATCTCTCCATGCGGCAGAGATGTTGTACTTGCCTCGTGGGTTTTAGTCCTATTTTCCTCTCTTTTGGATAGTTAGAAAATGATTCATTTCCATTATAGCTGATAGTCTGTGGAATAGAAAGGAAGGCCTCCATATAATTGACCTGGATAGTCCCTACTCTCCACCTCGATACCTTCCCCACCACACTCCCTGGGAAGTGGCAGATGTTCAGTGGTCCCCCTTTGCCGCTCGAGACAGCTGGGTTGTGAGCACATCCAATCAAAAGGCCCTGGTTTGGAACCTGGCAATGAAATCGACACAAAACTCCATTGAATACGTCTTGCATGAGCATTCTCGAGCCATTACAGATATAAACTTCTCCGCCCACCATCCTGACATCCTAGCCACTTGCGCCGTAGACAGTTTTATTCACTGCTGGGATCTACGGTCTCCAGCAAGGCCGGCAATATCATTTTCTGACTGGTTTGCCGGTGCAACTCAAGTCAAATGGAACAGACAGGATCCTCACGTCATTGCAAGTTCGCATGACAGGCTCCTTCGGATTTGGGATGACCGAATGGGTGCTCGTCCACTGCGTACTATTGTGGCACATAATACAAAAATTTACGGCCTTGATTGGAACCGGACCCGCCGAGAGGCGTTGGTGACTTGCTCGTTGGATAAAACCATCAAATTTTGGGATTATTCCGTTGCGGAGGATATTCCGGAAAAGATCATTCATACTCCGTTTCCCGTTTGGCGAGCTAGAAATACTCCATTCGGATGGGGCGTTCTTGCCATGCCGCAACGCGGGAATAGTGATTTACATCTCTATGGCCGGAAAAAGAAGTAATGATGGCGGTGATCCGCCACGGGTTCATAGCTTTCCAGGCCACAGGGGTCAAGTCAAAGAATTCCTTTGGAGATCAAGAGGTACAGTTATGAATGGTTTAGATCATCGTGAATTCCAGCTTGTGTCCTGGGGCACAGATAGGGAGCTGCGATTGCATCGAGTAAACCCAGAGATTCTGGCGGGAGTTGGATACGAAATCGGAAAGTCTTTCAATCCCTCTCTAAATCTGACGCGAAAAGGCGCTGTCTACAAAACATTCCACGACGATCCACGACTAGAGGATAGCGCTGAGCAAAAGGGTATTCCTCTGGGAGCCCAAACTTCTGGGCACCATCGATCGCTATCAACTGTAGGTGTTGGACCCAGCAGCGTCTCCATGCCTTACTATCGTAGCTGGAACCGAGGAGGAACAATGGGATCTGCAGTTGGTGTGCAAGGGCGTTCCTCTCTTCGTGCTGACATGAATCCTATTTCCTGGATGCGGGGTGTTAAGATATCGGGATGGGAAGTGGAAACGCTTGGAGACGAGATTACTCATGTTGGTGAAAAGTTCACAAAGGTTTCTTTCGAATCTGTCAATATCGGACAACGCAAAGCGACGGTTTCCATGCATGGGCCTTGGGGTCCTGACCACATTAACCTTTTTATAAAGGTTGACATTCAATTCCCACCTGACTATCCACGAGCTTCGGTCCCCGTATTTACGGTGCAGAAAACCAGCTCAGTCACTGCACAATTGGCCTCGACGATCACGGCAGGGCTACGAACTATTTCTGAGACATACCTCGCTCAGAAGCGAGGATCCCTTGAGGCGGCTATCCGCTACCTCCTGGGAGAACATAATGTCGAGGAGAGTGTGGCGTTTGTGGGACGTCAATTCGGAGAGGCGTTGAAGTCCCCTGACCTGCTTGATGGCGATGAATCTAGCGATGAAGATGAAGAAAACGGGCAATTCCGTGCCTCTCAACTCGGACTAAGCGCTTCTGAGATGCTCCGGCCAGTTAATGCGAATGTCATGGTGCCGGTATTTAAAACATGCGGGGCGTTATGGACCAATGATGGCCGGCTTGTGTGCTTTTTCCCTCCCAAAAAAGAGAAGACGTCAGCCTTTATGGGTTCCATGGGACTTAGTGATATGAGACTTGCACGAGGCGATAGGGTTTTTGAGGCCTTTGGCCGATTACAGACAAGCTCACTGGGCCCAAAACATTCGAGCGGCGTCGGGACTGGTAGGGGCACTATCACGGATGATGGAGTTTCTGACTATTCGGACGATTCGTCTGCCGACTCTTCGAGTTCATCAGGCTCATCAGATCTCCTCGGAAATCTCCCTCCTCAATTCCATGGGCCGAATACTTGGAGAAGTGGAAGTTTGGGATTCTATCGCTCAAGGTCCACTGAAAATTCTCAAAAATCTACAACAGGGGTAGGTACCGTGAAGTCATCATCGGACAACCCACACAATATCATCCATATTTACGATCTATGTGGTCTTTTACCAGCCAAAAGAGAGCTCGCCAAGGAATATCAAGTGTTTGGCAACCCTGCAGAAGCGTGCACCCAAAACATGGCAGCTGCTGCTGGCCTGGGGCTGTTTGATGTAGCCCATGCTTGGGGTCTCGTTAGGTTAATACTACAAAACGAGCTTTTTCCAGATCCTGTCTCTAGTGGTGATTCCGTTGAGGTTTCACGAAAGGTCGTCATGCGTGACATGCAACGCAAGAATAGCGTTGTGGATTCGAGCTTCGATAAATTCACACGGAAAAAGCCATCCAGCAGTTCTCGCCCAGACAAAGTAAGCTGGGGAGAGCACCCTCTTGGCGGTCGCTGGCTTATTCCAACTCTGTAAGTTTCTCCTCAACGGTGGCCAGTTGACCTTGTATGCCGATGACTAATTTTGAGTAGATTCAACTACTTCGAGCGTTTGGGGGACATCCAGATGTTGGCGATGCTCTCTTGCATTTTATATGAACCAGAGTCTAGCATGGATCCGAGCCAGGTGGGGATCCATGGGGTCAGACGATCATCAGTTATTGTGCACAACCCCCCGCTAGTCCTGGATAGCAGTTCACCAACAGGAGACCTCCGCGGCAAATGTCAAGAAATACCACGACTCACATCGTTGCCCAAGGCTTCTGCCAACGTCGTTTCGGCTTCTCAAAGTTCTGCTTGTTCTTCGACAGAACATTGGCATGTCGGCACGCCGCCAATATACTCAACTGGAAGCACTCCTCCTCAAGGAGCCCAACTGAGCAGACAACCCTCTTGCCGAAAGTCACAGTCACAGGTTATGTCATTGTCAGGATCACCGGATCATCATTCTAACCCACGCTCCGTTTCCGGCCTGGGAACCACTCTGGCTTCTTCACTCTCGCGGTCTTTTACGTTTGGACCTTCAGGATCCTCATCACCTCCAGGTAGTGGTAACAAGAAGCGCACAAGTCCCGCAAGCAGCTTAAATATGCATGGTCCTACTAGGTCGGCTGCCGGTGGCATTTTCGGAAAACCTGCATCAGCGATTCCAGACCATTTAACCGCATCGACTAATGCAACGTCACAACCCCATTCTGATTCTGAAAGCGAAAGGCCCACGTCACCCAAGTATAAGCCACCAAAGGGCGTGAGAGTAGTTTTGAAAAATCAGCATATGTTCGATAGTGCTAATCACGCTTACGTACCCCTCCTTGATCAGCGTCACAAACAACTTTTCAAGGCTTATCGAGCCGCATATGCTGACTTGCTGTTTGTTTGGGATATGCCCATAGAACGCATGGAGGTGCTCAAAATCGACGGTATCACTGGTAGTCGCCCCGACATGTATCGCCTATCCCGCTCGAAATATCATGATAAGCGAATGTCGGACCACGACGGACGTGATTCGAGACCTCTAGCCTCAATTCGTTCTCAAGAAAGGAAACCTTTCGAGAATGATCAAGGCTTGGATATACAACGAAATTGCGCCAAATGTGGATGTGGTCTTCACATTTCCGCCTTTGCAATGTCCGACATAGCAAAACCCAGCCGCAGGAGTAAAGCACGAGGCGGTGATTCGCCTGCAATTCAATGCCCCCAATGCAGACTTTCACAACCAATCCCCGCGAAGCTATCATGTGTTGTTTGTGGCGAGGTCATCGATGGGATGTTTACTCCGTGTTTAAATTGTGGGCATATTTCCTGTGTCGAATGTCATCAGAACTGGTTCTCAACACAACCTCGCTTTGCCAGAGCAAAAAGGACGACTACTAATCCATTCTGCCCAAGTGGCTGCGGCTGCATTTGTTCCAACCATGTCGTAATCAAGGTACCTATACCATCACCCACGAATAGATCACCCTCAGAGAAAAAGTATGCTACGGTCAATGAATCCCCATCGCATCGAAGTCGGTCGCAGCCTGCTCGTCGAGATCGTCGCCGGAGCACTGGAGTTACCGTTAGCAATCCCAGCTCTAGACGCGATGCAGATGCAGACCCCGATAACAAGTATAGTTTGCCCTTCATCTCGCAGGTCACGCGCGGTCTTAATATTGATCTCCATCCCAAAATGCATTCCTCGAGAAAACCTGGCACTTATTTTTCTGATAGAAGTGAAGATTCAAAGAATGCCTTGGAGAGAGTGGATACTTTATAACTATTTTTTATTACTTCCTCAAATAACCTTTCAAGCCTCCCAGACCAGTGCTCTTTCCTCCCTCTCTCCACACTTCCGTCTTGCTTCAGTCCCTTTGCTGCGTGTGTTATAGCGTGGTGTTTGCTTGCGGGTGTTTTTCACATTCAATTCTTGTCTTATGAATAACTAACGGCTATTCCGTACATTGACCCGCCCCACGTCCGGATATTGTGTATATATATAATGATTTGTGATGGACATGTACATTTATATTATGATTTAAGCATTAATTGCAGCGTTTCTTCCATCTATTCTGTTATGCGAGTTTATGTCATTATACCACACAGAGTGGCTATAACATATCACAAAGACATTTCAGGTATTATTCTAAAAATTATACCAATATAATAATTTTAATTTGTATTATAGATAGAATTTGTAATGCACTGGTTTATTATTTCCTTACTGTGTTCTCGCTGTGATAATATAGCACTATGACCACTAGGTTTTCCATAGCAAAAAGCCAACGTAACCGTTTGTTAAATGGTTGCGCTCAAGTGGTATATTTACCAGTGGGTGTGGTGGTGTGTAACCCCACCACCAATACACTGCAACTGCCAGGTGCAGCATAGTTGAAACCACATCGCTATCACTACTTCTATATATATATATATATATATATATATATGCTACTTTGCACATTTTCATTCCTCTTTTCTTCTTTTTCTTCTCTTAGCGATTAGCTACTAACTAGTTATTGTCTGCTACCCACTACTTTTCATATTACTTACTAATATTACTTCTATTTAGTTATCTTCTGTGGGATGGTTAATCTTCTCATTGTGTGGTCGCTAGATAACTATATAGGGGTAATCACGTACGGTGGAGTGGCAGAAACAAGCCTTGAGGCAAAAGGATTCTTAAGGATTCTTATGTTAGCTAACAGCTGTGATGGGTTAGCATCTGTTAGTAATTAACTTACACAATCAACTCCCCTTCTGCACCCACTTGTTCCTGACATTGTGGCTCTGTGTAATCCTCAATGTTCTTTCACTCTGTGCTCTGCATTCATATAGTCTCTAATGATTCTTCTGTATAGCTTTTAATGTTCTTTCACTTCATGTTTCACACTTATATAGTCTCTAACAATTCTTCTGTGTAGCTCTCAATGATTCTTTCATCTCATACTCTGTGCTTGTATAGTTTCTAATAATTCTTTTATATAGCTCATAATATTCTTCTATTCTGTATTTCACTGTAAAACAGTTTTTGATATTCTTTCACTGTGAATTTTTTTCTATAAAAATTTTTTTTATATAATTTTTTCTTCTGATCTCTTTTCTCTTTTTTTTCTTAATTAATTTATAATCTGTATTTAGAATAGTATTAAATCATTAATCAAAGTATATCTATTATATTATGAATTGATTTTTCTGTGTTTGAAATCTGAGTGTTTTGTTATTAATTTTTACATCTGAATGTGTTGTTTACAGATCTGAGTGTCTGGTTGTTATAAGAGATTTTTTATAAATCTGAATATTTTTATTATTAATTATATAGACTGTTGTATCTAAACATCTGAGATACAATCAATTATATTCTATAAAGATGTAAGCAGTGGTATGAGAATTAGCTGCTTATATCACAAGAAGTTCTTAAGACTCTGCAAGGATTAAATTGTAGAAGATAATACAGTAATATATTGAAGAGAATTCAGATTAATATCAATATTGTAGAATGTAGAGATCAAATTAAAACAGAATGATCTGCTGATCTCTAGAAGATTAAGTCAGCTGCTATCTATATACACAGTATTGTAAACAGATTGAACTTTGCTATAATGTAGATGATATAGTATGATGTAAGTGACAAGATAATATCTTGATTTCAAACTTGATATGATGTTGACAGTGCTATGTTCAGTGATATCATATCTTTAGAGCAATTGCTAATTTTGACCTAGCACTGATAACTTAGTGTGGATTTCTTACAACTGTCCCCTCTGAAAGAACCACTGTCCCAGCAGGTCAAAAAATTGTAGAGTAATTGTAGATAATTTGTGATAACAAATGACAGTGAATCTTTGTTGTCTCACTGATAACACAAAACTTATAGAAGTAAATAGAATCATAACTGACAATACAGAAGTAAATAGAATTATAGAATATATGATTTCATAAAAAATATAGAGAATCAGAATCTCTGAGCAAATTCTGATTCTGATAAGCTATTGAGAGATTCCTTCCCCCACCTCTGCCATTGATATTTCAAAGAAAGAATGTAAGTAATCACTAGAGAATCAGTGAGTTATCAATATAGAAACATTTGTTAACAGTAAAAATAGTTTTTTAATGATATTTTTCAGAGAAATCTTCAGTCAGTAAGTATTGTGTTGCTTTGTTTCTATTTTCAGTAAAAAGTTGCTAACTTGCTTCAAATAGAATCAGAAATTATATTGTTTACTTCAATTAATCAGCAAATTCAGAATTTTATCACTGAGAAGAACATCACAGCTGATTCTGTGATGAAAAAAATTCTCACAGAGAATGTATTCATGAAACTGTACAAAGAAATCAATGAGCAGCTGAAAGAGAAGTAGTATGCTCACAGTCTGAAGCTGAGAAGCTGTGTTCACTGCCTCAAAGCAATAGAAGATATGCCTCTCTGTGTGTGAGAAATCACATTTAAAAACTGCAAGAGATGTCACAACAATAGATTTCATTGTAATTCTATAAGTTTATCAAAGTAATATCAAAGATTTGATAATAAGATTAACACTGGAATAGATTTCTGCACATTTCAAAGATCAGACTATGGCATTAGAGGTGTTATTTCAGAAGAGTCTGAGAAAATACTCTGAATTGCTAGTGATGCAGAAGCAATTTGTGAAGGAACTCAGTATGTATTACTTATTCAAATGAAATAAGATTGATAGAGACATTCTCAATGCTTTACAGTGCTGAAAGATCTGTGTTGCTGCTGGTAGAATCTCTATCAAGAAAAAATCTGTTGCTGTACTGACTTCTGCTGTTCTCTCTGCTTTCTTTGCTGCTGCTTCTGTGATTGTACTGAACTCATCTCCTGCCCCCAAAGTTCTTGCAATTCTGCAGCGGATTGAAACCACTCAGAAGAAAATGAATGAAAAAATGGAAAAAATAATTATGTGGATGGAGGAGATGGCCCAGAATATTGAATGCTTGGAGACAATGTTTTATACAGTACATATAACCAAAGGAATTTCACTAGATAATCACTAACAGATTGTAGTTGGTAGAAAGAATTGGGAAAATTGAAAGAGAATTTGATATTATGAAAGAAGAATAAATTATAGACAGTGTTCTGAAGAGTTCTTTGAGTGTTTTTTAAATAGTTTTTTCATCAGAGGCATAATGCCCAGAATAATATCTTGGTTCTTTGCTTTTTCCTTTCAATCAGAGTCTGAAATCATATCATAGCCTCATTAAACTTCTAAAACCTTGTAGAATAAAAAGAAGAAGAGTGTCACTAAGCTTCAAGAATCTTTCACAGTTCAAAGCAGAAGTATAGATAAGTAGAAACTTCAAAACCTTTATAGAAAAAAAAATAGAAGAACTACTAATGTTGTGTTCTGAAATGCTTCTTCTTAACAAGAGATCAATTTCAATTTACCTTCTCATATTCTTTGAGAAGATTACAGAAATTCAAAAGATTATTAGAGGATTCTCAAATGTTCTCAGTATTAGAATATTCTTCTCACTTAACAAGATATTGCTTCTTATTACAGTGCAATTGTTTATTCAAAATGGCTTCAACAAAATACTTTATTTCATCTTCAAGTAGAATATCAGAAGATTTCTTAGATTCTTCATCTGATCTCTGATAATAGAGTTTCAACAAAATAATATGAAAGATAGAATGCATAGATTCAAAGATTCTCAGAAGATCTAGTCAATATACTTGCAATTCAATGATATTCAGAATTGCAAATGATTCAAATCATTTATCTTCAAGCTTGCAGTAAGATCTAGAAGTTGTTATATTCATGAAAGATAGAAGAATTTAATCTTCAATAACAAAGAATTTCTCTTGATGTCTTCTGTTATAGTATTCTGCTTGCTTTTTGAAGGATTTTTGAACTTTGACTTGAAGGTTGCTTTGTATCTCTTGTAATTTTTTCACCCTTGCTGTAGCTAAGAGCTCAAGATTGATAGAGGTTACAGATTCAGATTCTTTATCAATTATCTCTCTCAACAGAACAGAATTGTAACCTAGTAGTGCTTGAAACAGTGACATATCAATAGATGCTTGAGAAACAGAATTGTAGATGAATTGTGTCTGTGGAAGTAGATTCACTCAGTTTTTCTGATGGTAGTTTGAGTATGCTTATAAATAGTTCTCTAATGTCTGGTTCTGGTGTTCTGTTTGTCCATCAGTTTGAGGGTGGAATGCTGTACTCAGATTGTGCTTAACTTGTAAATAATAACAGAATGTTGATCAGTAGTGACTGGTAAACAATTTATCTCTATCAGATATGATAGATGAAGATGAACTATAATCACTTAGAATAATATCTATGAACAACTCTGCAAAATCAGAAGCAGTAATTGAAGTCATGCAAGAAAAATACTTAGCTAGTTTAGTATAGCAGTTCAGTATGATCAAAATACTATCATAGATGATTTCTTTTTGAATTACTGGTGGTAATCTGACAATGAAATCCATAGCAAGAGAACTGAATGATCTAGTAGATATAGAAATTTTGACAAATTGTCTGTATAATTTATACCTCTTAGCTTTAACATGCTGGCAGATATTACACTCTCTGATGTATGTTTCAATGTCTTTTCAGAGTGTATTCCAGTAATATTTGTGATATAGAAGCTCTAAGATTCTGGCAATATCAAAGTGATCTGCTCAGAGATCATTATGATATATTCATAATAACTTCTGAGTGATTGCTTTGCTAGAGGGAATGTAGATAGCATGATTGTGATATAGAAGTTCACAATCTTTATCTACTCATCAGATGATTGAAGAATCTTCAGAGATATCAGAGACTTCTCTAAGAGTTTCAGACTTCACACTATTCTCAACTTTTTGACTTGAAGTTACAGTAAAGATATCTCTCTTCTGTAATTCTTTAATGAAGTCTAGAAGCTGATTAGTAGATGATTTGTGATTTGTTTCATTCTCAGCAGTTTTCAATACTGCTAGATATGACATGAGAAGTTCATGATCTTCAGTATCAGTTTCAAAGAAATCTTGGAAATAAGAATACTCTGCAGAACAATCTGAGCTTTTCTGTACTGAAGATGATTCAGTATCTACTAAGCTGTTCTGATCAGAGTCATGAAATCTCTGATGGATTTTTTTCTGTAGAATCAGCAGCATTGACAGCTTTGAGTCTATATCTTCAGAGGAAATAATATAGTCTGAATGTTTCAAAAATGAATTGATGAGATTTAGCTGTTCTGATCAATAGATCATATAGAAATCATAAGCAGATAGCTCTTTTGCTCAATGCATCTGATGATTGTTCAAGCTTTTGATACTAAGAAAGTATTTCAGATTATCATGATTGGTTATGATCTGAATTGAATACAGATTGCCTTGCAGATAGTGTCATCAGTGATGAAATGATATCACTATAGCTAGAAGTTTCAAATTATGAATGTTATAGTTTCTAGAAGCTTCAGAAAGCTTCTGTGAAAAGAATGCAATGAGTCTCCACTCTTTTCTTCAAGTAGACACTGAATTATCCACATTTCCACTTCATTCTGATGCTATTTCCATAGCTTCTTGATAGGTTTCTGATACTGGTTCTAGATGTTGAGATAGAATACCAGCAATTCTGTAACGGGCGTACTTCGATTAACGATCTAGCACTATCCTAATACAGATTATGAATTGATTAAGAAAAGAAAGAGAAAAGAAATCAGAAGAAAAGGTTGTACAAAGGGGGTTCTTATAGAGGAAAGTTCAGAGCAGAAGAATATCAGAAGCTGCTTCACAGTGAAGTGTGAAGTGGAAGAACATTAAAAGATATGTGTAAGAATTGTTAGAAGTTACACAAGTGCAGAATGTGGGGTGGGGGAATCATTGAAAGCTATATGAAAGAATCATTAGAGACTACACAAGCATGGAACACAGAGCAGAAGAATGTAAGAAGCTACACAGAAGAATTGTTAGAGACTACACAAGTGCAGAACACAGAGTGAGGGAATGTAAGAAGCTATACAGAAGAATCATTAGAGACTACACAAGCACAGAGCACAGAGCAGAAGAACATTAAGAGCTACACAGAAGAATTGTTAGAAACTACACAAGTGCAGAGCACAGAGCAGAAGAACATTGAGAGTTATATGAGATTACAACAGCCAGAAATGAGTGAATGCAGAAGAGAAGTTGATTGCATAAGTTAATTACTAACAGATGCTAATCTGTCACATTATCCCTCTCTATCAGAGTGAGTGAGAACTTATAGATGTTGAGAGTGGCAGTGTCCTTCAAAGCAGATGCAGATTCCCAGATTGGACAATCATATTCTATCCATTTAATGAGGTATTCACAGCAGTGGCAGTTGGTTCTATTGTCAAGAATTGCTTCAATTTCCCACTTGAGTTTATTGTCTTCTTCTACAATGACAGATGACTGTCAATTGAAGATTCTCTGTGAGGGAAATGAATTCTCAGCTGCAGGTCAGAGCAGGTTTGTATGAAAGATGTTGTGAATGTCAGATGAGATGTTGAGTTGATAATTGTGTGTGTCTAGCACTTTCTTCACTGTATACTTGGTGTGGTGGTAATCTAGCATACATGAGGGGTGGTTCATTTTTATGTTCTTGAGATTCAGTCAGACTTTGTCTTCTACATAATATCAGATCACAGAACTTCTTCTGATATTTGTTTGATTCTTATAATTTTGCTGAACACTGATCATTGAAGCTTCTGCTCATTCACAGACTTTCTTCAGCTTGCTCATGATATTCTCTGCTGTCTGTATGAGACTGCAGATGTGTGTGGTTTCTCAGAGAGTCTCAGAGAAGTTCAGAACCTCTAAGTTGTATCTGTGTAGAAGAAAGAATGAACTTACATCTGTTGTAGTGAAATCTTGACTGTTAATCACAATCTCAGTATGTGGCAGCAGATTGCTTCAGTTGTCTTGTGTGTAATTGCAGAACTTACAGAGGATGTTCTTTACTATTTGTATCATTCTCTCAGTAGCTTCATCAGTCTCTGGGTGGTACACTGTTAATAACTTTCATTTGATTCTTAATAATTGGCATATGTGAGCCCAGAGTGTGCTGATGAATTGACTGTCTCTATCTGACACAATGAATGAAGGCAGACTATGCATACAATAGAACAGACTTCTGATGAAGGCATCTGCAACTACTTCAGCATTCATCTTGTCACAGAGCTGTAGTATTACACTCTTGCTGAGTCAGTCAACAATGACTAGAATGTTCATAGAACCTCTGCTTTCAGATAAGAAAACTGCAAAATTGATAGCTATATCACATCAAGTTCAGTTGAGAACAGATAGAGGCTTCAGCATCTCTTTTCAACATTCACATCATATCATCACTGAGTCACAGCAATCACAGTTGTGTATGAACTGGTGTATGTCTTTCAACATATCTGATCAGTAGAATTCTCAGACAACAATGTTGTATATGATTTCATGTTCTGAGTGCTCAGTCATTGATGAGTCATGAATTTCTTGCATGATCTGTGTTCATAGAGATTCTGAATCAGAGACTCATTGTCTATCTCAAAAGCATAAGCAGTTGTCATCATCAATCAAACATGCTGAGATATTCATTCTTGGGTATATGTCTGCAGGGAATTGAGATGCTTTACTTTGTACAGCTTCAGCAGCTTGCTGTCAGAATTCATCTGCTTCTACTACTAGTCTTCATTGTTCTTCAAGTGAGGGTTCTTGAGCTTGGGACTGATTGATATGTATGCAGGGTTCATCTGATTGTGTAGAACTTTCTATAATTGTGGGGTTGATTAACCAATGCTCTCAGTGTTTCCATCTATCATCTAAGTCATCAGATGGCATATCTTGTTCTCAGCAGAACAGAGCATTCACAAGGGTGTTCTCTACTCCAGGTTGATAACAAATTGTGAATGAAAAACAGCTAAGAAACAATGACCAACACATATGCCTTTTGATGAGCTTACAAGTGATTGTGAAGTATTCTAAGTTCTTATGATCAGTAACAATCTCAAACTTCTCAACACTCATAAGTTCAGACTCTCATTCTTTGAGACATTATATGATCACTAGAAGCTTCTTGTTGTAGATCTTATAGTTGCATTCAGCAGATAACATCTTTTTCAAGATGAAGACACAGAGTTGTAGAACACTTTCATTATCATATTGCATTAGTGCCTCATCTACTACATAACTCAAGGCATCTGTTTTGAGAATTGTATGCTTATCTGAATCAAATGATTGCAGCATTGAGATGTTTGTGAACATACACTTCAGCTTTTTGAATGCTGCATTCACTTTGTCAGTTCATTGAAATACAGCATCTTTCCAGATCAGATCTGTCAGTGGTTGTACAATATTGGAGAAGTCTTTGATGAATCTTCAGTAGAAGTTGACAAATTCTAGAAAGCTTCTAGTTCCTTTTATCAAGACTGATGTCTCTCAGTTGAGGATTGCTTCCACCTTCTTAGAATCCATGCATACACCTTTTTCAGCTTCAATGATGAATTCTAGATAGGTTGTAGACTTGGTCTTGAAGTCACATTTGTCAATGTTCACTTGCAGTCCAGCTTTACATAGATGGTCAAGCACTTGTTGTACATGCTTGCAGTGCTCAGTGAGTGGTCCATCAGTGAAGATCAGAATATTGTTCATATATGCTGAGGTGATCTCATCAAGCAGATCTCATAGAGCTCAGTTAATATATTTCTGAAACATGCTCAGAGCATTCACTAATTCAAAGAGAGTCACTGTTCATTCATATAATTCATAACACATATGAAAAGCAGTTAGTCATTCATCACCTTCATTAATCCTTATCTTATAGAAGACTGCAGAGATGTTGAGCTTCATAAATCATTTTGCTTTTTCTATTCATTTGAGTGTTTCATTGATGAGTGGAAGAGAGTATTGATCCTTCCATGTAATCTTGTTGAGTTCTTGATAGTCAATGCAGAATCATAAGCCTTCTTCTGATTTCTTTGCAAACAGTACAGATGCTGCAGCAGATGAGTTGCTAACACAAATGAAGTCTTTGTTCAGTAATTCATTGAGTGTTTTTCATAGAACAAGAAGCTTGTTGTGTGATATGCTGTAAAGAGAATCTCAGAGTGATTGCAGATTCTTATCATCTTTCTTAATGAGCTTGATCATATAATCTATACCAGGTTCTCAGTGAGAAGGAAGCTTTTCAGCTTCTTTCTCATTGAACACATCTGTGAAGTCTTCATACAATTCAGATAGTTTCTTGTATGATTTCTTGAGATCTTTGAGTTCTAACTTTTCTAATGCTTTTTTGATATTCATCATGCTAGCAGTGAACACTTGGACATTCTTCTTCTCATGCATTTGATGAGTTAGTAGTTTGTATGCTTCTGCTGATATCTGAGTGAGATCAGTGGTTCTATCAACATTCTTCTTGTAAACACAGTTGTCTTCTGAGAAAATAAGACAGTGGTTGTGTGTGTTCAACAAGGTTTCAAATTCTGTGAGCCATAATAGACTGAGCATTAGATCATACTCAAGGTCTTGTATTTCATATACATATATGTTCTTTTTCTCATGTCCTTCTACATTGATGTTAAATCTTATCATGTTGTAGAAGGCTGATCCTCTGAGGTCATCAAATCCACTAAGCTTACACAGTTTGAGAAAGAAGATACACTGGAGCTTATACTTCTCAATCAGCTGAGTGTCTATAAGAGTGTAATGAAGAAAATCACTGTCTATCATTGCTTGTATATTGACTAGACTATTTACAATGACAGAGATCATGATTGCATTCACTTGTATCTTCTGCTTAAATCTTCAGCTAGCTTTCTGCTTCTTGAGCTCTCATTCATGTTTTAGAGCAAGAGCTCATCTTTTCCCTATTCTTGCCTGTCCATGGGTGACACAGTGTTCATGTGTGTGGGGGGTTTACTCAGAGTGATCACATTTGAACATTGATTTGCAAAGTGCTCTGACTTGTTGCAGCATATGCAGACTTCTCTGACAATTTGATCAGCAGCATTCTTCTCTGAGACATTGAGAATCCTTGAGTGACTTGTGTTTACATGTGAGACTCAGTTCATTGATTCTGGTTTGAAGGTGGAGGGTGCTGCAGAGTGGTTTGAAGCATACACATTTGTTCAGTGGAATTCTCTGCAATTTTGAAGTGTGTGGAACTGAGACAGATCATTGTTCAACAGACAAAGATCAGCACAGAATTTGCTGTATATTGAGAGTTTCAAACATTCTACACTTCAGTTATACAACTGGAAGTTCAAGTTCTTGAACAACATGTTGATCTTGATGATGTTGTCTCAGTCTTGCCCACCTGCTTCTAGGAGCTTGTGATTGAATTCAGAAAGATAAGTTGTCAATATGACATTCATCTGACAAGTTTGATTAAGCCAGTCTAACATCTTGACTTGAAGTGTAGAATTGAGAAAGAGAGAGTTGAGTTGTTGAAAGACTAGCTCTGATATACACTGATGGTTCTGGCAATGACTCATTCAGGGTTGGAATTTTGCTAACACATCGCCATCCAACCTGCTATGGATATACCACACTTGATTGAATAGTGAGCCTATTGCTCATTCATTGATGTCCAATTTGGCATTTGCTTTTGACTTCCACATGAGATAGAGTGCTAGATCTCTCTCATATTTGTTGAGGATTGAGAGCTTCTCTCTTGGGGGCTTTTCATGAGATGTGGGTGTAGAAGAAACAGTGAATGTGAGAGTGCTCATCTCAGCAAGTCATTGTTGCAATTCAGCCATCTATAGCATCTGCTGCTGAAGGATACTTCATAGATCTAAGTTATCATCCACTGTATTTGAGTGCAGTGAGTGTTTGTAGAATTGCTTGTAGTTCATTTTGATATCTAAGAATATATAATAATAAAAAAAAAGAAAAGGAATACTTGTAGACACTTAGTCCTCTCACAGGCACTATTCACAGTGTTGTGGTGCTAAGCTTGATCAAGCTTCTTTGTGAACACTATTCACAGCATTACAGTTCATAGGCACTTGGGCCTCATAGAACACAGTTGATTGTGTTTCAGATGCTTAGACACAACAGCCTATATAACTAACAATAAGAACACTCAGATCCATGAGGGATCTCTTGTAATGACTAGACACTCAGGCCTGTAAACAACACACTCAGGCATAAGAACTGGTAACAACACACTTGGGTGTAAGAACTAATAATGAGACACTCAGATCTTAAACACAGAAGAATCAATTTGTAATGTAACAGATGTACTTCAATTAACAATCTAGCACTATTCTAATACAGATTATGAATTGATTAAGGAAAGAAAGAGAAAAGAAATCAGAAGAAAAGGTCATACAAAGAGGATTCTTATAGAGAAAAGTTCAGAGTGGAAGAATATCAGAAGCTGCTCCACAGTGAAGTGTGGAGTGGAAGAACATTAAGAGATACACATAAGAATCATTAGAAGTTACACAAGTGTGGAATGTGGGGCGAGGAAATCATTGAGAGCTACACAGAAGAATCATTAGAGACTACACAAGTATGAAACACAGAGTGAAAGAACATAAGAAGCTACACAGAAGAATCATTAGAGACTATGTGAGTGTGAAACACAGAGCAGAGGAATGTAAGAAGCTACACAGAAGAATCATTAGAGACTATATGAGTGCAGAGCACAGAGCAGAAGAATGTTAAGAGCTATGCAGAAGAATCATTAGAAACTACATGAGCACAGAGCATGGAGTGGAAGAACATCAAGAGTTATGCGAGGTCACAACAGCCAGGAACAAGCAGGTGCAGAAGGGGAGTTGGTTGCGTAAGTTAATTACTAATAGATGCTAACCCGTCACAAATTCCATTCTTGCTTACATCTGTTTCAACTTGGGTTTTCTTTCACAGATCATAATGAATCAGTAGAATAGCTTGTGCAAATACTTCTTTCAAATTTACAAAAGCTTTTCTTGCTGAATCACTAAGTTGAAACTTAGTTTGCTTATCCATAGCATTTTGAAGGAGATCTGTAAGAGATGCAGCTATTCATGAAAAAGCATACATGAATCTGCAATAAAAGTTTGCAAATTCTATGAAAACTTGAATATCATGGACACCTTTAGATTCCAGCCAATTTAGAATAGTTTCAACTCAGTTGCAATCCATGGCTATATCAGTAGATGATACAATATAGCCAAGAAATTCAACCTCAGTAGTGAAAAAGATGCATTTGCTTTCCTTAGCATAAAGTCAATATTTTTGTAAGTGTTCAAAGATTAATCAGAGGTGTTTTGTATGATCTTCAGTGTTTTGAGAATAGATAAGAATGTCATCAAGATAAACAATGCAACAGATATCAACTAGATCTTTCAGCACTTCATTGATATAAGATTGAAATGTAGCAGAAGCATTACAGAGCCTTATAGACATAACTCAGAATTTATAGCTGCTGTATTGATTTTGAAACACTGTTTTCCATTCATCTTCTTCTGCTATTCATATACAGTAGTAGACATCTCAGAGATCTATTTTAGAGAAGATGATAGCACTCTGTAATTGATCTAACATTTCTTCAATACAAGGGATTGAATATCAATCCTTTATAGTTATCTTGTTAAGGCCTTGATAATCTACACAAAGGCATAGAGTTCTATTCTTTTTCTTTGCAAATACTATAGATGCAGCAGCAGGGCTCTTTGTAGAATGAACTCACTACTGTGATAGTATTTCTTCAAGATATTTGTGTAAGGCATCTAGTTCTGCTATCAAGAGGTTGTATAAAGGTTCATAAGAGGGTTCCTTTTCATCTTGCAATTGAATATAATGTGATATGATGGGGTTCTTATCCAACTTGGCTGCTGCTTCAGCAGAAAAGATATCTTTAAATTCAGTTAAAAAATCTTGTAGATTTTGAGGTAAAGTAGTTTCATTAATAGAACATAGTTGTTCTGAAGAAGATTCAGTATTGCCATCTTAAAAGTAGAGTGATGTTGTAGATGTTTCTTGTATAGAACAGATAAATTCTTCTGATTCTGTTATTTCAATTCTAGTATCTTCAATTCAATATTGCCATGATAATGCTTTTCATTTGATTAAAGCATTGACTGTTTGTAATCATGAAAGATCTAGATAAAGATCTTCATCTGCTAGATTAACAGAATGAAAGCTAAGTTTGCTTGCTTGAGTTTCATCTAGCCCATCAGTGGCTCTATGGGTAGCATTAACAATGTCATATCAATATCCTCATTGTTCATCAGAATATTGCATTTGAGATGGTGGTCCAATCTGTTTCCATTCTTTAGAAGTAGTGTAAGTATGAGAGATATAATTGAAATCTACTTCAGAATCAACTAGACATTGAATTGACTCAGAATCATTAGAGATATCTAGTTGAATAGTGATGTACATACAGAATCTATCATCTAGTCACTTCTCATCATTCTGAGTTTTGATGATATGAGCTATCACAGGTGTGGGTTTCAGTTTGTCTGTGGTTTAAATTTGTTTTCTCTTCTTATTACAATTCTTAAGAAGATGATCTGCCTTCTCACAGAATAGACAAAGATTATTATTCATGCAGCATTGACATTCTTCTATGATAAGCTTTTCAACTGAGATTAGATTTTGTTGAGTCTTTGAAAAAGAGCTGTCAGAGAACTGCTTGATTCTGTGTTTGTCATCACTCTTCTGATATCTATTTTGTGAAGAGGATTCTTGTTTGTTGTTACTCTTTCTAGCATGACTCTTATTAACAGCTTGAATTTGAGCAACTAGTGCAATCAATTCAGCTTGATTGATAGAAGAATTATGATGAGTTTGAATTTGATTTTATATTGCTGATGATAATTTAGCAAAGAATAATTGAGCAAATAGTTCTTCTATATTGATTGCTAGATCATCACAAATCTTATTAAATCTGAAGACAAATTGTTGAACTGATTGATTCAGTGGGTGCTTTAATTCTTCAAAGCAAATCACTGCTGTAAAGCTGCAGTTGTAGACATTCTTCAGATCATTGTGCAGAAATTTCTTAAAGTTCTTTCATAAGAAAGATTGATTTAATCTTTCAAGCTCTCTCTCTTTAGTAGCTCAAGTAGTTTCAATTGTTTTCTGTAATCATTCTGAAGTGTAAATGATCTTGACTTCATCAATATCATATTGAGTTGGGTTCAACTTATATATGTGTTTGAGAGCTCTTATGAATATATGATATTCATGTAGATTGCTGTCATAATAGACAGATGAATCAGTGAGCTGAATTTTCTGCTGATTAGCTGAGACAGATATTGCAGATGCTGCTAGCTCAACAACTGCTGATTGAGAAGTATTCAAGAATGAATCAGCCTCAGACATGATGATTAGAATTGTAATAGGCGCAACGGAGATATCTATATTAAGAAATAGCTATATGGCGATAGAAGAACACAGAACACGCCAGAATTAATAAGGATGAACATAGCACATGGCATCATAGGCAGCTGTAGGGTGTGGTGGTCGCCTATATAATGCTTGCTGATATCTGTAGATATTAGAAGATCAGTGATTAGCTTTGAATGATAGAGATTGCTATCTTCTTAACATTCTATATGTGTACTTCACACTACTCTCATAATTACATCTAGAACCATCTCTTACAATTCTAATCACTCTAAACTTTATTTGAGTGGTCTGTTGTTACACACATCTACAATAAAGCATGCAACATTAGTTAAAACATGCAATGTTAGTTAAAACACACAAGATGATTGCAACACATGCAAGATCTCTTGAAAATCAATCTGAATCCTCTACTGTCTTCAATGATCACAATGTGCACTTGCAACAGTTGAACAATCAAATCTATGAATGAGAGCAGCAATTAGCTTTTTTGCATGCACAACAGCAGCTCAATGAGTTGAAAATGCAGATTCATGAAGATACTCTCATTGAGTCGCAATTAATTCAGAATATCACCACAGAATCACCACAAAATCAATCTGCAAATGATACTGACAATGATAATGAAACACCATCAAGGTTAGAGATTAAGAACTATTATCAAGAAAAAAATATGTTAGAATTCAAGAACTATAAAGATCACATATTGACTCTCTTTACACACCACCACTGCTATTATCAAAAAAAAGAACATAAGATAAATGATGCTAAACTCTATCTTGATACCCATATTAAGCAGAAATGACTGAATTTTGTATCATTGTATGAGAGATGTGGAGGAGCAACACTGTTGACTTTTGACAATATACTATCACATCTAGAAATGCAAATTAACAATCCACAGAATCAGTGCTGATTGATGAGTCAAAAGTTTCAAGATGTGAAGTAACAAGAATGACAATTGATACACAATTTCTCTAAATATCTTGAAAACTGAGAATACTACTTACTCTCATATAGCAAAGAACAAAGAATGGATAACTTGTGTAGTAAGATGTTGAAGATACTATACACTGAACTTGACTGTTGAAATCAAGAATTCCAGAACTATAAAGAGTTGCTTCAAACTCTACAGACTCTCAAGGAAAATATGCTGAAGCAACAGCATGCTATTTGCAAAGAAAGATCTGCAATATTCATAGAGAATCAGCATCATTCTGATAAATCTAGCAACTGTCAGAACAAGAGAAAACAAGAGAAACAAACAGATTCAACTGAACAAATCAAGAAAGATAAATATAACTGAATGAAGAAGTGTTCTCACTGTCATAAGAAGAGTTATATTGTAAATGATTGTTGAATGTTACACTCTGAAAAGTGCAATCAAGTTCAACAAGCAAAAAATCAACAATCTCAATTATAGAAGCAGCTACTGCATTGGAAATATGAACAACTAGACTGTGAGATAAATGGTTATTGGCAATGAATATATGAATACTGATGGAAGTGGGATGGTCGATGGTGTAGATGCTAGTGGATTCTGATGTGGATGTGAACTTTGTATTCCATACTTGAGCATCAAAATATTTCTCAAAGACAGAAGGTAAAGCAAAAGTAGTGGAAGCAGTTGATAATCATAAAATTAAATCATATGAACAACAAAGAGCTGCAATGAAGATTATCAATGACAAACATATTCTTCAAGAAGAATTCCACTATTTCAAAGAAGCTGATATTAGCAGATATGATGTAATTTTGAGTATGCTGTGGTTGAAAGCTGCAAACCCTGATATCAATTGGGTGTGAAGATGCTAAATCTATAGAAAAGCATCAAATATTAATCATATGCATCTGAATACTGTCAAAGAATTTGCAACACTAATTGATGATGGCAATATTATATTCACTGTCTTATCATTATGAGCTGTGAATGCAGCAACTGAGTCAAATATCTCAGATGATTATAAAGATTATCTAGATGTATTCTGAGAAGACATATCTGACACAGAATATACATCTCATGATCATGCTATAGATCTCAAACCTGGCAAGGAACTCTCATATCAACTGATATATAACTTATCACCTCAAGAACTCTCTGTTCTCTGAGAATATATTGAAAAGATGTTAGAGAAGAATTGAATACATTCATTCAAGAGCTCAGCTGATGTGTCAGTATTATTCACATCAAAGAAAAATGGAACCCTGCATCTTTGTGTGGATTATCAAGGATTAAATGAAATAACAGTCAAGAATTGATATTCACTGTCCTTGATAAGTGAAATACTTGATAGATTAGCAGATGCCAAAATATATACACAACTGAACCTTAGAGACACATATCACAGAATTTGCATATGAACAGAGAATGAATGAAAAACAGCATTTTGAACATGATATGAACATTTTGAATATCTAGTCTTATCTTTTAAGCTAATCAATGTCTCTGTGATCTTTCAATCTTATATCAACAAAGCCCTCAGTGATCTTTTAGACATATATTGTGTGGCTTATCTTGACAATATTGTAATCTATTCAAACATGCTTGATGAACATGTCATCTATGTTAAGAACATGCTGGAACAGTTAAGGTGATGGAGACTATATGCCAAACTTAGTAAATGTATGTTCCATGCAACAGAAATTGGATTTTTGAGTTTTGTGGTTACCACACAGAGCATTACTGTTGAGAAACACTGCATCAACACAATTCTAGATTGATCAAAACTGTGAACTATAAATGAATTGCAAATATTTCTAGAATTCATCAATTTCTATTGTCAATTCATATACAAGTTCTTGATAATAACAGCACCTCTGACTGAATTGTTAAAAGGTTACAAAATGAAAAGAAGAAAGAATAATGCATCTGTTCAGTTAGATGAAAACTGCAAGCATGCAATTTTGCAGTTAAAAGAATGCTTTACAAAAGCACTGTTGTTGATTCACTTTGATTCACAGCAAAAACTCTGTATAGAAATAGATGAATCTGATGTTGCAATCACCACAGTAATATCACAATTAATGGATGATGATCACTGACACCCGATTGCATTTTGATCTAGAAAGCTCACAGAAATAGAAAGATGTTGTCAAACATATGATCTAGAAATATTGCTGATTGTAGAAGCTTTCAGACAATGATGTCACTACTTATATAATAGCAGACACTCAATAACTGTTTTATCTGATCATGTCAATCTTCAGTGCTTCATGACAATGAAGCAGCTAAATGAATATCAGATTTGCTGAATGAAAATGCTCTCAGTGTTTGATTTTGAAATAGAGCATTGTTCTGAGAAAAATAATCCCACAGATGTATCAAGTTGTCACTCAGATTTTGTAAAACACACAGTTTTCTTGACAGAGCTCTCTACTCTACAAGAGAAGCTGTATAAGAGGATCTTTAAGTCACTAAAGACAAAAGAAAATACAAAGTTAGATCAATATGTCAAGATGATGTGAAAAGATCTGCAAGCTAATGAAAATTGTTGAGTGAAGAAATCTATAGTTGTCAATGACAACAATCTCTGCAGAATAAAAAACACATCTGTGAATGAGAATAAAATTGCAGATGTTACAGAGTTAAATCTAGAAACTCTGATATCATGAATTCTAGTTGTCAAAGTATTTGAATCTGAGACAGTCTATTGCAAAGAGATAGCTGAATCTATCATTGAACTCTTACTGCAGATTCAGAATAGAGACATTGATATATCTGAACTTTGCAGAAGACTAGAGATGAGTGATACTAGTGTAGATAATTGTTCAATCTGAGCAGTAGATAAAGATGATTTGCTCAGAAAAGATGATAAAGTCTACATACTGCAAGACAAGACTGTAAGACATGAAATAATGAAAATGAATCACAATGATTCTCTGTAACAGGCGTACTTCGATTAACGATTTGGTACTATCCTAATTACAGATTACGAATTGATTAAGGAAAGAAAGAGAAAAGAAATCAGAAGAAAAGGTCATACAAAAGAGGTTCTTATAGAGGGAATTTCAGAGTGGAAGAATATCAGAAGCCACTCCACAGTGGAGCACAGAGTGGAAGAACATTAAAAGCTACACAGAAGAATCATTAGAAACTATATGAGCACAGAGTGTGGAGTGGAAGAATCATTGAAGACTACACAGAAGAATCATTAGAGACTATATAAGCACAGAGTATGAGATGAGAGAATCATTGAAGACTGCACAGAAGAATCATTAGAGACTACACAAGCACAGAACACAGAGTGAAAGAATGTTAGAAGCTACACAGAAGAATTGTTAGAGACTACACAAGCACAGAGCACAGAGCAGAAGAACATCAAGAATTACATAAGATTACAACAGTCAGAAACAAACAGATACAGAAGAAGAGTTGATTGTGTAAGTTAATTACTAATGAGTGCTAATTCATCACATTATCCCCCTCTATCAAAGTGAGTGAGGACTTGTAGATGTTGAGGGCAGTGATGTTCTCCAAGATAAATGCAGGTTCTCAGATCAGACAATTGTATTCTACTCATTTGATGAGATATTCACAGTGATGATGGTTGATTCTATCATCAAAAATTGCTTTGATTTCCCACTCAAGTTCATTGTCTTCTTCTACAATGGCAGGTGGCTGTCAATTGAAGGTTCTCTGTGAGGGGAATGAATCCTCAGTCATGAGTCAGAGCAGATTTGTATGAAAGATGTTGTGAATGTCAGACAGAGTGTCAAGTTGATAATTGTGTGTGCCTAGCACTTTCTTCACTGTATATTTGATGTGGTGATAATCTAGTGTACACAAGAAGTGATCCATTCTTATGTTCTTGAGATTCAGTCAGACTTTGTCTTCTATATGATATCAGATTGCAGAACTTCTTCTGATATTCACTTGATTCTTATAATTTTACTGAGTGCTGATCATTGAAGCTTCTGCTCATTTATGGATTTTCTTCAGCTTGCTCATGATATTCTCTGCCATCTGTATGAAGCTGCAGATGTATGCAGTTTCTTGAGGAGTCTCAGAGAAGTTCAGAATCTCTAAGTTGTATCTGTGTAGAAGAAAGAATGGGCTTATATCTGTTGTAGTAGAATCTTGACTGTTAATCACAATCTCAGTGTGTGACAGCAGATTGCTTCAGTTGTCTTGTATATAATTGCAGAACTTACAGAGGATGTTCTTTACTGTTTGTATCATTCTCTCAATAGCTTCATCAGTCTCTGAGTGGTACACTGTTGATAACTTCCATTCAATTCTTAATAATTGGCATACACAGACTCAGAGTGTGCTGATGAATTGACTGTCTCTATCTGACACAATGAATAAAAGCAGGCTGTATATATGATAGAATGAGTTTCTGATGAAGGCATCTGCAACTACTTCAGCATCCATCTTGTCACAGAGCTGTAGTATTACACCCTTGCTGAATCAGTTGACAATGACTAGAATGTTCATAGAACCTCCACTTTTGAGTAAGAAAACTGCAAAATCAATAGCTATATCACATCAAGTTCAGTTGAGAACAGATAGAGGCTTCAGCATCTCTTTTCAGTGTTCACATCATACTGTCACTGAGCCACAGTGATCACAGTTGTGTATGAACTGATGTATATCTTTCAATATATCTGATCAGTAGAATTCTTGAGCAATAATGTTGTACATAATTTTGTGTTCTGAGTGCTCAATCATCAGCAAGTCATGAATTTCTTGCATGATCTGTGTTCATAGAGATTCTGAATTGAAGATCCATTGTCTATTTCAAAAGTGTAAGCAGTTGTCATCATCAATTGAACATGCTGAGATATCTATTCTTGGGTATACATCTGTGGGGAATTGAGGTGCTCTGCTTTATATGACTTCAGCAGTTTGTTGTCAGAATTTATCTGCTTCTGCTGCTAGTCTCCATTGTTCTTCAAGTGAGGATTCTTGAGCTCAGAACTGATTGATATGTACACAGAGTTCATCTGATTGTGTAGAACTCTCTATGATTATAGAGTTGATTAATCAATGCTCTCAGTGTTTCCATCTGTCATCTAAGTCATCAGATGATATATCTTGTTTTTGATGAAACAGAGCATCCACAAAGGTGTTCTCTACTTCAGATCAATAACAAATTGTGAATGAAAAACAGCTAAGAAACAATGATCAACACATATGTCTCTTGATGAGCTTATAAGTGGTTGTGAAGTATTCTAAGTTCTTATGATCAGTAACAATCTCAAACTTCTTGACATTCATAAGTTCAGACTCTCATTTCTTAAGACATTATATGATCACTAAAAGCTTCTTGTTATAGATCTCATAGTTGCATTCAGCAGATGACATCTTTTTCAAGATAAAGATACAAGATTGTAGAACATCTTCATTATTGAATTGCATTAGTGTTCCATCTACTACATAACTCAAGACATCTGTTTCAAGAATCATATGCTTATCTGAATTGAATGATTGCAGCATTGAGGCATTTGTGAACATACACTTCAGCTTTTTGAATGCTGCATCCACTTTGTCAGTCCATTGAAATACAGTGTCTTTTCAGATCAGATTCATCAATGATTGTATGATATTGGAGAAGTCTTTGATGAATCTTCAGTAGAAGTTGATGAATTCTAGAAAACTTCTAGTTTCTTTTACTGAGACTGATGTCTCTCAGTTGAGGATTGCTTCCATCTTCTTAGAATTCATGCATACATCTTTTTCAGCTTTGATGATGAATTCTAGATAGATCATAGACTTGGTCTCAAAGTCATATTTATCAATGTTCACTTGCAGTTCAGCTTTTTGTAGACAGTCAAGCATTTGTTGTATATGCTTACAGTGCTCAGTGAGCAATTCATCAGTGAAAATCAAGATATCATCTATATACACTGAGACAATCTCATTGAGCAGGTCTCATAGAGCTCAGTTAATGTATTTCTGAAATATACTCAGAGTGTTTGCTAATTCAAAGAGAGTCACTGTCCATTCATATAATCTGTAATGTGTACAAAAGACAGTTAGTCATTCATCATCTTCATTAATTCTTATCTTGTAGAAGGCTGCAGAGATGTTAAGTTTCATAAATCATTTTGCTTTTTCTATCTGTTCAAGTGTTTCATTGATGAGTGAGAGAGGGTATCAATCCTTTCATGTAATCTTGTTGAGTTCTCAATAGTCAACACAGAATCATAAGTCTTCTTCTGATTTCTTCACAAACAGTACAGATGCTGCAGTGGGTGAGTTGCTAACACAAATGAAACCTTTATCTAGTAATTCATTGAGTGTTTTTCATAGAATGAAGAGCTTGTTGTGTGATATGCTGTAGAGAGAACCTCAGAGTGATTGTGGGTTCTTATCATCTTTCTTGATGAGCTCAATTGTATGATCTATATCAGATTCTTGATGAGAGAGAAGCTTTTCAGCTTCTTTCTCATCAAACACATCTGTGAAGTCTTTGTATGATTTGAGTAGTTTCTTGCACAGTTTCTTGAAGTCTTTGAGTTCTAACTTTTCTAATGCTTTCTTGATATCTGCTATACTAGCAGTGAACACTTGGACATTCTTCTTCTCATGCACTTGGCAGATTAGTAGTTTGTACACTTCTGCTGATATCTGAGTGAGATCAGCAGTTCTATCAACATTCTTCTTATAAACACAGTCATCTTCTGAGAAAATAAGACAGCAGTTGTATGCATTCAACAAGGTTTCAAATTCTGTGAGCTATGATAGACTGAGTATTAGATTGTACTCAAGGTTTTGTATTTTGTATGTGTATATGTTCTTCTTCTTGTGTCCTTCTACATTGACATTAAATCTTACTATGTTGTAGAAGATGGATTCTCTGGGGCTGTCAAATTCACTGAGCTTACACAGTTTGAAAAAGGGGATACACTGAAGCTTATGCTTCTTGATCAGCTGGGTGTCTATAAGAGTGTAGTGAAGGAAACCACTGTCTATCATTACTTGTATGTTGACTAAACTATTTACAATGACAGAGATTATGATTGTGTCTGTTTGCATCTTCTGCTCAAATCTTCAGCTAGCTTTTTGCTTCTTGAGCTCTTGTTCATATTTTAGAATGAGAGCTCATCTTTTCCCTGTTCTTGTCTATTCACAGGCAACACAGCATTCACATGTGTGGGGGTTTTACTTGGAACAATCACATTCAGACATTGATTCACAAAGTGCTCTGACTTGTTGCAGTGTATGCAGACTTCTCTGATGATTCAGTCAGTAGCATTCTTCTCTAAGACATTGAAGACCCTCAGACAGCTTGCATTCACATATGAGACTCAGTTCATTGATTCTGGTTCAGAGGTGGAGGACACTGCAGAGTGGTTTGAAATGTATGCATTTGTTCAGTGAAATCCTCTACAATTTTGAAGTGTGTGAAACTGAGACAGATCATTGTTCAACAGACAAAGATCAACACAGAATTCACTGTATGTTGAGAACTTCAGATATTCTATACTTCAGTTATGCAATTGAAAGTTCAAGTTCTTGAACAATATATTGATCTTGACAGCATTGTTCCAGTCTTACTCATCTGCTTCTAGAAGCTTGCAATTGAATTCAGAAAGATAAGTTGTCAACACAACATTCATCTGACAAGTCTGATTTAGCCAGTTCAACACTTTGACTTGAAGTGTAGAATTGAGAAAGAGAGAGTCAAGTTGTCAGAAGACTAGCTCTGATGTACACTGATGATTTTAACAATGACTCATTCAGAGTTGAAATTTTGCTAATATATCATCATTCAATCTGCTATGAATATACCACATCTGATTGAATAGTGAGTCTATTGCTCATCCATCAATGTCCAATTTGGTGTTCACTTTCAACTTTCACATGAGATAGAGCACTAGGTCTTTCTTGTATTTATTGAGAATTGAGAGCTTCTCTCTTGAGAGCTTTTCATGAGATGTGGGTGTAGAAGGAATGATGAATATGAAAGTGCTCATCTCAGCAAGTCATCATTGCAATTCAGCCATCTGTAGCACCTGCTGCTGAAGGATGCTTCATAGGTCTAAGTTATCATCCACTGTGTTTGGATGCAGCAGGTGTTTGTAGAATTGTTTGTAGTTCATTTCAATATCTAAGAATATGTAATAATAATATAAAAAAAAAGAAAAGAAATACTTGTAGACACTCAGTTCTCTCACAGACACTATTCACAGTGTTGCAGTGCTAAGCTTGATCAAGCTTCTTCATGAATGCTATTCACAGCATTACAGTTTGTAGACACTCAGATCTTGTAGAACACAGTCAATTGTGTTTCAGACACTTAGACACAACAGTCTATATAACTAACAATAAAAGCACTCAGATCCACATAAGATCTCTTGTAACAACTAGACACTCAGATCTGTAAACAACATATTCAGATGTAAGAACTGATAACAACACACTTGAGTGTAAGAACTAATAATAAGACACTCAGATCTTAAATGCAGAAGAATCAATTCATAATGTAACAGACATACTTCAATTAACAATTTGATACTATTCTAATTACAGATTACAAATTGATTAAGGAAAGAAAGAGAAAAGAAATCAGAAGAAAAGATTGTATGAAGAGGGTTCTTATAGAGAGAATTTTGAGATGAAAGAATATCAGAAGCCACTTCACAGTGGAGTGCAGAGTGGAAGAACATTAAGAGCTATACAGAAGAATTGTTAGAAACTACACAAGCACAGAGTGTGAGATGGAAGAATCATTGAAGACTACACAGAAGAATCATTAGAGACTACATGAGTGTGAAGCATGGAATGAAAGAATCATTGAAGACTGTGCAGAAGAATCATTAGAGACTACACAAGTGCAGAATATGGAGTGAGAGAACATTAGAAGCTACACAGAAGAATCATTAGAGACTACATGAGTGCAGAGCATGGAGTGGAAGAACATTGAGGGTTACACAAGGTCACAACAGCCAGAAACAAGCAGGTGCAGAAGGGGAGTTGATTGCGTAAGTTAATTACTAACGGGTGCTAACCCGTCACATTCTCAAGATGATCATTTTGAATGTGATAAAATCATTGAAGCAATCAAATACAAGTACTTATGACATGGTATGAGTGATGAGATTGCAGAATATGTGAGAACTTGCAATGTTTATCAATGTGTCAAGATACCACAGCACAAGCTGTATGGGTTGCTACAACCACATTCAGTGTCAGATAAGAAATGACATACAATTAGTATGGACTTTATTGAAGACCTGTCAGATAATAAAAAGAGAAGTCAAATCTATAATACTATTGTTGTATTTGTTGATTTATTCATCAAATGAATCATAATTGTGCCCACATCTTCAGAACTAGATGCAGAAGAACTTGTGGATATTATTTTATGAAGAATTGCAAAGAACTTTGACCTATCTGTGAACATTATTAATGACTGAGATTCATTAATAAATAGCAAGTTTTGATCAACATTATATTATCTGCTCCATGTTCAACAAAAATTATCAACAGCATTCCACCCACAAACTGACAGCCAGACAGAATGATTGAACCAGATGATTGAACATTATCTTCACACATATTGCAGCTATCAGCAAGATAATTGAATAGAATGGATTTCTCTGACACAATGAGTATATAACAACATCTTCCACACATTGATAAAAATGACATCATCTGAAGCAATGATCAGCTGACCAACTGAACTTTGATAGATGTGAAACCCTCAAGCACAGATGTGTCAAAATCAGTGATGAAATAAGTGAAATAAATGAAGTAAATGAAGAACAAGATCTGAGAATGTCTGAAAGCTGTCAAAGTAGCTGAGAAAAAGTATTATAATCAGTGTCATATATCAAAAAGCTTTAAGATAGAGAACTGGGTAATGCTGTGTGCAAAAAATATATCCACCTTGTGATTCTCACTCAAACTAGATCATCAATTTTTGAGTCTCTTTCAAATAATTGATATTCATGATACACAGATGTACAAACTGAAACTCATACTGTAATATAAAGAAATTCATTTCATATTCCATATTTCCCTTCTCAAATCATATCACACACACAACAGACAAATCCTGCAAGCAGAATTGATAATTATAGACATGCAAGAGAAATGAGAAGTTGAAGCTATACTAGACAAATATCAGTATCACAGTCAAACACAATATCTTATCAAATGAAAAGATTGTACAGATGCAGATTGTGAGGTGTAGTGACAGTGTGAAGAGTAACAGTAGAAGATAGTTTATAGCGTAGCGGAGATAATAGTAATATATTGTAGAGTGTAATATAGTAGCGTAACATAGCGTAGTGTAGTGTAGCTAATCGCTAAGGAAGAAAAGAAAGAGAAAGAAGATGTGCGAAATACATACATTGATATATATATACATATAGAAATAGCGGTAGCGAGAGTATAATGGAAAGAGGTAAGAATAAGCGAAGATAATAAGGAAATAATAAATGAGTGCATTACAATTGCCCCCCTTTTTTATAAGAGCTGCCCTCAGCGATTGTATAGATTGCTTGCTAGTAGATAATTGGATTCCCGTATTGTAAGTTCCGCTTGTTGATAGCAGTATATCGATCGCGTCCCCTAGATAGCTTGTATACGCGTTGTTATCGATTTCCTAATGAGGTGGAATTGGTGGGAGGGAGAAGAGGAAGTGAGAGATGGGGGGTGAGATGGGGGTGGGTGGACTGGGGGCCTTTAGACTTTCCTTAGAACCCATTTCCTTTGTTTTTTCCTTGCTTGTATGTTTTATTTTTTGTATTTATTATACCCAAATTGAATTTTTTTCCTTTTTTCCCTTTTCCCTGATAAAATCCTTCTAAAAAGAATGCATTTGGTTGGAGTTTGAGTGAGATTTGCGCTTCTGGCGTCTTTCGACTTGAAGTTCGCGCTTATAGCAGCTTCTTCTGAGAAGATATGCGCGTATGGCATGACATAATCGGGTAGACCAGTTGGCAAGTCTGAATACACAGCTGAGAATACACATGAAGCATGCTTTGAGTCTTTTGAATGTTCTGTAGGTAATACTACAAGCATTTCTACTCTAGCTTCTGTGAGAACTTCAGCTAAGACATCTTGTTCAGAAATAATTTGAGACTGTTGTTCATCTTCAGAGCTTCTAAAGAAGAATTGTCCATCTGATCAATCTATAAGAGGATTTGTTTGTCTTAATCAAGGAAATTCTAATACAAGATTGTAGTCCTCCATCTTCATCACATGAAAGGAATGAGATATCTGCTGTGTATTACCCTTGTGATCAGTGACAGTAGTTGCAATGTTATACTCTTCAAAGAAGTGCATTATGCATTCATCAATCAATTTGATTATTTTGATTTTGCAGTGAGCAGCTTCTAGATTGTGATTCTTTGTTCAAAATTCATCAACACAGTTCACTTCTGATTCAGAGTCTACTAGTGCAAGCACTTTTTGCAGATTCTTAGATGTAGTGAGTTTCACTGTGACAGTGAAACTTAAGATGTTTTTGTATCAACTTTCTATATTTATGACTGTTATTGCAAGCTGAATGATGTGTCTTAAGTGTTTTTTGAGTTCTTTGAGTTCTTTGTGTCTTTTGTATCAGGTTTCAAGTCAGACTTGATGTTTTTGGATTTGTCTTTGAGTTGTTTGAAACATGAATCGATGGTATGTTCTGGTTGCTTGCAATAATGGCAATATTTTGATTGGATGGAGTCATTGAACTTTGTAGTGTCATTCCATCTGTGTTTGTTTTGTGATCTATTATCAGCATTATTTCTGTTGTTAAAGCTTTGAGTGAGGTTTTTGAAATTTGATTTCTCTTTAAGCTTCTTCTGTCTCTCTGGCAGATTCAATTCTGCCATTGCAAGTTTATGTAGAATGGCATCATAGCTTAACTCTTTCAATTTGGTTGCATATTTGTCAAATTCTTGATGAATGAAAGATAGAACTTTCATATAGAGGTGTGATTTCTGATGGTATTCACTATAAAAATGCTGCAGATGTTCTTCAATTGATTGTAAGTGTGAAGCAAATTGTTGAACTGTCTGATCTTCTTATTACTCTGTTTTTCAGTACTGTCTATCAGCATCTTGGAAACTTCTATCTGAATCAGTGACTTGACATTGCATTCAACTAACAAATTCTTCCCATGATGGCAAAGTCCACATATCATGTGTATGTTGATACCAATGTTGTTGCATCTCAACATTGAAATGAGTAACAGCTTTGATGATCTTTCAATGATTGTGTTCATTGTAGTAATCAAGATCACTGGTATGGAAAGTGATAGCAGCTGTAACAAAGTTTTTGAATTCTTTCATGCTTTGATCTTGAAACTTTTCCACATCTCTCTGAGAAGGGTGACTGCTCATGCTGGGATCTCAAAGTTCTAATTGCCAAAGTGATACCTGACTACATCTTCCACTAACAGTAGTCACAGCACTTTTCACTAAGGTGTTGAGCATTTATAGTGTGGCTTTCAGTGATCTAAGAATACTGATGGTGTTATTGCAGTTATCATTCATGTTAGTTGCATCTCTACTGTGGTTTGGATGTGCTTCTAGTGTATTTCAGATGGCTGGAATTGTTTCATTCAATTCTTGTAGTAAAGTGTCACATCACTGTTGAAGT
The DNA here is from genome assembly GCA_017607445.1 of Histoplasma ohiense. NCBI lineage: Eukaryota > Fungi > Ascomycota > Eurotiomycetes > Onygenales > Ajellomycetaceae > Histoplasma > Histoplasma ohiense. The sequence continues at coordinate 1,612,992 of JAEVHH010000006.1, read as the reverse complement.
TCTTGCAATTCTTTCTCAGTCTGTAATTTTTTGATTCTTCTGATCACAGCTATCTTCTCAGTCTCAATTGTGCTGAGATCTTCAGAAGAGGTATCCTCTTCTGAACTATGCTCAGAGTTCAATTCCATAGAGAAAGATGATGCTTGTTGCACACTTTCAGTGGCAGAAGTGCACATTTCACAGTTTTCTTCCATGATGTTTGTTGCTTTGAGTTCAGCGGTAGCATGAGTATGGTGGATGCTGTGGATAGAGGTCATGACTATTACTCAATGGACTGTCTCTCAAAGATTGAGCAATTAGAAACTGTGAGGTGTAGTGACAGTGTGAAGAGTAACAGTAGAAGATAGTTTATAGTGTAGCAGAGATAATAGTAATATATTGTAGAGTGTAATATAGTAGTGTAATGTAGCGTAGTGTAGTGTAGCTAATTGCTAAGGAAGAAAAGAAAGAGAAAGAAGATGTGCAAAATACATACATCGATATATATATACATATAGAAATAGCAGTAGCGAGAGTATAATGGAAAGAGGTAAGAATAAGCGAAGATAATAAGGAAATAATAAACGAGTGCATTACACAGATAATTCTTGAGAATCTGAGAAAAACTTGATGAACAGTCAGAAGTACTTGAAACAGTTTAATAAAAATCTATCAGAAATCAGTCAGTAAATGAAAATGAAGAAGATAATGATGACTGCTGAATATATTTATTCCACTCAGAGATTAAAAAACAGATCTGTCTCAGTTTGATCAGTGTTATTTGAGAAATTATCATCAAGACAAACCTGCTTATTATTCTGAATTTCCTCAATTGATGAAGCATGACATTTCAACAATGACTTGAAAGCTGCAATCAGCAATGTAATCACTGAAATCTCATCAATCATCATTTCAGCTGAAGTCTCAGAAGAACTGTCTTGTTGAATCTCTCAGATCTTCACAGCAAAAGATTTAATCATCACAGTCACAGCACTCTGCAAAACATTAATATTTGAAGTATCTGCATCAGCAACACTTAGATTCTCAGCAGTGTTGATAATCATCTAAATCAATTCAACAGCATTCACTGACATCTAATAGAAGTTAATATTATATACTAGAAAAACATCTGTTTTGAATAATAACTTATCAGAACACAGATGTGCTTTGTCACTGAGCAGTGCTTACATTTTTTATATCAATTCTCAGCAGACTCACAATGATGATAGAGGAATGTTGTCAAATGTTGAATACAATGACAGCAATATGTTGCTGTGTTTCTTTCTAACACTTCAATGAAACTGTTCACTTCCTCATCTTCATCTACATTATCAATCAACTTAAATAATGTACCAAGATCTTGGCTCAGTGAGAATGACACTGATGTAATAGTAGAACACAAAAACACACTTTCTGAAACACTGCAATGATCAAATATCACACTCTGCTGTGACAACAGATCATCAGAGTTTATATAAAATTCTAGAACTTCATCTGTATTCTTGTAGATCTGTATGTTAAGTATAAACCTTATAATAACAGTTTGATACATGACAAATCTCTCATCTGAAACTTCATCAGAGAGCAGCATCTTATGAAATTCATTGATCAAAGTTTGATCAGTTTTGTGAAAGCACTCAGACATCTATAATTCATTAGTACTCATAACAATCTCAGTTTAAGAAAACTTACAGCAGCACAACTTCTATTTGATATATGATAGATGTGACAGTATGTTCATTCATTATTCACAAAACAAGAATATACTGAAGGATTCTGCAATCTCTTCAGACAACTCAAGCAAATGCTTTCAATGACAGACAGCATATCACTCTTTATAGACTCTGAATCAGCAACAGAAACAGCTGGTTCTGACATTCTATTATAACTTTAATTAATATCAAGACTTTGTTCTAAGAAGAAGGAGAAGCAAGAAAGAAAAACAGATGTTGAAGATTGAAATCAATATTGCAATATTGATGTAATAGGCGCAACGAAGATATCTATATTAGGAAATAGCTATGTGGCGATAGAAGAACACAGAACACGCCAGAATTAATGAGAAGGGATATAGTGCACAGTGCCATAGACAGCTGTAGCATGTGATGATCATCTATATAATGCTCACTGATATCTGTAGATATTAGAAGATCAGTGATTAGCTTTGAATAATAGAGATTGCTACCTTCTTAACATTCTACATGTGTACTTCACACTACTCTCATAATTATATCTACAATCATCTCTTACAATTCTAATTGCTCTAAACTTTATTTGAGTGGTCTGTTGTTACGCACATCTACAATAAAGCATGCAACATTAGTTAAAACATGCAACATTAGTTAAAACACACAAGATGGTCTCAACACACACAAGATTTCTTGAAAATCAATCTGAATCCTCTACCACCTCTGATGATCACAATGCACATTTGCAACAGTTGAACAATCAAATCTGTGAACAAGAGCAGCAATTAGCTATTCTGCATACACAACAGCAGCTCAATGAGTTAGAAGTGCAGATTCATGGAGATACTCTCATCAAGCTTCAATTAACTCAGAATATCACCACAGAACCACCACAAAATTGATCTGTGAACAATACAGATGATGATAATGAAACACCACTGAGGTTGAAGATTAAGAACTATTATTGAGGAAAAAATATGTTAGAATTCAAGAACTATAAAGATTGCATGTTGACTCTCTTTACATACTACTGCTGATATTATTGAAAGAAGAAACACAAGATAAATGATGCTAAACTCTATCTTGATGCTCATGTTAAGCAGAAATGGTTGAATTTTGTATCATTGTATGAGAGATGTGAAGGAGCAACACTGTTGACTTTTGATGATATGCTATCACACCTAGAAATGCAAATTAATGATCCACAGAACCAACACTGATTGATGAGTCAAAAGTTTCAAGATGCAAAGCAACAAGAATGACAATCAATATACAATTTCTCTAAATATCTTGAAGACTGAGAGTACTACTTACTCTCATATAGTGAAGAACAAAGAATGGATAACTTGCATAGTAAGATGTTGAAGGTATTACACACAGAACTCAATCATTGAAATCAAGAGCCTCAGAACTACAAAGAGTTGCTTTGAACTCTACAGACTTTTGAGAAAAATATGTCAGAGTGACAGCATGCTATTTGCAAAGAAAGACCTGCAATATTCATAGAGAATCAGCATCATTCTGATAAATCTAGCAACCATTGAAACAAGAGGAAATGAGAGGAACAAACAGGTTCAACTGAACAAATCAAAAAAGATAAATATAACTGAATGAAAAAGTGTTCTCAATGTCATAAAAAGGGTCATATTGCAAATGATTGTTGAATGTTACACTCTGAAAAGCACAACCAAGTTTGACAAGCAAAAAATCAACAATCTCAATTGTAGAAGCAGCTGCTGCATTGAGAATACAAACAACTAGACTGCAAGATAAATGGTTATTGATGATGAATATATGAATGCTGACAGAAGTGGGATGGTTGATGGTGTGGATGATAGTGGATTCTGACACAGATGTGAACTTTGTGTCCCACATCTGAGCATCAAAATATTTCTTGAAGACAGAAGATAAATCAAAAGTAGTGGAAGCAGTTGATAATCATAAGATTAAATCATATGAACAATGAAGAGCTGCAATGAAGATTATTGATGATGAACATGTCCTCTGAGAAGGATTCCACCATTTTGAAGAAGCTGATATTAGCAGATATGATATAATTTTAGACATGCTGTGGTTGAAAGCTGTGAACTCTGATATCAATTGAGTGTGAAGATGCTGAATCTATAGAAAAGCATCAAATATTAATCACATGCATCTGAATACTGCTAAAGAATTCACAATACTAATTGATGATGGCAATATTATATTCACTGCTTTACCATTACAAGCTGTGAGTGCAGCAACTGAGTCAAATATCTCAGATGATTATAAAGATTATCTTGATGTATTTCAAGAAGATATATCTGATGCAGAACACACACCTCACAATCATGCTATAGATCTCAAATCTGGCAAGAAACCCTCATATCAACTGATATATAACTTATCACCTCAAGAACTCTCTGTCCTCTGAGAATATATTGAAAAGGCATTAGAGAAGAATTGAATACATTCATTCAAGAGTCCAGTCAGTGTGTCAGTATTATCCACATCTAAGAAAGATGGAACCCTGCATCTTTGTGTGGATTATTGAGGATTGAATGAAATAACAGTCAAGAATTGATACCCACTGTCCTTAATAAGTGAAATACTTGATAGATTAGCAGGTGCCAAAATATATACACAGCTGAACCTTAGAGATGTGTATCATAGAATTTGCATATGAGCAGAGGATGAATGAAAAACAGCATTTTGAACACAATATGAACATTTTGAATATCTAGTCTTATCTTTTGAGCTAACCAATGTCTCTGTGATCTTTCAATTTTATATCAACAAAGCTCTCAGTGATCTTTTAGATGTATATTGTGTGGCTTATCTTGACAATATTGTAATCTATTCAAACACACTTGATGAACATGTTGTCCATGTTAAAAACATGCTGGAACAGTTAAGGTGATGGAGACTATATGCCAAACTTAGTAAGTGTATGTTCCACACAACAGAAATTGGATTTTTGGGTTTTGTGGTTACCACACAGAGCATTACTGTTGAGAAACACTGTGTTGACACAATTCTAGATTGGCCAGAACTGTGAACTATAAACAAATTGCAAATATTTCTAGAATTCATCAATTTCTATCATCAATTCATATACAAGTTCTCAATAATAACAGCATCTCTGACTGAATTGTTAAAAGGTTACAAAATGAAAAGAGGGAAGAATAATGCATCTGTTCAGTTAGACAAAAACTGCAAGCACACAATTTTGCAGTTAAAAGAATGCTTTACAAAAGCATCATTGTTGATCCACTTTGATTCACAGTGAAAACTCTGTATAGAAATGAATGGATCTGGTGTTGCAATCATCACAGTAATATCACAATTAATGGATGATGATCACTGACACCTGATCACATTTTGGTCTAGAAAGCTCACAGAAACAGAAAGATGTTATCAAACATATGATCTAGAAATATTGCTGATTGTAGAAGCTTTCAGGCAATGACACCACTACTTATATGATAGCAGGCACTCAATAACTGTTTTATCTGATCATGTCAATCTCCAGCACTTCATGATAACAAAGCAGCTAAATGAGTGTCAGATTTGCTGAATGAAAATACTCTCAGTGTTCAATTTTGAAATAGAGCACTGTTCTGAGAAAAATAATCCTGCAGATGTATCAAGTCATTGCTCAGATTTTGTAAAACACACAGCTTTCTTGATGAGGCTTTCTATTCTGCAAGAGAAGCTGTGTAAGAGAATCTTTAAGTCACTAAAGACAAAAGAAAATACAAAGTTAGATCAATGTGTCAAGATGATGTGAAAAGATCTGCAAGCTAATGAAAATTGTTAAGTGAAGAGATCTATAGTCATTGATGACAACAATCTCTGCAGAATAAAGAATGCATCTGTGGATGAGAATGAGGTTACAGATGTTACAGAGTTAAATCTAGAGACTCTGATGCCACAGATTCTAGCTGTCAAGGTATTTGAGTCTGAGACAGTCTATTGTGAAGAGGTAGCTGAATCTATCATTGAACTCTTATTGCAGATTCAGAATAGAGACATCAGCATGTCTGAACTTCACAGAAGACTAGAGATAAGTGACACTAGTATAAATAATCATTCAATCTGAGCAGTAGATAAAGATGACCTGCTCAGAAAAGATGATAAAATCTACATACTGCAAGACAAGGCTGTAAGACATGAAATAATGAAAATGAACCACAATGATCCTCAAAATGACCATTTTGAACATGACAAAATCATCAAAGCAATCAAACACAAGTACTTGTGATATGATATGAGTGATGAGATTGCAGAATATGTGAGAACTTGTGATGTTTGTCAACACATCAAGATACCACAGCACAAGCTGTTTGGGTTGCTACAATCACATCCAGTGTCAAATAAGAAATGGCATACAATTAGCATGGACTTTATTGAAGATCTGTCAGATAATAAAAAGGGAAATCAAATCTATAATACTATTGTTGTATTTGTTGATTTATTCATCAAATGAGTCATAATTGTGTCCACATCTTCAGAACTAGATGCAGAAGAACTTGCAGAAATTATTGTATGAAGAATTGCAAAGAACTTTGATCTATCTGCAAATATTATTAGCAACTGAGATTCATTAATAAATAGCAAGTTTTGATTGACATTGTGTTATCTGCTCTATGTTCAACAAAAATTATCAATGGCATTCCACCTGCAAACCGATGGCCAGACAGAATGATTGAATCAGATGATTGAACATTATCTTCACACATATTGCAGCTATCAGCAAGATAATTGGATAGAATGAATTCCTCTGATGCAATGGGTATATAACAATGCCTTCCACACATTGATAAAAATGACATCATCTGAAGCAATGATCGGCCGACCAACTGAACTTCACATAGACATGGAACCTCCAAGCATGGGTGTGTCAAAGTCAGTGATGAAACAAGTGGAATGAATGAAGCAAGCAGAGAATAAGATCTGAGAATGTCTGAAAGCTGTCAAAGCAGCTGAGAAAAAGTATTACAATCAGTGTCATATATCAAAAAGCTTTAAGATAGAGAACTGAGTAATGCTGTGTGCAAAAAATATATCCATCTTGTGATTCTCATCCAAACTAGATCATTGATTTTTGAGTCTCTTTCAAATAATTGATATCTGTGGTACACAGATGTACAAACTGAAACTCATGCTGTAATATAAAGAAATTCATTCTGTATTCCATGTTTCTCTTCTCAAACCTTATCATGTATGCAACAGACAAATCCTGCAAGCAGAACTGATAATTATAGACATGCAAGAGAAATGAAAAGTTGAAGCTATATTAGACAAACATCAATACTGCAGTCAAACTCAATATCTTGTCAAATGGAAAGATTGTACAGATGCAGATAATTCTTGAGAATCCAAGGAAAACTTGATGAACAGTCAGAAGTACTTGGAACAGTTTAATAAAATCTATCAGAAGTCAGTCAGTAAATGAAAATGAAGAAGACAATGATAACTGTTGGATATACTTATTCCATTCAGAGATTAAAAAACAGATCTGCCTCAGCTTGATCAGTGTCATTTGAGAAATTGTCATCAAGACAAATCTGCTTATTATTTCAGATTTCCTCAACTGATGAAGCACAATGTTTCAATGATGACTTGAAAGCTGCAATCAATGATGTAATCACTGGAATCTCATCAATCACTGTTTCAGCTGAAGTCTCAGAAGAATCATCTCATTGAATCTCTCAGATCTTCACAGCAAAGAATCTAATCATCACAGTCACAGCACTCTGCAAAACATTAACATTTGAAGCATCTGCATCAATGACAATTAAATCCTCAGCAGTGTTGATAACTGTCTGAGTCAATTCAACAGCATCCACTGACATCTAATAGAAAGTTAATATTATATACCATAAAAACATCTGTTTTGAATAATAACTTACTGGAACACAGACATGCTTCATCACTGAGCAGTGCTTGCATTTTTTGCATCAATTCTCAGCAGACTCACAATGATGGTGGGGGGACATTGTCAAATGTCAAATACAACAACAGCAATATGCTGCTGTATTTCTTTCTAACACTTCAACAGAATCATCTGCTTCCTCATCTTTGTCTACATTATCAGCCAACTCAAATAACATACCAAGATCTTGACTCAGTGAGAATGACACTGATGTAATAGTAGAATGTGAAAACACACTTTCTGAAACACTGCTATGATCAAATATCATATTCTGCTGTGACAATAAATTATCAGAGTTTATATAGAATTCTAGAATCTCATCTGCATTCTCATAGATCTGCACATCAAGTACAAACCTTGCAACAACAGTTTGATATGTGGCAAATCTCTCATTCAGAACTTCATCAGAGAGCAGTATTTTGTGAAATTCATTGATCAAAGATTGATCAATTTTGTGAAAGCACTCAGGCATCTATAATCTGTTAGTACTCTTAACAATCTCAGTTTAAGAAAACTTATGGCAGCACAACTTCTATTTGATATATGGCAGATATGACAGTATGTTCATTCATCATTCACAAAGCAAGGATATACTGGAGGGTTCTGCAACCTCTCCAAACAACCCAAGCAAATGCTCTCAATGGCAGACAGTATATCACTCTTCATAGACTTTGAACCAGCAATGGAAACAGCTGGTTCTGACATTCTATCATAACTTTAATCAGTACCAAGACCTTGTTCAAAGAAGAAGGAGAAGCAAAAGCAACAAGAAAGAAAAACAGATGTTGAAGATTGAAATCAATATTGCAATATTGATCAAAGAGATTGCAACAACACAAACCTCAACCCAAAATGGAAAACACAATCACACAATCAAAACTTCAAATTTCACAATAAAAATCACATAGAAAGATACAGTGTACTTTGTTTGATAAATTGATATATTCTTTTTAAATAAAAAATTGTTGGTGGTGATGGTGGTGATGATTTTGTTAGAGTATGATTTTTTGATGTAAAAGTCAAAGAAAAGAGGTTCAGAAGTTGTGTCTAAATCATGATTGAACTGCAATGACATCAGAGATGAAAAAACATTCTTCTGAAACAGCAACACTTTGAAATTAACCCTGACAATTAATCCAGCTCAATTCTGCGAATTTCATACAATATCAATCACACAGCACATATTACAAACTTCACATGTCACAGTAAGAAGCTCTGAGAACCAGATCTTTGAAGCAGAGAGATAATTGTAATAGATGCAACAGAGATATCTATATTAGAAAATAGCTATATGGTGATAGAAGAACACAGAACACACCAGAATTAATGAGAAGGAATATAGTGCACAGCACTATAGACAGCTATAGTGTGTGGTGGTCGCCTATATAATGCTCACTGATATCCGTAGATATTAGAAGATCAGTGATTAGCTTTGAATAATAGAGATTGCTATTTTCTTAACATTCTACATGCATACTTCACACTACTCTCATAATTATACCTACAACCATCTCTTACAATTGATCAAAAAGATTGCAACAACACAAAACTCAACTCAAAATGAAAAACACAATCACACAATCAAAACTTCAAATTTCACAATAAAAATTACATAGAAGAATACAGCATATCTTGTTTGATAAATTAATGTATTCTTTTTAAATAAAAAATTATTGATGATGATGATGGTGATGATTTTGTTAGAGTACAATTTTTTGATGTAAAAATCAAAGAAAAGAGATTCAGAAGTTGTGTCTAAATCATAATTGAACTACAATAACACTGAAGATGAAAAAATGTTCTTCTGAAACAGCAACATTTCAGAATTAATCTCAACAATTAATTCAGTCTGATTCTGCAAACTTTATACAATATCAATCACACAGCATATATTACAAACTTCACATATTGCAGTAAGAAGCTCTGAAGACCAGGTCTTTGAAGAAGAAAGATAATTGTAATAGATGCAACAGAGATATCTATATTAGAAAATAACTATATAGCAATAGAAGAACACAGAACATATCAGAATTAATGTGATGAGTTAGCATCTGTTAGTAGTTAACTTACACAATCAACTCCTTCTGCCTCATATTTCACATTTGTGTACATCTACTTGTCTCTGTTATTGCACTCTGCACTCATATAGCCTCTAACAATTCTTCTGTGTAACCTCTTCTGTCTTGTGCTCTGCACTCATATAGTTCTAACAATTCTTCTGCATAACTCTCAACATTCTTCTGCTCTGTACTCTGCTTCATGCTTCACTGTGAGACAGCTTCTGATATTCTTTCATCTCAATCTCCTCTCTATAAGAATCTTCTTTGTATGATCTTTTCTTCTGATCTCTTTTCTCTTTCTTTCTTTAATCAATTCATAATCTGTATTTAGAATAGTGCTAGATTGTTAATCAAAGTATGTCTGTTATATTATAAATTGATTCATCTGTGTCAGCCTGAGTGCTCTATGTTTATGATTGCACCCAGGTGCTCAAGTTAAGAATAAGTTACCAAGTCTTCACAAAGCTGTGTTGTTGTGATAACCTCTGCAATTTCCAAAGTTCTACAAAGCTGCATCACTGTGATAGTGCTGTGAAGAAGTCTGAGTGCTTATGAAGTATTTTCTTCAAGAATAAGAACTGAACCTTCTGATCTCCAAGCTATCAGAACTAAAAACTATAGCCTTGTACAAAAACAAGATGAATTTTGAACATCTCTTCATAAGTGAGAACCAGAGTTTTGTCAAAGATAACACTGAGCTTCATAATTTCCTTCAGCAGCAATTCTTGCAGATGGCAGAGCTTCAACAACAACTGAATCATCTGAGTATGAATACACCAGAAATCACACAGACATCAATGCTCTCTGTGTACAAAAGAAAAAAACATCTTCCTCTTCTCAACAAGTTTGCAGAAGAGCTCTCAATCTATCTAATCTGAAAATAGAAGACAAAAGCCAAGCTCAAAAAAGATGAGTCTGTGATAGACTCTCTGCTCTCACAAATCTGTTATATTCATAGTCAGCTAGAAGAAGATGCTCTAGTGAAATTTCAACCCTGAATTGAGTCATACATGCATGAAATGTGTATCTCTGAAGAAGTCTTTCATCAACTGAATGTTCTATTCTTGAACTCTACACTGCAAGTGTGTGTGATGCAGTGGCTAAACAGAAATCATCAGTGAAATACTCTTCTAGCAAACTATTTGTCTGATTTTGATAGCAAGATCTGTGAAGCAGAAGAACAGAACTGAGATGATGCTGTGAAAATTAATCTTCTGAATCAGTACATCAGCTTCAAACTGTTTAAGCTCTGTATCTCACATCTTATGCCCTCATATTATCACAACTACTGCACTCATTTGTGTCAACTCAACAACAATCTCACACATTTCAACACTGTACAAGAAAACTGTAACAATCACAGACAGAACTTTACATCTACCACTGCTTCAACTACATCAATCACTCCCACAGACATCATAAATTGAACCTCTCATGTGAACATAAGACAGTCAAAAATATCTGATCTCTCTGAATAAGAAGTTACTGATTGAATCACTTGAGAAGTTTGCATCTGTTGCAATAGACTGAGACACTTTGCAAGCCAGTGCATCAATGCAGTGGTCCCAGCTTCTACACTGTGTGTGAATACAACTACACCTACAAATGAACAAGAACAGGAAAACAAAGAGCTCTCACTCTAAAACATGAATGAGAGCTTAAGAAGCAAGAAGCAAGCTGAAGGTTTGAACAGAAAATACAAGCAGACATAATCATAGTCTCTGTCATTGTAAATAGTCTAGTCAATATACAAGCAATGATAGACAGTGGTTTTCTTTACTACACTCTTATAAACACTCAGTTGATTGAAAAGCATAAGCTTCAGTGTATCCCCTTTTCTGAACTGTGTAAGCTCAGTGAATTCAATGGCCTCAGAGAATCCACCTTCTATAATATGATATTCAACATCAATGTAGAAGAACATGAAAAAAGAAATGTTTACACATATGAAGTGCAAGATCTTGAGTACAACTTAATACTTGATCTGTCATGACTTACAGAATTTGAAACTCTGATAGACACACACAATCATTGCCTAATCTTCTCAGAAGACAACTGTGTTCATGAAAAGGATATCAACATAACCACTGATCTCACCCAGATATCAGTGAAAGCATTCAAGCTACTAACCCACCAAGCACACAAGAAGAAGAACATCCAAGTGTTCACTGCTAGTATAACAGATATCAAAAAAGCATTAGAAAAGCTAGAACTTAAGAATCCCAAGAAACTGCACAAAGAACTATCTGAATTGTACAAGAACTTCACAGACATATTCAATGAAAAGAAAGCTGAAAAGCTTCCCTCTCATTGAGGACATGGTATAGATCATACAATTGAACTCATCAAGAAAAATAATAAAAACTCACAACCACTCTGAGGTTCTCTCTACAGCATGTCACACAACAAACTTCTCATTCTATGAAAAACACTCAATGAATTACTAGATAAAAGCTTCATTTGTGTTAGCAACTCATCTGCTGCAGCATCTGTACTGTTTGCAAAGAAATCAGAAGAAGATTTACAATTCTGTGTTGACTATCAAGAACTCAATAAGATTACATGAAAGGATCAATACTCTCTCCCACTCATCAATGAAATACTCAAATGAATAGAAAAAGCAAAATGATTTACAAAACTTGACATCTCTGCAGCCTTCTACAAGATAAGAATTAATGAAGATGATGAATGACTAACTGTCTTTTGTATGCATTACAGATTATACAAATGAACAGTGACTCTCTTTGAATTAGTGAACACTCTGAGTACATTTCAGAAATACATTAACTGAGCTCTATGAGATCTGCTCAATGAGATCATCTCAGCATACATGAACAATATCTTGATCTTCACTGATGGATTGCTCACTGAGCACTGTAAGTATATATGACAAATGCTTGACTGTCTACAAAAAGCTGAACTGCAAGTGAACATTGACAAATGTGACTTTGAGATCAAGTCTACAATCTATCTAGAATTCATCATTGAAGCTGAAAAGAGTGTATGCATGGATTCTAAGAAGATGGAAGCAATTCTCAACTGAAAGACATCAGTCTCAGTAAAAGAGATTAGAAGCTTTTTAGAATTCATCAACTTCTACTGAAGATTCATCAAAGACTTTTTCAATATCATACAATCACTGATGAATCTGATCTGAAAAGACACTGTATTTCAATGGACTGATGAAGCAGACACAGCATTCAAAAAGCTGAAGTGTATGTTCACAAACATCTCAATGCTGCAATCATTTGATTCAGATAAGCATACAATTCTTGAAACAGACACCTCAGATTATGTAGTAGATGAGACACTAATGCAATACAATAACAAAGATATTCTATAATTTTATGTCTTCATCTCAAAAAAGATGTCATCTGCTGAATGCAACTATAAGATCTACAACAAGAAGCTTCTAGCAATTATACAATGTCTTGAAGAATGAGAATTCAAACTCATAAGTGTTGAGAGATTCAAGATTGTTACTGATCATAAGAATCTGAAATATTTCACAATCACTCATAAGCTCACTGAGAGATATATATACTGGTCATTGTTTCTTAGCCAATTCTTGTTCATGATTCACTATCAATCAGAAGCAGAGAACACCCTCATGAATGCTCTATTTCATCAAAAACAAGATATGTCATTCAATGATCTGAATAACAGATGAAAACACCAAGAGCATTGATTAATCAACTCTGTGATTATAGAAAGTCCCACACAGTCAGATGAATCTCATATACACATTAATCAATTCCATACTCAATACCCCTCACTTGAGGAGCAATGGAGATAAGCAACAGAGACAGATGAATTCTGACAACAAGCTGCTGAAGCTGTACAAAACAGAGCATCTCAATTCCCTGCAGACATATACTCAAAAACAGACATCTCAGCATGCTCAATTGATGATGATGAATGTCTACACTTCTGAGACAGACAATGAGTCCTCAATTCAGAACCTCTACAAACACAAATCATGCAGAAGATCCACAACTTATCAATGACTGAGCATTCAGACTGTAAGATCATGTACAGCATTGTAGCTCAAGACTTCTACTGACTGAATATATCAAAGAATGTACACCAGTTTGTACACAATTGCAATCACTGTGGCTCAGTAACAGTATAGTATAAATGACAAAAAGAGATGTTGAAATCTCTGTCTATTCTCAAACAAATCTGATGTGATATAGCAATCAACTTTGCAGTTTCTCTATCTGAGAGTGAAGGTTCTACAAATATTCTAGTCATTGTCAATCATCTCAGCAAGAGTGTAATACTGCAACTCTGTGACAGAATGAATGCTGAAGTAGTTGTAGATGTCTTTGTTCAGAGCTCATTCTATCATATACACAGTCTGTCTTTATTCATTGTATCAGATAGAGACAGTCAATTCATCAGCACACTCTGAACCCATGTATGTCAGCTGCTAAGAATCAAATAAAAATTGTCAACAGCATATCACTCAGAGATCAATGAAGTTATAGAGAGAATGATACAAACAGTAAAGAATATTCTCTGTAAGTTCTGTAATTACACACAAGACAACTGAAGTCATCTGCTATCACACATCAAGATTGTGATCAACAGCTGAGACTCTGCTACAACAGATATAAGCTCATTCTTTCTTCTGCACAGATATAATTTAGAAGTTCTAGACTTCTCTGAGAACTTCTGAGAAACCACATACATCTGCAGTCTCATACAAGCAGCAGATAACATTGTGAGCAAGCTTAAAAAAGCTCACAAATAAGCAGAAGCTTTCATGATCAGTATTCAGTAAAATTATAAGAATCAAATGAACATCAGAAGAAGTTCTGCAATTCAATATTATATAGAAGACAAGATCTGATTAGATCTCAAGAACATAAAAACAGATCATTCCTTGCATACACTGAATTACTGTCACATTAAATATACTGTGACAGAGGTGCTAGACATACACAATTATCAACTCAACACTCTGCCAGACATTCACAATGTCTTTCACACAAACCTGCTCCAACCTGCAGCTGAGGATTCATTCTCTTCACAGAGAATCTCCAACTGACAGCCATCTGTCATTATAGAAGAAGATAATAAACTTGAATGAGAGATCAAAACAATTCTTGATGATAGAATCAACTACTGCTGCTGTGAATATCTTGTCAAATGAGTAGAATACAATCATCTGATCTGAGAATCTGCATCTGTCTTGAAGGATACTGCTGCTCTTGACATCTACAAGTCATTGCTCACTCTGATAGAGGGGGATAATGTGATGGATTAGCATCTGTTAGTAGTTAACTTACACAATCAACCTCTTCTACCTCATATTCCACACTTGCATACATCTACTTGTCTCTGTTATTGCACTCTGTGCTTGTGTAGTCTCTAACAATTCTTCCACATAACTCCTTCTGCCTCACACTCTGCACTTGTGTAGTTCTAATAATTCTTCCACATAATCCTCAATGTTCTTCTGCTCTGTACTCTGCTCCATGCTTCACTGTGAAGCAGCTTCTGATATTCTTCCACTCTGATCTTCTCTTTATAAGAACTCTTTTTGTACAACCTTTTCTTCTGATCTCTTTTCTCTTTCTTTTCTTAATCAATTCATAATCTGTATTTAGAATAGTGCTAGATCGTTAATCGAAGTACGTCTGTTATAATTAATAAGAATGAATATAGTACATGATATTATAGACAGCTGTAGAGCATAATGATCGCCTATATAATGCTCACTGATATTTATAAATATTAGAAGATCAGTGATTAGCTTTGAATAATAGAGATTGCTACCTTCTTAACATTCTACATGTGTACTTCACACTACTCTCATAATTACATCTAGAATCATCTCTTACAAGAATATTCAATTCTTAAAGAGGTAAGAGAGCAAGCAGATCAAACTGTAAGCAGCAATATAAGAATTAGCTGTTTATATCACAAAAAGTTCTTAAGACTCTGCAAGAATTAAGTTGTAGAAGATAATACAGTAATATATCAAAGAAGATTCAGATTAATATCAATATTGTAGAATATAGAGGTCAAATTAAAACAGAATGATTCACTGACCTTTAGAAGATTGAGTCAGCTGCTATCTATATACACAGTATCATAAACAGATTGAACTTTGCTATGATATAGATGGTATAGTATGATGCAAGTGGCAAGATAATGCCTTGATTTCAAACTTGATATGACATTGACAGTGCTATGTTCAGCGATGTCATATCTTTAGAGCAATCGCCAATTTCGGTCTAGCACTGATAACTTAGTGCGGGTTTCTTACAAAAGAGACTCAAATGTCTATGAACTATGACACTATAGATAGTATTCACAAAGAAGTTTAATAAGCTTAATACTGCAACACTGTAAATAATATCTGTAAAAGAACTGAATATCTACAAATATTTATTTTTTTTATTATTATATATTCTTAAATATTAAAATGAATTATAAATAATTCTGCAAACATTCACTGCATCTGAACACAGTAGACAACAACTTAGATCTATAAAGTATTCTTCAGTAGTAAGCACTAGACTGACTGTGTGATCATATATGAGACTGAGACTAAATATTTCTTCAGTCTCATTATCAAATTTCTTAGTTCTGATCTTATATAGTGTTTATTAAATTAGTCATTTTACACTGTTTATATTATAAATCTAGTCTCAGATCATATTCTTCTTATAAATTGCTGATTCTGATTTCATTTGATTTCATTTTACAAAATAGAATCAAATGAGATCATGATTTACTCTATATAGATGATATAATGCTATAAGTGTTATCAAAAATCATTATCTATCAAAAGAAGTTTAGTGTATTTATGCTCTAGTTCTATTTTGAACTAGTAATGATAGTGATAGATAGATTCACTGCAGTAGATAGATTGGCAGCGATAGATTGGCAGCAATAGATTGGCAGTGATAGATAGGTTGGCAGTGGTAGATTGGTTGGCAGCAATAGATAGATTCGCCGCGGTAGATAGATTGGCAGCGATAGATTAGCAGTGATAGATTAGCAGCAATAGATTAGCAGTGATAGATAGATTGGCAGCAGCAATAGATTAGCAGCAATAGATTAGCAGTGATAGATTAGCAGCGATAGATTAGCAGCAATAGATAGATTGACAGTGGTAGATAAATTGGCAGCGATGGATAGATTCGCCGCGGTAGATAGGTTGGCAGCGATAGATTAGCAGCGATAGATAGATTGGCAGTGGTAGATAAATTGGCAGCGATAGATAGGTTGGCAGCGATAGATTAGCAGCGATAGATAGCTTAGCAGCGAGGGATAGCTTAGCAGTGAGGGATAGATTGGCAGCGGCGATAGATTAGCAGCGATAGATTAGCAGCGATAGATAGATTGGCAGTGGTAGATAAATTGGCAGCGATAGATAGGTTGGCAGCGATAGATTAGCAGCGATAGATAGCTTAGCAGCGAGGGATAGCTTAGCAGTGAGGGATAGATTGGCAGCGGCGATAGATTAGCAGCGATAGATTAGCAGTGATAGATAGATTGGCAGCAATAGATTGGCAGCGATAGATAGATTGGCAGTGGTAGATAAATTGGCAGCGATAGATTAGCAGTGATAGCTTAGCAGCGAGGGATAGCTTAGCAGCGAGGGATAGCTTAGCAGTGAGGGATAGATTGGCAGCGGCGATAGATTAGCAGCAGTAGATAGATTGGCAGGGGCAAATTGGTTGACAGCACTAGATAGGGGTGATATCTCCACCAATCATATCATCAGATTGATATCTAGATATGTATTATATAATCATCAGAACAGGACCAAACCTCAGTCAAAATCATAGTCAGTCCCAGATCATGTTCTTATTTTTGATAGTCAGTTACTTTACATGAAATATCAAGATTTATTAGTCTCATTTCACTCATGTTCTAATAATTCTAGTCATTTTACACTCTCATTCTGATTCTGGTCTCACTGGAAATCATGTCAAGAAATGGACTGGGATCAAATCAAATCAAATCAAACATGAAATTCATGGTGTCAGCCTAGTAAGCACTACAGATGATTGAATTGCAACAATGATTTGCTGAGATAAACACTTTTACATTCACTATTTCTTTAACATTCACATTTTATAAAAAGGTCTCAAGAGAGAAACTTTCAATTCTCAATAAATACAAAGAAAATCTAGTACTTTATTTTATATGAAAGTCAAAAGTAAATGTTAAACTGAATATCAATGAATGAGCAATAGACTTACTATTCAATCAAGTGTGGTATATTCATAGCAGATTGAATGATGATGTGTTAGTGAAATTTCAATCTTGAATAAATCACTATTAAAACAATCAATATATATCAGAGTTAGTCTTTCAATAATTCAACTCTCTCTTTCTTGATTCTACACTTCAAATCAAAATGTTTAACTGATTTAATGAGACTCATCAGAGAGATATTATATTGACAATTTATCTTTCTAAATTCAATCACAAACTTCTAGAAGTAGATGAGTATAGACTGATTGATGAAATCATAAATTTCATATTTGATTTGATTTGATTTGATTTCAGTCCATTTCTTGATGTGATTTCCAGTGAGATCAGAATCAGAATGAAAGTGTAAAGTGATTAGAATTATTAGAATATGAGTGAAATGAAACTAATAAAGCTTGATATTTCATGTAAAGTGTAACAGACATACTTCGATTAACAATCTAGCACTATTCTAAATACAGATTACAAATTGATTAGAAAAGAAAGAGAAAAGAGATCAGAAGAAAAGATCATACAAAGAGAATTCTTATAGAAAGAAGATCAGAGCAGAAGAATATCAGAAGCCACTTCACAGTAAAGTATGAAATGAAGTACAGAGTGAAAGAACATTGAGAATTATATAGAAGAATCATTAGAACTATACAAACACAGAGCATAAGACAGAAAAGATTACATGAAAGAATTGTTAGAGACTACACAAATGCAGAGTGCAATAACAGAGATGAGTAAATATATACAAGTGTGAAATATGAGATAGAAGAGATTGATTGTGTAAGTTAACTACTAACAGATGCTAATCTGTCATATTATTCTCTTCTACTGAGATGAGTGATGACTTGTAGATGTTGAGAGCAGCAGTATTCTTCAAGATGAATACAGATTCTCAGATTGAATGATTGTATTCTACTTATTTGACAAGGTATTCACAGTAGTGATAGTTGATTCTATCATCAAGAATCACTTCAATCTTTCATTTAAGTTTGTTATTTTCTTCTATGATGACAGATGACTGTCAGTTGAAGATTCTCTGTGAGAGGAATAAATCCTCAGCTGTGGATTGAAGCAGGTTTGTATGAAAGATATTGTGAATGTCAGATGAGATGTTGAGTTGATAATCATGTATATCTAGCATTTTCATCACAGTATATTTGATGTGACAATAATTCAGTATATACAAGAAGTAATCTGTTTTTATATTTTTGAGATCTAATCAGATCTTGTCTTCTATATAATATTTAGTTGCAGAACTTCTTCTGATGTTCATTTGATTTTCATAATCTTGCTGAACACTGATCATGAAAGCTTCTGCTCATTCACAGACTTTCTTAAACTTGCTCACAATGTTATCTGCTGCTTGTATGAGACTGCAGATATATATGATTTCTCAGAGATTCTCAGAGAAGTCTAGAACTTCTAAATTATATTTATGTAGAAGAAAGAATGAACTTATATCTGTTATGACAGAGTCTCAGCTGTTAATCACAATCTCAATATATGATAGCAGATGACTTCAGTTGTCTTGTATATAATTACAGAATTTATGAAGAATATTCTTTATCATTTGTAGA
Organism: Histoplasma ohiense; assembly: GCA_017607445.1. NCBI lineage: Eukaryota > Fungi > Ascomycota > Eurotiomycetes > Onygenales > Ajellomycetaceae > Histoplasma > Histoplasma ohiense. The sequence goes on along the minus strand of JAEVHH010000006.1, from coordinate 1,593,542 downwards.
CTGGCCGGTGGGACCATGAATTTCACATTTGATTTGATTTGATTTGGTCCCAGTCCATTTCTTGGCGTGATTTCCAGTGGGATCAGGATCAGAATGGGAGTGTAAAGAGATCAAAATTTTCAGAAATGGAGTGTAAAAGAATCAGATTTAGATCTAACATAACTATTATGAGATCAACAAAATTTATTATTTCATGCAAAGTGACTGACTATGAAAAATAAGAATGTGACCTGGGACTGATCATGATTTTAGCTCAAGTTTGGTCCCATTCTGATGATTATGTAATACATGACAATTGATAACAATTATTTGTAACACTCACAATACATGACAATTGATAACAATTATTGATAACACTCACAAGCTTATTAATATTATATACAATCACACTTAATTTTTTTCTCCACTATATCATTGAAAGAGAATTCTGTCACAATAGAATTCTTATCAACAATTTCTTTTTCTTTTTCATGCTTAATCATCATCAATTTCTTTACAGTTTCTTCTTGCAATTGATTATGATGATAGTGATAAATATCTCAACTTGAGTTAAACTTTCTCTTCATACCAACTTCTGTCAATGAAATTGTCAGAATATTATGTATCATCATTGTCACTGTTGAGTACTGACTGCTGATCATTCTCCACAGATCTAAAATAGATTTTTCTTTGATATTAACAGAATCATTATATAGATAGCAGTCAAATTCAGTGTTGCAAGAATTTTGATTGCTCAGATTTTCAGCAGCAATCAACAAATGCAAATCCTTAATCAATAAATATTAGTAACAGATTAATATCAATATCTCAATGAGTATTATAAAAAACAAAGTTACTAATCAAAGAATTATGCTCTATTGACTCTTCAATTTGTGTATTATTCTGTTCATATTGTTGATAGTTGTCATTGTAGTATGTCTGAGCTATATCAACATAGATTTGTCATTCTTCCACCATCCAATCCTCAGAAGTATATGCATTGATTCAATGAGAGAAATCAAGTACAGCAGCAACAGTATAATAATCAGCAAATGATTGATTGATTCTCATATAATACTCTGCAAGTTTGTCTCAAGCTCTTTCAATTGCTGCAGAAATAACTCTATTTCAGAATTACTCTTCTCATACACAAATCATCTGAGTTTTCAAATGAGTAAATAAACTGTTGTATATTCATCAAGAAGCTTGCATCATTGATGTTACTGTAATAGACACAGTCTTTGTTGTTTTGTAAAAGATAAACAACAGTTCAACAATATATTTTTACTGTGCTCACTCTGTATCAGAAAGTTTCAGAGCATGAATCTTCTCTCACTCAGAATTCTGAACTCAATGATTCACAGCATCTTTTAGTTGAAGTGTTCAAACTGTCATCTTATAGATAGAACTCCACTGTGTTCAAACATTTTGTATCATATTAAGAGAAGAAACTGAGCTGTGTGTGGCTTGAATATTGTGGAATCATTGTTGTTGTTTGAGAGAAGTACTGATTGCATTGGCAATGTGATGAATCTAAAAAAGATAATGAGATAGTTAGCAAATTGATCAATTTTCACTGAAGCATTATCAAATATCATTATCTTGTGAAGGGTTGATGAGAATGTGATGTGAGTAACAATTTCAACATCATTCTCATCAAAACAACTGATCAGTTCTGTGTTTTCAGATTCAATATTCAGACCTTTAATCAATGCTTGAACAACAAGCTGAATAATGTGTGCAATACAGAGAATATGTCCACATTTATCATTTCATCTATACAATACCAGTTTTTGTTTCAGACTCTGCATCATAATCAAGTTGTTTGCTGCATTGTCTGTTGTGATTGTGAGAAGATCTGATGAAATATCTCAGTAATCATTTTTAATGATTGTTGTGAGAACATCAGTCATATATTCATCTGTATAACTGCTCTTCAATTGTTCAAAGTCAATCAATTTCTCTTTATAATTTCAATCCTCATCAATGAAATAACAAACTGCACTCAAAAAGGATAGATTGTTGATGTTTGTTCATACATTCACTGTCAGTGATATCTTCTGTTGTTTCTTCAACAGAAGTTCAAGTTGTTGCATATCATTGTTGTAATGTGTATTCAGAGAAGAGCAGAGACTGAATCAATGAGGAATTTGAATATGTGAATTAAACATTTGAAGTAAAGTTCAAAATTCTGAGTTTTTGACAGCACACAGTGGAAGATTCAAGAATATATATAGATGTAGAAGTTGTTCTTGAAAGTTGTCTGATGAAAGAGTTGGAATTGAAAGATTGACATCAGTTTGTTGTTGTTTTCACATGTTTTCCTGCAAAATAGTACATAAGTGTTACCAAATATTGTTATCATTAATGAGAGTAGATGATATAAGTATCAGTTCATGAAGAATATTCTGATGTTTTTCTCTAAGCTGTAGATAATCAGCAGATTTCAAATATTGTGTGATTTCTTCTGATCCATGTCCACTTCAGAATGGATGTTTTTGTATGAAGTTGTAATAATTACAGCAGAGAAATGGCTCTTCAGTGATCTTCACAGCAACTTGTTAAAAGTTTTTCTATAGATCTTCTTATTATCTATGCTGATTTTTCCATAGATTGTGTTGTTTTTCATCATCAAGAAAAAAGAAAGTGTGTATTCATCAGACTTGAAAGAGCTCATCTTGCAAGAATTTGTAAACAATATAAATTGTTTGATTCACTCTTATTTCTATAAGATCTTGAATCTTCATTAAAGAAGGTGATGAATTCCCTGATTCAGCAATTACTGAAGTTGTCATGATGAATATAAATGATGAGAAATTATGTGTGGAATGAATTCTGAGGATAATAAAGTTAAGAAATTTGTTGAGTTTTTTTTTACTCCCTTTTCATTAACCCACTCTAATTGGTTAGAACACTAGTAGAATATATTTATAAACAATAACAAAATTATGATAAAATAGAAAAGAATGATAATTAAAATATTAAAGATATTATTAAGATTTATATGAAAAGTTGATTCATTAGATATATTATCTATCTCTAATATATCACAATTCCGCAGTATGAATTTATCACCTTTCATTGTTTACCGATACTATATGTAAAGTCACACACACCTTACAGTATACATACACATATATATATATATATATATCATGAGCATAATATCACTATGATAATATATTCTCACAACAAAGAATTGCATAACATAAAATATCAAATAAAAAATTTGTAATCTCTGACAGATAATAATACAATTAATTTAACAAAAATATTAAAAAATAAATATGTAAAAAAAAAATTTTTTTCTTAGATTATTTCCTCTTCTTCTTCAACTTTCTTCTTCTTCTTCTTCTTCTTCTTCTTCTTCTTCTCTTTCTCTTTCTCTTTATTCTTCACAATTCAATTCTTCTTTTTCTTCTTCTTTCTCTTCTTCTTCTTCTCATCTGAGAAAACAATCACCTCAAAACTCTTCTCAGCTATCTTCTCAGATGAGAGAGAACTCTTCTCTCTTTTCATCAGATTTACTTAAACTTCAAAGTTCTGCATCTTCTGATCTGCTGTCTCAGATTCTATCTCTGCAGTAAGCAAATTAGCATGCTCAGAAAGCAATACTGTCTTCTCAATATTCTGAATCATTGAGTGCATACAAGATCTAAACAAGGCTTCAATGCTCTGATTCTCTTCAGAAGTCTGCTAATCAATTAGACAACAGAATTGTTATCAAAAAGCATTATCAATGAATATATTCAAAATACAATCTATCAGTTTGAGCTTCTTTATCTTGCAGATAAACACATTCTCAATCTTCTTCTGACAGTGCTTTTTCACAGTCATTATCTTCTCAGTTCTCTTTCTCTTTATTTTGATCTCAAATTATTTCTGTGAGTGCTTCTGATTTCAGTGCTGCTGCATGAGCAACTCCACTGCTTTCTTCTTCAACTTCTCACATATTAAGTCATTGACATCATTCCTTTCATAATATTAGTCAAATTTCAGCAGAAGCATTACTCAAAATTGTTATCAATCTACTTTATTATAGAGTTTTTTCAAGACAATATGATATGTCTTGCAGTCAGTCTCTTCACACTTGAAGAATTCTTTCTCTTTCTTCTCAAGATGATGATGACACTTGCATGCTTTGATGATATACAGAGCCATCAAATGTTTCTTGAAGAGAGAGATAGATATGTTTTCAGCAGAAGAGAGAAAGAGAAATATGTTCTAATTATAATGATAGAGATTTCTAGAGAAAATAATATATTCTTTTTATAAGTTACTATCTGTGCAGAAATGTGATGGGAAGAACAGAGATATATTAAAGAATTCAAGAAGAAAGAAAATCTACTTTTATATGTTATAGAAAATTATATATCTCATAGCAACACTGTTTGCATTTTTGTGCTACTTGTTAATATCATATACTGCATGCACTCTGCAAGTTATATTATGGCTGAATGCAGATGAGATGTTTCTTTGTTGCTATAGAGATTATTTGTATATACAATCTCTCAATTTAATATTTACATATGTTTTTCTTTTTCTTTGTTCTTTCTCTCTTCTCTCTCTAACCCATCATAATTCCGCAGCAGTATGTTAACTATTAAAAGCAATATGAATATTTCAATGTTTTCTGTGAATGAATACTGATTGATTAATTGATTCTATCTAGTAAATTCATTGCTACAAGTCTCTGTTCTTCTCTCTCTGAAATCTATACATCTATTTTCTATACTCATTCTCTCTTGCTTCTCAATTCCTTCTCTCTCACTCCTCAATTCCTCCTCTCTCTTCAATGAAAAAAATGGCCTGTGATAAGAGTATCTCTCATCAGAGAGCAATGTCAACAACTGCTGCTTTCTGCAAGGCAGCATATGAGCAGTGAGTGGCAGAGTGGGAAGCAGTCTGAGCTCATTATTATGAACAGCATTTCAATGCTCACTGTGCTGTGTGGGAGATGTGCAATCCCCACCCTTGTATGAAAAAAGTGGATAAGCAGAGTATGAAATTCAAAGTAATACTTTTTGATAATGTTAGATACTGATATGAAAGTAGAAGCTATCTGTGAGATCTGTTATTATCAGAAGTCTGAGAATCTCATTTTCCTCAAGACTGCATTTGCATATCTTGTTCAGAAGATTGATGAAGAAAAGTATTGCTTTCAGTGTTCTACTCTCAATACTCTTCAAGTTGCTGTGGAGACAACATTGATCACACTTTTTGAGTGTATGATATCATGTGAAAACAGATGTAACAATATCTCACTAATCATTTCATAGATAGTCTTAAGATCATGATTCATTATGAGTGAATGATTCTCACTGTGAGGAATATTAGATTGATGATGAAGATTGCTGAAGAATTGAGTAGTAATTTTTTTAACAATTATAGATTGAAAAAATGAGTTTTGTTTTATTTTTATTTTTTTTTTTCATTATTTTTTTTTTACTGGAGATTTTTGTTTTTTTTTTTTTTATAATATTCTCAGTTGTTGTTTTTGTTTTTGTTTTTTAATTTTCAAAATGTCTACAGACATATAATGATATTTCTGTTGTGACATCAAAAAGATAACAATATTTGGTAACACTCACATCATAATTAGCTACCATTCAGCATAAAGGTATATGTATTATGTAATTATGAATAAGTCATGATTCTGTTTGATTCTGTTTTGTAAAATGGGACCAAACAGAACTGTGACTCAGAAATCAAGATAAGAACAGTATTCAGAATCTAAATATTTCTTATAAACAGTGAAATGAGATCAGAGCTATAATACAAACAGTGTAAAGTGACTGGTTTGAAAAACAATATATGGGACCAGGACCAAAATATACGAGAATGGGACCAACGCTAAAATTGGTCATGATCCCATGCACGGTCACACAGCCAGTCTAATCATTTGTATCATTCTCTCTATGACTTCATCAGTCTCTGAGTGATACACTGTTGACAATTTTCATTTGATTCTTAGCAGCTGGTATACACAGATTCAGAGTGTGCTGACAAATTGACTGTCTCTATCTGATACAATGGATGAAGACAGACTGTGTATACAATAGAATGAGCTCTGAATAAAGACATTCACAACTACTTCAGTATTCATTCTGTCACAGAGTTGCAGTATTACATCTTTGCTGAGACAATTGACAATGACTAGAATGTTCATAGAACCTTCACTCTGAGATAGAGAAACTGCAAAGTTAATTGCTATATCACATCAGATTCATTCAGAGATAGGCAGAAGTTTTAACATCTCTTTTCATCATTTGCATCATACTGTTACTGAGCCACAGCAATTGCAATTGCATACAAATCAGTGTACATTCTTTGATATATTCAGTCAGTAGAAGTCTTAAGCTACAATGCTGTATATAATTTTATGATCTGAGTGCTCAGTCATTGATGAGTTGTGGATCTTCTGCATGATTTATGTTTGTAGATATTCTGAATCAGGGATTCATTGTTTGTCTTGAAAGTGTAGACATTCATTATCACTGATTGAGTATGCTGAGATGTCTGTTTTTGAGTATACATCTGCAGAGAATTGAGATGCTCTGCTTTATACAGCTTTGACAGCTTGTTGTCAGAATTCATCTGTCTCTGTTGCTTGTCTCCATTACTCTTCAAGTGAGAGATATTGAGTATGGAATTGATTAACATATATATAGAGTTCATCTGACTGTGTGGTACTTTCTATAATCATGAAATTGATTAATCAATGCTCTCAGTGTTTCCATCTGTCATTCAGATCATTGAATGATATATCTTATTCTCAGCAGAATAGAATGTCTGTGAGGGTGTTCTCTGCTTCTGATCAGTAGCAAATTGTGAATGAGAATTGGCTAAGAAACAATGACCAGTGCATATACCTCTCAGTAAGCTTACAAGTAGTTGTGAAATATTTCAGATTCTTATGATTGATAACAATCTCAAATCTCTCAACACTTATGAGTTCAGACTTTCATTTTTTGAGACATTGTATAATCATTAGAAACTTCTTGTTGTAGATCTTGTAGTTGCATTCAGTGAATGACATCTTCTTTAAGATGAAGACACAAGATTATAGAATATCTTTGTTATTATATTGCATCAGTGTCTCATCTATCACATAATCTGAGACATCTGTTTCAAGAGTCATATACTTATCTGAATCAAATGATTGTAGCATTGAAGTGTTTGTGAATATACACTTCAGCTTTTTGAAAGCTGTGTCTGCTTCATCAGTTCATTGAAATACAGTGTCTTTTCAGATTAGATCTGTCAGTGATTGTACAATATCAGAGAAGTTCTTAATGAATCTTCAGTAGAAGTTGATGAACTCTAGAAAACTTCTAGTCTCTTTTACTGAAACTAATATCTCTCAGCTGAGAATTGCTTCCATCTTCTTAGAATTCATGTATACATCTTTTTCAGTTTCAATGATGAATTCTAGATAGATTGTAGACTTAGTCTTGAAGTTATATTTGTCAATGTTCACTTGTAGTTCAACTTCTTGTACACAGTCAAGCACTTGTTGTATGTACTTGCAGTATTCAACAAATGATTCATCAGTAAAGATCAGAATATTATTCATGTACACTGAAACAATCTCATCAAATAGATCTTGTAAGGCCCAGTTAATGTATTTCTGAAATGTACTTGAAGTGTTCACCAATCCAAAGAGAGTCACAGTCCATTTGTATAATTCATAACATGTGTGAAAGACAGTTAGCCATTCATCATCTTCATTAATCCTTATCTTATAGAAAGCTGCAGAGATATCAAGTTTCATAAATCATTTTGCTTTTTCTATTCATTCAAGTGTTTCATTGATGAGTGGGAGAGGATATCAGTTCTTTCATATAATTTTGTTAAGTTTTTGATAGTCAACACAGAATTGTAAGTCTTCTTCTGATTTTCTTACAAATAACACAGATACTGCAGCAGATGAGTTGCTAATATGAATGAAATCTTTGTTCAGTAATTCATTGAGTATTTTTCATAGAATGAGAAGCTCATTGTGTGATATACAGTAGAGAGAATCTCAGAGTGATTGTGAGTTCTTATTATTTTTTTTGATGAGTTCAATTGTATGATCTATACTGCATTTTCAATGAGAGGGAAGCTTTTCAGCTTTCTTTTTGTTGAACACATCTGCAAAATTCTTGTACAATTTGAATACTTCTTTGTGCAGTTTCTTGAGATTTTTAAGTTCTAGCTTTTCTAATACTTTCTTGATATCTGTCATGCTAGCAGTGAACACTTGGATGTCCTTCTTCTTGCATGCTTAGTGGGTTAGTAGCTTGAATGCTTTCACTGATACCTGGGTGAGATCAGTGATTCTGTTGATATTCTTTTCATAAACATGATTGTCTTCTGAGAAGATTAGACAACAGTTGTATGTGTCTATTAGAATTTCAAATTTTGTAAGTCATGACAGACTGAGTATTAAGTTGTACTCAAGATCTTGCATTTCATATATATAAACATTTTTTTTTCATATCCTTCTACATTGATGTTGAACTTTATCATATTGTAGGAGGTGGATCCTTTGAGGTCATTGAATTCACTGAGCTTACACAGTTTGAAAAAGAGAATACACTGAAGCTTATACTTTTCAATCAACTGAGTGTTTATAAAAGTGTAGTGAAGAAAATCACTGTCTATCATTGCTTGTATATTGACTAGACTATTTACAATGATGAAGATCATAATCATATTCATTTGTATTTTCTATTCAAATCTTCAGCTTGCTTCTTACTTTTTAAGCTCTTGTCTGTGTTTTAGAGTGAGAGCTCTTTATTTCCCTGTTCTTGTTCATTTATAGATGTAGTTGCATTCACATGCAGTGTAGAAGCTGAGATCACTGCATTGATGCACTGACTTGTAAAATGCCTCAGTCTATTGCAACAGATGCAAACTTCTCAGACAATTCAATCAGTAACTTCTCATTCAGAGAGATTAGATATTCTTGATCATTCCACATTCACATGAGAGATTCAATTCATGATGTCTGCAGAGATGATTGGTGTAATCAATACAGTGAATTGCAGTTATTCACAATTGATTTTGAGCTTACAACTAGGCCTAAATCATCCACATATCTTGGAGTTCTCATCATAATTGCCATTTGTCTATCAATAAATAGAAACTTGATAAATATAGCAAATAAAATGGGGGAGACTGAGGAACTCTGAGGAACTTCTATCTCAATATCTGTTATATCTTGTCTCATTCCATCAAAAAGCAACTGAATAGTTCTTTTTAACATGAAACAGATAACTCACTTAATGAGAGACTTTGGCATTCTCAGTTCTATCAAAGTATTGATCATTTGAGAAAGTGAAACACAATCAAATGCACCTTTTATATCAATAAACATTGCAGTTGTAACCATTTTTTCATTCTTTGTAAGTTGAATATCATGAACTACAGAGAGAACTGCATCAATTGCTGAGTTTTGCTTCTACATGGCTATTCCACGCAGGATGCACCTTAAGCTAGTTACATATTATAACCCCTATAACCAACCGACCACCGCGTCTGTCCTCTCGGGCCGCTTTAACTAGTTCTGGGGTTTCCAGCGGGGGTCCTAGTTAAGCGCCACTGCCCACCCTAGGCATCACCATAGCCCAGAGCTTCCAGTTGCTGATCTCGGCCCATTGCCCCCTTGGCCTACCAACCGGCCGTCGTGGCCTTGCCCTGTGTAAGGGACTAACCATAGGCTTACCCCACCTGATGATAACCCACTAATAGTGTTAGATGACCACTAGTGGGCCCTGAATAGGGTGTCTACCAGGGTGTCCTGCTTGGCTTGCTACTACCCCTCTGATGAGGCAGCCAATTGGATGGTTTTTAAAATCATTCCCTGTTGTTGGGGTGGCCCCCTAGATGCCGGGGGCCTTGGCAGGTGCTAGTATGTATAAGCACCCTATACTCGACCCTCTGTAATCATCGGATCTTGCTTAGATCAGCACTAGTGACAGGGGGGCTGCTTGGCACTAATGAGTGTGGCTTCCAGTGGCCACCACCCTCACCACTGCCAAGCAGCACCTCTGTCAGCACTGCCTCACTAGGCTTGGCCCCTGGTCACAGGGGCCTTCATGGGTAAGAAGTGGCCCAAAATGGGACCTTGCCAGCGGCAGGATTCGAACCTACAGCACATCTAACAGTGCTACCTTGGGTAACAGTCTTACCAACTGCGCCACGCGGGCAGCAGCAATACATTAGCAGTGATAGATTAGCAGTGATAGATAGATTGACAGTGATAGATAAATTGACAGTGATGAATAGATTCACCGCGGTAGATAGATTGACAGCGATAGATTAGCAGTGATAGATTAGCAGTGATAGATAGATTGACAGTGATAGATAGATTGACAGCAATAGATTAACAGTGATAGATAGCTTAGTAGTGAGAGATAACTTAACAGTGAGAAATAGCTTAGCAGTGAGGAATAGATTAACAGTGAGAAATAGATTGACAGCAGTGATAGATTAGCAGCAAGAGATAGATTGACAGCGGCGATAAATTAGCAGCAGTAGATAGATTGACAGAGACAAATTGATTGACAGCATTAGATAGAGATGATATCTTCATCAATCATATCATCAGATTGATATCTAGATATGTATTATATAATCATCAGAACAGAATCAAATCTCAATTAAAATTATAATCAGTTTCAGATTATGTTCTTATTTTTGATAGTCAGTTACTTTATATGATGGGTTAGCATCTGTTAGTAGTTAACTTATGCAATCAACCCCTTCTGCCTCATGCTCCACACTTGTGTACCTCTACTTGTCTCTGTTATTGTGCTCTGCATTTGTGTAGTCTCTAACAATTCTTCTGTGTAATCTCTTCTGTCTTGTGCTTCATACTTGTGTAGTTCTAATGATTCTTCTATGTAATTCTCAATGTTCTTCTGCTCTGTACTCTGCTCTGTACTTCACTGTGGAGCAGCTTCTGATATTCTTCTGCTCTGATCTTTCTTCTATAAGAATCCTCTTTGTATGATCTTTTCTTCTGATCTTTTTTCTCTTTCTTTTCTTAATCAATTCATAATCTGTATTTAGAATAGTGTTAGATTGTTAATTGAAGTATGTCTGTTACATTATGAATTGATTCATCTGTGTTGATCTGAGTGCTCTATGTTTATGATTGCATTCAGATACTCAAGTTAAGAATAAGTTATCAAGTTTTCACAAAGCTGTGTTGTTGTAATAACATCTACAATTTCCAAAGTTCTACAAAGCTGCATCACTGTGATAGTGCTGTGAAGAAGTCTGAGTGTTTATAAAATATTTTTTTCAAGAATAAGAACTGAATCTTCTGATCTTCAAGCTATCAGAACTAAGAACTATAGTTTTGTATGAAAATGAAATGAATTATGAACACTTCTTCATGAGTGAAAATTGAAGTCTTGCTGAAGATAATACTGAGCTTTGTAATTTTCTTCAGCAGCAATTCTTACAGATAATGAAGCTTCAATGACAACTGAATCATCTGAGTATGAATATATCAGAAATCATACAGATGTCAACACTCTCTGCATACAAAAGAAAAGAATGTCTTTTTCTTTTTGACAAGTTTGCAGAAGAGCTCTCAATCTATCTAATCTGATTATTATTATTATTATTCTTCTATTATAGATGTATGCAGTCAGTGACTATGACATCTACCTGAAATATTTCAGGATTTTTCAACTTAAGAATAAGCTAATATACAAAGTCAATTTAATACATGCATTAGCAGAATTCCAGCCCAGAATCAAACAACTATTCAAACGATTCAATATAAGAAAGAATGTCAAAAGAATGACAACAGATCAGTATATTCAATTTAAAACAAATAAAATAAAAATTATAACAAAACAGCAGCTATTAAAAGAAAAGAAAAAAAAAATCATTCACAAATCAAACTTCTCAAAACAAAACAAAATCAAAATAATCAAAATGAAACAAATTTCAAAGTAACAAAATAAAAATAAAAACAAAAACAAAAATTAAAGCAAATATATAGAAACAAAAGAAAAAGAAGAAAAATTGAGTTTATTATCAGATCAAGCTATTCAATTGAAATCTTGTGGCAATATTTGATTCTTTCAAATATTTCATCAAGAATTCATTTTCAGTTTTTGTATTGAACAAAAGTTTTAAATTTAACTGTCTCAATTCAAACTTCTCTCTCAATCTCAATCTTAACTCTGTATACTTTGTACAAAGTAAAAGAAGATGCTTTGAGTTTTCATATAACTGATAATCTGAACATAAGTCATCTAAATCATTTCTAATTTTTGTTAAATATGATTTAAAATAACCATGTCCAAGCTTTAGCTGCATTATTGTAGCAAAAAGTTTCTTTTTACATTTTATTGAGCAAGTTTTTCATTTTGGCTTAGTTTCAAATCTGGAATAATGTACACTCTTTCTTTGTAAAAACCAGATATCTTGCCATTTTTGCAAACATGATTCTTTTATTTTTCTTTTAATAAAAGTTCATGTTACAATTTTTTGAAAGCTGACTTCTAATTCAGTTGCTTTTTTTGCAGCTTCATCAGCCATTTCATTGTCATATATACCCATGTGAGCAGGCACTCAGTGAAGATGAATAGAACAATTGAATGACATTTTTCTTTGAATATTTTGAAGACTTTTCAAAATCAGCTCTAGTATTGACTGTTCACTGCTGATTTTATTACTTTGAAGTCTTTTAAGCTCAGCTTGACTATCAGAGAATATTCAAATATACTCAAATCTTTTCCATTGTTCAATCTTCATTTCAATCAATTTGAAAGCTCTTGAAATTGCAAATAATTCAGCATTAAAAACTTCTGACTCTTTTCCAATTTGTCAAGAATCAAGAATATAGTTTTTACCATTTTCTGAATATGCTATTCCAGCTTCAAGATTGCCTGTTTTCTCACATTTTGAGTCATCAGTGTAGATAAGAATTGCTTTGTTTCTCATTTGTTTTAGAAGATTTAGATGTTGTTCAGTCTGATCTTCTTTTGAAAGTTGACTAATATTTAAATCAATAAGACTGGCAAGATCTTTCTTCCAAGGAGAGAGATTTTCAAAGATCACTTTCTCCACATTTAAACTAGAGAAATTGTCTTTAATCATGGAGCAAATTCTAAATAACTGAGATGATATCTTCTTTCTTTGCACAGATGTTGAATTATCAGATGAATTTATTTCATTTCAATCAAGATAAGACTCTCAATTCAGATCTACTTCAGTTGATTCACTTGAAAAAGAACTTGAAACTCTTTTTCTAATTGAATGATTGAAATATAACTTCATAATTCTGAGAGCATAATTCATACAGATTTTATCAAATCTCACTTGTGGTGGTGATAGAGAGGCTTCAATCTCCATGGCTTTAATTGGAGAGGTCTACGTGGCTACTCCACGCAGGATGCACCTTAAGCTAGTTACATTTACCCCTATAACCAACCGACCACCGCGTCCGTCCTCTCGGGCCGCTTTAACTAGTTCTGGGGTTTCCAGCGGGGGTCCTAGTTAAGCGCCACTGCCCACCCTAGACATCACCATAGCCCAGAGCTTCCAGTTGCCGATCTCGGCCCATTGCCCCCTTGGCCTACCAACCGGCCGTCGTGGCCTTGCCCCGTGTAAGGGACTAACCATAGGCTTACCCCACCCAAATTACCCACTAATAGCGTTAGATGACCACTAGTGGGCCCTGAGAATAGGGCGCCTACCAGGGTGTCCTGCTTGGCTTGCTACTACCTCTCTGATGAGACAGCCAATTGGATGGTTTTTAAAATCATTCCCTGTTGTTGGGGTGGCCCCCTAGTTGCCGGGGGCCTTGGCAGATGCTAGTATGTATAAGCATCCTATACTCGACCCTCTGTAATCATTGGATCTTGCTTAGATCAGCACTAGTGGCAGGGGGGCTGCATGGCACTAATGAGCATGGCTTCCAGCGGCCACCACCCTCACCACTGCCAAGCGGCACCCCTGTCAGCACTGCCTCACTAGGCTTGGCCCCTGGTCACGGGGGCCTTCATGGGTAAGAAGTGGCCCAAAATGGGACCTTGCCAGCGGCAGGATTCAAACCTACAGCACATCTAACAGTGCTATCTTGGGTAACAGTCTTACCAACTGCACCACGCGGGCTATCTAATCTGAAAATAAAAGACAAAAGTCAAGCTTGAAGAAGATGAGTCTGTGATAGACTCTCTGCTCTTACAAGTCTGCTATATTCATAGTTGACTAGAAGAAGATACTCTAATGAAATTTCAACTCTGAATTGAGTCATATATACATGAAATGTGTATCTCTGAAGAAGTCTTCTGTCAACTGAATGTTCTATTCTTGAATTCTACACTGCAAGTGTGCATGATGCAGTGGTTGAACAATATTACAGACACTTTCAGCATGCAGATGCAAGGCTCATCTATATCTGTGAATACAATAAAAACTCAGAACATTTGATACTTTGTTGATATTTATAAAAACACTTTTCTCACTAGCTCTAAAGATCAGCAGTATAGTTATACAATCAGATAACAGCTGTTATCTATCTAGAGTCTCTGATTTCTACAGATTTTATAAAACTATTTGATTATACACAGTTCTATATACAATACTGTATAAAATAACACAGCTGATTAAGCACACATTATCTGACAGCTTCTCAAAGCAGTTTCAAGTCTATATAGACAGTACAGATAACACAATATCTGATACAACTGATTCAATCAATACAATAGATTCAATTAATGTAATTGATATAAATGATACAATCAATTCAATTGATACAATCAGTTTAATCAGTTCAATTGATACAATCAGTTCAATTGATTCAATCAGTACAAACAGTACAATTGATACAATCAGTTCAATCAATTCAATTGATTCAATTGATGTAAATAATTCAATCAGCACAGTTGATTCATCTGTTTCAACTAGCTGTAATATAATCAGTACAGTCTATATATTGACTCAGTTGATATACTTTTTAGCTGTCAGTATAATATCTATATACATTCTGCTTTGCTTTTTTTCACTTATTCTGATCTTTATTAATTTAAGTATTTTTTTTCTTTTTTTTTACTACTTTCTCTGTTTTTTTTCATTTCTTTTTTTTTATAATCTTTTTCAGTACTCTCTTCTCTCTCTTCTCTGAAATTTGAGTTGAATTATATAACTGTAAAATATTATAGATAATACAGTCTTTTCTTCATTTTTTTTTATTTTTCTTTTCAGAATATTTATTTTTTCTTTTTTTTTTATCTATTTTATCTATTTTTCTTCTATTGTTAGAAGTGTAGATAGTTCTCAGATTAATTGAAAGAGTTATCTCTTTTCATTTACTATTAGATTGATCAGTGGGACTATGAATTTCATGTTTGATTTGATTTGATTTGATTTCAGTTCATTTCTTGGTGTGATTTTCAGTGAGACCAGAATCAGAATGGGAGTGTAAAATGACTAGAATTATTAGAACATGAGTGAAATGAGACTAATAAATCTTGATATTTCATGTAAAGTGACTGACTATCAAAAATAAGAACATGACCTGGGACTGACTATGATTTTGACTGAGGTTTGGTCCCATTCTGATGATTATATAACACATATCTTAGATATCAATCTGATGATATGATTGGTGGAGATATCACCCCTATCTAGTGCTGTCAATCAATCTATTGCTGCTAAGCTATCCCTCACTGCTAAGCTATCCCTCGCTGCTAAGCTATCGCCGCTGCCAATCTATCCCTCACTGCTAAGCTATCCCTCGCTGCTAAGCTATCACTGCCAATCTATCGCTGCTAATCTATCGCTGCCAACCTATCTACCGCGGCGAATCTATCTATCACTGCCAATTTATCTACCACTGCCAATCTATCTATCGCTGCCAATCTATCGCTGCTAATCTATCGCTGCCAACCTATCTACCGCGGCGAATCTATCTATCACTGCCAATTTATCTACCACTGCCAATCTATCTATCGCTGCCAATCTATCGCTGCTAATCTATCGCTGCTAATCTATTGCTGCTGCCAATCTATCTATCACTGCTAATCTATTGCTGCTAATCTATCACTGCTAATCTATCGCTGCTAATCTATCGCTGCTAATCTATCGCTGCTAATCTATCGCTGCTAATCTATCGCTGCTAATCTATCGCTGCCAACCTATCTACCGCGGCGAATCTATCTATTGCTGCCAACCAACCTACCACTGCCAACCTATCTATCGCTGCCAATCTATCGCTGCCAATCTATCGCTGCCAATCTATCGCTGCCAACCTATCTACTGCAGTGAATCTATCTATCACTATCATTACTAGTTCAAAATAGAACTAGAGCATAAATACACTAAACTTCTTTTGATAGGTAATGATTTTTGGTAATGCTCATAGCATTATATCATCTATATAGGGTAAATCATGATCCCATTTGGTCCCATTTTAACAAAATGGGACCAAATGAGATCAGAATCAGTAATTTATAAGAAGAACATGACCTGAGACTAGATTTATAATATAAACAGTGTAAAGTGACTAATTTAATAAACACTATATGGGACCAGGACTAAGAAATTTGATAATGAGACTGAAGAAATATTTAGTCCCAGTCCCATGCATGGTCACACAGCCAGTCTATTTACTATAAAGTCTTTCAGACACAGCAGTAGCAGTTCTCTCAGAAATCATACTATAGCTTCATCATGAATGATTATATATTGAGTCAGAAGTGAATGTACAGCTCAGTAAAAACTCATTTCAATAAACTGAGTCTTTTCAAGAGTTGTCATCTGAATTCTGTTTTCTCTCTCTCTGTGTATATAGAAATCTCTTCAGTGTAGCATATCTTCATACTCTTCAAAAGGCTTCTGAAACACAGACACTGCTCATATTTTCTTCAGAACATTAAACCAATACAAACAAACAAACAAACAAAGGTTCATTGCTTTCTAATTTAAATTTCTATCGATGAGTGTCTGTAAGTGGAATTAAGTAATTACAATGGAAAACATCAAAAAAACCCATTTGACACATTTGTCACCATAGGCTGCCGTAAATCCACTTGGCCGAGCGGCCAAATACGGGAAAGTACGTTACCGGAGGAAATCGGCGAAGCAAACCGTGTCTTGAACACTTAAATCTTCCAAATCTTCAACATCGTCAAAGATTTTCGATTTTCGCTTCTCTCCTTCTCTTCTCTCTTGTTTATGTCGCATATATTATAGAAATAGAGAAAGCAGTTTTTACTATTTTTACTTTTCTGGGCCAGCGCATTTTTTTCCCCTTTGCAATTGAACCTTTAAAGACCCATTCGTTTATTTTTTGCTATATACTTCTTAATCTGTACTTTTCTCCGTTTTCTCCCCTTTCCACCAAGATTTCTTGCTAGCTCAACCGTCTGCCATTTCCCTGCTGCGAGAACGGCTGAAACCCAAACTCGACCCGCCGTGCCCCGCTAACTGTAAAATCATGGTGCGACTAACTTCAAACCCCGCAACCACTTCCTCCGCTTCCGCCGCACTGCGGTCATTGTCAACCCTCACCTTTGCATCCCGATCTGCAAAACCAACCGTTTTACTATTCTCCTCCGTTGCGAGACCACTCTCCTTCTCCACTGTTACTTCATTGCGGTCCAATGCGCGGAGATCGATAAGCGGCTTGTCGTTATCAGCGCGGATCCACGGGCGACCCCACTGTCTGAATCGTGCTGCTGTTTACAAGTACATTTGTGAGACTTTGGGAAAGAGAGGGTTTGCTACTACGGGTGCTATGATGGTGCGGTTTTCTTTTTCTTTCTTTTTCTTTTTGACTCTGCTCTGGGAAGTGTTGGGAGATATTGATCAGCTTTTTGGATCTGATTCTGACGGGGCTGTTCTTGCGTTGATATTTAGGCTTCGAGAACGGAAACGGATGCCTTTGGCGAAATCCAGGTAGGACACACTGCCTCTATTTTACTTGACGGGTATTTTGTGAAGTGTTTGTTCCTTACCTGGGGTTTTCTCTAGGTCCCTGCGGATAAGTACTGGGGAGCCCAAACACAACGGTATGCATTGCCAAAATCGCCACTGAAAACAAATCATAACTGGGAAAGATGATGTGGACTAACGCCGTTGGTGGGGAATTGTTTAGATCTCTGACCAACTTCGATATCAACCAACCGCAAGACCGTATGCCGCCTGCCATCGTGCGGGCTTTCGGTATCCTCAAGGGTGCTGCCGCGACTGTGAATGTGAGATATGGACTTGGTAAATAACCCTTGCTCTTTTGGTCTACTAGCATCCTATGCGGATTGCGCCGGGCTTCCAACTAACATCTTTTCAATTTTCTTTGTCCTTTGAAGACCCTACTATCGGCAAGGCTATCCAGCAGGCTGCTGCAGAAGTTGCATCGCTTAAGCTCATCGACCATTTCCCCCTCGTCTTCTGGCAAACAGGCTCTGGTACCCAGTCCAATATGAACGCCAATGAGGTCATTTCGAACCGCGCCATCGAGATATTGGGCGGCACCATGGGCACCAAGAAACCGGTTCACCCCAACGACCATGTCAACATGTCCGCTTCATCCAACGACTCCTTCCCCACCGTTATGCACATTGCAGCTGTCCTCGAACTCGAGGAATCGCTGCTTCCATCCCTCACCAGCCTACGCAACGCCCTCCAGCGAAAAGTCGAGCAGTTCGAGAACATTATCAAAATCGGACGAACCCACCTGCAGGACGCTACCCCTCTCACCCTAGGTCAGGAATTTTCGGGTTATGTGGCCCAGCTGGACAGGGGTATTGAGCGCGTCCAAAATACTCTCCCGCATCTCCGATATCTTGCACAAGGAGGTACTGCGGTTGGCACCGGTCTGAATACCTTCAAGGGCTTCGACAAGGCTATCGCGGAGGAAGTTACCAACATGACAGGGACCGAATTCAAGACTGCCCCAAACAAATTCGAAGTGCTCGCCGCCCATGACGCTGTAGTCGAGGCTTCTGGGGCGCTCAACACACTTTCCTGCTCCCTCTTCAAGATCGCGCAGGACATCCGTTTCCTGGGCTCCGGCCCCCGCTGTGGACTGGGTGAGCTCATGCTGCCCGAAAACGAGCCGGGCTCCTCGATCATGCCTGGAAAGGTCAATCCCACCCAATGCGAAGCTTTGACGATGATCTGCTCTCAGGTGATGGGTAACCACGTTGCGGCGACTGTGGGAGGTATGAACGGCCAGTTCGAGCTCAATGTCTTCAAGCCCGTCATGATCCGCAATCTGCTGCATAGCATCCGCATTCTGAGTGACGGAATGCGCTCCTTTGAGAAAAACTTGGTTGTTGGGATTCAGGCGGATGAGAAGCGGATTTCAGCTTTGTTGCATGAAAGGTAACCCCCACTTCTCTGAACTCAGGACGTTATGTTTTCTGCTGTACATGTTCACATACTACGTACATGCATGTGTATGTCTATGTTGAGATTGACGGCTGATATATTGAGCTCCGCAGCTTGATGCTTGTTACCTGCCTGAACCCGGTGATCGGATATGACATGGCCTCCGCAGTTGCTAAGAATGCGCATAAGAAGGGATTGACACTGAAGCAGAGTGCGATGGACCTGAAAGCTCTCACCGAGGAGGAATTCGATACCCATGTCCGCCCGGAGTTGATGATCAGCCCCAAGGAGAGAAAATAGAGGGCTGTATTCTCTCAGCCATGGCACGACGAGAGAGGGCTGTCTGGTTGATTTCATAGCAGGATGAGCAGAAGCAGAGGAATGTAGCAGCATTTGGACTGGTGTGGCATTTAAGAAGGATATTTCGTTCGTTTTTTTTTTTTTTTTGTAAAACAATTCCATTCTTGTTTTCACCCCTTAGATGGAAGGGATTTCTTCCCTGAGTGAAAACTGCATTTCACATTTTGAACAATGCCTTTCTTTGCCTGAGTAGTTTTACATGGACCGAAGAAAGCCAAATCTGGCCAAGTGCGACGCGTCTTCCCCGAGGCTTTGTTTGTAAGAAGGGTTGAACATGGTTTGTTGTTATGAGCATAGGAGAGATCTTTCGCCCCCGGAATTGGGCCCGCAAGGCGGATGTCGACTTGTTTCACACTCCAAATCTCATACAAGCAGTGCTGACTCTAAGGCTTGCTCATGTTCATTTTGCTGTTCTTCTCAAGAACACTTACAGAAGAACCATCATCACCAGGGATGAACCGGAGGAATACTAAAGTTGATAGAATCAGCTTGATGAAATCATATTCTTGCGGACTTGTTCACAGTGCAGGGCGTTTGAAAGGCTTGTCGGAGATTCAGGAATATTTTTTTAGAGGTTTCACGCAGTGTTCATCATTTTATTTGGTCACTGAGCGGAGAGTTGCAAAATCCATGCATCGCGTCAAGACTTTTTGTACCCCAGTGACCTTCACAAGAAATAACACAAGCATCAACCCTTCTTTCTTTTCTCCCTGGCTTTTTCTCTTTTCAGCTCTCTCTTCTGAGCCAGCTAGCTGTGGCCTCCCGATACCTCTCTTGTACCATCTGTTGAATCCTCCCACTCTCGATTCCGAGCTTGTTCTGCAAAAAAAAAAAAAAAAAAAAAAAGTAAGAAGATGACCCATCGGACGCAACTGTTTGAGATATATGGGGATCTCAGTAATGTCGACCCTCAGCTTGTTGTCGCCCTTGAGGAAAAAAAAGCATGCTGAGGATCCGGGCTACCGTGAGCCTGTGATACCAGAGTTGACAACAACTGATCGAGAGAAAGGCAGCTGCATTGTCTGTCGTTGTGCCTGGTTTGTCCCCTTGCAGTTTGGACCTTGCGGGCATGTTGTTCTGCGCCGAGT
This sequence comes from Histoplasma ohiense, assembly GCA_017607445.1. Lineage (NCBI taxonomy): Eukaryota > Fungi > Ascomycota > Eurotiomycetes > Onygenales > Ajellomycetaceae > Histoplasma > Histoplasma ohiense. The sequence continues at coordinate 1,572,768 of JAEVHH010000006.1, read as the reverse complement.
ATCTGTGGACTGTTCTATACTCTGACAACTGGGCCAAACCCTTCATGCGTGCTTAACAGCTCCACGAACTGCGACTTCAGATACAAACCAGGAGTTCAGACCACCTCAACCGACTAGCTGACTACCTAACTACCTGCCGATCTATCTACTGACCTGGTTGAATAAATGATATCCAGCAATGATATATACCAATGATGTCTATCGATATCTAGCAATGGAATCAAAATATATCGATGATATATGGATGATGATGTATACCGATGATATATAATATCTAAGAGCATGGCTTTCTGAGCTTCTTGCTCTGTCGTGTCCCAGCTCCATGTTTCATGAAGCTCCTGCTATAGAGTGTTGCGCCTGAGCTGTCCAACCCTTTGAAGCAATTAGAGATGCCTTCATCCCCTCGGATTTAGAGGTTCGTTTGCCCAGCCCAGAAAGGGGGTGATAGGGGCAGGCTGCCCCTACTATATATATGCTTGATGTGTGAATTAATGTCTATGTGACGGGTTAGCACCCGTCAGTAGTTAACTTACGCAACCAACTCCCCTCCTGCACCCACTCGTCCCTGTCATTGTGACTCCATGTACCCCTCGATGTTCTTCCGCCCTGTGCTCTGCACTCATGTAGTCTCTAACAATTCTTCTGCATAACTCTTGATGCTCTTTCACCCCATGCTCTGTGCTTGTATAGTTTCTAACAATTCTTCTGTGTAGCTCTTAATGTTCTTCCACTCTGATCTTCTCTCTATAAGAGATCCTTACAACTACTCGCAAATGTTGAAAAATACTGTGTCAACACAATTCTAGATTGATCAGAACTGCAAACAATAAATGAATTGCAAATGTTTCTAGAATTCATCAACTTCTATCAATAATTTATATACAAGTTCTCAATAATAACAGCATCTCTGACTGAGTTGTTAAAAGATTATGAAATGAAAAGAGGGAAGAATAATGCATCTGTTCAGTTGAATGAAAATTGCAAGCATGTAATTCTATAGTTAAAAAAATGCTTTACAAAAGCACTGATGTTGATTCACTTTGATCTGCAGTGAAAACTCTGTATAGAAATGAATGAATCTGATATTGCAATCACTACAGTAATATTATAATTAATGAATAATGATCACTGACATCTGATTATGTTTTGATTCAGAAAACTCACAGAAGTAGAAAGATGTTATCAAATATATGATTTAGAAATATTACTGATTGTAGAAACTTTTAAACAATGATATCATTATCTATATAATAACAGACATTCAATAACTGTTTTATCTGACTATATTAATTTTCAGTATTTCATGACAATGAAGCAGCTAAATGAATATCAGATTTGCTGAATGAAAATACTCTCAGTATTTGATTTTGAAATGAAGTATTATTCTGAAAAAAATAATCTCACAGATGCATCAAATCATTGTTTGAATTTTATAAAATATATAACTCTTTTAACAGAGCTCTCTACTCTGTAAAAAAAGCTGTATAAAAGAATCTTTAAATCATTAAAGATAAAAGAAAATACAAAATTAGATTAATATATCAAAATAATATGAAAAAATCTGTAAATTAATGAAAATTATTGAATGAAAAAATCTATAGTTGTTGATGACAACAACTTCTGCAGAATAAAGAATACATTTGTGAATGAAAATAAAATTACAGATGTTATAGAATTAAATTTAGAGACTCTGATATTATAAATTTTAACTGTCAAAATATTTGAATCTGAAATAGTTTATTGTGAAGAGATAGCTGAATCTATTATTGAACTTTTACTATAAATTTAGAATAGAGATACTGATATATCTAAACTTTACAGAAAATTAGAGATGAATAATACTAGTGTAGATAATTATTCAATCTAAACAGTAGATAAAAATAATCTACTCAGAAAAGATAATAAAGTTTATATACTGTAAAACAAAACTATAAAATATGAAATAATGAAAATAAATCATAATAATTCTCAAGATGATTATTTTGAATATGATAAAATCATTAAAATAATCAAATATAAATACTTATAATATAGTATAAATAGGCTGACTGATGGGATCATGAATTTCATGTTTGATTTGATTTGGTTTGATCCCAGTCCATTTCTTGGTGTGATTTTCAGTGGAATCAGAATCAGAATGAGAGTGTAAAGTGACTAGAATTATTAGAACATGAATGAAATGAGACTAATAAATCTTGATATTTCATATAAAGTGACTGACTATCAAAAATAAGAACATGATCTGAGACTGACTATGATTTTGACTGAGGTTTGATCCTGTTCTGATGATTATATAATACATATCTTAGATATCAATCTGATGATATGATTGGTGGAGATATCACCCCTATCTAGTGCTGTCAACCAATCTATTGCTGCAAGCTATCCCTCGCTGCTAAGCTATCCCTCGCTGCTAAGCTATCCCTCGCTGCTAAGCTATCCCTCGCTGCTAAGCTATCACTGCCAATCTATCACTGCTAATCTATCGCTGCCAACCTATCTACCACGGCGAATCTATCTATCACTGCCAATTTATCTACCACTGCCAATCTATCTATCGCTGCCAATCTATCACTGCTAATCTATTGCTGCTAATCTATTGCTGCTGCCAATCTATCTATCACTGCTAATCTATTGCTGCTAATCTATCACTGCTAATCTATCACTGCTAATCTATCGCTGCCAACCTATCTACCGCGGCGAATCTATCTATCGCTGCCAATTTATCTACCACTGCCAATCTATTGCTGCTGCCAATCTATCTATCACTGCTAATCTATTGCTGCTAATCTATCACTGCTAATCTATCGCTGCTAATCTATCGCTGCTAATCTATCGCTGCTAATCTATCGCTGCTAATCTATCGCTGCTAATCTATCGCTGCTAATCTATCGCTGCCAACCTATCTACCGCGGCGAATCTATCTATTGCTGCCAACCAACCTACCACTGCCAACCTATCTATCGCTGCCAATCTATCGCTGCCAACCTATCTACTGCAGTGAATCTATCTATCACTATCATTACTAGTTCAAAATAGAACTAGAGCATAAATACACTAAACTTCTTTTGATAGATAATGATTTTTGGTAACACTCATAGCATTATATCATCTATATAGGGTAAATCATGGTCCCATTTGGTCCCATTTTAACAAAATGGGATCAAATGGGATCAGAATCAGTAATTTATAAGAAGAACATGATCTGAGACTAGATTTATAATATAAACAGTGTAAAATGACTAATTTAATAAACACTATATAGAATCAGAACTAAGAAATTTGATAATGAAACTGGAGAAATATTTAGTCTCAGTCTCATGCATGGTCATACAGTCAGTTTAATGATGATGCATATTGAAGTTTCTCAGCATTATCAGTTCAGCTAGTCATATATCTGATCATTGACTGTGTATTATAAACATTCTCTTCATCTTACTTATCATCTCTTACAGCTTGTGTATTGAAGAATCCTCTGATACTACTCAGTAGTTTTCTGATAATCTAGAATAGACATTGACAATCTCAATTATATCTCTGTCTGTTTTCAGAGTCATTATTACAATGAGTTCAGAGATTCTCTTCACTCTTCATACTGTGATTGCTATGTTTTTATTGATCAGAAAACATACTTTCATGTTTTTCTTATCTATTTCTATCTGTCAGAACTTATATTCTATAAAGCAGCTTGTTTCTATATATAACTACTGTTTGAGTCAAGATTCTTGAATGACAATAATATTATAATTTAATGTCATTTCAAATTTTATCAGTAGTGTAGATATGACTCTGTTTGAGTTGTGCATATTGTATTACAGAATTTTGAGTTTTTCATTTATAATTTTATATTGATTGCATTCTGCTCAATGTTGTTTATTGTATTAGATAGAATCTTCACTCTGCTCTTTCTTACTGCTCTTTTATTTATCTGAATATAGTTGATCATTGTATTTTTTTACAATCTGTCTGTTTTGACTATTTCTGAGAGTCTGTCAGCTCTAAATACAGTGTTCTCTGTCTTCTTTCTCTGAGATTTATTGTATTTTCTTGATATAATGATTCACTCTTTCAAGTTCAATACTGATATCTTAAATGTTTTGAGTCTGTTCTCAAATATTTACTGTGTATTTTCTGCTGTTTGTTTGTATTTTAAGCATTCTGAGTGTCAGACAGAGTGTTTTTCACTGTAGTTGATATATTTAGACTTACTTCTCTTTATTACTTCTGAACAACTTTTATCATTGTGATCTTTCTTTTCACAGTAGTCACATATCTATCTTTTACAACAGAATTTTGCAATATATTTATATTACTGATAGCTGAAGTATTTGATTACTACTGCCTCTTTGTGAAAGATCTTCATTATACAGTATTCACTGTCTAGTATTAGCTCATTACTCATCATCAGATTGATCTACTATAATGCAGCAATATTGATAATAATACTACTATATGATTTTTGCTGCTTTATAAATCTTTTATTGACTTTGTATATTACTATTTTGTTTTTTAGATCTGAGTTTTGTCTGTAGATGTTCTCTATTGTTTGTTCTATATAGTTTTAGCTTAGAGTCTTGAGTGAGACATTTTTTATCAGAATTGAATAGTTTTTATATCTGAGTTGTGCTTTGTCTTCTCAGTAATGCACTCAGCTATTGCTGCTTAGCAGATCAGTCTTGATGTCAGTATTGTCTAGAATAAATATCACATCATCATTGAGAAGATATCTGACTGTTATCATTGTTTTTTTAATTATTTTTTTGATTGCTTCATTTGTCTGTGTGATTATAATCTCTGAAATTCAATTTGCTTCTGAGATATTGTTGCATTTCTTTCTGAAGATGATCAGTTCATATATCACTTTTGAATGCACTGATTTGATCAGTATTTCTTTTTTTGCTGATATCTTTACTTAGATAAATGAACTTTCATTCTTGTTGCACATTTCTGTACTGCTCAGTGCATTCAATGTATGTTTAACTCTATTCATCAGTGTGTCAAATATATCTGCTTTGACAGTGTGTGTCAGTTTCAATGCTCTGTGAATAATCTTTTTTCTCTTTTCATTGATTCTCTTATTGTTTTCTTCTTTTTCAAGAATTGTATTCAGTGTTTTGATTGCTGCAGTTGTTTTCTTGATTGCTGTGTTTTTCTTATTATTGTCATTTAAAACATATTATGCATCACACATCTCAATCATCTCATCATCTGCTGTAGATTTGTCCCCCATCAAGTCTTTTTTTTTGACTATATAGAAGTATAATAAAAGAATAATAATAATAATCATCAAGCAGAGTTTAAAAGATCTTAGAAATTCCTCTGATAGAATCAATTGCATATATATATCATCAGAAGTACTTAAAATAGTTTAATAAAATCTATCAGAAATCAGTCAGTAAATGAAAATGAAGAAAATAACAATGACTGCTGAATATATTTATTCTGCTCAGAAATTAAAAACAGATCTGTCTTAGCTTGATCAATGTTATTCAAGAAATTGTTATCAAGACAAATCTGTTTATTATCTTAAATTTTCTCAACTGATAAAACATGATATTTCAACAATGATTTGAGAGCTATAATTGATGATATAGTTACTAAAATTTCATCAATTACTGTTTCAGCTGAAGTTTCAGAAAAACTGTTTTATTGAATCTTCTGAATCTTCACAGTAAAAAATTTAATCACAGCTATCACAATACTCTGTAAAATATTAATATTTGAAGTGTTTATATTAGTGATAATTAGATTTTCAACTGTATTGATAACTGTCTGAGTCAATTCAACAGTATCTACTGACATCTAATATAAATTAATGCTATATGCTGTAAAATATCTGAATAATGATTTATCAGAATGCAAGCATGCTTTATCATCAAACAGTGCTTACATTTTTTATATTGATTCTCAGCAGACTCACAATGATGATGAGAGAATGTTGTTAAATGTTGAATATAATAACAGTAATATACTGTTGTATTTCTTTCTAATACTTTAATAAAACTGTTCACTTCTTTATTTTCATCTGTATTATTGATCAATTCAAGTAACACATCAAGATCTTTGCTCAGTGAAAATAGCACTGATGTAATAGCAGAATATGAAAACACACTTTCTGAAATGCTGCTATAATCAAATACTTAGACTGACTGATGAAATCATGAATTTCATATTTGATTTGATTTGATTTAATCCCAGTCCATTTCTCAATGTGATTTCCAGTGAGATCAGAATCAGAATGAGAGTGTAAAGTGACTAGAATTATTAGAATATAAATGAAATGAAACTAATAAATCTTAATATTTTATATAAAGTAACTGACTATCAAAAATAAGAACATGATCTGAGACTGATTATAATTTTGATTGAGGTTTGATTCTGTTCTGATGATTATATAATACATATCTAGATATCAATCTGATGATATGATTGATGGAGATATCATCTCTATCTAGTGCTGTTAATCAATTTACCTCTGTCAATCTATCTACTGCTGCTAATCTATCGCTGCCAATCTATCTACCGCGGCGAATCTATTCATCACTGTCAATTTATCTACCACTGTCAATCTATCTATTGCTGTTAATCTATCGCTGCTAATCTATCGCTGCTAATCTATCACTGTCAATCTATTGCTGTCAATCTATCTACTGCAGTGAATCTATCTATCACTATCATTACTAGTTCAAAATAGAACTAGAGTATAAATACACTAAACTTCTTTTGATAGATAATGATTTTTGATAACATTTATAGCATTATATCATCTATAGAGTAAATCATGGTCCCATTTGATCCCATTTTGTAAAATGGGATCAAATGGGATTAGAATCAGTAATTTATAAGAAGAACATGATCTGAGACTAGATTTATAATATAAACAGTGTAAAGTGACTAATTTAATAAACACTATATGAGATCAGAACTAAGAAATTTGATAATGAGACTGGAGAAATATTTAGTCTCAATTCCATGCATGGTCACACAGCCAGTCTATATGAATGCATGTATTTCACATATCTTTTTTTCTCTTTCTTTTCCTTCTTAGTGATTAGCTACTATTATTACTATTACTACTACAATTACTAGTTAGCTAAACCTAAGCTTTACCTAAGTACGCCAACAACACAGGGACCAACCGGGCTTTAAAATTGTTACTATTTATATACCTGGCATATCACTGTGTAGTACTGTGTATGCATCGGAAATTCCAATCCGTTGAGGAATAGAGTTCATTGGGTCATAGGCAGCTTGCTGACATTAGAAAATTCCCGACATCTGGCGGACAGGTTCAGCCTTCACCAAACAAGGCTCCCTGTATATGAAGGAGTCGCTGGCAATGTCCTAGCGGCGTCGAGCTGCTCGCAAAATGCACCAATCAACACGGGCCGGAATACGGGTCACTCTTTTGGGTGAAGTGAGGCTGGGATAATTGCAATCTCCGCTGCAATCTGCCTTTGGCTTCATCTTTTATCGTCTGTCTGTTTTCTACTGTAACATATCACGCTCATTATACCCATTTTTGTTTTCTCTTATGTCTCTTTTCTCTGCAATACGTTACTGAAACTTTATATTTGAGGCCGCTGGGAAGTTCTATTAGTTTTGATTCGGTTTTATTCATTAATTCATTTGTTTTTTGTCCTTGGCCTTTTTTCTGCCCTATACCCCTTCGAGACTTCCATCTAGCGCTATATCAACACAAAAATTCAACCTAGCTTTCAACCCATGGCGGCGAAAAAAGTTGCTATCATCGGGGGTGGTATGTGAAAATAGCTACCTGTTTGATCTTCCCACTCCTGCAACGAAACAAATCTAAACAGCTTTACAGGACCCTCGGGCTTAACCACACTCAAGGAATGCTTGGACAATGGCCTGGATGCTGTTGTATTCGAAGGACGCAATGGAATCGGAGGGCAGTGGCGCTATGAAGACCCGGGCCCGGAAACGGACGATGCCGTATCCTCCATCTATGAAGGAGTGATTCTAAACTCGGCCCGTGATACATCGTGTTATAGCGATTTCCCCATTGATCCTGCGCAATATCCGACATATTTCAGCCATCGCAGGATGCTAAATTACCTAGAGGACTACGCCAGCCACTTTGGACTGGGAAAGTATATACAATTGAATACCAAAGTGCTCTCCTGCAACCAACTCCCAGACGGGAGGTGGACTGTGGTGCATGAGGAAAAGGGTGCAGATCAAAAAACATCGGAATATGACGCCATCTTCGCTTGTACTGGACATAATTCTTACCCCTCAACCCCTGATTTTGAAGGTATGAGTTCGTTCCAAGGGGAGATTCTTCATAGCCATGTGTACCGGAGACCGGCCAGATTTGAGGGGAAAAAGGTTGCCCTCATTGGTTTCGGCTCCTCAGCTGTGGATTTGGCGTGCGAACTGGTTCCAGTGGCAAAGGAGGTGCACATGGTTACGAGGAGAGGCGGGTGGATTATACCACGCTATGTACTCGGTCAGCCAGTCGAGTCATATGACAGTAAGTTTTCCAGTTATTTTTGATCCTCTCGGCTCAGGTAATATGTGCGTCTCTTCGTTATCTAACCTAAAGGGGGCAACTCTAGATCGAATTGCTGAGACACTTCTACCTGGTAGTCTTTCACAATGGGTCCAAGCAAAGCTAATGGACTTTGCCATCGGCAAGCATCCAGAGGTGATTAAACCGGACCACAAAATACTACAAGCGAGCGTGACTGTGCATAGCAATCTGATTGAGTTCATTAAAGTTGGAAAAGTCAAAGTCCATCGCGCGGGTGTGAAACAGTTTACCGAAACTTCTCTCGTTCTCATCAATGGTACAGAGCTAGATGTTGATGTAGTAATTTGCTGCACTGGTTACCATATGGATATGCCCTACCTACCGAAGGAAACCTACCATGTGAAGGACAATCCAATTTTGAAATCCCCAAACACGCTTGACCTGTATAAATTGGTCGTTTCTCCTCGGTTCCCTAATCTTTTCTTTATCGGCTATGTCGAATTACCTGGGCCTCTTTTTCCCGTTGCCGAATCCCAGGCAAGGTGGGCATCGGGAATAGTGACAGGCAAAGTGAAACTGCCGTCAGCCGATGAGATGACTCGGCAGGTGAAAGAGTACCAGGCGAATTTAACTAAAACAGTATGTATATCCTCGTTTCATTTTCCATTCATATGTTGTACACCCATTCTCTCTACTGTGCTGGAGCGATATCTCAAAACAAAAATCGCTGTCTCATAATAAACCCTGCTCACCGAATTTCAGATGGTGGTCTCCGACCGTCATACAGTAAACGTCCATTTCCTTCCCTACTGCGACTCCCTCCTTGCCGATCTCGACGCGAACCCCACGTTCGCCCGCCTTTTACATAGACTTGTCACCTCGAATCCATTCCGTGCCTTCGCAGTGCTGAAAGCAGTGTATTTCGGCATCAACTCGCCCGCACAATATCGATTATTCGGACATGGGCGGAAGCCAGAGCTAGCTGCTGCTACCTTGACCAGGTTGGCGGCTGGAACAGGGATAAGCGAGAAGGAAAAGACGCTTATGGACGACGATGCCAAATCCTAAAAATGAGGAAGAATAAAAATGTGATGAAGACAGAAACACACAGGTGACGAGGGGATGGCAAATATTTTTTGTTGTAATCTACTATTATTTTTATTGGCATACCTTTTCACTCGATAGGCATGCACATTCTGTTTCCCTGTTCCTGGGGCTAGCGGTGCAGTGTGATGGAAAATTGAAAGGAAAGACGTTCTGTACTTGTACTTTAGGAGCCTGAAGGCCAGGGTAGCAACATTGATTTCTGCCGATTTTAAGCGTCGAAATCGTTTTCTGTACCACTGCTTGTATCTATCAAAAACATGTCACTGCCAAAAATAAATCCGCTCCATGGCCTACGAAATATTTGGAAAATATGAAGGCTGTACAAGGAGCGTCTGAGCAACGGCATTTCAACAGTGGATCATGGACATCGCAGGAAAAACATTTACGTTCGTGCAGAGAAACAACGGGATGCATACTAGTACCGTTCATCAATATCCCTGAATGTATGTATGTATGTATAAATTTAGTGTCTCAGAGGGATGCAGGCAGCGCCTGTGTTCAAGATAGACTGGCCGTGTGACCATGCATGGGACCAGGACCAAATTTTTCCTCAGTCCCATTTTCAAATATCTTAGTCCTGGTCCCATATAGTGTTTATGAAATCAGTCACTTTACATGATTTATATTATAATTCTAGTCTCAGAATAAATACTATTGACATAAGCTAGTCAGAGATATCAAAGATTATATATTCACTTGTGATACTTGTCAAAGAATAAAGTCAAAACAGAACAAACAATATAAAGAATTGAGTACAATTCTCTTATCATCAAATTCTTTCAAATTCATTACTATAGATTTTATTACAGACTTGTCAGTCTCTACATTTCTTCATCAAATCTATAATGCAATTTTAGTGATTGTGAATATATATATCAAGTTTACAATCTATATTTCTTGCATCAAAAACATTACAGTTGATGAACTAGCAGAAATCATTTATTTCAAATTTTATACAATTTACAGAGTATCTAAAAATCATATATTTGATTGATATTCACTGTTTACAAGTCATTATGAATCTATTTTTTGTTATATACTAGATATATGCTAGAAACTTTCAACAGTCTTTCACTCTCAAACAGATGATCAAACAGAACAATAAAATCAAATTTTAGAACATTATCTCTAATACTTTATCAATTATTATCAAAATAATTAAACACACTGACTACTGTTAGTGCAGTTTATTTACAATATCTTTCAATATATCTCTACTAAAATAACATTCACAGAAGTCTTAATGAGATATCAATCTAATTTGAAAATTAATATCAATAAATCATCACAATTAGTTGCTATATATACTGCTAGCTATGTGAAACATATCAAGAAAAAATATTATAAGCTTATCAAGAATCTATAAAAGATATAATAAATATAGAAAATTTGTTACAATACAAAACATAAATTTCAACAATTTAAAATAGATGATTATATCATACTTAATGCAAAAAATATCTAATTGTTATACTCAGTTTATAAACTGAATTATAAATATGTTGAATTCTTCAAAATTCTGAATATCATTGAAAAACAAGTATACAAACTGAAACTGTTATCTTTATATAGAAGTATTCATTCTGTATTTTATATATTTTTATTGAAGTTATACAACTGCAGAAATGAAGCTCTAGCAGAATCAGAACTGAAATTTATCAATGATGAAAAAAAATATTAAATTAAGAAAATTTTTGAAAAACAATAATAAAAAAACAAATTATAATGAATTAGTATCTGTTAGTAATTAACTTATACAATCAACTTCTATTATTGCAATTTTATATAACTTTTGATGTTTTTTTATTTCATACTCTGTATTTATATAGTTTCTAACAACTCTTCTGTGTAGTTTTCAATGATTCTTTCATCTTTATACTCTGCATTTATATAGTTTCTAATGATTCTTCTGTATAGTTTTTAATATTTTTTCACTCTATACTTCATTGTGAAATGATTTCTGATATTCTTTCATTCTGAATTTTTTTCTATAAAAATTTTCTTTGTATGATTTTTTCTTCTGATTTGTTTTCTCTTTCTTTTCTTAATCAATTCATAATCTGTAATTAGAATAGTATCAAATTGTTAATCAAAGTACATTCATTACATTACAAATTGATTCTTCTATATTTAAAATCTGAGTGTTTTGTTATCAGTTCTTATACTCAAATGTGTTGTTTACAGATCTGAGTGTCTAGTTGTTATAAAAGATCTCTCATGAATCTGAGTGCTTTTATTGTTAGTTATATAAACTGTTATATCTAAGCATTTGAGATACAATTGACTGTGTTCTATGAAGAGATCTGAGTGTCTACAAACTGTAATACTGCAAATAATATTCACAAAGAAGCTTGATAAGCTTAGTACTGTAACACTGTGAATAGTGTCTGTGAGAGAACTGAGTGTCTATAAGTATCTCTTTTTCTTTTTATTATTATTATATGTTTTTAGATATCAAAATGAACTACAAACAATTCTATAAACACTCACTGTATTCAAATATGATGGACAATAACTTAGATCTATGAAGTATTCTTCAGCAGTAAGTGCTACAGATGACTGAATTGCAATGATGATTTGTTGAGATAAGCACTTCTGTGTTCACTGTTTCTTTTTCATCTGTGTTTTATGACAAGCTCTCAAGAGAGAAACTTTCAATTCTTGATGAATATAAAGAAGATCTAGCACTCTATCTTGTATGAAAGTGAAAAGTAAACATCAAATTGAACATTGATGAATGAGCAATAGACTTGCTATTTAATCAAGTGTGGTATATCCATAGCAGATTGAATGATGATGTGTTAGTGAAATTTCAACTCTGAATGAGTCATTGTCAGAATGATCAGTGTATGTCAGAGTTAGTTTTTCAACAACTCAACTCTCTCTTTCTTGATTCTATACTTCAAGTCAAAGTATTAGACTGACTTAATCAGACTCATCAGATGAATATTGTGTTGACAATTTATCTTTCTGAATTCAATCACAAGCTTCTAGAAGCAGGTGAGTAAGACTGAAATAATATCATCAAAATCAATATACTGTTCAAGAATTTGAACTTTCAGTTGTATAATTGAAATGTAGAGTGTCTGAAATTCTCAATATACAGTGAATTCTGCACTGATTTTTATCTATTGAACAACAATCTGTCTCAGTTCTGTGCACTTCAACATTGTAGAGGATTCTGCTGAATAAATATATACATCTCAAACCACTCTGCAGCATTCCTCATCTTCAAATCAGAATCAATGAACTGAGTTTTATATATGAACACAAGTTGTCTGAGGATTTCTAATATCTCAGAAAAGAATGCTGCTGATCAAATCATCAGAGAAGTCTGTATATACTGTGACAAGTCAGAGTACTTTGTGAATCAATATTCAAATACAATTGCTCTGAGTAAACCTCTCATATGTGTGAATGCTGCATTGTCTGCAGACAAGTAAGAACAGAGAAAAGAAGAGCTCTCATTCTAAAACATAGATAAAAGCTCAAAAAACAGAAAGCTAGCTGAAGATTTGAGCAGAAAATACAAGCAGATGCAATCATAATCTCTATCATTGTAAATAGTTTAGTCAATGTATAAGCAATGATAGACAGTGATTTCCTTCACTACACTCTTATGAACACTCAGCTGATCAAGAAATATAAGCTTCAGCATATTCTCTTTCTCAAATCATATAAACTCAGTGAATTTGACAGCTTCAGAGGATTCATCTTCTACAATATAGTAAGATTTAATGTCAATGTAGAAGAACATGAGAAAAAGAATGTATATGCATACAAAATACAAGATCTTGAGTACAATCTAATACTCAGTATATCATGACTCACAGAATTTGAAACCTTGTTGAATATGTATAATCACTGTCTTATTTTCTCAGAAGATGACTGTGTTTACAAGAAGAATGTTGATAGAACCACTGATCTCACTCAGATATCAGTGAAAGTGTACAAACTACTAACTCATCAAACACATGAGAAGAAGAATGTTCAAGTGTTTGCTGCTAGTATAATGAATATCAAAAAAATGTTAGAAAAGCTAGAACTTAAAGACTTCAAGAAATCATACAAGAAACTATCTGAATTATACAAAGACTTTGCAGATGTGTTCAATAAGAAAGAAGCTGAAAAGCTTTCTTCTCACTGAGAACTCAGTATAGATCATACAATCAAGTTTATCAAGAAAAATGATAAGAACTCAAAATTACTCTGAGATTCTCTCTACAGTATATCATATAACAAGCTTCTTGTTCTATAAAAAACACTCAATAGATTAGTGAACAAAGACTTCATTCATATTAGCAACTCATCTGCTGCAGTATTTATACTGTTTGTGAAGAAATCAGAAGAAGGCTTATGATTCTGTGTTGACTACTGAGAACTCAATAAGATTATATGAAAGAACTGATACTCTCTCTCATTCATTAACAAAATATTTGAATAAATAGAAAAAGCAAAATGATTTATGAAGCTTGATATCTCTGCAGCCTTCTATAAAATAAGAATTAATGAAGATGATAAATGACTAACTGCTTTTTATACACATTATAAATTATATGAATGAACAGTGACTCTTTTTGAATTAGTGAATGTTTTGAGTATGTTTCAGAAATATATTAACTGAGCTCTATAAGATCTACTCAATGAGATCACTTCAGTTTACATGAATGATATTCTGATCTTCATTGATGAACTGCTCACTGAGCACTGCAAGTATGTACAACAAATGCTGAACCATCTATAAAAAGCTGAGCTGTAAGTGAATATTGATAAATATGACTTTGATTATTATTATTATTATTATTCTGTTATACTCATATGCAAGCAGCGCTTATGACGAGTCCTTGTGTGATGTTAAATACAGGCAAGAGTTGGTTATACCGGAGGAATGCTTAGTGTTGAACAATGCCAAGAATATAACAAGAACATAGGAAAATTAATGAAAGACAGAATTTGATACATACAATACAGATTTCCAGCTCAGAAACAATAAGCTAAATCAGATAGTAGATTCATCTGAAAATATCTACTTGACAAATTCACATTCCATTATTTTAGAAGCTGAGAAGTTGACTCTGAATGTAATGTTGTCCTCTGTGGGTTTCGAACCCATGAACCTTGAGTCCCCACGCCAAGGCGCTACCTGGTGGCCGCATTACCCATTCGGCCACTGGGGCAAATATGACTTTGAGATCAAGTCTATGATCTATCTAGAGTTCATCATCAAAGCTGAAAAAGATGTATGTATGAATTCTAAGAAGGTGAAAGCAATTCTCAATTGAGAGATATCAGTCTCAGTAAAAGAGACTAGAAGCTTTCTAGAATTTGTCAACTTCTACTGAAGATTCATCAAAGTCTTTTCTGATATTGTATGACCACTGATGAATCTGATCTAGAAAGATGCTATATTTCAATAGACTGACAAAGCAGATGCAGTATTCAAAAAGCTGAAGTGTGTATTCACAAACACTCTGATACTGCAATCATTTGATTCAGATAAGCATACAATTCTTGAAACAGATATCTTAAGTTATATAGTAGATGAAGTACTAATACAATATGATAACAAAGATGTTCTACAATCTTGTGTCTTTATCTTGAAAAAGATGTCATCTGCTGAATGCAACTACAAGATCTACAACAAGAAGTTTCTAGCAATCATATAATACTTTGAAGAATGAGAGTCTGAACTTATAAGTGTTGAGAAGTTTGAGATTGTTATTGATTATAAGAACTTGAAGTACTTCACAATCACTTGTAAGCTCACTGAAAGATATATGCATTGATCATTGTTTCTTAGCTATTTTTCATTCACAATTCATTATTGATCTGAAGTAGAGAATATTTTTGTGAATACTCTGTCTCACTGAGAACAAGATATGCCATCTGATGACTTGAATGACAGATGAAAACACTGAGAGTATCAGTTAATCAACCTCACAATTATAGAAAGTTCTATACAATCAGATGAACTCTGCATATATATCAATGAATTTCAAGCTCAAGAATCCTCATTTAAAGAACAATGAAGATTAGTGATAGAAGTAGATGAATTTTGACAACAAGCTGCTGAAGTCATACAAAGTAAAGCATCTCAATTCCCCACAGATGTATACTCAAGAACAGATATCTCAGTATATTCAATTGACAATGACAACTGCTTACACTTTCAAGATAGATGATGAATCTTCAATTCAGAATCTCTACATACACAGATCATGCAAGAAATTCATAACTCATTGATGATCAGACACTCAGAATGCAAAATCATGTACAACATTATCACTCAAGAATTCTACTGATCAGATATATTGAAAGACATACACTGATTTGTACACAACTGTGATCACTGCAGCTCAGTGACAGTATGATATGAATGCTGAAAAGAGATGCTGAAGTCTCTATCTGTCTCTGATTAAGCTTGTTATAATATAGCTATCAATTTTGCAGTTTTCTTGTCTGAAAGTGGAGGTTCTATGAACATTCTAGTCATTGTTGACTGACTCAGCAAGAGTGTAATACTACAGCTCTGTGACAAGATGAACACTGAAGTAGTTGTACATGTCTTCATCAGAAGCCCATTCTATTATACACACAGTCTATCTTCATTCATTGTATCAGATAGAGACAGTCAATTTGTCAGTGCACTCTGAGTCTGTATATATCAATTACTAAGAATTGAATGAAAGTTATCAATAGCATATCACTCAGAGACTGATGAAGCTACTGAGAGAATTATTATTATTATTATTATTATTCTTCAATTATAGATGCATGCAGTCAGTGACTATGACATCTATCTGAAACACTTCAGGATTTTTCAACTCAAGAATAATTTAATATACAAAGACAATTTAAAACATGCATTATCAGAATTCCAGCCCAGAATCAAACAACTATTCAAACTATTCAATCAAAGAAATCAAAATCAAAAGAATGTCAGCAAGCCAACACAACTTAGTTTGAAAATAAAAGAAATAAACATTGTAAAAGACAGCTTTATTATAACAAGGAAAAGAAAAACCACTGACAACAACTATAACATCAATAAAAAACAAATCAAACTTTTCAAAACAAATTAAAACTGATCATAAACAACTTAAGAGAGACTTCAAAGCAAGATGAAAAGAAAGACTAAAAGAAAAATCAAAATAAATCAAATTGAAAATCTGATCTCAATATTTTTAACAGACAATTCATTCAAACTCTTGTAGCAACATTTGATTCTTTCAAATATTCAATTAAAAACTTGTTTCCAGTTTCTGTATTGAATAATAGATTCAAATTTAATTGTTTCAATTCAAACTTCTTTCTCAGTTTCAATCTCAATTCTGAATACTTTGCACAAAGTAATAGAAGATGCTCTGGATTTTCATATAACTGACAATTGAAATATAGACTACTTAAATCATCTCTAAACTTTGTTAAATATGATTTGAAGTAATCATGCTCAAGCTTTAGCTGCATTATTGCAGCAAAAAGTTTCTTCTTACACTTTATTGAGCAAGTCTTTCACTTTGGCTTAGTTTCAAATCTGAAATAATGCATACTTTTTCTTTGCATGAATCAGACATCTTGTCACTTTTGTAAACATAATTCTCTTACTCTTCTTTTAATAAAAGATCATGTTACAATTCTTTGACAGCAGACTTCTAACACAGTGGCTCTTTTTGCAGCTTTATCAGCCATTTCATTGTCATATATACTCATGTGAGCAGACATCCAGTGAAGATGAATAGAACAATTGAGTGAGATTTTTCTTTGAATATTTTGAAGACTTTTCAAAATCAGCTCTAGCATTGACTGTTCACTGCTGATTTTATTACTTTGAAGTCTTTTAAACTCTGTTTGACTATCAGAGAATATTCAAATATACTCAAATCTTTTTCATTGTTCAAACTTCATTTCAATCAACTTGAAAGTTCTTGAAATTGCAAATAATTCAGCATTAATAACTTCTGACTCTTTTCCAATTTGCCAAGAATCAAGAATATAGTTTTTATCATTTTCTGAATATGCTATTCCAGCTTCAAGATTGCCTGTTTTCTCACATTTTGAGCCATCAGTGTATATAAGAATTGCTTTATTTTTCATTTGTTTCAAAATCTTTAAATGTTCTTGAGTCTGATCTTCTTTTGAAAGTTGACTAATGTTTAAATCAACAAGATTATCAAGACTTTTCTTTCAAGAAGAGAGATTTTCAATAGCTACTCTCTCTACATTTAAACTAGAGAAACAGTTCTTAATCATTGAGTAAATTCTAAATAACTGAGATGGTATCCTTCTTCTTTGTAAAGAACTTGAATTTTCAGATAAATCAGTTTCATTCCAATCAAGATAAAGTTCTCAATCTAATTTTAATCCATTTGACTCATTTGAAAAAGAACTTGAAACTCTCTTTCTAATAGAATGATATGAATATAGCTTCATAGTTCTGAGAGTATAATTCATACAGATTTTATCAAATCTCACTTGTGATGGAGAAATAGAGGCTTCAATTTCCTGATCATATATGAAAGAGAATCTGAAATCTGACAGTATCTAAAGATCAAGATTCAGAGATTGAGAGTGCTGCTGTCTGCAGTCAATAGATTCACACTTATCATCTCTAGACTCGCTGTGTGACCATGTATGGAACTGGGACTAAATATTTCTCCAGTCTCATTATCAAATTTCTTAGTTCTGATCCTATATAGTGTTTATTAAATTAGTCACTTTACACTGTTTATATTATAAATCTAGTCCCAGGTCATGTTCTTCTTATAAATTACTGATTCTGGTCCCATTTGGTCCCATTTTGTTAAAATGGGACCAAATGGGACCATGATTTACCCTATATAGATGATATAATGCTATGAGCGTTACCAAAAATCATTACCTATCAAAAGAAGTTTAGTGTATTTATGCTCTAGTTCTATTTTGAACTAGTAATGATAGTGATAGATAGATTCGCCGCGGTAGATAGGTTGGCAGCGATAGATTAGCAGCGATAGATTAGCAGCGATAGATTAGCAGCGATAGATTAGCAGCGATAGATAGATTGGCAGTGATAGATAGGTTGGCAGCGATAGATTAGCAGCGAGGGATAGCTTAGCAGTGAGGGATAGCTTAGCAGCGAGGGATAGCTTAGCAGCGAGGGATAGATTGGCAGCGGCGATAGATTAGCAGCGATAGATAGATTGGCAGCAGCGATAGATTAGCAGCGATAGATTAGCAGCGATAGATTAGCAGCGATAGATAGATTGGCAGTGATAGATAGGTTGGCAGCGATAGATTAGCAGTGATAGATAGCTTAGTAGTGAGGGATAGCTTAGCAGCGAGGGATAGCTTAGCAGTGAGGGATAGATTGGCAGCGGCGATAGATTAGCAGCGATAGATAGATTAGCAGCGATAGATAGATTGACAGCAGCGATAGATTAGCAGCAATAGATAGATTGGCAGTGGTAGATAAATTGGCAGCGATAGATAGGTTGGCAGCGATAGCTTAGCAGCGAGGGATAGCTTGCAGCAATAGAGAGGTTGACAGCGATAGCTTAGCAGCGAGGGATAGCTTGCAGCAATAGATAGGTTGGCAGCGGCGATAGCTTAGCAGCGAGGGATAGCTTAGCAGCGGCGATAGATTAGCAGCAGTAGATAGGTTGGCAGGGGTAAATTGGTTGACAGCACTAGATAGGGGTGATATCTCCACCAATCATATCATCAGATTGATATCTAAGATATGTATTATATAATCATCAGAATGGGACCAAACCTCAGTCAAAATCATAGTCAGTTCCAGGTCATGTTCTTATTTTTGATAGTCAGTCACTTTACATGAAATATCAAGATTTATTAGTCTCATTTCACTCATGTTCTAATAATTCTAGTCACTTTACACTCCCATTCTGATCATGGTTCCACTGAAAATCACACCAAGAAATGGACTGGGACCAAACCAAACCAAATCAAACATGAAATTCATGATCCCACTGGCCAGCCTATCTCTGAGGCTGTCAAATCCACTGAGCTTACACAGTTTGAGAAAGAGAATACACTGAAGCTTATGCTTCTCAATCAGCTGAATGTCTATAAGAGTGTAGTGAAGGAAATCACTGTCTATCATTGCTCATATATTAACTAAGCTATTTACAATGATAGAGACTATAATTGTATTCACTTATATCTTCTGCTTGAATCTTCAGCTAGCTTTCTGTTTCTTGAGTTTTTATTCATATTTTAGAGTGAGAGCTCTTCTTTTCTCTGTTCTTGTCTGTCCACAGACAATGCAGCATTCATGTGCATGAGGGGTTTACTCAGAGCAATCATATTCAGACATTGATTTGCAAAGTGCTCTGACTTATCACAGTGTATGCAGACTTCTCTGACAATTTGATTGACAGTATTCTTCTCTGAGACATTGAAGATTCTCAGACAACTTGTGTTTATATGTGAGACTCAGTTCATTGATTCTGATTTGAAGGTGAAGGATGCTGCAGAGCAGTTCAGAGTATATACATTTGTTCAGTGAAATCCTCTACAATTTTGAAACACATGAAATTGAGACAGATTGTTGTTCAACAGACAAAGATCAGCACAGAATTCACTGTATATTGAGAGCTTTGAATACTCTATACTTCAGTTATACAACTGAAAGTTCAAGTTCTTGAACAATATATTGATTTTGACAGCATCATTTCAGTCTTACTCATCTGCTTCTAGAAGCTTACAATTGAATTCAGAAAGATAAGTTGTCAATACAACATTCATCTGACAAGTCTGATTAAATCAGTTCAACATCTTGAATTAAAGTGTAGAATTGAGAAAGAGAGAGTTGAGTTGTTGAAAGACTAGCTCTGACATACACTGATGATTCTAGTAATGACTCATTCAGAGTTGAAATTTTGCTAACACATCATCATTCAATCTGCTATGAATATACCATGCTTGATTAGATAGTGAGCCTATTGCTCATTCATCAATGTTCAATTTAGCATTTATTTTTGACTTTCACATAAGATAGAGTGCTAGATCTCTTTTATATTTGTTGAGGATTGAGAGCTTCTCTCTTGAAGGCTTTTCATAAGACATGAATGTAGAAGAAATGGTGAATATGAAAGTGCTCATCTCAGCAAATCATCATTGCAATTCAGTCATCTGTAGCATTTGCTGCTGAAGAATGCTTCATAGATCTAAGTTATCATCCACTGTATTCAGATGCAGCAGATGTTCATGAAATTGTTTGTAGTTCATTTCAATGTCTAAGAATATGTAATAATAATAAAAAAAAAGAAAAGAAATACTTGTAGACACTCAGTCCTCTCACAGACACTATTTACAGTGTTGCAGTGCTAAGCTTTGTCAAACTTCTTCATGAACACTATTCACAGCATTACAGTTCATAGACACTCAGATCTTGTAGAACACAGTTGATTGTATTTCAGATGCTTAGACACAACAGTTTATATAACTAACAATAGAGACACTCAGATTCACAAGAAATCTCTTGTAATGACTAAACACTCAGATCTGTAAACAACACACTTGAGTGTAAGAACTGATAACAACACACTTGAGTGTAAGAACTAATAACAATACACTCAGACTTTAAACACAGAAGAATCAATTCATAATATAATAAGTGTACTTCAATTAATGATTTGATACTATCCTAATTACAGATTACAAATTGATTAAGAAAAGAAAGAGAAAAAAAATCAGAAGAAAAGATCATATAAAGAGGGTTCTTATAGAGAGAAGTTCAGAGTGGAAGAATATCAGAAGCCACTTCACAGTGAAGTGCAGAGCAGAAGAACATTAAGAGATACACATAAGAATTGTTAGAAACTATACAAGCACAGAATATGAGACAGAGAAATCATTGAAAGCTACACAGAAGAATTGTTAGAGACTGTTGTGAGCACAGAATATAAAGTAAGAGAATGTTGAAAGCTATACAGAAGAATCATTAGAGACTACACAAATACAGAACACAGAGAAGAAGAATGTTAAGAGCTACACAGAAAAATCATTAGAAACTACACAAATGCAGAGCACAGAGCAGAGAAACATCAAGAGTTATACAAAATCACAACAGTCAGAAACAAGTGAATGCAGAAGAGGAGTTGATTGTGTAAGTTAATTACTAACAAATGCTAACCTGTTCCAGAAGATATTAGAGAAGGAAAAAAAGAGTGTTGAGAAGAATATGAGAATTTTGAAGATGTTGAGCTTCAAAAGCTCTATAATGAAAGAGTTGACTGAGAATTTTGTTTGTTTATATTGATTTAACATCTCAGAGAAAACATGGGCAGCATCTGTGTTTCAGAAGCCTTCTGAAGAGCATGAAGACATGCTACACTGAAGAGATTTCTATATACACAGAGAGAAAGAAAACAGAATTCAGATGACAACTCTTGAGAAGACTCAGCTCATTGAAAACAATTTTTCTGAGCTGTATATTCACTTCTAATTCAATATATGATCATTCATGATAGAGCTATAGTGTGATTTCTGAGAGGACTGCTGCTGCTGTGTCTGAAAGGCTTTACAGTAAATGAAGAGAAATAACTCTTTCAGTTGATCTGAAAACTGTCTGCACTTCTAACAACAGAAGAAAAATAGATGAGATAGAAAAAAGAAAAAAGAAAAAATGAGTATTCTGAAAAAAAAAATAAAGAGAAAAATGAAGAAAAGTCTGTGTCCTCTGTAACATCTTGCAGTTATGTGACCCAGTGCAAGTCTGAGAGAGAGAGAGAAGAAGAGAGCACTGAAGAAGATTGTGAGAGAAAAGAAATGAAGAGAAACAAAGAGAGCAGTGAGAAAAGAGAAGAAGAGTATCTAAGTCAATAGAGATTAAAATCAGTAAAGAAAAGTAAAGCAGAGTGTGTATAGATATTATACTGACAGTTGAAAGTATATCAACTGAGTCAGTATACAGACTGTACTGATTATGCCACAGCTAGTTGAAACAGAGGAGTCAATCATGCTGATTGAACCACTTACATCAGTTGAACTGATTGAACTGATTGAATCAATTGTATCAATTGTACTGTTTGTATCATTTGTATCGATTGAACTGATTGAATTGATTGTATCAATTGTACTGTTTGTACTGTTTGTATCGATTGAATCAGTTGAATCAATTGTACCATTTGTGCTGATTGAACTGAATGAATCAATTGTATCAATTGCATTGATCAAATCTATTGTACTATTCAAATCAGTTGTACTGAATATTGTGCTATCTGTACCATCTGTATAGACTTGGAACTGCTGTGAGGGGCTGTCAGATAATGTGTGCTCAAACAGCTGTGTTATCTTATGCAGTACTGTGTGTAGAACTGTGTATGATCAAACAGTTCTACAAAGTCTGTAGAGATCAGAGACTCTAGATAGACAACAGCTGTCACTGAATTGTGTAATTATACTGCTGATTTCTTGAGTCAGTGAGAGAAGTGTCTCTGTGAATATCAATAGAGTATCAAATATTCTGAGCTTTTGTTGTGTTCATAGACACAGACAAGTCTTGCATTTGTATGCTGAAAATATCTGTGATATCAGAAGAAGTCTCTATAAGAGAAGTGAAGTATAAGTCAGTGATGAAGAGTATACTGTGATATAATAAACTCTGAAGAGATCTTTATTTGATATTTCACAGTCAGTCTACTGAATTTTCAGCTTCAGTATCAGTCAGAGAGCTTTTCACAGACTCTGCTTCATCACTCTTACTCTGTCTTTTGATTGAGCTGTTTGATCACTGTGCAGATTTCACTGACTGTGAGCATGATCTTGAATTTATAGACTGAAACTGTAGTAGATGAGACTGTCTGCTTAATCAGATAATCTACTTTCTCATTGCTCTCTATTTTCATATATTCAGAGATTCATTTCAGACTCATATTATATTATCTGAGAAGTTTGTGACAGTGACTGTAGACTCAGTTTAAAAAGACTGCCACACTGCTCTGTATGTCTCAGATGACTGAGATGTTGTCAAAGCAGAGTCAGATCTGAGAATTGATGCTGTCATCTATAATACAAAGTAGAAACTTCACTGCACACTCTAATACACAGCAGACATCAACTGTTTCAGTGTTGAAGATATGTGATATAGAACTCAGTGCAGTTGAGAAGCTGATCAGCTGTTTATTTCTTTGATAGACTATAAAGTTATAACTCATTTATCTGCTGTTGTCAAGAATCTATTCTGATTTATCTGAAAAGATATATAGATCTGTTGAAGATTGACTTTCTCATTATTTTTTGAATATCTGAATAGTATTTTTTTTATCTACACTCTCTGTGAAGTCTGTTCTGCATTTCTCTGAGTAGTGTGAAATGATAAGTGTGAATCTATTGACTGCAGACAGCAGTGTCTTCAATCTCTGAATTTTGATTTTTGAATGCTGCTGAGTTTCAGCTCCTCTTCCATGTGTGATTATTGAGAAAGCTATTTATGAAGTCAGTGAGTGTCTTTTATTTATCATCTAAAGTCTTGTTATAAAATATATTTTGATCTTCTTCAGAGCTATCATTGCTGATGAGAGCTCAGCATTCTGATATAGAGTTGCAATGAGTGTTGTATGAAAAACTGAAAGAATTTCTCTGACTGTTATGATAAGTATCTTCTCAACTGTTTTTATATACTATTTCAGACAGAAGCTGATCTTCTCATTTCTGTCTATATATTTTGCTGACTGCATGCAGCTGCTGTATTAGATCTCTGTGTTATAGAACAGTAAGAAAATCACATAGATGATGACTGTCTTCTATAGAGCATCTGCTGAGAGCTCATCTCTAATTTTTTCTAAACTTCAGATGTGCTGAGTCACAGTTCTTGTCTTTTTTATCTGAGCAGAGATATATGATCTTCAGATGAGTCTTCTGTCAAAGTATATACTCAATCAGTGAAATGCTGACTTCTGTTCAGCTGAGACAGTGACAGAGTGTATGATCAGATTCTCTGATACAATCACTGACAGTGCTTCATTGTGCTGCTTTTTTGTGAGATGAATTATCTCAAATTTCTCTGATGTGAAGATCATCTTATTTATCTTCTCTCATCTCAGAATACTCTGTATATCATAACTGAGAAGAGTAGTATTGTTGTTAAATGAGTGTATAGTCCATTAAGTGTTCAGATCATCTGTATAGTCAAAACACAATTCTGAATTCTGCCACAGCAGCTCTGTCAGATACAGAAGAAATAGTATTGATGATAGAGAAGATTTCTGTAGTATATCATATTGCATCTGATATGCTGCTGTGATGATCTTCTTCAGCTGAATCTGAGCTCTGTATTCAATGAGAAAGCTGTCAATGAGTTATAGTAGCTCACACAGTTATCTCTGTTGTGTCATCTGTTGAAGCAGCTGTCTACACAGCACAGTATCAAAGACACTCTGCACATTCATTGTGATCATGAATATCTTCTTATTTTGTGCAAAGACTGTTTTCATTTCATAAGTGAAAGCAGCTATCAGATTCATTGCAGATTGTCTGAGCAGTGTCTTTTTTTACTGCAAGCTGATCACATTATGAATAAGTGCTGTGTACATCAGTCATTTTACAATAATGTCTTTCAGTTTTTTGAAAATTACTGAGAGAAGAGTAATAAGTCTTCAGAAGCAGACTGAGCTTCTGTCTCTTTTATTTATCTTGAATATCATTGTCATCTCTGTCAGCTTTCAGATTTGTGAGAAGTGGCAGAGCTGAAGGCAGCAGTTGTATAGCTGCTGTATAAAGAGAGACACATACTGTCAGCATGTCTTGAGCAGTCACACTGTGATTTCATTTATATCTGAAGAGATACTCTGTACTTCAATGATGTTGCACTCTACCTTCTTCATTTCAATTCAGAGATTTCAGAGCAGATTTCTCATGCTGCTTCAGTGCTCATCATTCAGTGAGTTGTACTTCAGATTATTGACTGAGTTGTATTGCTTCAGAATAACTTGTCAAAATGTCTCAGCTTTGACAGCTGTTTTTTCTATAATCTGATTGTCAATCATCAAAGAAGATGCTCTGAGATTGAGTTTCAGCTTATGCTATACTATCATCTGATACAGATCTCTGCCATCTATAATCTCATTGATCATCTGTCTTCAGTATACATGCTTGATCTTATATACTGTGTTCTTGAACTGATGCTTTGTGGCCTCTGTTTGATGAGTGATGAGCTCTCAATGCACTCTTTGACAGTTTGTTGTTTATCAGAGAGCTGTAGTCTGTTCTTGTTACACTGACTTGCTGACTGTCTGAGCTGCAGTCAGAAGATTCTGAGTGAAGCACTGATTCAGATTATCAAGCTATACCACATTCTCAATTCTATCTGAATAAAATATATTCATCATAAGATCTCTGATAAGATCTGCAAAGAGCTTCAGCTGAGAGTCTGTAATCTTGATTCAAGCACTGCTCTGCTGTGTCTGAGATGTTGTTGATAGTATAGTAATTATAGACTGATGATCTGAGCTGCAGTGTAAATCTTGACACACTGAAGTGGAAGTAAAAATCATATTGAAGAAGATGAGATCAATCATATAATCTGTTGTATGAGTTGAAATATTCATCTCTTTTACAAAGTTCATCTCATATTCACTGACTCACTGAACAAGCTTCTCTTCTCAGTGCAGATTCACTGTCTCTGATTCAAAGACATTATATCATACATTGAAATCCTCATCTATCAGACAGTGGGCTGGTGAATTTAAATTGATCAGATAGTTCATGACTGTGTCTGTCTCAGACTGTCTGTACACATTGAGAATGTAACAGTCAGTGACACTGATTCACAGCAGATCTCTGTTTTGCACAGATTAATATTGCTATACTTTTATTTTTGAACTTTTGTGTAGATATATCATAATCTGAGAACTCTTCTTCTCTCACTGCTTCAGATTAATATCATTTCAGCAGTCTATGAATGCAAAGCATTTATATGCTGAGTGATTAGAAGTCTTGATATCAGAGTGTGTGTAAAACTTCTGTATACAGATCACTTCACAGCTCTGCTTGAAAGCAAGCTGTAGAGCTGCTATATGACAGAGAGTCACTCTGACTGTATTTACTCAGAAGATCTGCAGAGAGTGATTTTTCTGCTGATTGTTTCTGCAGCATCAGTCACATCACTGATGTTGATGTTCTAGTATGAGAAGTCATTTGATGAGCTGCTATCAAAGTTCATCTGCAGAATGAGATTGAAGAGCCTCAGATCTGTTGTTTGTATGCTGAGATTAGACTGTTTTTTGACTACTTGACTGTGTTGCCACTCTGCTGTGTGAGCTGAGCATTGTCTGATGCAGATCATCTGTCAGATGATGTTCTCTTCACTGATGAAGCTCTGAGTAGTCATTCATTTGCAGAGTGCTAGCTCAGTGAGCTGTGTTGACTGAGTTGATTGAGTGAATGATGTAGATATCATTACTATAATCATTGATGCTGACTATACTGATAATGATTGCTGCTTCTGAGCATCTCTGTGACATCTGTTATCAAGACAGCAGACAGCTGCTAGCTTCTTTTGAGTTAGATATCTGAGAATATCATTCACACATCTGAATGCAGTAGAGCAGTGCTGATGCTCAGCTGAGTAGAGTTGACAGCAGTTGATACATTATAATGTTCTCTTACACTTCATATTTGTTGATCTCTTATACTGACTTATGAGCTCACTGCAGTTGAAGCATCTTGTCAGTTGTGCATACTTTAATGAGTGACAGTATCTCTGACATTCTGAATCATGTCTCACTGTCAGTGGTCTTTTCTTGATGAGTCTGACTCTCTCACTGATATTGAAGAGTGAGAAGTCTTTCACTGAAGTGAGAAAGAAGACAATTCATATAATCTTCTCTATCTTAAGATTCACTTCATATTGTAAGAATTGACAGCTCACTGATTTTATCTTTGTCTGAGTCAAAATCTCTTTCTCAATCATTTTATCTGTGAGGATTCTTGTCTCTTTCTAATTCTGGACAAATTTCAGAATCTCTGAAATAGTATAATTGTACCACCACTCTGATAGTTGAATCTTTATAATGTCAAGAACTTCACAGAGAGTAATCATTGTCTTCTCAGTGATCAGAGTATTATATATATCTCAGTTATTTAATGTGATTACTCAATCTGTTCTGATGAGCTTCATCTTCAACATATTAGCTATATCTTTCATTCTCTGAATGTTTGCAACAATCATCTGCTGCACAGTATATGGCTGCAGCTGAGCAATCTGTTTCTCTGACTGAAGAGTGATGAGAACTTGTGAATTCTTCTGCTGCTTTGTGCTCTCTGTGGAGTTTCTTGACTGACTGATATTCTTGAGCTGCAGATCAGCTTCACTAGCTCTGTCAGTTGAGAAAGTTGTAGTCTTGACAGAAATAGTTTCAGAGAGAGCAGAATTTTTCCTCTTCTGCACAATATCTATTCAGATAATCAGCTCTCTTGCAGTTGTCTTTGCTGAATTTAACTGTGAATGAGTATTCAGAGCAGCACTCTCTCTCAGAGTTGATACTGCACTCAGATCTGCTGTTATATATACAATGAATCTTTCATAGAAGATTCAGACAAAGTTCTAACTGATTGATTATTTCTTCTTCTCAACTCAGCTATTCAGAATCTTTGTCAATCTGATGAGAGTCTTCTGCTGCAGATTCTGTTGCTGTTGAGTCTTCTCAAACTGCTTCTGTAGCTCAGAGATGACTGTGAGAATGCTGTCACTGATTTCTTTGAGAACTGAAGAAGACATTGTAACAGTCTTTCTCTGTCTCTTACTAGTCTTTTCAGTAACAAAATTAATCAGTGACTTCAGCTTCAGTGATCTGATGTAGGCTGTGTCAATGTTCTTGAATGAATAAAAGAGTGTTGAGGGCTCCATGATCACTCAATCTGTGCAGTACACACACATAGAGTAATCACAGAGGGTGTGTGATGATGTTGAACAGGTTGAAGAGTTAAAATTATACAAAAAACAGTTAGAAAATGGAAAATTCAAATGTATCTCTACATTTGTGGGTAGTTGTAAGAATGAGTTGACTGAGAAGAAGTTGATGAGAGAGCAGTTGATGAAAGAAAAGTTGACTGAAAAGATTATGAAAAAGATAATTGAAAAGACTTCAGTGATGAAGACAGTGAAATATGAGAAGTATAAGTTTCATGATATGAAGATGTGAAAGAAGATTATAGAGAAAGAGATCTTTCTTCAGCAGATATGTTAATGAATGAGAGAATTGATGAAGAAAAAAAAAGAGAAAAAGTAAATATTCTGTGAGAGAGATGTTTATCAATATCTTTGCATCTGAAATGAGATCTGATGATTAACAAGTATCAGAGACAGTGTAAGAGAAGAATGACAGAGGGGAAATGAGAGATAAAGAGAGGAGATAAAGATGAATGAACTGAGAGTCTTTAGACTTTTCTTAGAATCTGTTTTCTTTGTTTTTTTCTTGCTTATATTTTTTATTTTTTGTATTTATTATACTCAAATTGATTTTTTTTCTTTTTCTCTTTTCTCTGATAAAATCCTTCTAAAAAAATGCATTTGATTGAAGTTTGAATAAGATTTGTATTTCTAGTGTTTTTTGATTTAAGATTTGTGCTTCTGATGTCTTTTGACTTGATGTTCACACTTTTGATGTTTGAGAGTATGGTGATATTGTATTTGTTGTTTGTTTTCTTATTTGAGAAAGATTTCAAATATCTGAATGTTCAATATATTTTCTTCTAATTTCTATATATCATCACTAGAATCTCAATCTGTTCATCTCATAAGATATTCTGAAGATTTGTTTTTTTGTTGTTGTTTTTCAAGAATTTCTTCAACTTGATATTTTTCTTCATTGTTGATAAACTTGGTATATATATCCACAATCACTAAAATCACATCATAGATTTGATGAAGGAATGTAGAGGCTGGCAAGTTTGTAATAAAATTTATAGTAATGAATTTGAAAGAATTTAATGATAAGAGAATTGTATTCAATTCTTCATATTGTCTGTGCTGTTTTGACTTTACTCTTTGACAAGTATCATAAGTGAATATATAATTCTTGATATCACTTACTAGTTCATATCAATAGTATTTGTTCTGAATGCTGTCTATAGACTTTTTTATACCAAAGTGACCCCTCTGTGAATCATCATGGTTTGCACTGATAATTTCATCAATGAGTGTCTTTTGTTGAGAGACATACATACAATCATCAGTATATAATATATCAGTCTCAGAAATTGTTTATAGTATATTTTCAGTGACAGTCATACTCTTTTTTTTTTATCTTCTTTTTTTACTCAGCAGCAAAAGAATCAATCTTCTGTGCTTTACTCAAAAATAAGATGAAATGTAATGCACTTGTTTATTATTCTCATTTATTATTTCCTTATTATCTTATCTTCATTTATTTTTATCTCTTTTCATTATACTCTTGCTACTGCTATTTCTATATGTATATATATATTGATGTATGTATTTTGCATATCTTCTTTCTCTTTCTTTTCTTTCTTAGTGATTAGCTATACTACACTTCTACACTACACTCTATAATATATTACTATTATCTCTACTATATTATCTACTATCTTCTATTATTTACTCTTCACACTGTTACTACTTTTGACAGTTTCTAATCACTTAATCTTCAAAAGACAGTTCATTGAGTAATAGTTATAGTTCATATTCACAGCATCCACTGCACTCATACTACCACTGAATTCAAAGCAACAAACATCATTGAAGAAAACTGTGAAATGTGCACTCCTGCCACTGAAAGTGTGCAACAAGTAGGCTGACCAGTGAGACTATGAATTTCATGTTTGATTTGGTTTGATTTGGTCCCAGTTCATTTCTTGGTGTGATTTTCAGTGGAATCAGAATCAGAATGAGAGTGTAAAGTGACTAGAATTATTAAAACATGAGTGAAATGAGACTAATAAATCTTGATATTTCATATAAAGTGACTGACTATCAAAAATAAGAACATGATCTGGGACTGATTATGATTTTGACTGAGGTTTGGTCCTGTTCTGATGATTATATAATACATATCTTAGATATCAATCTGATGATATGATTGGTGGAGATATCACCCCTATCTAGTGCTGTCAATCAATTTACCGCTGCCAACCTATCTATTGCTGCTAAGATATCCCTCGCTGCTAAGCTATCCCTCGCTGCTAAGCTATCGCCGCTGCCAACCTATCTATTGCTGCAAGCTATCCCTCGCTGCTAAACTATCCCTCACTACTAAGCTATCTATCGCTGCTAATCTATCTATTGCTGCAAGCTATCCCTCGCTGCTAAGCTATCCCTCGCTGCTAAGCTATCCCTCGCTGCTAAGCTATCGCCGCTGCCAACCTATCTATCGCTGCCAATTTATCTACCACTGCCAATCTATCTACTGCTGCTAATCTATCGCCGCTGCTAAGCTATCCCTCGCTGCTAAGCTATCCCTCGCTGCTAAGCTCGCTGCTAAGCTATCCCTCGCTGCTAAGCTCGCTGCTAAGCTATCCCTCGCTGCTAAGCTCTCGCCGCTGCCAACCTATCTATCGCTGCCAATTTATCTACCACTGCCAATCTATCTATCGCTGCTAATCTATCTATTGCTGCTAATCTATCGCTGCTAATCTATCGCTGCCAACCTATCTACCGCGGCGAATCTATCCATCGCTGCCAATTTATCTACCACTGTCAATCTATCTATCGCTGCTAATCTATCGCTGCTAATCTATTGCTGCTGCCAATCTATCTATCACTGCTAATCTATTGCTGCTAATCTATCACTGCTAATCTATCGCTGCTAATCTATCGCTGCCAACCTATCTACCGCGGCGAATCTATCTATTGCTGCCAATCAACCTATCTACCACTGCCAACCTATCTATCGCTGCCAATCTATCTACTGCAGTGAATCTATCTATCACTATCATTACTAGTTCAAAATAGAACTAGAGCATAAATACACTAAACTTCTTTTGATAGATAATGATTTTTGGTAACACTTATAGCATTATATCATCTATATAGGGTAAATCATGGTCCCATTTGGTCCCATTTTGCAAAATGGGATCAAATGGAATCAGAATCAGTAATTTATAAGAAGAACATGACCTGAGACTAGATTTATAATATAAACAGTGTAAAGTGACTAATTTAATAAACACTATATGAGACCAGGACTAAGAAATTTGATAATGGAACTGGAGAAATATTTAGTCTCAGTTTCATACATGGTCATACAGTCAGTCTATAGACCATATCAGATATGTCTTCTCAAAATACATTAAGATAATCTTTATAATCATCTGGAATATTTGACTCAGTCACTGCATGTGCAGCTTGTGATGATAAGACAGTGAATATAATATTGCTGTTGTCAATTAGTGTTGTGAATTCTTTAGCAGTATTCAGATGTATGTGGCTAATATTTGATGCTTTTCTATAGATTCAGCATCTTCACATTCAATTGATATCAGAGTTCACAGCTTGCAATCACAGTATGTTCAAAATTATATTATATTCACTAATATCAGCCTCTTCAAAATGATGGAATTCTTCTCAGAGAATATGTTCATCATCAATAATCTTCATTGCAGTCTTTTGTTGTTCATATAATTTAATCTTATGATTATCAACTGCTTTCACTACTTTCAGTTTATCTTCTGTCTTCAAGAAATATTTTGATGCTCAGATATGAGATATGAAGTTCACATCTATATCAGAGTTCATTAGCATTCATATCATTGATCATTCTACTTCTGTCAGTATTTATGTATTCATCATCAATAACTGTTTATTTCACAGTCTAGTTGTTCATATTCTCAATGCTGCAGCTGCTTCTACAATTGAAATTGTTGATTTTTTGTTTATTGAATTTGATTGCACTTTTCAGAGTGTAACATTCAACAATCATTTGCAATATGACTCTTCTTATGACAGTGAGAACATTTCTTCATTCAGTCATATTTATCTTTCTTAATTTATTCATTTGAATTCATTTATTTCTATTGTTTCCTCTTGTTCTGACAGTTGCTAGATTTATCAGAACAATGCTGATTCTCTATAAATATTGCAGATCTGCTTTTGTAAATGATATGTTGTTGTGATGAGTTAGCACTCATTAGCAATTAACTTATGCAATCAACTTCTGTCATTGCAATCTCATATAATTCTCAATGTTCTTTCACTCTGTGTTCTGCACTTATGTAGTCTCTAATAATTCTTCTGTGTAGCTCTTAATGTTCTTTCATTTCATGCTTTACACTTATATAGTCTCTAACAATTCTTCTGTGTTTCTCTCAATGATTCTTTCATTTCACATTCTGCACTTGTGTAGTTTCTAACAATTCTTCTGTGTAGTTCTTAACATTTTTTCACTTTGTACTTCACTATAAAGTGGTCTTTGATATTCTTTCATCTCAAACTTTTTTCTATAAGAATTCTTTTCATACAATCTTTTCTTCTGATTTTGTTTCTCTTTCTTTTCTTAATCAATTTGTAATCTGTAATTAGAATAGTATCAAATTGTTAATTGAAGTACACTCATTACATTACAAATTGATTCTTCTATATTTAAGACTCAAGTGTTTTGTTATTAGTTCTTACATCTGAATGCATTGTTTACAGATCTGAGTGTTTAGTTGTTACAAAAAATCCCTTATGAACTCAAATATTTTTATTGTTAGTTATATAGACTGTTGTGTCTAAGTATCTGAGATACAATTGACTCTGTTCTATAAAGAGATCTGAGTGTCTATAAACTGTAATGCTGTGAATAGTATTCATAAAGAAGCTTGATAAGCTTAGCACTGCAACACTGTGAATAGTGTCTGTGAAAGAACTGAATGTCTACAAGTATTTCTTTTTTTTTAATATTATTACATGTTTTTAGATATTGAAATGAATTACAAACAATTCTACAAACATCTGCTGCATCTGAATGCAGTGGATGATAACTTAGATCTACAAAGCATTCTTGAGCAGCAGATGCTACAGATGACTGAATTGCAATGATGATTTGCTGAGATGAGTACTTTTGCATTCATCATTTCTTCTACATATACATCTCATAAAATGCTCTCAAGAGAGAAGCTCTCAATTCTTGATAAATATAAGAGAGATTTAACACCCTATCTTGTGTAGAAGTCAAAAGTAAATGTCAAATTGAACATTGATGAATGAGCAATAGACTCACTATTCAATCAAGTGTGGTATATTTATAGTAGATTGAATGATGATATATTAGTGAAATTTCAATTCTGAATGAGTTACTATCAGAATAATCTGTGTACTTCAAAGCTAGTCTTTCAACAACTCAACTCTCTCTTTCTCAATTCTACATTTCAAGTCAAGATATTAGACTGATTTAATGAGACTTGTCAGATGAATGTTGTGTTGACAACTCATTTTTCTGAATTCAATTGCAAGCTTCTAGAAACAGATGAGTAAGACTGAGATGATGCTATCAAAATCAATATACTGTTCAAAAATTTGAACTTTCAGTTGCATAACTGAAGTGTAGAATGTCTGAAGCTTTTAATATATAGTGAATTTTGTACTGATCTTTATCTGTTGAACAATGATCTGTCTTAGTTCTGTATACTTCAAAATTGTAGAGAATTCTGCTGAACAAATATGTATACTTCAAACCACTCTGCAGCATCTTTGATCTCTGAATCAGAATCAATGAATTGAGTCTCATATATGAATGCAAATCATCTGAAAGTCTCTAACATCTCAGAGAAGAATATCACTGACTGAATTATCAGAGAAGTCTGCATATACTGTGACAAGTCAGAGCACTTTGCAAATCAATGTTTGAATGCAATCACTCTGAGTAAACTCTTCATATATGTGAATGCTGTGTTGTCTGCAGACAAGCAAGAACAGGGAAAATAAGAGCTCTCATTCTAAAATATAAATGAAAGCTCAAGAAGCAGAAAGCTAGCTGAAGATTCAATCAGAAAATACAAATGAATGTAATCATAATCTCTGTCATTGTAAATAGTCTAGTCAATGTATAAGCAATGATAGACAGTGGTTTTCTTCATTACACTCTTATAGACACTCAGTTGATTGAGAAGCATAAGTTTCAGTGTATTCTCTTTTTCAAATTATATAAACTCAGTGATTTTAATGGCCTCAGAGGATCTGTCTTCTACAATATGATAAGATTTAATATTGATGTAGAAGAATATGAGAAAAAGAATATATATATATATAAAATACAAAACCTTGAATATGATCTAATGATCAGTCTATCATGACTCACAGAATTTGGAACCTTGTTGAATGTGAGATGTAGTGACAGTGTGAAGAGTAACAATAGAAAATAGTTTATAGTGTAGCAGAGATAATAGTAATATATTGTAGAGTAATGTAGTGTAGTAGCATAATGTAGTGTAGCTAATTGCTAAGAAAGAAAAGAAAGAGAAAGAAGATGTGCGAAATACATACATCAATATATATATACATATAGAAATAGTGGTAGTGAGAGTATAATGAAAAGAGGTAAGAATAAGTGAAGATAATAAGAAAATAATAAACAAGTGCATTACAATTGCTCCTCTTTTTTATAAGAGCTGTTCTCAGTGATTGTATAGATTGCTTACTAGTAGATAATTGCATTTCTGTATTGTAAGTTCTGCTTGTTGATAGCAGTGTATCGATCGCATTCTCTAGATAGCTTGTATATGTGTTGTTATTGATTTTCTAATGAGATGGAATTGATGGATTCTCTGATTGCTAGAGGTTGTGTGCAGAGAAGCAAAAAGAATTTCTTTCTCTTTTGAAGATTTCTCTTTTTTTTTAACTTGATCATCATCAAAGCTCTTTGCCTTTCTGCTGTGATTTCTCATTTTTCAAAAAATTTTTAAATTTTTATATCATTGTTCTCTCTCTCTCTCTTTTTTATTGAAATGAGCTTTTTTGATTATCTCAATTTTAAGTAAGTTGTTTTTTGGATGCTTATCATGTATTATTGTTGGTGTTCCTTGTCAGTGATGTTATTAGTGTGGTCATGTGTGCCTGTAGTTCAAAGGTTGCTTAAGCTGTTCAAAGCTTCTAAGCTTTGCAGCTCTTCTTATACGAAATAACTAGTGCAGTAGCATACACCATTCTTAATAATAGAGGGTGGTGTACACCATGGAAGAATAATAAGCTGAAATTACCACATCCTCCTCTACCAAATCTGTCTACACTCTTATGACAGAAATAGTGTTATGCTGTGCACATCTGCTTTTGCAATGCACTATTCTGCAATAGGTAAGATGCTCACTTCATGTGCACAAGAGTCTCTATCACAACAACATCAGCTCATCACTAATCAACATCACATTCACAACTATTCTCTTTCATTTGCTCTCTCATACACTTGACCTCTCTTGCTCTGCTTCAATTGTTCTACATATCTATCCTCTTCTATTGAATGTATAGCTCTTCTATTCTGTGATATAGTCTCTGATCACTGTGTCTTTCACTGTTCTGATTGTGTCATGCAATCTATTGGTAAGTTCTTGTTGATCAAATCTTGTCAAAAGCTAATTTGATGATTTTCATAGTTGCTAATTGTTGTTAGTTTCTACTTCTTATTGTCAGAGTGTCTGTCTTGTTTGTGATCATTCTCTCTTCTCTTCTGATGTCCCTCCCGCACGTGATCTCACTTCTATTGAGGAGATTGCTTACAATGATGTTGTGAGAGTAGACAATGACAATGTGGCTATTGTGACGGGTTAGCACCTGTTAGTAATTAACTTACACAACCAACTCCCCTTCTGCACCCGCTTGTTCCTGGCTGTTGTGACCTTGCATAACCCTCGATGTTCTTCCGCTCTGTGCTCTGCATTTGTGTAGTTTCTAACAATTCTTCTGTATAGCTCTTAACATTCTTCTGCTCTGTGCTCTGTGCTTGTGTAGTCTCTAATGATTCTTCTGCATAGCTTCTTATGTTCTTCTGCTCTGTGTTCTGCACTTGTATAGTCTCTAACAATTCTTCTGTGTAGCTTCTTATGTTCTTCTGCTCTGTGTTCTGTACTTATATAGTCTCTAATGATTCTTCTGTGTAGCTCTCAATGATTTCTCTGCCTCATGTTCCATACTTGTGTAGTTTCTAATGATTCTTACACATACCTCTTAATGTTCTTCTGTTCTGCACTCCACTGTGGAGTGGCTTCTGATATTCTTCCACTCTGAACTTTTCTCTATAAGAACCTCTTTTGTACAATCTTTTCTTCTGATTTCTTTTCTCTTTCTTTTCTTAATCAATTCATAATCTGTATTAGAATAGTGCTAGATTGTTAATCAAAGTACATCTGTTACATTATGAATTGATTCTTCTGTGTTTAAGGTCTGAGTGCTTTGTTATTAGTTCTTACATCTGAGTGTGTTGTTATCAGTTCATATGCCTGAGTGTGTTGTTTACAGATCTGAGTGTCTAGTTGTTACAAAAGATCTCTTGTGAGTCTGAGTGCTCTTATTGTTAGTTATATAGACTGTCATGTCTAAGCATCTGAAACACAATCAACTATGTTCTATAAGGCCTGAGTGTCTACAAACTGTAACACTGTAAATAGTGTTCATGAAGAAACTTGATCAAGCTTAGCACTGCAACACTGTGAATAGTGTCTGTGAGAGAACTGAATGTCTACAAGTATTTCTTTTCTTTTTTTTATATTATTATTACATGTTCTTAGACATTGAAATGAACTATGAACAATTCTACAAACACTCACCACATTCAAACACAGTGGATGATAACTTAGATCTATGAAGCATTCTTCAGCAGCAGACACTACAGATAGCTGAATTGCAACAATGATTTGCTGAGATGAGCACTTCTGTATTCACTGTTTCTTCTACACCCACATCTCATGAAAAGCCCCCAAGAGAGAAGCTCTCAATCCTCAACAAATATGAGAGAGATCTAGCACTCTACCTCATGTGGAAGTTGAAAGCAAATACCCAATTGAACATTGATGAACAAGCAATAGACTCACTATCCAATCAGATGTGGTATATCTATAGCAGATTGAATGATGATGTGTTAGCAAAATTCCAACTCTGAATGAGTCATTGTCAGAATCATCAGTGTACATCAGATCTAGTCTTTCAACAACTTGACTCTCTCTTTCTTGATTCTACACTTCAAGTCAAGATGTTGAACTGGCTAAATCAGACTTGTCAGATGAATGTTGTGTTGACAACTTATCTTTCTGAATTCAATTGCAAGCTTCTAGAAGCAGATGAGCAAGACTGAGATGATGCTGTCAAAATCAACATATTGTTCAAGAACTTGAACTTTCAATTGCATAATTGAAGTATAGAGTATTTAAAGTTCTCAATATACAGTGAATTCTGCACTGATCTTTGTCTGTTGAACAATGATCTGTCTCAGTTTCATGTGCTTCAAAATTGTAGAGAATTCTGTCAAACAAATGTGTATGCTTCAAACCACTCTGCAGCATCCTCCATCTCTGAATCAGAATCAATGAACTGAGTTCCACATGTGAACACAAGCTGTCTGAGAGTTCCCAATGTCTCAGAGAAGAATGCTGCTGACTGAATCATCAGAGAAGTCTGCATACACTGTGACAAATCAGAGCACTTTGCAAATCAATGTTCAAATGCAATCACTCTGAGTAAACCCCCCACACATGTGAATGCTGTGTTGTCTGTGGATAGACAAGAACAGAGAAAAGATGAGCTCTTGCTCTAAAATATAGATGAGAGCTCAAGGAGCAAAAAGCTAGCTGAAGATTTGAGCAGAAGATGCAAGCAGACACAATCATGATCTCTGTCATTGTAAATAGCTTAGTCAATGTACAAGCAATGATAGACAGTGGTTTTCTTCACTACACTCTTATAGACACTCAGCTGATTGAGAAGCATAAGCTTCAGCATATTCTCTTTCTCAAACTGCATAAGCTCAGTGAATTCAACAGCCTCAGAGAATCTGCCTTCTACAACATAGTAAGATTTAATGTTGACATAGAAGGACACAAGAAAAAGAATGTATATGCATATGAAATACAAGATCTTGAGTACAATCTAATGCTTGGCCTATCATGACTCACAGAATTTGGAACCTTGTTGGATGCATGCAATCACTGTCTTATTTTCCCAGAAGACAACTGTGTTTACAAGAAGAATATTGATAGAACCACTGATTTCACTCAGATATCAGTGAAAGCATACAAACTACTAACTCATCAAGCATATGAGAAGAAGAATGTCCAAGTGTTCACTGCTAGTATGATGAATATCAAGAAAGTGTTAGAAAAGTTAGAACTTAAAAATCTCAAAAAACTGCACAAGAAACTATCTGAATTGTATAAAGACTTCACAGATGTGTTTGATGAGAAAGAAGCTGAAAAGCTTCCCTCTCACTGAGAATCTGATATAGATCATACAATTGAGCTCATCAAGAAAAATAGTAAGAACCCACAATCACTCTGAGGTTCTCTCTACAGCATGTCACACAACAAGCTTCTCATTCTATGAAAAATGCTCAATGAATTACTAGACAAAGACTTTATTTGTGTTAGCAACTCATCTGCTGCAGCATCTGTACTGTTTGCAAAGAAATCAGAAGAAGACTTATGATTCTGTGTTGACTATCAAGAACTCAACAAGATTATGTGAAAGAATCAATACCCTCTCCCATGCATCAATGAAATGCTCAAATGAATAGAAAAAGCAAAATGATTTATGAAACTTGACATCTCTGCAGCCTTCTATAAGATAAGGATTAATGAAGATGATGAATGGCTAACTGTCTTTTGTATGTGTTATGAATTATACAAATGAACAGTGATCCCCTTTGGATTAGTGAACACTCTGAGTATGTTTCAGAAATACATTAACTGAGCTCTATGAGATCTGCTTGATGAGATCACCTCAGTGTATATGAACAATATCTTGATCTTCACTGATGAATTGCTCACTGAGCACTGTAAGTATGTATGACAAGTGCTTGACCACCTATGAAAAGCTGGACTGCAAGTGGACATTGATAAATGCAACTTCAAGATCAAGTCTACAATCTATCTAGAATTCATCATCAAAGCTGAAAAAGACATATGCATGGATTCTAAGAAGGTGGAAGCAATTCTCAACTGAAAAACATCAGTCTTGATAAAAGAGACTAGAAGCTTTCTAGAATTTGTCAACTTCTACTGAAGATTCATCAAAGACTTCTTCAATATTGTACAATCACTGATGAATCTGACCTGAAAAGACACTGTATTTCAATGAATTGATGAAGTGGATGCTGCATTCAAAAAGCTGAAGTGTATGTTCACAAACATCTCAATGCTGCAATCATTTGATTCAGATAAGCATACAATTCTTGAAACAGACATCTTGAGTTATATAGTAGATGAGACACTAATGCAATACAATAACAAAGATGTTCTATAATCTTGTGTCTTCATCTTG
This sequence comes from Histoplasma ohiense, assembly GCA_017607445.1. Lineage (NCBI taxonomy): Eukaryota > Fungi > Ascomycota > Eurotiomycetes > Onygenales > Ajellomycetaceae > Histoplasma > Histoplasma ohiense. The sequence continues at coordinate 1,532,764 of JAEVHH010000006.1, read as the reverse complement.
AAAAAGATGTTGCTCATTGAATGCAACTATAAGATCTATGACAAGAAGCTTCTAGCAATCATACAATGTCTTGAGAAATGGAAGTCTGAACTTATGAGTGTTGAGAAGTTTGAGATTGTCACTGATCATAAAAACTTAGAATACTTCACAACCACTCATAAGCTCATCAAGAGATATATATGTTGATCATTGTTTCTTAGCTGTTTTTTATTCACAATTCATTATCAATCTGAAGTAGAGAACACTCTTGTGAATGCTCTGTTTCACTGAGAATAAAATATGCCATCTGATGACTTAGATGACAGATGGAAACACTGAGAGCATTGATTAATCAACTCTGCAATCATAGAAAGTTCTACACAATCAGATGAACTCTGTGTATATATCAATCAGTTCTGAGCTCAAGAACCCTTGCTTGAAGAACAATGAAGACTAGCAGCAGAAGCAGATGAATCTTGACAACAAGCTACTGAAGCTGTACAAAGCAGAGCATCTTGATTCCCCACAGATGTATATTCAAGAATGAATATCTCAGCATATTCAATCAATGATGACAACTGCTTACACTTTTGAGATAGATGATGAATCTCTGATTCAGAATCTCTATAAATACAGATCATGCAAGAAATTCATGACTTGCTGATGATCAGACACTCAGAATACAAAATCATGTACAACATCATTGTCTGAGAATTCTACTGATCAGATATATTGAAAGATATACACTGATTTGTACACAACTGTGATTGCTGTGACTCAGTGATGATATGATGTGAACACTGAAAAGAGATGCTGAAGTCTCTATCTGTCTTCAACTGAACTTGGTATGATATAGCTATTGATTTTGCAATTTCCTTACTCAAAAGTGAAGATTCTACAAACATTCTAATCATTGTTGACTGACTCAGCAAGGATGTAATACTACAGCTCTGTGACAAGATGAACACTGAAGTAGTTGCAGATATCTTTGTCAGAAGCTCATTCTATTGTATACACAGTCTATCTTCATTCATTGTGTCAGATAGAGACAGTCAATTCATCAGTGCACTCTGAGTCTGTGTATGTCAATTATTAAGAATCAAACAAAAGTTATCAATAGTGTATCACTCAGAGACTGATGAAGCTACTGAGAGAATGATATAAATGATAAAGAACATTCTTCATAAGTTCTGCAATTATGTGCAAGACAACTGAAGCAATCTGCTGCCACACACTGAGATTGTGATTAATGGTTGAGATTCTGCTACAACAGATGTAAGCTCATTCTTTCTTCTACACAGATACAACTTAGAGATTCTGAACTTCTCTGAGACTCTCTGAGAAACTGCACATGCCCGCAGCTCCATACAGATGGCAGAGAACATTGTGAGCAAGTTGAAGAAAGTCTGTGAATGAACAGAAGCTTCAATGACCAGTATTTAGCAAGATTATGAGAATCAAGTGAACATCAGAAGAAGTTCTGTGATCTGATATTATATAGAAGACAAAGTCTGATTGAATCTCAAGAATATAAGAATAGATCACCTCTTGTGTATACTAGATTACTGTCACATCAAATATACAGTGAAGAAAGTGCTAGATATACATAATTATCAACTCAACACTCTGTCTGACATTCATGATATCTTTCATACAAACCTGCTTCAACCTGCAGCTGAGGATTCATTCCTCTCACAGAGAATCTTCAATTGACAGTCATCTATTATTGTAGAAGAAGACAATGAACTTGAATGGAAAATCAAAGCAATTCTTGACAATAGAATCAACCACCACCACTGTGAATACCTCATCAAATGAATAGAATACAATTGTTCAATCTGGGAATCTGTGTCTGTCTTGAAGAACACTGCTGCTCTTGACATCTATAAGTCCTCACTCATCTCAGTAGAGGGGGATAATGTGATGAATTAGTATCTGTTAGTAATTAACTTACACAATCAACTCTTCTTCTGCATCTGCTTGTTTCTGACTGTTGTGATCTTGTGTAATTCTCAATGTTCTTCCACTCTGTGCTCTGTGTTTGTGTAGTTTCTAACAATTCTTTTGTGTAGCTTCTTATGTTCCTCTGCTCTGTGTTCTGTGCTTATATAGTCTCTAATAATTCTTTTATATAGCTTCTTATGTTCTTCTGCTCTGTGTTCTGTACTTATATAGTCTCTAATGATTCTTCTGCATAGCTCTCAATTATTCCCTCACTTCATGTTCTATGCTTGTGTAGCTTCTAACAATTCTTACATGTACCTCTTAATGTTCTTTCACTCCACACTTCACTGTGAAGTGGCTTCTGATATTCTTCCACTTTGAACTTTTCTCTATAAGAATCCTCTTTATACAATCTTTTCTTCTGATTTCTTTTCTCTTTCTTTCCTTAATCAATTTGTAATCTGTAATTAGGATAGTATCAAATTGTTAATCGAAGTACGCCCGTTACAGTGGCAGCTGAGTCTGCAGAGGTGCAGATTATGGAGACAGTGGTTGTACTCATTTCTTTCAGAGTGGATATATTAGAGAAAGAGAAGAGTGTGGAGAAGAATATGAGGGTTTTAAAAGTGGTGAGCTCTGAGAGCTCTGTGATGAAGAAGTTGGCTGAGGAGGAGTTGGCTGGGGAGGGGTCAGCTGAAGAGGGGTTGAAGAAGTTGGCTGAAGAGTCAATGAAGAAGGTTGTGAAGACTCTGACAGTGGAGGCAGCAGAATATGAGGGGTATGAGCTTCATGATGTGAAGATGTGGAAGGAGATCATGAAGAAAGAGGCCTTTCTTCAGTGAATGTGTCAATAGATGAAGGAGTTGATGAAGAAGAGTAGAGAGAAGAAAACAAATGTTCTGTGGAAGAGGCATTTGCCAATGTCTTTGCATTCAAAATGAGGCTCAGTGCTTAATGAGTACCAGAGGCAGTATAAGAAGAGGATAGCAGAGAAGAGATGAAGAGAATGATGAAGAGAGAGAAGAAAGTAAGAGATAAGAGATGAAGTTTGAGTGAGATTTGTGCTTCTAGCATTTGTTGATTTAAGATTTGTGCTTCTGACATCTTTTGATTTGATGTTTGTGCTTTTGATATTTGAGAGTATATTGGTTTTGTATTTGTCATTCATTTTCTTGTTTGAGAAAGATTTCAAATGTCTGAGTGTTCAATATATTTTCTTCTGATTTCCATGTATCATCACTACAACCCCAATCTGTCCATCTCACAAAATATTTCAGAGGTTTGTTTTTTCATTGTTATTTTTCAAGAATTTCTTCAACTTGATATTCTTCTTTTTCATTGACAAGTTTCAGTTCTGATTCTGATAGAGCTTCATTTCTGCAGTTGTATGACTTCAATAAAGATACATGGAATACAGAATGAATGCTTCTATATAAAGATGACAGTTCTAGTTTGTACACTTGTTTTCTGATGATATTCAAAATCTTGAAGAATCCAACATATTTATGATTGAGTTTGCAAACCAGATGCAGTAATTGAAGATTTTTTGTATTGAGCATAACATAGTCATCTATTTTAAATTGTTGAGGTTTATATTTTGCATTATAATAGATTTTCTGTGCTTGTCACATCTTTTGTAGATTCTCAATGAGTTTATGATGTGTTTCCTCAATATGTTTTGTGCAGCTAGCAGCATGTATGGCGACTGGTTGTGGTGATTTGCTGATATTAATTTTCAAATCAGATTGATATCCCATTAAGACTTCTGTGGATGTCATTTCAGTAGAGGCATGTTGAGAGATATTGTAAACAAACTGCATCAGCAGTAGCCAGCATGCTCAGTCATCTTGATGATAGTTGATAAAGCATTGAAGATAATGTTTCAAGATTTGATTTTGTCATTCTGTTTGACCATCTGTTTGAGGGTGAAAGGCTGTTGAAAGTTTCCGGTGTGCATCTAGTATATAACAAAAGGTGGATCAATAATGGCTTGTAAACAGCAAATCTCAATCAGATGTATGGTTTTTGAGTACTCCATAAATTGTATAGAACTTGATATAAATGATTTCTGCTAGTTCATCAGCATTAATGTTTTTGATGCAAGGAATATAGATTGTAAACTTGATATATATATTCACAATCACTAAAATTGCATCATAGATTTGATGGAGGAATGTAGAGGCTGGCAAGTCTGTGATAAAATTCATAGTAATGAACTCAAAAGAATTTGATGATAAGAGAATTGTACTCAATTCTTCATATTATCTGTGTCATTTTGACTTTACTCTTTGACAAGTATCATAAGTGGATATATAATCTTTGATATTTCTGACTAGCTCATATCAATAGTATTTGTTCTGAATACTGTCTATAAATTTTTTTATATCAAAGTGACCTCTCTGTGGATCATCATGGTTTGCACTGATAATTTCATCAATGAGTGTCTTTTATTGAGGGACATACACATGACCATCAGCATGCAATATATCATTCTCAGAAATTGTTCATAGTATATTTTCAGCAACAGTCATACTCTTTTCTTTTATCTTCTCTCTTTGCTCAGCAGCAAAAGAATCAATATTCTGTGCTTTACTCAGAAATGAGATGAAGAATTCAGACATTTCTGTATATGCTAAGTCTCTAAGAATAGCCTTATTGACTGCAATTCAGAGCATATATTGCTCAATGTGCAATGGAGGGGAAGAGTTTACATGAGAGATAGAAGATGTTGACATATGAAGTGCTTTTCACTCATTAAAAGAAGTATATTGCTCATTAGAGACTCATGCACAGACTACATCAGAAGAAATATCATTTTGAAAAGAAGTATTAGCTTCTCAGTCTAGTCTAACTTCATGTTTCAGCTTCTGTTGCAGAGTAGATAATATAGTTTGATCATTATAGATCTCACTGTAGTCTGTGGAACAACTGAACTCATCAGCTGAATTCTTTGATTCAGAATGGTGCAGTAATACAAAATTATAAACAGATAAAACTTCCACTCATCTGATCTGATATCTGTTCAGTTTTTTAGTTGTCATAAAGTACTGCAGATTGGCATGATCAGATCAGACTTGAATTGAATACTGACTTCTCTTCAGATAGTGTCTTCAATTCTTAAATGCTGCTACAATAACCAAGAGTTCTTTATCATAAGTATCATAACACATTTCCACATCAATCAACTTTCTTGATCAGAAGACAACTGAGTGTCAGTGTTCATCATTCTGCAACTGTGACAGAATAGCAGCAACTGCAAAAGTAGATACATCAGATTTGATCTGAATACACTGAGCTGAGTCAAAATGAGCTAATAGAGAAGTATGTATAAAGTGTGATTTGAGCTCATCAAAAGCACTTTGAGCATCTTCTGTTCATATAAAAGTGGCTTTTCTTTCCCTCTTCTTGCTCTCTTTTGTAAGTTTGAATAATGGGGCTGCAATAGAGGAGAAAGACTTAATAAATTGCTGATAGAAATTAGCAAAACTCAAGAAGAATTGAATCTCTTTAATTGATTTAGATATAGATCATTTCACAATAGTGGAGACTCTGTCTGACTTCATCTCAACATCATTTGTATCTATAACAAATCTCAGAAATGAGACTTTGTTCACTTTGAATTCACACTTAGAGAGTTTTGCAAATAGATTCACATGCTCAAGACATTCTAGCATCTTAGTAACATACACTTTATATTTCTGCTTTGAATTGGAGAATATGAGAATGTCGTCCAAATAGACAATACAACATATATTCAACAAATCAGACAAGGCATTGTTAATGTATGCTTGAAATATTGCTGAAGTATTAGCTAGTTCAAATGATATAACTATATATTCAAAATGTTCATATCTCATTCTAAAGACTGTCTTTCAACAGTCTTTTGTCACTATAAATATGTGGTGGTAGACATCTTGAAGATCCAGCTTAGTGAATATCTTGGCTTTTGAAAGTCTATCAAGTAATTCACTTATTAGAGATAGAGGGTATCAATTCTTGATGGTGATTCAATTTAATCCTTGATAGTCTATACAAAGATGGAGTTTATTATTTTTTTTGAGGACAAAGAGAATCAGTGCATCAGCTGAGCTACTGAATGATTGTATCCACTCTTTATCTAATACATTTTTTAAATATTCTCTTAGAGTGGCTAACTCAGTTTCAGAGAGATTGTATATTGATATAAATGAAGATTGTGTATCAGATTTGAGATCTATGCAGTGTTTCATTTCTTCTGATTTTTTTGTGCTTATAGCAGCTTCTTCTGAGAAGATATGTGTGTATGACATGACATAATCAGATAGACTGATCAGTAAGTCTGAATACACAGCTGAGAATATATATAAAGCATATTTTGAGTTTTTTGAATATTCTGTAGATAATACTACAAGCATTTCTACTCTAGCCTCTGTGAGAACTTCAGCTAAGACATTTTGTTCAGAAATAATTTGAAACTGTTGTTCATCTTCAGAGCTTCTAAAGAAGAATTGTTCATCTGATCAATCTATAAGAGAATTTGTTTGTTTTAATCAAGAAAATTCTAATACAAGATTGTAGTTCTTCATCTTCATTGCATGAAAGAAATGAGATGTCTGCTGTGTATTACTTTTGTGATCAGTGACAGTAGTTGCAATGTTATACTCTTCAAAGAAGTGTATTATGCATTCATCAATTGACTTGATCATTTTGATTTTGCAGTGAGCAGTTTCTAGATTGTGATCCTTTGCTCAAAATTCATCAACACAGTTCATTTCTGACTCAGAGTCTACTAGCACAAGCACTTTTTGCAGACTCTTAGATGTAGCAAGTTTCACTGTGATAGTGAAGCTTAAGGCATTTTTGCATTGACTTTCCACATTTATAGCTGTCATTGTAAGCTGAATGATGTATCTTAAGCATTTTTTGAGTTCTTTGAGTTCTTCATGTCTTTCATATCAGGTTTTGAGTTGGACTTGGCATTTTTGGATTCATCATTGAGTCATTTGAAACACAAATCAATGATATGTCCTGGTCACTTGCAATAACAGCAATATTTTGATTGAGTGGAGTCATTGAACTTTGTAGTGTCATTTCATCTGTATTTGTTTTGTGATCTATTATCAGTATTATTCTTGTTGTTAAAGCTTTGAGTGAGGTTTTTGAAATTTGACTTCTCTTTAAGCTTCTTTCATCTCTCTGACAGATTTGATTCTGCCATTGCAAGTTTATGTAGAGTGGCATCATAGCTTAACTCTTTCAATTTGATTGTATATTTGTCAAATTCTCAGCAAATGGAAGGTAAAACTTTCATATAGAGATGTGATTTCCAATGATATTCACTATAAAAATGCTACAGATGCTCTTCAATTGATTGTAAATGTGAAGCAAATTATTGAACTGTCTGATTATCTTGTTGCTCTGTTTTTCAGTACTGTCTATCAGCATCTTGAAAACTTTTATCTGAATCAGTGACTTGACATTGCATCCAACTAACAAATTCTTCTCATGGTGGCAAAGTTCATATATTATGTGTATGTTGATACCAACATTGTTGCATCTTGACATTGAAATGAGTGACAGCTTCAATGATGTTTCAATGATTGTGTTCATTATAGTAATCAAGATCACTGACATGGAAAGCAATAGCAGCTGTAACAAAGTTTTCAAATTCTTTCATACTTTGATCTCAGAACTTTTCCATATCTTTTCAAGAAGAGTGATCATTCATGCTGAGATCTTGAAGTTCTAATTGTCTGTTTGTTTGTTTGTTTGTATTGGTTTAACATTCCGGAGAAAACACGGGCAGTGCCTGTGTTTCAGAAGCCTTTCAAAGAGCATGGAGACATGCTACACTGAAGAGATTTCTATATACACAGAGAGAAAGAAAACAGAATTCAGATGGCAACTCTTGAGAAGATTCAACTCATTGAAAAGGATTTTACTGAGCTGCACATTCATTTCTGACTCAACATATGGCCATTCATGGTGGGGCTATAGTGTGGTTCTCAAGAAAAACCACTGCTGCTGTGTCTGAAAGGCTTTACAGTGAATGGAGAGGGATAACTCTCTCAGTTGATCCAAGAACTGTCTATACTTCTAACAGCAGAGAAAAAACAGATAAGATAGACAAAAGAAAAGAGAAAAAGTAAGTGTTCTGAAAAGAAAAATAAAGGAAAGAGTGAAGGAAAGACTGTGCCCCCTGTGGCACCTTGCAGTCATGTGACCTGGCACAAACCCAGGGGGAGAGAGAGGAGAGAGCACTGAAGAAGATCGTGAGAGAAAAGAAGTGGAGAGAGACAGAGAGATTCTAATTGTCAAAATGGTACCCAACTACATCTCCCACTGACAGTAGTCACAGTACTTTCCACTAAGATATTGAGTACTTGTAGTGTGACTTTCAGTGGTCTGAGAATACTTGTGGCATTATTGTAGTTATCATTTATACTAGTTGTATCTCTATCATGATTCAGATGTGCTTCTAGCATATTTCAGATGATTGAAATTGTTTCATTCAATTCTTGTAGTAAAGTATCACACTGATGTTGAAGTTCTCACAATTCTTTCTCAGTCTGTAATTTTTTGATTCTTCTGATCACAGTTATCTTTTCAGTTTCAATTGTACTGAGATATTCAGAAGAGATATCCTCTTCTGAACTATACTCAGAGTCTGATTTCATAAAGAAAGATGATGCTTGTTGCACACTTTCAGTGACAGAAGTGTATGTTTCACAGTTTTCTTTCATAGTGTTTGTTGCTTCAGATTCAGTGGTAGTACAAGTACAGCAGATGCTGTGGGTAGAGGTTATGACTATTACTCAACAGATCATCTCTCAAAGATTGAGCAATTAGAAACTGTGAGATGTAGTGACAGTGTGAAGAGTAACAGTAGAAGATAGTTTATAGCATAGCAGAGATAATAGTAATATATTGTAGAGTAACATAGTGTAGTAGTGTAATGTAGTGTAGCTAATCACTAAGAAAGAAAAGAAAGAGAAAGAAGATGTGCGAAATACATACATCAATATATATATACATATAGAAATAGCGGTAGCGAGAGTATAATGGAAAGAGGTAAGAATAAGCGAAGATAATAAGGAAATAATAAACGAGTGCATTACATTGAATGCATGCAATCACTGTCTTATTTTCTCAGAAAACAACTGTGCATATAAGAAGAATGTTGATAGAACTGCTGATCTTACTCAGATATCAGTGAAAGTATACAAACTACTAATCTGTCAAATGTATGAGAAGAAGAATGTCCAAGTGTTCACTGCTAGCATGATGAATATCAAAAAAACATTAGAAAAGTTAGAATTCAAAGATCTCAAAAAACTGTGCAAGAAACTATCTAAATTGTACAAAGATTTTGCAGATGTGTTTGATGAAAAAGAAGCTGAAAAGCTTCTCTCTCACTGAAAACTCAGTATAAATCATATAATTGAGCTTATTAAGAAGAATGATAAAAATCTGCAATTACTCTGAGATTCTCTCTACAGTATATTATATGATGAGCTTCTGTAACGGGCGTACTTCGATTAACGATTTGGTACTATTCTAATTACAGATTATGAATTGATTAAGGAAAGAAAGAGAAAAGAAATCAGAAGAAAAGATTGTATGAAGGGGGTTCTTATAGAGAAAAGTTCAGAATGAAAGAATATCAGAAGCCACTCCACAGTGAAATGCAGAGTGAAAGAACATTAAGAGATATATGTAAGAATTGTTAGAAACTACATAAATGCAGAGCATGGGGTGGAGAAATCATTGAGAGCTATGTGAAAGAATTGTTAGAGACTACATGAGTGCAGAACACAGAGTGAGAGAATATTAGAAGCTATGCAGAAGAATTGTTAGAGTCTATATAAGTGTGAAGTATGAAGTGGAAGAACATTAAGAGCTACATGAAAGAATTGTTAGAAGCTATGTGAGCACAGAGCACAGAGTGAAAGAACATTGAGAATTATATGAGATCACAACAGTCAGAAACAAGCAGATGCAGAAGAAGAGTTGATTGTATAAGTTAATTACTAATGAATGCTAACTCATCACATTATCCCCCTCTACTGGGGTGAGTGAGAACTTGTAGATGTTGAGGGTGGTGGTGTTCTTCAAGATGAATGCAGGTTTTTAGATTGAATGATTGTATTCTATTCATTTGATGAGATATTTGTGGTGATGATGATTGATTCTATTGTCAAGAATTGCTTTGATTTCTCACTTGAGTTTATTGTCTTCTTCTATGATGATGAGTGGCTGTCAATTGAAAATTCTCTGTGAGGGGAATGGATCCTCAGCTGCAGATTGAAGCAGATTCATATGAAAGATGTTGTGAATGTCAGATGAAGTATTGAGTTGATAATCATGTGTGTCTAGCACTTTCTTCACTGTATATTTGATGTGATGATAATCTAGTGTATGTGAGGGGTGGTTCATTCTTATGTTCTTGAGGTTCAGTCAGACTTTGTTTTCTATATAATATCAGATTGCAGAACTTTTTCTGATGTTTGTTTAATTTTTATAATCTTGCTGAATACTGATCATTGAAGCTTCTGCTCATTCACAGACTTTCTTCAGCTTGCTCATAATGTTCTCTGCTGTCTGTATGAAGCTGCAGATGTATGTGGTTTCTTGAGAAGTCTTGAGAAAGTTCAGAATCTCTAAGTTGTATCTATATAGAAGAAAGAATGAGCTTACATCTGTTGTAGTGAAATCTTGACTGTTAATTGCAATTTCAGTGTGTGACAGCAGATTGCTTCAGTTGTCTTGTGTGTAATTGCAGAACTTACAGAGGATGTTCTTTACTGTTTGTATTATTCTCTTGATAGCTTCATCAGTCTCTGAGTGGTACACTGTTGATAACTTTCATTCAATTCTTAATAATTGGCATATGCAGGCTCAGAGTGTGCAGATGAATTGACTGTCTCTATCTGATACAATGAATGAAGACAGACTGTGTATATGATAGAATAAGCTTCTGACAAAGACATCTGCAACTACTTTGATGTTCATCTTGTCACAGAGCTGTAGTATTACATTCTTACTGAGTTGATTGACAATGACTAGAATGTTTGTAGAACCTCTGCTTTCAGATAAGAAAACTGCAAAGTCAATAGCTATATTATATCAAGTTCAGTCAGAGACAGATAGAGACTTCAGCATCTCTTTTCAGTATTCACATCATGCTGTCACTGAGCCACAGTGATCACAGTTGCATACAAACCAGTGTATATCTTTCAACATATCTGATCAGTAGAATTCTTGAGTGATGATGTTGTACATAATTTTGCATTCTGAGTGTCTGATTATTGATGAGTTATGAATTTCTTGCATGATCTGTGTTTGTAGAGATTCTGAATCAGAGATCCATTGTCTATCTCAAAAGTGTAAGCAGTTGTCATCATCAATTGAATATGCTGAGATATCTGTTCTTGAGTATATATCTGTGGGGAATCAAGATGCTTGTAAGAGATGGTTGTAGGTATAATTATGAGAGTAGTGTGAAGTACGCACGTAGGATGTTAAGAAGGTAGCAATCTCTATTATTCAAAGCTAATCACTGATCTTCTAATATCTACAGATATCAGTGAGCATTATATAGGCAATCATCATGTGCTACAGCTGTCTATGATGCTGTGTGCTATGTTTCTTCTCATTAATTCTGATGTGTTCTGTGTTCTTCTATCATCACATAGCTATTTTCTAATATAGATATCTCTGTTGTATCTATTACAATTATCTTCTTTCTTCAAAGGCCCGGTCTTCAGAGCTTCTTACTGCAATGTGTGAAGTTTGTAACATGTGCTGCATGGTTAATATTGTATAGAGTTCACAGAATCAGACTGAATTAATTGTTGAAGTTAATTCCAAAGTGTTGCTGTTTTGAGAGAATGTTTTTTCATCTTCAGTGTCAATGCAGTTCAATCACAATTTAGACACAACTTCTGAACTTCTTTCCTTTGACTTCTGCATCAAAAATCACACTCCACTGAAAATCATCACCAACATCACCACCAACAATTTTTTATTAAAAAAGAATACATGAATTTATCAAACAAAGTATGCTGTATCTTTCTATATGATTTTTATTGTGAAATTCGAAGTTTTGATTGCATGGTTGCATTTTTCATTTTGGGTTGAGTTTTGTGTTGTTGCAATCTCTTTGATCAACATTGCAATATTGGTTTCAATCTTCAATATCTGTTTTTCTTTCTTGTTGCTTTTGCTTCTTCTTCTTCTTTGAACAAGGTTTTGATACTGATTAAAGTTATGATAGAATGTCAGAATCAGCTGTTTCTGTTGCTGGTTTGGAGTCTATGAAGAGTGATATGCTGTCTGTCATTGAGAGCATTTGCTTGGGTTGTCTGGAGAGGTTGCAGAACTCTTCAGTATATTCTTGCTTTGTGAACAATGGACAGACACACTGTCACATCTGTCATATATCAAATAGAAGTTGTGCTGCTGTAAGTTTTCTTAAACTGAGATTGTTAAGAGTACTAACAGATTATAGATGTCTGAGTGCTTTCATGAAATCAGTCAATCTTTGATCAATGAATTTCACAAAATGCTGCTCTCTGATGAAGTTCTGAATGAGAGATTTGTCATGTATCAAACTGCTATTGTGAGGTTTGTACTTGATATGCAGATCTACAAGAACACAGATGAGGTTCTAGAATTCTATATGAACTCTGATGATCTGTTGTCACAGCAGAGTGTGGCATTTGATCATAGCAGTGTTTCAGAAAGCATGTTTTTGTATTCTGTTATTACATCAGTGTCATTCTTGCTGGGCCAAGATCTTGATATGTTATTTGAGTTGGCTGATAATGTAGGTGAAGATGAGGAAGTGAACAGTCTCATTGAAGTGTTAGAAAGAAATGCAGCAGCATATTGCTGTCATTGTATTTGATATTTGACAATGTCTCCTCATCATCATTGTGAGTCTGCTGAGAATTGATGCAAAAAATGCAAGCACTGCTCAGTGACAAAGCACATCTGCATTTCAGTAAGTTATTATTCAAAACAAATGTTTTTACAGTATATAATATTAACTTTCTATTAGATGTCAGTGGATGCCATTGAATTGACTCAGATGATTATCAACACTACTGAGGATTTAATTGTCACTGATGTGAATGCTTTGAACATTAACATTTTGCAGAGTGCTGTGACTGCAGTGATTAGATTCTTTGCTGTGAAGATCTGAGAGATTCAATGAGACAGTTCTTCTGAGACTCCAGCTGAAATGATGATTGATGAGATCTCAGTGGTTACATCACTGATCACAGCTCTCAAATCATCATTGAAATGTTGTGCTTCATCAGTTGAGGAAATTCAGAATAATAAGCAGGTTTGTCTTGATGACAATTTCTTGAATGACACTGGCCAAGCTGAGGCAGATCTGTTTTTTAATCTCTGAGTGGAATAAGTATATTCAGCAGTTATCATTGTCTTCTTTGTTTTCATTTATTGACTGACTTCTGATAGATTTTATTAAACTGTTTCAAGTACTTCTGGCTGTTCATCAAGTTTTTCTCAGATTTCCAAGAATTATCTGTGTCTGTACAATCTTTTCATTTGACAAGATATTGTGTTTGACTGTGGTACTGATGCTTGTCTAATATAGCTTCAACTTTTCATTTCTTTTGCATGTCTATAATTATTGATTCTGCTTGTGGGATTTGTCTGTCGCGCGTGTGATATAGTTCAAGAAGGGAAACATGAAATATGAGATAAATTTCTTTATATTGCAGCATGAGTTTCAGTTTGTACATCTGTGTACTGTGGATATCAATTATTTGAAAGAGACTCAAAAATTGATGATCTAGTTTGAGTGAGGGTTGCAAGATGGATATATTTTTTGCATGCAGCATTACTCAGTTCTCTATCTTAAAGCTTTTTGATATATGATGCTGATTGTAATACTTTTTCTCAGCTGCTTTGACAGCTTTCAGACATTCTCAGATTTTGTTCTCTGTTTGCTTCATCTGTTCCACTTGTTTCATTGCTGATTTTGATGTGTCTGTGCTTGAGGATTTCATGTCTATGTGAAGTTCAGTTGGTCGGCTGATCATTGCTTCAGATGGTGTTATTTTCATTGATGTGTGGAAGATGTTGTTATATGCCCATTGTGCCAGGGGAATCCATTCTATTCAATTATCTTGCTGGTAGCTGCAATATGTGTGAAGATAATGTTCAATCATCTGGTTCAATTGTTCTGTCTGGCTGTTGGTTTGTGGGTGGAATGCTGTCGATAATTTTTGTTGGATATGAAGCAGGTAACACAATGTTGACCAAAACTTGCTATTTATTAATGAATCTTGATTGCTAATAATGTTCACAGATAGATCAAAGTTCTTTGCAATCCTTCATATAATAATGTCTATAAGTCCTTCTGCATCTAGCTCTGAAGATGTGAGCACAATTATGGCTCATTTGATGAATAAATCAACAAATACAACAATAGTATTATAGGTTTGACTTCTCTTTTTATTATCTGACAGGCCTTCAATAAAGTCCATGCTAATTGTATGCCATTTCTTATCTGGCACTGAATGTGGTTGTAGCAACCCATACAGCTTGTGCTGTGATATCTTGATGTGTTGGCAAACATTGCAAGTTCTCACATATTCTGCAATCTCATTGCTCATATCATGCCACAAGTACTTGCATTTGATCACTTTAATGGTTTTGTCACATTCAAAATGGCCATCTTGGGGATCATTGTGGTTCATTTTCATTATTTCATATCTTACAGTTTTGTTTTGTGATATGTAGACTTTATCATCTTTTCTGAGCAGGCCATCTTTATCTACTGCTCAGATTGAATGATTATCTATACTAGTGTCACTCATCTCTAGTCTTCTGTGGAGTTCAGATGTGCTGGCATCTCTATTCTGAATCTGCAGTAAGAGTTCAATGATAGATTCAGCTATCTCTTTGCAATAGACTGTCTCAGACTCAAATACCTTGACAGTTAGAATCTGTGGCATCAGAGTCTCTAGATTTAACTCTGTAATGTCTGTGACCTCATTCTCATCTGCAGATGTGTTCTTTATTCTGCAGACATTGTTGTCATTGATGACTATAAGTCTCTTCACCCAACAATTTTCATTAGCTTGCAGATCTTTTCACACTATCTTGATACATTGATTTAACTTTGTGTTTTCTTTTGTCTTTAGTGATTTAAAGATCTTCTTACACAGCTTCTCTTGCAGAGTAGAGAGCTCTGTCAAGAAAGCTGTATGTTTTACAAAATCTGAGTGACAACTTGATACATCTGTGGGATTATTTTTCTCAGAATGGTGCTCTATTTCAAAATTGAATGCTGAGAGTATTTTCATTCAGTGAATCTGACACTCATTTAGCTGCTTTGTCATCATGAAGTGCTGGAGGTTGGCATGGTCAGATAAAACAGTTATTGGATGTCTGCTATCATGTAAGTAGTGATGCCATTGTCTGAAAGCTTCTACAATTGACAACATTTCTAGATCATATGTTTGATAATGTCTTTCTGTTTCTGTGAGCTTTCTAGACCAAAACATGATCAGGTGTCAGTGACTATCATTCATTAATTGTGATATTACTGCAGTGATTGCAACACCAGATCCATCTGTTTCTATACAGAGTTTTCACTGCAGATCAAAGTGGATCAACAATGGTGCTTTTGTAAAGCATTCTTTTAACTGCAAAATTGTGTGCTTGCAGTTTTTGTCTAACTGAACAGATGCATTATTCTTCCCCCTTTTCATTTTGTAACCTTTTAACAATTCAGTCAGAGGTGCTGTTATTATTGAGAACTTGTATATGAATTGATGATAGAAATTGATGAATTCTAGAAATATTTGCAATTCATTTATAGTTTGTGGTTCTGGTCAATCTAGAATCATGTCAACACAGTATTTCTTGACAGTAATGCTCTGTGTGGTAATCACAAACCCAAAAATCCAATTTCTGTTGTGTGGAATGTACACTTACTAAGTTTGGTATATAGTCTCCATCGCCTTAACCATTCCAGCACATTCTTAACATGGACGACATGTTCATCAAGTGTGTTTGAATAGATTATGATATTGTCAAGATAAGCCATGCAATATACATCTAAAAGGTCACTGAGGGCTTTGTTGATATAAGATTGAAAGATCACAGGGGCATTGATTAGTTCAAAAGATAAGACTAGATATTCAAAGTGTTCATATTATGTTTGAAATGCTGTTTTTCATTCATCCTCTGCTTGTATGTGAATTCTATGATATGTGTCTCTAAGGTTCAGCTGTGTATATATTTTGGCACCTGCTAATCTATCAAGTATTTCACTTATCAAGGGCAGTGGATATTGATTCTTGACTGTTATTTCATTCAATCCTCAATAATCCACACAAAGATGCAGGGTTCCATCTTTCTTGGGTGTGAATAATACTGATGTGTCTGCTGGGCTCTTGGATGGACATATCCAATTCTTCTCTAACACTTTTTCAATATATTCTTGGAGGATGGAGAGTTCTTGAGGTGATAAGTTATATATCAATTGGTATGAGGGTTCCTTGCCAGGTTTGAGGTCTATGGCATGATTGTGAGGTGTGTGTTCCACATCAGATATGTCTTCTTGAAATACATCAAGATAATCTTTATAATCATCTGGGATATTTGGCTCAGTTGCTGCACTTGCAGCTCATAATGATAAAGCAGTGAATATAATATTGCCATCATCAATTAGTGTTGCAAATTCTTTAGCAGTATTCAGATGTATGTGGTTAATATTTGATGCTTTTCTATAGATTCAGCATCTTCACACTCAGTCAATATCAGAGTTCACAGCTTCCAATCATGGCATGCTCAAAATTACATCATATCCACTAATATTGACTTCTTTGAAATGGTGGAATCCTTCTCAAAGAATATGTTTGTCATTGATAATCTTCATTGCAGCTCTTTGTTGTTCATATAATTTAATCTTATGATTATCAACTGCTTTCACTACTTTTGATTTATCTTCTGCCTTTGAGAAATATTTTGATGCCCAGGTGTGGGACACAAAGTTCACATCTGCATCAGAATCCACTAGTGTCCACACCATCGACCATCTCACTTCTGTCAGTATTCATGTATTCATTGTCAATAATCATTTATCTTGCAGTCTAGTTGTTTGTATTCCCAATGCAGCAGCTGCTCCTACAATTGGAATTGTTGATTTTTTGCTTGTTGAACTTGATTGCACTTTTCAGAGTGTAACATCCAACAATCATTTGTGACATGACCCTTTTTATGACAGTGAGAACACTTCTTCATTCAGTTATATTTATCTTTCTTGATTTGTTCAGTTGAATCTGTTTGTTCCTCTCATTTTCTCTTGTTTCAATGATTGCTAGATTTATCAGAATGATGCTGATTCTCTATGAATATCACAGATCTTTCTTTGTGAATAGCATGCTGTCACTCTGACATATTTTTCTTGAGAGTCTGTAGAGTTCAAAGCAACTCTTTGTAGTTCTGAGGCTCTTGATTTCAATGATTGAGTTCAGTGTGTAATATCTTCAATGTTTTACTATGCAAGTTATTCATTCTTTGTTCTTTGCTATATGGGGGTAAGTAGTATTCTCAGTCTTTGAGATATTTAGAGAAATTGTGTATTGATTGTCATTCTTGTTGCTTCACATTTTGAAATTTTTGACTTGCTAATCAGTGCTGGTTCTGTGGATCGTTAATTTGCATTTCTAGGTGTGATAACATATCATCAAAAGTCAATGGTGTTGCTCCTCCACATCTCTCATATAATGATACAAAATTCAACCACTTCTGCTTAATGTGGGTGTCAAGATAGAGTTTAGCATCATTTATCTTGTGTTCTTTCTTTCAATAATATCAGCAATGGCATGTAAAGAGAGTCAACATGTGATCTTTATAGTTCTTGAATTCTAACATATTTTTTCCTTGATAATAGTTCTTAATCTTCAACCTCAGTGGTGTTTCATTATCATCATCTGTATTGTTTGCAGATCGATTTTGCGGCAGTTCTGTGGTGATATTCTGAGTTAATTGAGGCTTGATGAGAGTATCTTCATGAATCTGTGCTTTCAACTCATTGAGCTGCTGTTGTGCATGCAGAATAGCTAATTGCTGCTCTCATTCACAAATTTGATCATTCAACTGTTGCAAACATGCATTGTGATCATCAGAGACAGTAGAAGATTCAGGTTGGTTTTCAAGGAATCTTGCACATGTTGAAACCATCTTGTGTGTTTTAACTAATGTTGCATGTTTTAACTAACATTGCATGCTTTATTGTAGGTGTGTGTAACAACAGACCACTCAAATAAAGTTTAGAGCAATTAGAATTGTAAGAGATGGTTGTAGATATAATTATGGAAGTAGTGTGAAGTATGCATGTAGAATGTTAAGAAGGTAGCAATCTCTATTATTCAAAGCTAATCACTGATCTCCTAATATCTATGGATATCAGTGAGCATTATATAGGCGACCACCATGTGCTATGGCCGTCTATGGTGCTGTGCACTATGTCCCTCCTCATTAATTCTGGCGTGTTCTGTGTTCTTCTATCGCCACATAGCTATTTCCTAATATAGATATCTCTGTTGCGTCTATTACAATGCTCTGTTTTGTATGACTTTGATGACTTGTTGTCAGAATTCATCTGCTTCTGCTGCTAGTTTTCATTGTTCTTCAAGTGAGGGTTCTTGAGCTTGGAACTGATTGACATGTATGTGAGGTTTGTCTGATTGTGTAGAACTTTCTATAATTGCAGGGTTGATTAACTGATGCTCTCAGTGTTTCCATCTGTTGTTCAAATCATCAGATGATATATCTTATTCTCAGTGAGACAGAGTATCTGCAAGAGTGTTCTCTACTTCAGATTGATAATAAATTGTGAATGAAAAATGGCTAAGAAACAATGACCAATGCATATGCCTTTCAGTGAGCTTATGAGTGATTGTGAAGTACTCTAAGTTCTTATGATTGATAACAATTTCAAACTTTTCAATGCTCATAAGTTTGAACTCTCATTCTTTGAGACATTGTATGATTGCTAGAAGCTTCTTGTTGTAGATCTTGTAGTTGCATTCAGTGAGTGACATTTTTTTTGAGATGAAGACACAGAGTTGTAGAATATTTTTGTTATCATATTGCATCAGTGCTTCATCTACTACATAATCTGAGATGTCTGTTTCAAGAATTGTATGCTTATCTGAATTGAATGATTGCAGCATCAGAGTGCTCATCCTTACAACTACCCATGAACATAGGGGTACATTTGAATTTTTCCATTTTCTAACTGTTTTTCATATAATTTTAACCCTTCAACCCATTCAACATCATCACACACCCTCTGTGATTACTCTATGTGTGTGTACTGCACAGGTTGAGTGGTCATGGAGCCCTCAATGCCCTCCTGTCCACCCAAGGACATTGACACAGCCTACACCAGGCCACTGAAGCCAGAGTCACCAGTCAATTTTGTTACTGAAAAGACTGGCAAGAGACAGAGAAAGACTGTTACAATGTCTTCTTCAGTTCTCAAAGAAGTCAGTGACAGCATTCTCACAGCCATCTCTCAGCTACAGAAGCAGTTTGAGAAGGCTCAACAGCAACAGAATCTGCAGCAGAAGACTCTCATCAGATTGACAAAGACTCTGAACAGCTGAATTGAGAAGAAGAAGCAGTCAGTCAGTCAGAACTTTGTTCAAATCTTCTGTGAAAGATTCATCACATATATGACAGCAGATCTGAGCACAGCATCAACTCTGAGAGAGAGTGCTGCCTCAGACACTCACCCACAGTCAAATTCAGTGAAGACAACTGTGAGAGAGCTGACTATCTGAACAGACATTACACAGAAGAGGAAAAATTCTGTTCTCTCTGAAGCTATCTCTGTCAAGACTGTAGCTTTCTCAGCTGACAGAGCTAGTGAAGCTGATCTGCAGCTCAAGAACATCAGTCAGTCAAGAAGTTTCACAGAGAGCACAAAACAGCAGAAGAACTCACAAGTTCTCATCATTCTTCAATCAGAGAAATGAATCACTCAGCTGCAGTCATATACTGTGCAGCAGGCAATCATTGCAAACATTCAGAGGGTGAGAGACATGGCTAATGTGTCAAAGATGAAGCTCATCAGAACAGATTGAGCAATTACATCAAGCAACAGAGACATATGTGATGCTCTGATCACTGAGAAGACAGTAGCTACTCTCTGTGAAGTTCTTGACATCACAGAGATTCAACTATCAGAGCAGTGGTACAATTATACTGTTCCAGAAGTTCTGAAATTTGTTCAGGACTGAGAAGAGACAAGAATCCCCACAGACAAAATGATTGAGAGAGAGATTCTGACTCAGACAAAGATAAAATCAGTGAGCTGTCAATTCTTGTGATATGAAGTGAATCTCAAGATGAGAAAGATTACATGAATTGTCTTCTTCCTCATTTCAGTGAAAGACTTCTCACTCTTCAATGCCAGTGAGAGGGTCAGACTCATTGAGAAAAGGCCACTGACAGTAAGACATGACTCAGAATGTCAGAGATACTGCCACTCATTAAAGTGTGTGCAACTGACAAGATGCTCCAACTGCAGCAAGCCCACAAGTCAGCACAAGAGGTCAACAGATGTGGAGTGCAAAAGAGTATCACAGTGTGTCAACTGCTGTCAACTCTACTCAGCTGAGCATCAGCACTGTTCTGCCACACTCAGGTGTGTGAATGACATTCTCAGATGTCTAACTCAAAAGAAGCTAGCAGCTGTCTGCTGTCTTGGCAACAGATATCACAGAGATGCTCAGAAGTGGCAATCATCATCAGCACAGCCAGCATCAATGATTGCAGTGATGATATCTACATCATTCACTCAATCAACTCAGTCAACACAGTCTATCAGGCTAGCATTCTGCAAGTGGGTGGCTACTCAGAGCTTCATCAGTGAAGAGAACATCATCTGACAGATGATCTGCATCAGGCAATGCTCAGCTCACACAGCAGAGCAGTAGTATAGTCAAACAGTCAAAGAATAATCTAGTCTCAGCATGCAGACAACAGATCTGAGATTCTTCAATCTCATTCCACAGATGAACTTTAACAACAGCTCATTAAATGACTTCTCATACTAGAATATCAACATCAGCAACATAGCTGATGCTGCAGAAACAATCAGTAGAAAAATCACTCTCTGCAGATCTTTTGAGCAAATACAATCAGAGCAGTTCTCTGTCACACAGCAGCTCTACAGTTTGCTTTCAAGCAGAGCTGTGAAGTGATCTGTATACAGAAGTCTTACACACATTCTAATATCAAAACTTCTAATCATTCAGCATATGAGTGCTTTGCATTCATAGACTGCTGGGATGACATTAATCTGAAGCAGTGAGAGAAGAAGAGGCTCTGAATCATGACATACATATACAAAAGTTCAAAGATAAGAGCACAGCAATATCAATCTGTGCAAAGCAGAGATCTGCTGTGAATCAGTGTCAATGACTGCCACATTCTCAATGTGTACAGATAGTCTGAGACAGACACAGTCATAAACTATCTGATCAATTTGAGCCCATCAGTCTGCTGTCTAGTAGATGGGGATTTCAATGTATGATATGATGCTTTTGAATCAGAGACAGTGAATCTGCACTGAGAAGGGAAGCTTGTTCAGTGAGTCAGTGAACACAGAATGAACTTTGTGAAAGAGATAGACATTTCAATTTATACAGCAGATTATGTGATTGATCTTATCTTCTTCAATATGATCTTTACTTTCATTTCAGTGTGTCAAGATTTACACTGTGGCTCAGATCATCAGTCTATAATTACTATACTGCTGACAACATCTCAGACACAGCAGAGCAGAGCTCAGATTAAGATCACAGACTCTCAGCTGAAGCTCTTTGCAGATCTTATCAGAGATCTCATGATGAATATATCTTGCTTAGATAGAGTTGAGAATGCAGCACAGTTTGATGATCTGATCTGATGCTTCACTCAGAATCTTCTAGCTGCAGCTCAGACAGTCAGCAAGTCAGTGCAACAAGAACAGACTACAGCTCTTTGATAAACAGCAGACTGCTGAAGAACACATTGAGAGCTCATCACTCATCAGACAAAGACTGCAAAGCACTGATTCAAGAACACAGTGTGCAAGGTCAAGTATATATACTGAAGACAGATGATCAATGAGATCAGAGATGACAGAGATCTGTATTGAATGATAGTATAACATGAGCTGAAACTCAACCTCAGAGCATCTTCTCTGATGATTGAGAATCAGATCATAGAAGAGACAGCTGTCAAAGCTGAGACACTTCAGCAAGTCATTCTAAAGTGATACAACTCAGCTGATGATCTGAAATACAATTCATTGAATGATGAGCACTGAAGTGGCATGGAAAATCTGCTCTGAAACCCCCAGATTGAGATGAAGGAGGTAGAGTGCAACATCATTGAAGTACAGAGTATCTCTTCAGACATGAATGAAATCACAGTGTGGCTGCTCAAGACATGCTGACAGTATGTATCTCTTTTTATACAGCAGCTATACAACTGCTGTCTTCAGCTCTGTCACTTTCCACAAATCTGAAAGCTGACAGAGATGACAATGATATTCAAAATAGATAAGAAAGACAGAAGCTCAGTTCACTTCTGAAGACTTATTACTCTTCTCTCAGTAATCTTCAAGAGACTGAAATGCATTGTTGCAAGATGACTGACATACACAGCACTCATTCATGATGTAGTCAGCTCACAGTATGAAGAGATGCTGCTCAGACAATCAGCAATAAATCTGATAGCTGCTTTCACTCATAAGATAGAGACAGTCTTCACACAAAACAAGAAGATATTCATGATTACAATGAATGTGCAGAGTGTCTTTGATGCTGTGCTGTGCAGATGACTGCTTCAGCAGATGACACAACAGAGATGACTGTGTGAGCTGCTACAACTCATTGACAGCTTTTTCACTGAATGCAGAGCTCAGATTCAGCTGAAGAGAATCATCACAGCAGCACATCAGATGCAATGTGGCATGTTACAGAGATCTTTTCTGTCATTAATACTGTTTCTTCTGTATCTGACAGAGCTGCTGTGGCAGAATCTGAAATTGCATTTTGACTATACAGATGATCTGAATACTTGACAGACTATACACTCACTTGACAGCAATGCTATTCTTCTCAGTCATGATATACAGAGTATTCTGAGATGAGAAGAGACAAACAAAATAGTCTTCATATCAAAGAAATTTGAGATGATTCATCTCACAAGAAAGTGACACAAGAAAGCATCATCAGTGATTGTGTCAGAGAATCTGATCATACACTCTATCACTGTCTCAGCTGAACAGAAGTCAGTATTCTGCTGACTGAGTGTACACTTTGACAGAAGACTCATCTGAAGATCACATATCTCTGCTCAGGCAAAGAAGACAAGAGCTGTGACTCAGCACATTCAAAGTCTAGAGAAGATCAGAGATAAGTCTTCAGCAGATGCTCTGCAGAAGATAATCACTATCTGTATGATTTTCTCACTGCTCTATAACACAGAGACCTGGTACAGCAGCCACACACAGTCAGCAAGACATATAGACAGAAGTGAGAAGATCAGCTTCTGTCTGAAATGATATGTAAGAACAGTTGAGAAGATACTTATCATAGCAGTCAGAGAAGTTCTTTCAGTTTTTCATACAACATTCATTACAACTCTATACTGAGATGCTGAGCTCTCATCAGCAATGATAGCTCTGAAGAAGATCAAAATGTGTTTCATAACAAGACTTCAGATAATGAATGAGAGACATTCACTGACTTCATAAATAGCTTCCTCAATGATCACATATGGAAGAGGAGCTGGAATCTGACAGCACTCAAAGATCAAGATTCAGAGGTTGAAAGTGCTGCTGTCTGCAGTCAATAGATCCACACTTGTCATCCCACACTACTCAGAGAGATGTGGGACAGATTTCACAGAGAGTGTAGATAAAAAGAGTGCTGCTTAGATATTCAAGAAATGATGAAGAAGTCAATCTTCAACAGATCTATATGTTTTCTCAGATGAATCAGAACAGATTCTTGACAACAGCAGATGAGTTGACTATGACTTTATAGTCTATCAGAGAAACAAACAGCTGATCAGCTTCTCAGCTGCACTGAGCTCTATATCACATATCTTCAACACTGAGACAGTTGATGTCTGCTGTGCATTAGAGTGCACAGTGAAGCTTCTACTCTGTGTCACAGATGACAGCATCAATTCTCAGATCTGACTCTGCCTTGACAACATCTCAGTCATCTGAGATATATGAGACAGTGCAGCAGTCTTCTTGAACTGAGTCTACAGCCACTGCTATGAGCTCCTCAGACAACATAATGTGAGTCTGAAATGAGTCTCTGAGCATATGAGAATAGAGAGCAATGAGGAAGCAGACTGTCTGACTAAGCAGATGATCTCATCTGCTGCAGTTTCAGTCTATGAACTTAAGATCATGCTCACAGTCAGTGAGATCTGCACAGTGGTCAAGCAGCTCAGTCAAGAAACAGAATGAGAGTGATGAAGCAGAGTCTGTAGAAAGCTCTCTGACTGATATCAGAGCTGAAGATTCAGCAGATCAACTGTGGAATATCAAATGAAGATCTCTTCAGAGCTCATTATACCATGATATACTCTTCACTGCTGACTTGCACTCTGCTCCTCTCATGAGGACTTTTTCTGATATCACAGATGCTTTCAGCATGCAGATGCAAGGCTCATCTGTGTCTGTGAATACAACAAGAGCTCAGAACATTTGATACTCTGTTGATATTCACAAAGACACTTTTCTCACTGACTCAAGAGATCAGCAGCACAGTCACACAACTAGATGACAGCTGTTGTCTATCTAGAGTCTCTGATCTCTACAGACTTTGTAGAACTGCTTGACTGCATGCAGTTCTACACACAGTACTGCATAAGATAACACAGCTGTTTGAGCACACATCATCTGACAGCCTCCCACAGCAGTTCCAAGCCTATACAGGCAGTACAGATAGCACAACATCTGGTACAACTGATTCAATCAGTACAATAGATTCAATCAATGCAATCAGTACAAACAGTACAATCAATTCAATCAGTACAATTGATTTGATCAGTTCAATCAGTACAAATGGTACAATCAATTCAATCAGTTCAATTGATACAATTGATTCAATCAGTTCAATTGGTACAAACAGTACAATTGATACAATTGGTACAATTGGTTCAATTGATTCAATCAGTTCAACTGATGCAAATGATTAAACCAGCATGATAAGCTCATCTATTTCAACTAGCTGTGGTGTAATCAGTACAGTCTGTATGCTGACTCAGTTGACATACTCTCAGCTGCAGACATGCACTCTTCTTCTCTCTTCTCAATACTCTCTCTGTCTCTCTTCACTTCTTTTTTCTCACAATCTTCTTCAGTGCTCTCTTCTCTCTCTCTTCTTCAGATTTGTGCTGAGTTATGTGACTGCAAGATGTCACAGAGGGCACAATCTTTTCTTCACTCTTCTCTTTATTTTTCTTTTCAGAACACTCATTTTTCCTCTTTTCTTTTGTCTATCTCATCTGTCTTTTCTCTGCTGTTAGAAGCACAGACAGTTCTTGAATCAACTGAGGAAGTTATTCCTCTTCATTCACTGTAAAGCCTTCCAGACACAGCAGTGATGATTTCCCTCAGAAATCACACTATAGCTCCATCATGAATGACCATACATTGGGTCAGAAGTGGATGTGCAGCTCAGTAAAATCCTTTTCAATGAGCTGAGTCTTCTCAAGAGTTGCCACCTGGATTCTGTTTTCTTTCTCTCTGTGTACATAGAAATCTCTTCAGTGTAGCATGTCTCCATGCCCTTCAGAAGGCTTCTGAAACACAGGCGCTGCCCGTGTTTTTCTCCGAGATGTTAAACCAATACAAACAAACAAACAAACAAAGCATCAGAGTGCTTGTGAATATACACTTCAGCTTTTTGAATGCTGCATCTGCTTCATCAGTTCATTGAAATACAGTGTCTTTTCAGATCAGATCTGTCAGTGATTGTATGATATTGAAGAAGTCTTTGATGAGTCTTTGATAGAAGTTGACAAATTCTAGAAAGCTTCTAGTCTCTTTTACTGAGACTGATATTTCTCAATTGAGAATTGCTTCCACCTTCTTAGAATCCATGTGTATATCTTTTTCAGCTTTGATGATGAATTCTAGATAGATTGTAGACTTGATCTTGAAGTTGCATTTGTCAATGTCCACTTGCAGTCTGGCTTTTCATAGATGGTCAAACACTTGTCATACATGTTTGTAATGCTCAGTGAGCAATTCATCAGTGAAGATCAGAATATCATTCATGTACACTGAGACAATCTCATTGAGCAGATCTTATAGAGCCCAGTTAATGTATTTCTGAAATGTGCTCAGAGTGTTTGCTAATTCAAAAGAGGTCACTGTTCATTTGTATAATTCATAATGTGTATGAAAAGTGGTTAGCCATTCATCATCTTCATTAATCCTTATCTTATAGAAGGCTGCAGAGATGTCAAGCTTTGTAAATCATTTTGCTTTTTCTATTTGTTTGAGTGTTTTGTTGATGAATGAGAGAGGATATCAGTTCTTCTGTGTAATCTTGTTGAGTTCTCAGTAGTTAATGCAGAATCATAAGCCTTCTTCTGATTTCTTTGTGAACAGTACAGATACTGCAGTGGGTGAGTTGCTAACACAAATGAAGTCTTTGTTCAGTAGTTCATTGAGCATTTTTTGTAGAATGAGAAGCTCATTGTGTGATATGCTGTAGAGAGAATCTCAGAGTGATTGTGGATTCTTACTGTTCTTCTTGATGAGCTCAATTGTATGATCTATACTGAGTTCTTGATGAGAAGAAAGCTTTTCAGCTTCTTTCTCATTGAACATGTCTGTGAAGTCTTTGTATGATTCAGATAGTTTCTTGTACAGTTTTTTGAGATCTTTGAATTCTAGCTTTTCTAATGCTTTTTTGATATCTGCTATACTAGCAGTGAACACTTGGACATTCTTCTTCTCATGTGCTTGATGGGTTAGTAGTTTGTATGCTTTCACTGATATCTGGATGAGATCAGTGGTTCTATTGACATTCTTCTTGTAAACACAGTTGTCTTCTGGGAAAATAAGACAGTGATTGTGTGCATTCAACATTGTTTCAAATTCTGTGAGCTATGATAGACTGAGTATTAGATTGTATTCAAGGTCTTGTATTTTGTATGCATATATATTCTTTTTCTTATGTCCTTCTATGTTGATATAAAATCTTACTATATTGTAGAAGGTGGATCCTCTGAAGCTGTCAAATTCACTGAGTTTATATGATTTTGAAAAAGAGGATATACTGAAGCTTATGCTTCTTGACCAGCTGGATGTCTATAAAAGCATAGTGAAGAAAACCACTGTCTATCATTGCTTATATGTTGATTAAGCTATTTACAATGATAGAGATCATGATTGCATCTGCTTGTATCTTCTGCTTGAATCTTCAGCTAGCTTTCTGCTTCTTGAGCTCTCATTCATATTTTAGAATGAGAGTTCATCTTTTCTCTGTTCTTGCCTATCTGCAGATGACACAGTGTTTATGTGTGTGGGAGGTTTACTCAGAGTGATTGCATTTGAACATTGATTCATGAAGTGCTCTGATTTGTCACAGTGTATGCAGACTTCTCTGATGATTCAGTTGATGATGTTCTTCTCTGAGACATTGAAAATCCTCAGATGACTTGCATTTATGTGTGAGACTCAGTTCATTGATTCTGATTCAGAGATGAGGGATGCTGCAGAGTGGTTTGAAATGTACATATTTATTCAGCAGAATCCTCTGCAATTTTGAAGTGTGCAGAACTGAGACAGATTGTTGTTCAATAGACAAAGATCAGTACAGAATTTGCTGTATATTGAGAGCTTCAGATGCTCTATACTTCAGTTATGCAACTGAAAGTTCAAGTTCTTGAATAATATATTGATCTTGATGATGTTGTCTCAGTCTTGTTCATCTGCTTCTAGAAGTTTGTGATTGAATTCAGAAAGATAAATTGTCAATATGACATTCATCTGATGAGTTTGATTAAGTCAGTCTAATATCTTGGCTTGAAGTGTAGAATTGAGAAAGAGAGAGTTGAGTTGTTGAAAGACTAGCTCTGATATATGCTGATGATTCTGACAATGACTCATTCAGAGTTGGAATTTTGCTAATGTGTTGTCATTCAATCTGCTATGAATATACCACACTTGATTGGATAGTGAGTCTATTGCTTGTTCATTGATGTTCAATTTGACATTCACTTTTGACTTTCATGCAAGATAGAGTGCTAGATCTTTCTTGTATTTATTGAGAATTAAGAGCTTCTCTCTTAGAAGCTTTTTGTGAGATGTGGGTGTAGAAAAAATGATGAATGTGAAAGTGCTCATCTCAGTCAGTTGTTATTGCAATTCAGTTATCTGTAGTATCTGCTGCTGAAGAATGCTTTGTAGATCTAAGTTATTATCCACTGTGTTCAGATGCAGTGGGTGTTTGTAGAATTGTTTGTAGTTCATTTTGATATCTAAGAATATGTAATAGTAATAAAAGAAAAGGAATACTTGTAGGTATTTGATTCTCTCACAGACACTATTCACAGTGTTGCAGTGCTAAGCTTGATCAAGCTTCTTTGTGAACACTATTCACAGTGTTACAGTTTGTAGGCACTTGGGCCTTGTAGAACATGATTGATTGTGTTTCAGATGCTTAGACACAACAGCCTATATAACTAATGATAAGAGCACTCAGGCCCATGAGGGATCTCTTGTAATGACTAGACACTCAGGTCTGTAAGAACTGGTAATGACGCACTCAGGCGTAAGAACTAATAACAAGGCACTCAGATCTTAAACACAGAAGAATCAATTTGTAATGTAATGAATGTACTTCAATTAATGATTTGATACTATTCTAATTACAGATTATGAATTGATTAAGAAAAGAAAGAGAAAAGAAATCAGAAGAAAAGGTTGTACAAAGAGAGTTCTTATAGAGGAAAGTTTGAGATGGAAGAATATCAGAAACTGCTCCACAGTGAAGTGCAGAGTGAAAGAATATTAAGAAATATGTGTAAGAATTATTAGAAACTATATGAGCACAGAGTATGGAGTGAGAGAATCATTGAGAGCTACACAGAAGAATTGTTAGAGACTACACAAGCACAGAACACAGAGTGAAAGAACATTAGAAGCTATGTGAAAGAATTGTTAGAGACTACATGAGTGCAGAGCACAGAGTGGAAGAATGTTAAGAGCTACACAGAAGAATCATTAGAAACTATGCAAGCATGAAGCACAGAGTGGAAGAACATCAAGGGTTACATGAAGTCACAATGGCCAGAAATGAGCGGGTGCAGGAGGGGAGTTGATTGTGTAAGTTAATTACTAACAGATGCTAACCCGTCACAGCTTCTTGTTCTATGAAAAATGCTCAATGAATTACTGAACAAAGACTTTATTTATATTAGCAACTCATTCACTGCAGTATCTGTATTGTTTGTGAAGAAACTAGAAGAATGTTTACAATTCTGTGTTGACTACTGAGAATTCAATAAGATTACACAGAAGAACTGATACCCTCTCTCATTCATCAATGAAATACTTGAATAAATAGAAAAAATAAAATGATTTACAAAGCTTGACATCTCTGCAGCCTTCTATAAGATAAGAATTAATGAAGATGATGAATGACTAACTGCTGTTTATATGTATTACAGATTATATGACTGGATAGTGATCTTCTTTGAATTAGTGAATGCTCTGAGCATGTTTCAGAAATATATTAACTGAGCTGTTATGAGATCTGCTTGATGAGATTGTCTCAGTGAATATGAATGATATTCTGATCTTCACTGATGAATTGCTTACTGAGCATTGCAAGCACATACAACAAGTGCTTGACTGTCTATAAAAAACTGAACTGTAAGTGAACATTGACAAATTGCCCCGGTGGCTGAATGGGTAATGCGGCCACCAGGTAGTGCCTTGGTGTGGAGACTCAGAGTGTGTGGGTTTGAAACCCACAGAGGACAACATTACATTCAGAGTCAACTTCTCAGCTTCTAAAATAATGAAATGTAAACTTGTCAAGTAGATATCTTTGAGTGAATCTACTATCTGATTTAGCTTATTGTTTCTGAGTTGGAAATCTGTATTGCATGTATCAAATTCTGTCTTTCATTAATTTTTCTATTTTCTTGTTATATTCTTGGTGTTGTTCAACACTAAGCATTCCTTCAGTATAATCAACTCTTGTCTGTATTTAACATCACACAAGAACTCGCCATAAGCGCTGCTTGCATATGAGTATAATGGAATAATAATAATAATAATAATGAACATTGATAAATATGACTTCAAGATCAAGTCTACAATCTATCTAGAATTCATCATCAAAGCTGAAAAAGATGTACACATGAATTCTAAGAAGATGAAAGCAATTCTCAACTGAGAGATATCAGTCTTGATAAAAGAGACTAGAAGCTTTCTAGAATTCATCAACTTCTACTGAAGATTCATCAAAGACTTCTCTGATATTGTACAATCACTGACAGATCTGACTCAGAAAGACACTGTATTTCAATGAATTGATGAAGTGGACACAGCATTTAAAAAGCTGAAGTGTATGTTCACAAATGCTCTGATGCTGCAATCATTCAATTCAGATAAGTATATAATTCTCAAGATAGATGTCTCAGATTATGTAGTAGATGAAGTACTAATACAATATGATAATAAACATATTTTATAATTCTATATCTTCATCTCAAAAAAGATGTCATTCACTGAATGCAACTATAAAATTTACAACAAGAAACTTCTAGTGATTTGTAATGCACTCATTTATTATTTTCTTCTTGTATATTATCTTCGCTTATTCTTACCTCTTTCCATTATACTCTCGCTACCGCTATTTCTATATGTATATATATATCGATGTATGTATTTCACACATCTTCTTTCTCTTTCTTTTCTTTCTTAGCAATTAGCTACACTACATTATGCTACTATACTATACTCTACAATATACTACTATTATCTCTGCTATGTTATAAACTATCTTTTACTGTTACTCTTCACACTGTCACTACACCTCACAGTTTCTAATCACTCAATCTTTGAGAGATGATTTGTTGAGTAATAGTCATGGCCTCTACTCACAGCATCCACTGTACTCATGCTACTGCTGAATCTGAAGCAACAAATATCATTGAAGAAAACTGTAAAATATGCACTTCTGTCACTGAAAGTGTGTAACAAGTATCATCTTTCTCTATGAAATTGAACTCTGAGTATAGTTCAGAAGAGGACATCTCTTCTAAAAATTTCAGTACAATTGAGACTGAGAAGATAGCTGTGATCAGAAGAATCAAAAAATTACAGACTGAGAAAAAATTGCAAAAACTTCAACACTGATGCAACACTTTACTACAAGAATTGAATGAAACAATTGCAGTCATCTGAAATACATTAGAAATGCATTCAAATCACAGTAGAGATGTCACTAGCATGAATAATAACTATGATAATACCACAAATATTCTCAGATCATCAGAACCCACACTATAAATACTCAACATCTTAGTAAAAAACACTGTGACTACTGTCAGTGAGAGATGTAGTCAGATATCACTTTGATAATTAGAACTTTAAGATCTCAATATAAATGATTACTCTTCTCAGAGAGATGTGAAAAAGTTCTGAGATCAAAATATGAAAGAATTTGAAAACTTTGTTACAGCTGCTATCACTTTTCATGTCAGTGATCTTGATTACTACAATGAACACAATCATTGAAAGATCATCAAAGCTGTCACTCATTTCAATATTGAGATGCAACAATATTGGTATCAACATACACATGATATGCAGACTTTGCCACCATGAGAAGAATTTGTTAGTTGAATTCAATGTCAAATCATCAATTCAGATAGAAGTTTCTGAAATGTTGATAAACAATACTGAAAAACAGAGCAACAAGAAGATCAGACAGTTCAATAATTTATTTTATATTTACAATCAATTGAAGAGTATCTGCAGCATTCTTATAGTAAATATCATTGAAAATCATATCTCTATATGAAAGTTCTACCTTTCATTCACTGAGAATTTGACAAATATGCAATCAAATTGAAAGAGTTAAGCTATGATATCACTCTACATAAACTTGCAATGACAGAATCAAATCTATCAGAGAGATAGAAGAAGATTAAAGAGAAGTCAAATTTCAAAAATCTCACTCAAAACTTTAACAACAGAAATAATGCTGATAATAGATCATAAAACAAATACAGATGAAATGACACTACAAAGTTCAATGACTTCATCAAATTGAAATATTGCTGTTATTGCAAGTGATCAGAACACACCATCAATTTATGCTTCAAACAATTCAAAGACAAATTCAAGAACACCAAATCTGACTCAAAATCTGATATAAAAGATATAAAGAACTCAAAGAACTCAAAAAACACTTAAGATATATTATTCAGCTCACAATGACAGTTATAAGTGTGGAAAGTTGATGCAAAAATGTCTTAAGCTTCACTGTCACAGTGAAACTCACTATATCTAAGAGTCTGTAAAAAGTGCTTGTGCTAGTAGACTCTGAGTCAATGAATTAGAATTAGATTGAGAACTTTATCTTGATTGAAATGAAACTGATTTATCTGAAAATTCAAGTTCTTTACAAAGAAGAAGGATACTATCTCAGTTATTTAGAATTTACTCAATGATTAAGAACTGTTTCTCTAGTTTAAATGTAGAGAGAGTAGCTATTGAAAATCTCTCTCCTTGGAAGAAAAGTCTTGATAATCTTGTTGATTTAAACATTAGTCAACTTTCAAAAGAAGATCAGACTCAAGAACATTTAAAGCTTTTGAAACAAATGAAAAATAAAGCAATTCTTAGACTGGTCAGTGGGACCATGAATTTCATATTTAATCTGATTTGATTTGGTCCCAGTCCATTTCTTGGCATGATTTTCAGTGGGACCAGGATCAGAATGGGAGTGTAAAGTGACTAGAATTATTAGAACATGAGTGAAATGAGACTAATAAATCTTGACACTTCATATAAAGTGACTGACTATCAAAAATAAGAACATGATCTGGGACTGACTATGATTTTGACTGAGGTTTGGTCCTGTTCTGATGATTATATAATACATATCTTAGATATCAATCTGATGATATGATTGGTGGAGATATCACCCCTATCTAGCGCTGTCAATCAATTTACCTCTGCCAACCTATCTACTGGTGCTAATCTATCGCCGCTGCTAAGCTATCCCTCGCTGCTAAGCTATCACCGCTGCCAACCTATCTATTGCTGCTAAGCTATCCCTCGCTGCTAAGCTATCGCCGCTGCCAACCTATCTATTGCTGCAAGCTATCCCTCGCTGCTAAGCTATCCCTCGCCGCTAAGCTATCCCTCGCTGCTAAGCTATCCCTCACTACTAAGCTATCTATCGCTGCTAATCTATCGCTGCCAACCTATCTATCGCTGCCAACCTATCTATCGCTGCCAATTTATCTATCGCTGCCAATTTATCTACCACTGCCAATCTATCTATCACTGCTAATCTATCTATTGCTGCTAATCTATCGCTGCTAATCTATTGCTGCTGCCAATCTATCTATCACTGCTAATCTATCACTGCTAATCTATCTATCGCTGCTAATCTATCGCTGCTGTCAATCTATCTATCGCTGCTAATCTATCGCTGCTAATCTATCGCTGCCAACCTATCTACCGCGGCGAATCTATCTATTGCTGCCAACCAACCTACCTACCACTGCCAACCTATCTATCGCTGCCAATCTATCGCTGCCAATCTATCGCTGCCAATCTATCGCTGCCAACCTATCTACTGCAGTGAATCTATCTATCACTATCATTACTAGTTCAAAATAGAACTAGAGCATAAATACATTAAACTTCTTTTGATAGATAATGATTTTTGATAACACTCATAGCATTATATCATCTATATAGGGTAAATCATGGTCCCATTTGGTCCCATTTTAACAAAATGAGATCAAATGGGATCAGAATCAGTAATTTATAAGAAGAACATGACCTGAGACTAGATTTATAATATAAACAGTGTAAAGTTACTAATTTAATAAACACTATATGTGACCAGAACTAAGAAATTTGATAATGAGACTGAAGAAATATTTAGTCCCAGTCTCATGCATGGTCACACAGCCAGTCTATATATAAAACAACTGAAGTAATCTGCTGTCATATACTGAGATGGTGATTAATGATTGAGATTCTGTCACAACAGATATAAGCTCATTTTTTCTTTTATATGAATACAACTTAGAGATTCCGAACTTCTCTGAGACTCTCTGAGAAATCATATACAGTGGTGTTCAATAAGTCAGTGTACTAGTGGCTCAGCGCTGAGAACCCCTCTTCTTACCCCTCTTTTTCAAAGATTTCTTCATCATCCAACATCCCCTCTATACATCAAAAGATGCTCTCAAAACTGAAAACATTGCAGAGAGAACACTCTCCAGCTATTATTAATACTATTTTGAATCTTCAAAAGTGGGAACATTCATTTCTAGATATAGCTTGAATTTTAGAGCTGCCTCACTCCATCATATTCTTCATTGTTTATCATGAATCTCATTGAATACATGAAG
Source organism: Histoplasma ohiense (assembly GCA_017607445.1). NCBI lineage: Eukaryota > Fungi > Ascomycota > Eurotiomycetes > Onygenales > Ajellomycetaceae > Histoplasma > Histoplasma ohiense. The sequence continues at coordinate 1,498,165 of JAEVHH010000006.1, read as the reverse complement.
AAAGCTCTAAAAAATGTTCTGAGAGATCTTCTAAACTCTCTGTTTGTGATCAATGTCATCTTATTCTTTCTGTAGAGAAGAATCTCTTTCATTCTCTAGCCAGCTTTCTCACACCCTCAAAATCTGACTTCTATATTTGCTAAAATACAGCAAGACAGTATCTTCAAAAGAATGAATGATATATCTTTAAATCACAAAAGAAGCTCTATTTAAAGCCTATATACAAGGAAATTTGAAGAGCTTTTGATATTCAACACAGAAATTGAGCTGATGAAGATTTCTCTTGTGTGAGCTTCTCAGATGAAGCTCACTTTGAGATTGAATTGAATATATCAAGCTGCTATATTCATTGTCTGATTGGTAAAGATTATGAGAGTAGATATCTACTCTCTATCTTCAAATCTGGACATATCTCAGTGAGTGTATGGGGAGCAATAAGCTGGGATTTCAAATCTAAGCTGGTTTTTATTCCATTGAACATCTGGATGAATTTCAAGGAGTATATCAAGATTATACTACTTCATGGCTATCTCCATTATATTTGCATTCTTGAAAAATGTGGAATTGCACTCTGGGCAGAGGATGGAGCTAGATATCATATCTCTAAGCTGTTAAAACAGTGGATGGATGATTGGCAGATGGATTGAATGAAATGGCCCACACAAAGTTCTGATTTAAATTCTATAGAGAATCTATGGGCAATAATGAAGTTCTGCATATCAAAGATATGACATTGAATACACTCTGAAGCTGAAATGAGAATAGAATTACAGATGATATGGGATTCTATTACACAACTTGAGATACAGCATCTAATCAGCTCCATGCTCTGAAGGTTAGCCACAGTTATCAAAGTCAGAGATGAATCAACCAAGTATTACAGAAGAAAATGTATATAGATATTCTTTATTCATTTAGCTATATAAAACATGTATATAATTCTATTTTGAATACCTGGTTGAGATTTTATTTAATATCTAGTTGAGATGGGTAGGGTGCTGAAGCTAGACTGGCCATGTGACCATGCATGGAACTGGGACTAAATATTTCTCCAGTTCCATTATCAAATTTCTTAGTCCTGATCTCATATAGTGTTTATTAAATTAGTCACTTTACACTGTTTATATTATAAATCTAGTCCCAGGTCATGTTCTTCTTATAAGTTACTGATTCTGGTCCCATTTGGTCCCATTTTGTTAAAATGGGACCAAATGGGACCATGATTTACCCTATATAGATGATATAATGCTATGAGCGTTACCAAAAATCATTACCTATCAAAAGAAGTTTAGTGTATTTATGCTCTAGTTCTATTTTGAACTAGTAATGATAGTGATAGATAGATTCGCCGCGGTAGATAGGTTGGCAGCGATAGATTAGCAGCGATAGATTAGCAGCGATAGATTAGCAGCGATAGATTAGCAGCGATAGATTAGCAGCGATAGATTAGCAGCGATAGATAGATTAGCAGCAGCAATAGATTAGCAGCGATAGATAGATTGGCAGCAGCAATAGATTAGCAGCAATAGATAGATTGGCAGTGGTAGATAGATTGGCAGTGGTAGATAAATTGGCAGTGGTAGATAAATTGGCAGCGATAGATAGATTCGCCGCGGTAGATAGGTTGGCAGCGATAGATTAGCAGCGATAGATTGGCAGTGATAGCTTAGCAGCGAGGGATAGCTTAGCAGTGAGGGATAGATTGGCAGCGGCGATAGATTAGCAGCGATAGATTAGCAGCGATAGATTAGCAGCGATAGATAGATTAGCAGCAGCAATAGATTAGCAGCGATAGATAGATTGGCAGCAGCAATAGATTAGCAGCAATAGATAGATTGGCAGTGGTAGATAAATTGGCAGCGATAGATAGGTTGGCAGCGATAGATAGGTTGGCAGCGATAGCTTAGCAGCGAGGGATAGCTTGCAGCAATAGAGAGGTTGGCAGCGATAGCTTAGCAGCGAGGGATAGCTTGCAGCAATAGATAGGTTGGCAGCACTAGATAGGGGCGATATCTCCACCAATCATATCATCAGATTGATATCTAAGATATGTATTATATAATCATCAGAATGGGACCAAACCTCAGTCAAAATCATAGTCAGTCCCAGGTCATGTTCTTATTTTTGATAGTCAGTCACTTTACATGAAATATCAAGATTTATTAGTCTTATTTCACTCATGTTCTAATAATTCTAGTCACTTTACACTCTCATTCTGATTCTGGTCCCACTGAAAATCACATCAAGAAATGGACTGGGACCAAATCAAACCAAATCAAACATGAAATTCATGGTCCCACTGGCCAGCCTAGCTGAAGCTCAGCACTGAGCCTCTAGTACACTGACTTATTGAACACCACTGTACATTCACAGTCTTATACAGACAGCAGAGAATATTGTGAGTAAGATGAAGAAAGCTTACAAATAAACAGAAGCTTCAATAATCAGTATTCAATAAAATTATAAGAATCAAATAAACATCAGAAAAAGTTCTGTGATCTGATATTATATAGAAAACAAAGTCTGACTGAATCTCAAGAATATAAGAATGAATCATCTCTCACATATACTTGATTACTATCACATTAAATATACAGTGAAGAAAGTGTTAGATATATATGATTATTGATTCAATACTTTATCTGATATTTATGATATCTTTCATATGAATCTGCTTCAATCCACAGCTGAGGATTCATTCCTCTCACAGAGAATCTTCAATTGACAGTTGCTCATCATTGTAGAAGAAGATAACAAACTTGAGTAGAAAATCAAAGCAATTCTTGACAATAGAATCAATCATCACTGCTGTGAATATCTTATCAAATGAGTAGAATACAATTGTCTGATCTGAGAATTCATATTCATTTTGAAGAACACTGCTGTTCTCAACATCTATAAGTTCTCACTCACTCTGATAGAGGGGGATAATGTGACAGATTAATATCTGTTAACAATTAACTTATGCAATCAACTTCTGTCATTGTGATTTTGTGTAATTCTCAATGTTCTTTCACTCTGTGTTCTGCACTTATATAGTCTCTAATAATTCTTCTGTGTAGCTCTTAATATTCTTCTGCTCTGTGCTTCACACTTATATAGTTTCTAATGATTCTTCTGTATAGCTCTCAATGATTCTTCTGTTTTATACTCTGTACTTATATAGTGTCTAACAATTCTTCTATATAGCTCTTAATATTCTTTCACTTTATGCTTTACTGTGAAGTAGTCTCTGATATTATTCTGTTCTGAACTTTCTTATATAAGAACTCTCTTTGTATGATCTTTTCTTCTGATTTCTTTTCTCTTTCTTTTCTTAATCAATTCATAATCTGTAATTAGAATAGTATCAAATTGTTAATCAAAATATATCTGTTACACTTTTCTTCTGATTTCTTTTCTCTTTCTTTTCTTAATCAATTCGTAATCTGTAATTAGAATAGTATCAAATCATTAATCGAAGTACGTCCATTACAGTTGTCACTTCAGCATATTTTTTTCAAGAGTCTGTAGAGTTCAAAGCAACTCTTTGTAGTTCTGACATTCTTGATTTCAACAGTTGAGTTCAGTGTGTAATATCTTCAATGTTTTACTACACAGATTATTCATTCTCTGTTCTTCACTGTATAAAAATAAGTAGTTTTTTCAGTCTTCAAAATATTTAGAGAAGTTATATATTGATTGTCACTTTTATTGCTTTGCATTCTGAAACTTTTGACTTGTCAATTGATGCTGGTTTTGTGGATCATTAATTTGCATTTCTAGATGTGATAGTATATCATTGAAAGTCAACAGTGTTGCTTCTTCACATCTTTTATATGATGATACAAAATTCAACCATTTCTGCTTAATGTGGGTATTAAGATATAGTTTAGCATCATTTATCTTGTGTTCTTTTTTTTGATGATACTGACAGTGATGTGTAAAGAGAGTCAATATGTGATCTTTATAGTTCTTAAATTCTAATATATTTTTTCTTTGATAGTAGTTTTTAATCTCTAATCTCAGAAATATCTCATTATTGTCATCTGTATCATCTGCAGATCAATTTTGCAGTGATTCTGTGATGATATTCTGAGTTAATTGAGACTCAATGAGAGTATCTTCACAAATCTGTGTTTTCAACTCATTGAGCTGCTGTTGCACATGCAGAATAGCTAATTGCTGCTTCTATTCACAGATTCAATTGTTCAACTGTTGCAGGCATACATTATAATTGTTGAAGATGATAGAGAATTCAGATTGATTTTCAAGAGATTTTGTGTATATTGAGATCATTTTGCATGTTTTGACTAATGTTGTAAATCTTGTTGTAGATGTGTGTAGCAACAGACCACTTAGATAAGATTAAAAGTGATTAGAATTATAAGAGATAGTTATAGATATAATTATAAAAGTAGTGTGAAGTATGTATGAAGAATATTAAGAAGATAGCAATCTCTATTATTCAAAGTTAATTGCTGATCTTCTAAGATCTACAGATATCAGTGAGTATTATATAGATAATGTTGCCATCACATCTCATTCATCATATTCTATATCTTTCTATCGCTATATAGCTATTTTCTAATATAGATATTTCCGTTGCGTCTATTACAACTGCTCTGTATATTTCAGATATCTGAGATATTGTCAAGACAGAGTCAGATTCAAAAGTTGATGCTGTCATCTGTGACACAGAGTAGAAGCTTCACTATTGTGACAGGTTAGCATCTGTTAGTAGTTAACTTACGCAACCAACCCCTCCTGCCTCACATTCCACGCTCGTGTACATCTACTCATTTCTGTTATTGTGCTCTGTGCTTGCATAGCCTCTAACAATTCTTCTGTATAATCTCTTCTGCCTCACACTCCGCACTCGTGTAGTTCTAACAATTCTTCCACATAATCCTCAACATTCTTCCACTCTGTACTCCACTCTGTGCTCCACTGTGGGGTGGCTTCTGATATTCTTCTATTTCAATCTCCTCTCTATAAGAACCCTCTTTGTATGACCTTTTCTTCTGATCTCTTTTCTCTTTCTTTTCTTAATCAATTTGTAATCTGTATTTAGAATAGTGCTAGATTGTTAATTGAAGTATATTCATTACATTATGAATTGATTCATCTGTGTCAGTCTGAGTGCTCTATGTTTACAATTGCACCCAGGTGTTTAAGTTAAGAATAAGTTACCAAGTTCTCACAAAGCTGTGTTGTTGTGATAATATCTGTGATTTTCAAAGTTCTACAAAGCTGCATCACTGTGATAGTGCTGTGAAGAAGCTCAAGTGCTTACAAAATATTTTCTTCAAGAATAAGAACTGAACCTTCTGATCTCCAAGCTATCAGAACTAAGAACTATAGCCTTGTATGAAAATGAAATGAATTACAAACATTTCTTCATGAGTGAGAACTGAAGTTTTGCTGAAGATAACACTGAGCTTTATAATTTCCTTCAGCAGCAATTCTTGCAGATGACAGAGCTTCAACAACAACTGAATCATCTGAGCACAAATACATCAGAAATCATACAAACATCAACACTCTCTGTGTATGAAAGAAAAGAACATCTTCCTCTTTTCAACAAGTTTGCAGAAGAGCTCTCAATCTATCTAATCTGAAAATAAAAGACAAAAGTCAAGCTCAAAGAAGATGAATCTGTGATAGACTCTCTGCTTTTGCAAGTCTGCTATATTCATAGTCAGCTAGAAAAAGACATTCTAGCAAAATTTCAACCCTGAATTGAGTCATGCACACATGAAATGTGTATCTCTGAAGAAGTCTTTCATCAACTGAATGTTCTATTCTTGAACCCTACACTGCAAGTATGTGTGATGCAGTGACTAAACAGAAATCATCAGTGGAATACTTCTCTAGTGAACTACCTGCCTGATTTTGATAGCAAGATTCACAAAGCAGAAGGACAGAACTGAGATGATGCTGTGAAAATTAATCTTCTGAGTCAGCACATCAGCTTTGAACTGCTTAAGCTCTGCATCTTGCATTTTATGCTCTCATATTATCACAACTACTACACCCACTTGTGTCAACTCAACAACAATCTCACACATTTCAACACTGTATAAGAAAGTCATAACAATCACAGATAGAACTTTACATCTACCACTGCTTCAACTACACCAACCACCTCTACAGACATCATGAATTGAACCTCTCATGTGAACACAGAACTAGACTGGCCGGTGGGACCATGAATTTCACATTTGGTTTGATTTGATTTGATTCCAGTCCATTTCTTGGCGTGATTTCCAGTGGGACCAGGATCAGAATGAGAGTGTAAAGAGATCAAAATTTTCAGAAATGGAGTGTAAAAGAACCAGATTTAGATCTAATATGACTATTATGAAATCAACAAAATTTATTATTTCATGCAAAGTGACTGACTATGAAAAATAAGAATGTGACCTGGGACTGATCATGATTTTAGCTCAAGTTTGGTCCCATTCTGATGATTATGTAATACATGACAATTGATAATGATTATTGATAACACTCACAATACATGACAATTGGTAACAATTATTGGTAACACTCACAAGCTTATTAATACTATATACAATCACACTCAATTTTTTTCTCCACTATATCATTGAAAGAGAATTCTGTCACAATAGAATTCTTATCAACAATTTCTTTTTCTTTTCCATGCTTAATCATCATCAATTTCTTTACAGTTTCTCCTTGCAATTGATCACAACAATAGTGACAAATATCTCAACTTGAGTTAAACTTTCTCTTCATATCAACTTCTGTCAATGGAATTGTCAGAATATCATGTGCTATCATTGTCACTGTTGAGTACTGACTGCTGATCATCCTCCACAGATCTAAAATAGATTTTTCTTTGATATTAACAGAATCATCATATAGATAGCAGTCAAATTCAGTGTTGCAAGAATTTTATTTGCTCAGATTTTCAGCAGCAATCAACAAGTGCAAATTCTTAATCAATAAATATTAGTAACAGATTAATATCAATATCTCAGTGAGTATTATAAAAAACAAAGTTACTAATCAAAGAATCATACTCTATTGACTCTTCAATTTGTGTATTATTCTATTCATATTGTCAATAGTTGTTGTTGTAGTATGTCTGAGCTATATCAACATAGATTTGTCATTCTTCCGCTGTCCAATCCTCAGAAGTATATGCATTGATTCAACAAGAGAAATCAAGTACAGCAGCAACAGCATAGTAATCAGCAAATGATTGATTGATTCTCACATAATACTCTGCAAGTTTGTCTTGAGCTCTTTCAATTGCTGCAGAAATAACTCTATTTCAGAATTGCTCTTCTTATACACAAATCATCTGAGTTTTCAAATGAGTAAATAAACTGTTGTATACTCATCAAGAAGCTTGCATCATTGATGTTACTGTAATAGACACAGTCTTTGTTGTTTTGTAAAAGATAAACAACAGTTCAACAATATATTTTAACTGTGCTCACTCTGTATCAGAAAGTTTCAGAGCATGAATTTTCTCTTGCTCAGAATTCTGAACTCAATGATTCACAGCATCTTTTAGTCAAAGTGTTTGAACTGTCATCTCATAAATAGAACTTCACTGTGTTCAAACATCTTGTATTATATTAAGAGAAGGAACTGAGCTGTGGATGGCTTGAATATCATGAAATTGTTGTTGTTGTTTGAGAGAAGTACTGATTGCATTGATGATATGATGAATCTAAAAAAAGATAATGAGATAGTTAGCAAATTGATCAATTTTCACTGAAGCATTATCAAATATCATTATCTTGCAAAGGGTTGATGAGAATGTGATGTGTGTAACAATTTCAATATCATTCTCATTAAAACAACTGATCAGTTCTGTGTTTTCAGATTCAATGTTCAGATCTTTAATCAATGCTTGAACAATAAGCTGAATAATATATGCAATATAGAGAATATATCTATGTTTATCATTTCATCTATACAATATCAGATTTTGTTTCAGACTCTGTATCATGATCAAGTTGTTTGCTGCATTGTCTGTTGTGAACTTGTGATTGCAAGAAGATCTGATGAAATATCTCAGTAATCATTTTTAATAATTATCATGAAAACATCAATCATATATTCATCTGTATGATTACTCTTCAATTGTTCAAAGTCAATCAATTTCTCTTTATAATTTCAATCCTCATCAATAGAATAACAAACTGCATTCAAAAAGGATAGATTGTTGGTGTTTGTTCATGCATTCACTGTCAGTGATATCTTCTGTTGTTTCTTCAACAGAAGTCCAAGTTGTTGCATATCATTGTTGTAATGTGTATTCAGAAAAGAGTGGAGACTGAATCAATGAGGAATTTGAATATATGAATTAAGCATTTGAAGTAAAGTTCAAAATTCCGAGTTTTCAACAGCATGCAGTGGAAGATTCAAAAATATACATAGATGTAGAAGTTGTTCTTGAAAGTTGTCTGATGAAAGAGTTGAAATTGAAAGATTGACATCAGTTTGTTGTTGTTTTCACATGTTTTTCTGCAAAATAGTACATAAGCATTACCAAATATTGTTACCATTAATGAGAGTAGATGATATAAGTATCAGTTCATGAAGAATATTCTGATGTTTTTCTCTAAGCTGTAGACAATCAGCAGATTTCAAATGTTGTGTGATTTCTTCTGATTCATGTTCACTCCAGAATGGATGTTTTTGTATGAAGTTGCAATGATTACAGCAGAGAAATGGCTCTTCAGTGATCTTCACAGCAACTTGTTGAAAGTTTTTTCATAGATCTCCTCATTGTCTATACTGACTTTTCCATAGATTGTGTTGTTTTTCATCATCAAGAAAAAAGAAAGTGTGCATCCACCAGACTTGAAAGAGCTCATCTTGTGAGGACTTATAAACAACATAAATTGTTTGATCCACTCTTATTTCTATAAGATCTTGAATCTTCATTAAAGAAGGTGATGAATTCCCTGATTCAGCAATTACTGAAGTTGTCATGATGAATATAAATGATGAGAAATTATGTGTGGAATGAATTCTGAGAATAATAAAGTTGAGAAATTTGTTGAGTTTTTTTTTACTCTCTTTTCATTAACCCACTCTAATTGGTTAGAACACTAGTAGAATATATTTATAAACAACAACAAAATTATGAATCTATGATAAAATAGAAAAAAATGATAATTAAAATATTAAAGATATCATTAAGGTTTATAAGTATCGAAAAGTTGATTCATTAGATATATTATCTATCTCTAATATATCACAATTCCACAGTATGAATTTATCACCTTTCATTGTTTACCAATACTATATATAAAGTCACACACACCTTACAGTATACATACACATATATATATATATATATATCATGAGCATAATATCACTACAATAATATATTCTCACAACAAAGAATTGCATAATGTAAAATATCAAATAAAAAATTTGTAATCTCTGACAGATAATAATACAATTAATTTAACAAAAATATTAAAAAACAAACATATAAAAAAAAAATTTTTTTCTTAGACTATTTTCTTTTTTTCTTTGACTTTCTTCTTCTTCTTCTTCTTCTTCTTCTTCTCTTTCTCTTTCTCTTCATTCTTCACAATTCAATTCTTCTCTTTCTTCTCCTCCCTCTTCTTCTTCTTCTCATTCAAGGAAACAATCAACTCAAAACCCTTCTCAGCTATCTTCTCAGATGAGGAAGAACTCTTCTCTCTTTTCATCAGATTTACTTGAGCTTCAAAGTTCTGCATCTTCTGATCTGCTGTCTTAGATTCTATCTCTGCAGTAAGCAAATTAGCATACTCAGAAAGCAATGCTGTCTTCTCAATGTTCTGAATCATTGAGTGTATATGAGATCTAAACAAGACTTCAATGCTCTGATTCTCTTCAGAAGTCTGCTAATCAATTAGACAACAGAATTGTTATCAAAAAGTGTTATCAATGAATATATTCAAAATACAATCTATCAGCTTGAACTTCTTTGTCTTGTGAGCAAACACATCTTCAATCTTTTTCTGATGATGCTTTTTCACAGCTGTCATCTTCTCAGCTCTTTTTCTCTTCATCTTGATCTCAAATCATTTTCATGAGTGTTTCTGATCTCAGCACTGCTGCATGAGCAACTTCACTGCTTTCTTCTTCAACTTCTCATACATTGAGTCATCAGCATCATTTCTTTCATAATATTAGTCAAATTCCAGCAGAAGCATTACCCAAAATCATTATCAATCTACTTCATTACAGAGTTTTTTCAAGACAATATGATGTGTCTTGCAGTCAGTCTCTTCACATTTGAAGAATTCTTTCTCTTTCCTCTCAAGATGATGGCAGTGTTTGCATGTTTTGATGGTATGCAGAGCCACCAAATGTTTCTTGAAGAGAGAGACAGACATGTTTTCAGCAGAAGAGAAGAAGAGAAACACATTCTAATTGTAATGATAAAGATTTCTAGAGAAAATAATATATTCTTTTTATAAGTTACTATCTGTGCAGAAATGTGATGGGAAGAACAGAGATATATCAAAGAATTCAAGAAAAAAGAAAATCTACTTCTATATGTTATGAGAAATTACATATCTCATAGCAACACTGTTTGCATTTTTGTGCTACTTGTTGATATCACATACTGCATGCACTCTGCAAGTTATATTATGACTGAATGCAGATGAGATGTTTCTTTGTTGCTATAGAGATTATTTGCATATGCAATCTCTCAGTTTAACATTTATATATGTTTTTCTTTTTCTTTGTTCTTTCTCTCTTCTCTCTCTAACCCATCATAATTCTGCAGCAGTATGTTAACTATTAAAAGCAATATGAATATCTCAATGTTTTCTGTGAATGAATACTGATTGATTAATTGATTCTATCTAGCAAATTCATCATCATAAGTCTCTGTTCTTTTCTCTCTGAAATCTACATATCTATTCTCTGCACTCATTTCTTCTCACTCTCTGATTCCTTTCCTCTCACTCCTCAATTTCTCTCCATCTCTCAATGAAAAAAATGGTCTGTGATAAGAATATCTCTCATCAGAGAGCAATGCCAACAACTGCTGCTTTTCACAAGACAGTATATGAGCAGTGAGTGGTGGAGTGGGAAGCAGTCTGAGCTTATCATCACAAACAGCATTTCAATGCTCACTGTGCTGTATGGGAGGTGCACAACCCCCACCCTCATATGAAAAAAGTGGATAAGCAGAGTATGAAATTCAAAGTAATGCTTTTTGATAATACTAGATACTGATATGGAAGTAGAAGCTATCTGTGAGATCTGTTATTATCAGAAGTCTGAGAATCTCATTTTCCTCAAAATCATGTTTGTATGTCTTGTTCAGAAGATTGATGGAGGGAAGTATCACTTTCAGCATTCTGCTCTCAATACTCTCCAAATTGCCATGAAGACAATATTGATCACACTTTTTGAGTGTATGATATCATGTGAAAACAGATGTAACAATATCTCACTAATCATTTTATAGATGGTCTTAAGATCATGATTCATTGTGAGCAGATGACTCTCACTGTGAGATATATTAGATTGATGATGAAGATTGCTGAAGGATTGAGTAGTAATTTTTTTGGCAATTATAGATTGAATAAATGAGTTTTGTTTTATTTTTATTTTTTTTTTTTCATTATTTTTTTTTTTGCTGAAGATTTTTGTTTTTTTTTTTTTATAATATTCTCAGTTGTTGTTTTTGTTTTTGTTTTTTAATTTTCAAAATATCTACAGACATATAATGATATTTCTGTTGTGACATCAAAAAGGTAATGATATTTGGTAATGCTCACATCATAATTAGCTACCATTCAGCATAAAGATATATGTATTATGTAATTATGGGTAAGTCATGGTTCTGTTTGATTCTGTTTTGTAAAATGAGACCAAACAGAACTGTGACTCAGAAATCAAGATAAGAACAGTATTCAGAATCTAAATATTTCTCATAAACAGTGAAATGAGACCAGAGCTATAATACAAACAGTGTAAAGTAACTGGTTTGAAAAACAATATATGAGACCAGGACCAAAATATACAAGAATGGAATCAACACTAAAATTGATCATGGTCCCATGCACAGTCACACGGCCAGTCTACACAGAACAGCCAAGAATACCTGGTCTCTCTGAATGAGAAGTTACTGATTGAATCACTCAAGAAGTTTGCATCCATTGCAATAGATCAGAGCATTTTGCAAGTCAGTGCATCAACACAGTGATCCCAGCTTCTACACTGTGTGTGAACACAACTACATCTACAAATGAATAAGAACAGAGAAACAAAGAGCTCTCACTCTAAAACACAGATGAGAGCTTAAGAAGCAAGAAGTGAGTTGAAGATTTGAACAGAAAATGCAAGCAGACACAATTATAGTCTCTGCTATTGTAAATAGTCTAGTCAATGTACAAGCAATGATAGACAGTGGTTTCCTTCACTATGCTCTTATAAACACTCAGTTGATTGAAAAGCATAAGCTTCAGTGTATTCTCTTTTCTGAACTGTGTAAGCTCAGTGGATTCAATGGCCTCAGAGGATCCGCCTCCTACAATATGATAAAGTTCAACATCAATGTAGAAGAACATGAAAAAAGGAATGTTTATACATATGAAGTGCAAGATCTTGAGTACAACTTAATGCTCAGTCTGTCATAACTTACAGAATTTGGAATTCTGATAGACACATGCAACTGTTGCCTAATCTTCTCAGAAGACAACTGTGTTTATGAAAAGAATATCAACAGAATCACTGACCTCACCCAGATATCAGCAGAAGTATTCAAGCTACTAACTCATCAAGCATGCAAGAAGAAGAATGTTCAAGTGTTCACTGCTAGCATGACAGATATCAAGAAAGTATTAGAAAAGCTAGAACTCAAGAATCTCAAAAAACTGTGCAAAGAACTACTCAAATCATACAAGAACTTCACAGATGTGTTCAATGAAAAGAAAGCTGAAAAGCTTCCCTCTCATCAAGAACACAGTATAGATCATACAATCAAACTTATTAAGAAAGACAGTAAGAACTCACAATCACTCTGAGATCCTCTTTACAGCATATCATGCAATGAACTTCTTGTTCTATGAAAAACACTCAATGAATTACTAGACAAAGACTTTATTTATGTTAGCAACTCATTCACTGCAGCATCTGTACTGTTTGTGAAAAAATCAGAAGAAGGTTTACAATTCTGCATTGACTATTGAAAGCTCAATAAGATTACATGAAAGGACTGATACCCCCTCTCACTCATCAATGAAATGCTTGAACAGATAGAAAAAGTAAAATGATTTACAAAACTTGACATCTCTGCAGCCTTCTACAAGATAAGAATTAATGAAGATGATGAATGACTAACTGTCTTTCATACATATTATGAATTATATGAATGGACAGTGACTCTTTTTGGATTAGCAAATGCTCTGAATACATTTCAGAAATACATTAACTGAGCTCTATGAGATCTGCTTGATGAGATCACCTCAATGTATATGAATAATATCTTAATCTTCACTGATGGATTGCTCACTGAGCACTGTAAGCACATACAACAAGTGCTTGATCATCTATGAAAAGCTGAACTGCAAGTGGACATTGACAAATGTGACTTTGAAATCAAGTCTATAATCTATCTAGAATTCATCATCAAAGCTGAAAAGGGTGTATGCATGAATTCTAAGAAGGTGGAAGCAATTCTCAACTGAGAGACATCAGTCTCAGTAAAAGAAACTAGAAGCTTTCTAGAATTCATCAACTTCTATCAAAGATTTATCAAAGACTTCTTCAATATCATACAACCACTGATGAATCTGATCTGAAAAGACACTGTATTTCAATGGACTGATGAAGCAGATGCAGCATTCAAAAAGCTGAAGTGTATATTCACAAACACTCTGATGCTGCAATCATTCAATTCAGATAAGCATACAATTCTCAAAACAGACATCTCAGATTATGTAGTAGATGGAGCACTAATACAATACAATAACAAAGATGTTCTACAATCTTGTGCTTTCATCTCAAAGAAAATGTCACCCACTGAATGCAACTACAAGATCTACAACAAGAAGCTTCTAGTGATTATACAATGTCTCAAAAAATAAGAGTTCAAACTCATGAGCATTGAGAGATTCAAGATTGTTACTGATCATAAGAATCTGAAATATTTCACAATCACTTGTAAGCTCACTGAGAGACATATGCACTGATCATTGTTTCTTAGCTGATTCTCATTCACAATTTGCTACTGATCAGAAGCAGAGAATATTCTCACAGATGCTCTATTCTGCTGAAAACAAGATATATCATTCAATGATCTGAATGACAGATGGAAACACTGAGAGCATCAGTTAATCAACCCCATAATTATAGAAAGTCCCACACAGTCAGATGAACCCTATATACACATTAATCAATCCCATACTCAATACCTCTTGCTTGAAGAGCAATGGAGACAAGCAACAGAGACAGACAAATTCTGACAACAAGCTGCTGAAGTCATACAAAGCAGAGCACCTCAATTCCCTGCAGACATATACTCAAAAACAGACATCTCAGCATGCTCAATCAGTGATGATGGATGTCTATGCTTCTGAGACAGACAATGGGTCCCCAATTCAGAACCTCTACAAACACAAATCATACAGAAGATCCACAACTCATCAATGACTGAGCACTCAGATCATGAAATCATATACAGCATCATAGCTCAAGACTTTTACTGACTGAACATATCAAAGAACATACATCAGTTTGTACACAATTGCAATTGCTGTGGCTTGATAACAGTATAGTACAAACAATGAAAAGAGATGTTGAAACTTCTGTCTATTCTCAAACAAATCTGACATGATATAGTAATCAACTTTGCAGTTTCTCTATCTGAGAGTGAAGATTCTACAAACATTCTAGTCATTGTTGATCATCTCAGCAAGGGTGTAATACTGCAATTCTGTGACAGAATGGATGCTGAAGTAGTTGCAGATGTCTTTGTTCAGAGCTTATTCTATTATATACACAGTCTGCCTTCATTCATTGTATCAGATAGAGACAGTCAATTCATCAGTGCACTCTGAACTCATGTATGTCAGCTGCTAAGAATTGAATGAAAATTGTCAACAGCATATCACTCAGAGACTGATGAAGTCACAGAGAGAATGATACAAACAGTAAAGAACATTCTCTGTAAATTCTGCAATTACACACAAGACAACTGAAGTCATCTGCTATCACACATCAAGATTGCAATCAACAGCTGAAACTCTGTCACAACAGACATAAGCTCATTCTTTCTTCTGCATAGATACAATTTAGAAGTTCTAAACTTTTCTGAGAATTCTCAAGAAATCACATACACTCACAGTCTCATACAAGCAGCAGATAACATCATGAGCAAGCTTAAGAAAGCTCACAAATGAACAGAAACTTTCATAATCAGCACTTAGTAAGATTATAAGAATCAAGTAAACATCAGAAGAAGTTCTGCAACTCAATATTATATAGAAAACAAGATCTGATTAGATCTCAAGAACATAAAGACAGATCACCTCTTATATATACTGAATTACCATCACATCAAATATACTGTGACAGAGATGCTAAGCACACACAATTATTGACTTAACACTTCATCAGACATTCACAATGTCTTTCACACAAACCTGCTCCAATCTGTGACTGAGAATCCATTCCCTTCACAGAGAATCTTCAACTGACAGTCATCTGTCATTATAGAAGAAAATAACAAACTTGAATGAGAGATCAAAACAATTCTTGATGATAGAATCAATCACCACCACTGTGAATATCTTGTCAAATGGATAGGATATGATTGTCTGACCTGGGAATCCATGTCTGCCTTGGAGGATACTGCCGCCCTCGATGCCTACAAGTCATCACTCACCCCAGTAGAGGGGGATAATGTGATGGGTTAGCACTCATTAGTAGTTAACTTACACAATCAATCCCTTCTGCCTCACATTTCATGCTTGTGTACATCTACTCATCTCTGTTATTGCACTCTGTGCTTGTGTAGTCTCTAACAATTCTTTCATGTAATTCTCTCTGCCTTGCACTCCACACTCACATAGTTCTAACAATTCTTCCATGTAACCCTCAACATTCTTCCACTTCATACTCCACTTCATGCTCCACTGTGGAGTGGTTTCTGATATTCTTTCACTCTGATCTCTTCTCTATAAGAACTCTT
The DNA here is from genome assembly GCA_017607445.1 of Histoplasma ohiense. Classification (NCBI taxonomy): domain Eukaryota; kingdom Fungi; phylum Ascomycota; class Eurotiomycetes; order Onygenales; family Ajellomycetaceae; genus Histoplasma; species Histoplasma ohiense. Next base: position 1,481,988 of record JAEVHH010000006.1, on the reverse strand, counting down.
TTTATATGACCTTTTCTTCTGATCTCTTTTCTCTTTCTTTTCTTAATCAATTCACAATCTGTATTTAGAATAGTGCTAGATTGTTAATCGAAGTACGCCTGTTACAACTATATACTCTAACACTCAGCAGACATTAATTGTTTCAGTGTTGAAGATATATGATATAGAACTCAGTACAGCTGAGAAGCTGATCAGCTGTTTATTTCTCTAATAGATTATAAAGCTATAGCTTATCTATTTATTGTTATCAAGAATCTGTTCTGATTCATCTGAGAAAATATATAAATTCATTGAGAATTGACTTTTTCATTATTTTTCTTATATCTGAACAGTATTTTTTTTATCTATACTCTCTGTGAGATTTGCTCTGCATTTCTCTGAGTAGTGTGAAATGATAAGTGTGAATTTATTGACTGTAGATAGCAGCATCATCAATCTCTGAATCTTGATCTTTGAATACTATCAGATTTCAGTCTCTCTTTTTTGTGTGATTATTGAAGAAGCTATCTGTGAAATCAGTGAATGCTTCTTATTCATTATCTGAAGTCTTGTTGCAAAATGCATTTTAATCTTCTTCAGAGTTATCATTGCTGATGAGAGTTCAGTATTCTGATATAGAGTTTCAATGAATGATGTATGAAAAACTGAAAGAACTTCTCTGACTGCTATAGTAAGTATTTTCTCAATTGTTTTCATATATTATCTCAGATGAGAGCTAATCTTCTCACTTCTGCTCATATATTTTACTGACTGCATACAGCTGCTGTATCAGATCTCTGTGTTATAGAGCAGTGAGAAGATTATATAGATAATGACTGTCTTCTACAGAGTATTTACTGAAAGTCTATCTCTGATTTTTTCAGACTTTAGATATGCTGAGCAACAGATCTTGTTTTTTTTACTCAGATAAAAATATATGATCTTCAGATCAATCTTCTGTCAAAATGTATATTCAGTCAATGAAATACTGATTTCTATTCAGCTGAGACAGTAACAGAGTGAACAGTGAGATTCTCAGATACAACTACTGCTGATATTTCATTGTATTATTTTCTTATAAGATGAATTATTTCAAGTTTCTCTGATGTGAAGACTATCTTATTTATCTTCACTCATCTCAGAATACTCTGTATATTCTGACTGAGAAGAGTGGTATTGTTGTTAAGTGAGTGAGTAGTCTGTCAAATGTTCAGATTATCTGCATAGTCAAAGCAAGTCAATAGTGTTGCTTCTTCATATCTTTTATATAATGATACAAAATTCAATCATTTTTACTTAATGTAGATATTAAGATAGAGTTTAGCATTATTTATCTTGTATTCTTCTTTTCAATAATATCAGTGATGATATGTAAAAAGAGTCAATATATGATCTTTATAGTCTTTAAATTCTAATATATTTTTTTCTCAATAGTAGTCCTTAATCTTCAATCTCAGTGATGTCTCATTATCATCATTTATATCATCTGTAGATTGATTTTGTGGTGGTTCTACAGTGATATTCTAGATTAATTGAGATTCAATGAGAATATCTTCATGAATCTGTACTTTCAACTCATTGAGCTGCTGTTGCATATGCAGAATAGCTAATTACTGCTTCTGTTCATAAATTTGATCATTCAACTGTTGCAGATGTGCATTGTGATTGTCAGAGATGATAGAGAATTCAGATTGATTTTCAAGAGATCTTGTATATATCAAGATCATCTTATGTGTTCTAACTAATATTGTGAATCTTATTGTAGATGTGTGTAACAACAGATCACTCAGATAAAGTTAAGAGCAATTATAATTGTAAGAGATGATTATAGATATAGTTACAAAAATAGTATGAAGTACATACAAAGAATATTAAAAAGATAGCAATTTCTGTTATTCAAAGCTCATCACTGATCTTCTAAGATCTACAGATATCAGTGAGCACTATATAGATAATGTTATCATCATATTATGTTTATTATAATTGATTCTAACATGTTCTATACCTTTCTATCTTTTTTTTTTTTTTTCCATTATACTCATATGCAAGCAGCGCTTATGACAAGTCCTTGTGTGATGTTAAATACAGGCAAGAGTTGGTTATATCAGAGGAATGCTTAGTGTTGAATGACACCAAGAATATAACAAGAACATAGAAAAATTAATGAAAGATAGAATTTAATACATGCAATACAGATTTCCAGCTCAGAAACAATAAGCTAAATCAGATAATAGATTCATCTGAAGATATCTACTTGACAAGTTCACATCTCATTATTTTAGAAGCTGAGAAGTTGACTCTAGATGTAATGTTGTCCTCTGTGGGTTTCAAACCCACAAATCTTGAGTCCCCACATCAAGGCACTATCTGGTGGCTGCATTACCCATTCAACCACCGGGGCTATACCTTTCTATCGCCATGTAGCTATTTTCTAATATAAGATATTTCCGTTGCATCTATTACAGTAATCTGTTTCTCTGATTGAAGAATGATAAGAACTCATAAGTTCTTCTGTTATTTTATATTCTCTGTGAAATTTCTTGACTGACTGATGTTTTTGAGCTGCAGACTGACTCCACTAGCTCTGTCTGCTGAGAAAGCTGCAGTTTTAACAGAGATAATTTTAGAGACAACAAAGTTTTTCTCTCTCTGAATAATACTCACTTAGATAATCAGCTCTCTCTCAATTGTCTTTGCTGTATTTAACTGTGAATGAGTATTCAAAGTAGTATTTTCTCTCAGAATTGACACTGCATTCAAATCTACTGTCATATATTCAACAAATCTTTTATAGAAGACTCAGATAAAGTTCTAATTGACTAACTATTTTTTCTTTTCAATTCAGTTATTCAGAATCTTTATCAATCTAATAAAAGCTTTCTATTACAGATTCTGTTACTGCTGAGTCTTCTCAAACTACTTCTACAGCTGAGAGATGACTATGAAGATGCTGTTACTGACTTCTTTGAAAACTGAAGAAGATATTATGACAGTCTTTCTCTATCTTTTATCAGTCTTTTCAGTAATAAAATTGATTGATGATTTCAGCTTCAGTGATCTGATGTAGACTGTATTGATATTCTTGAGTAGATGAAAGAATGATGAGAGCTTCATGACCACTCAATCTGTGCAGTATATATATATAGAGTAATTATAGAGAGTATATGATGATATTAAATGAGTTGAAGGATTAAAATTATACAAAAAATAGTTAGAAAAGTGGAAAATTCAAATGTATCTCTACATTCATGAGTGTACAAACACAGTGAATACTGTGAATATAGATTATAACTGTTACTCAACAGATCATCTCTCAATGATTGAGTGATTAGAAACTGTAAAAGATGATGATAGTGTGAAGAGTGAATAGTAGAAGATAGAATATAAAATATATTAATAAAAAATAGAATAATATAGTGATAGTATTTATAGTAGCTAATCACAAAGAAGAAAAAGAAAGAGAAAAGAAGATGTGCAGAATACATATAACCATATATATACATGTATAAAAACTGTGATAGCAAGAATATAATGGAAAAAGATAAGAATAAACAAAGAGAATCTAAAGGAAATAATAAATAAATGTATCACAGAAAGAGAAAAAAGATAGAAAGAAAAGATTGTATGAAAAAAAGTTCTTATAGAAAAGAGATTGAAAAAGAAGAGTATCAGAAGCTATATCACAGTGAGAGACAGAGTGAAAGAACATTATAAGTTATGTAAAGGAATTGTTAGAAACTATACAAATGCGGAGCGGGATCATGATGACAAGGACAAGCAGATGCAGAAGAGGAGTTGATTGTGTAAGTTAACTACTAACAGATGCTAACCCATTACACAAACCAAATCAAATGTTTATGTAATTCATGGTCCCAGCAGCCACTCTAGCCGTGTTTAATATGATAATAATATTTATATTTATAAGTTATTATCACGCTCTTTTAAAGGCTCAATATTATAGAAAAGTGTTAGATAAAATATTTTTCTAGCTATTTTAAATATTTAGAAATTTTTATTCTTACTATTAACGGTTTAAATTGGTTCGTCTCTTTTACTATCAATATAACACTGATAATAATCGAGCTGTTTTGCCTTAGTGTGGCTGAGCAATTATTAAAGTACTTTTTATATCTTACTTTTTATATTCTTTTACTTTATAATTATATAATATATTGAAAATAACTATAGTCTATAAGCTTTAATTTTTTAAATTTCTTTTTGAAAAATGAGTTCATAGAAATTTTAAAATTAAACTTATTATATTAACATATTGTAATAACCTTACATTTCAACCCGGTCAAAAGGAGAATTTTATGAAAGCATTAAATATAAAAGATTCTTCTTATAGATTATGAATTCATAAAATTTATAGAAGTATATATATTACAATAAATCAAAACTAATTATCTTTATTCTTTATAAATTATCTTTATTAATATTTCAATATGTATTTTTATACATTAGTTATTATCAACTTAATTATTTGTTTGTATGTAGCAGCTCAAGAAACATTAGTAAGTCTATTTCACTTTCATATTTAAATTTCACTAAAAATTTCACAAGTTAATCGTATTTTTCAAAAATTTACAGCAACCACAAATATTAGCTGAGGAGAAATTTGTAGCACTTGGAAATAATATTAAAACTGATATTGATGGATATTTACATTTAGATAATAAAGGGATTTTACGATCCTTTGATGGCAATAATAAAGTGATTGATTATAAATTATTATCTGATAAGGATTTTACACTTATAAACAGAAAATATTCATTAGAATCTGAAAACAATCGAGCAGCATTATGGGAAAACAATCTTTCTTCAATTGAGAAAGATGAGATTTGGAATCCTTCTGAATATACTATGGCATCTATTCTATCTGGAAGGTCTATGAGTGACTCCGAGTCGTTAGACTCAAAATCAGAGAAACTTAATTTATTGACACGTAAAATAATGTGTGATATTTATTCTTGCCGTTTAAATAGTGAATGTCAACAAAAAGATCCACGGTGTCATAATTGTATCGGTCAAACAGGACCAACTTGGCGTGGGCATTGTGCATTGTAATAAATGACAAACAGTTAAGTATTTGATTTGATTTTAAATGATGTAGTTTAACAATAATTTAAAATTAAAGTAATAAATAGCTGAGTCAGTATTTATTGCTAAAGTTTTGATTATCAGTTGAAAAACTAGCTATTTTTTAGAAATATTCTTCTTTTTCTTTTTTAATAAAGTAGTAGATAGATGTGGGGGGTGATAACAAATGAGTATATTTCAATAAATGTATATTATTTCTAGTTACTTTAAAATCTGTGTATAATTTTCAGATATGATTTACATTTCTGTATTAATCTCCAAAATTCATAAATAGATACTCTTTTTATATAAGATGTTTTAATAAATATCAGAGAGCTAAAATATATATATATAATATACAACTATTTGTAATAAATAATTTAATGTCAATACTTTAATGAGATTAATCAAACTCTCTTCAGTTTTAATATCATATGATTTAGTGTCTCAGAAAGTAGTGTGTCTCAGAAAGTAATATATCTCAGCAAATGATATATTTCAAAAAATGATACATTTCAGAAAGTAGTATGCCTCAGAAAATGATATATTTCAGAATGTAAAGTATCTCAGAAAGTGAAATGTCTCAGAAAATAATGAAATATATTACATAGTATTATAATATCTTTACTATAATATTGAGGTTGAATATAATATTGAAATGATTTTTTGAGACTAGTTATAAGTTACTTCTTTTTATACTGTATATAATCTGATATTGTTATTGCTAGATGTTATTTGCTGTATGATGCAGCAAAGCATTCTCAAGCGCTAAAAGACTATATAACAAGATTTGATTCTTTTAAATATTCAATCAAAAATTCATTTTCAGTTTTTGTATTGAACAAAAGTTTTAAATTTAACTGTCTCAATTCAAACTTCTTTCTCAATCTCAATTTTAACTCTGTATACTTTGTACAAAGTAAAAGAAGATGCTCTGAGTTTTCATCTCTCTTTATATTATAGAAAAACCAACTTTTTCCCTGAAAAAAATGTGGGAGGATAACGTTGTTGTCATTACTAAACTAACTACGCGAGAGCAACACAATATGTTGGGTGGCACGTGATAGGGTAGCCGTTATATGTGCGGTGCGCTAGTCCGTGATAGGCAGCCTAGGGCCAACACCTCTCCTCGAACTAGCAGCTGTACAGATATCTATCTATCTAGAAATTCTATTATACATGAAATTACAAAATCAAATCAAGCTATTCTTTATATTCTTTTATCCTTCACCCTTTCGGCATCTGTGAGGCTTCGGTTTGTGGTAGTAGTATCGATGTTTGAGAGATTCTTTGATAGCAGTGGTGGTAGTGGTGGTGGTGGTGATGATGGTGATATTCTTAATGGCTAATCTCATCATGATGGTTCTTATAGAAGGTTCTTTGATGATTGATTCTTCAGAAGATTCTTCAGTAGATGGAGGAGTAGTGACAGTGACTTGTACAGTCAGTTTCATTTCATTTTTCTCTTGTTTGATATTCTCTTGATCTCTTCTTGACAGAGAATCAGAGTTTTCAGCTGGTTTTTGTAAGAATTTTCTCATTCTTCTGTTCAAATATTCATTCATTCTCTTCAGACATTCATCTTGCTTTTTCAAATATTCCATCATCATCTGTATCAAGATATCGGTCGTTGTTGGGTCCAGTGACTCAGAGGTAGTGGTAGATTTGTATTCCTCATTGCTAGCTGAGATATCCATTCTCATGGTAGCTTGAGTTCTAGGAGGCATTCTCCCTCTCTATATCAATCAATTTATAATCTTTTCCTGCAATCAAAGCTCTTCTAGCCTTCATCAGAATTCCTTCTGCTGATCAGTGTAGCAGCTCACAAGACATTAGATGAGCAGTGAAAGATTTAATAAAAAAACAAGCAATTCAGATCATAATCTGTGAGATATCTAAGTGGTTGTATTAGCATGTCAGCAGCTGAGGCATATATGTGCGGTGCGCTAGTCCATGATAGACAGCCTAGAGCCAACAGTAGTACCCACTAATAAAAAATACTGTAACATGACCTCACGTGATATCACGTGAACCTCATCAAATTCATGAATGGATTGAACAGCTCTCTGTACATATAACAGATATACTTCAATTAACAATAGATTATGAATTGATTAAGAAAAGAAAGAGAAAAGAAATCAAAAGAAAAAATTGTACAAAGAGAATCTCTCTTTATATTATAGAAAAACCAACTTTTTTCCTGAAAAAAATACTGTAATATTCTGTAATATAATCTCATGTGATGTTATATAAATCTCATCAAATCTATAAATGAATTGAATAGCTTTCTGTACAGTTTTAATATTAATCTTTATTCTTTTTTTACAGATATTCTCTACTATATTTATATTTTTTATATTCTTCTTTACATTCATTACAATCTATATATATATTATTAATATACTCATTTCATGTGTCTCTATTCAGTGTGTGGTGATTCTTATTTTCTCAGTATATTTGAATAGTCTCAATTCAAATTTCAATACATTATTCTGTACATACTCTACATACTGTCAAGTTTAGTATTGTATATATGAGATATATTCAGTTCAAATCTTTCATCTATTATTAATAGATGTAGTTGTTTCTGTGCTCAATTTATAATAAATTGAGTTGTTATACTGTAATATATACTGTGAAAACTGTCTATCTCATTTATTTTATACTATTATTTATATCTTCAAGAACTGCATTGACTGCTGAGCTCACAATTATAAATATATCTATAATATTAAATATCATTATTTGACAGCTGCTATTGTAGTTTCTGCAGCAGAATGAGTTTGCTGATTATATATATATGAATTTACTGAATCAGCTGATTTTTGATGATTTTGATATTTGAATTGATTCAACTATTTCTGAATCAATTGTTAATTTTTCAATTATTTATAATTGCTGATCTATTCTCTGTGACTTTCACTTCTATATTTATCACTATCAATTATTCAATTTTGATTAAATGAATGTTTACTGCTCTGTCTACAGAGTTAAGTATTGAATTAATAAATATGTATATAAATTATCAAAAACTTTTTCAATATTTTTTATATACTGTATAAAAGATGCTGTGAGATTATCATTTGTCTGAGAATTTTCATTAGAGTTATATAAACTGTTTAATAACAATACAATTGATATAAAGTATTTTTGTAGATATATTTAAAATTACAATTCTGTTCTGAACTTCTGATATTTATATTTTTTAAATATAAACAGAATTCATATCTTGATTATCTGACTACTGATAATTTGATATTATTTTAAATATAAAGAAAACTCTATCATCTGTAAGAGCTGTTAAAATCTGAATTAGATGAAAATATCTGTTTTATATAAATATAAATTTATAATCTACAATTTGATACAGATATTATAAATGATATGAATTTTATTATACATTCTAATATATTTAATTATATCTGTATTATATTGTTTACTGTTTATTCATTTGTTTTTCTATATTTTTCTATTATATTGTTGATCATTAATATTTCTAAAATTAATTCTTTTATTCAGTTTTATCAGTCTGTATGAAACATACTATAAAATAGCTTTGTTGTATATATTGATTTGAATTTTATTATACAGCTGAAGATAGATAGTGATCACTGCTGAGAGAATCTATCTACTATTTCAGAAATTATAGTTATTATACAGAATATTTTCAATAGCTCTTATCATCTTTAAATTATTTTTCTGACACTACAACAACTTAGTATTGATTTGAATTTTATATCTATTAACTTTTACAGTTTATTATATTTTTCACTGCATTATATTCTACTTTTCTCTTCTGAAGATTATAATTGATATATTGATATGAATATGTTTGCAGATCTTTTATCTACTTACAACAGCTCTGATAATGATATTGATAATACTGTTGAGAATAAAAATAAATGTGATAGTTATAATCTGATTCTGTATATGTGATATATATATTATTTTTTTTTAATAAAATGATGTTGATGCTTCTCTTTTTCAGACTGAATGTTTGTTTTAGTAGTATTTAATTGATGTCTATATTAATATTGATGAATAACAGTTGAACTGAGTTTATATTGATTAATCAGAAATCTATACTGATTAATATAATGATCTGTGTAATACTATATAGATAGATGATATGAATTGTGAACAGTTTGATCATTATATAATATTATCTGTTTTTTATTCAGGCAGTAAATATTTTATATATAAACTGTTTCAGAATTCTATAGCAATTATCTTCAATTACAGATACTTAACTCTTTTCATTATATTTACAACTAATTCTGAATAAAAAGAAATTACTTATAAATTTCTCTTTAATTAGACTGCAATAAACTATTCAGATTTGATTGTATATATTTTTATACTAAAGATTTTTTATTTTCTTGATGTTCTCAAATCTGAGTAGCTGTTTGAATCAATGTTGATTAAAATATAAACAATTGAATATCAAAAATATAAACTATTTTATATACATTTATTGCTTTGATTAGAGAACTCAGAATGATTTTTGCAGTCTGAAATAATTGATGAAATTATATCTGCAGAACTATCAAACATTATTGAGAATACAGATAAATTGAATAAATTGATCTGTAAATTTATAATTCATAATTCATAATTTATTTAATACTTTTGTTTGTTTATTTATTTGTATTGATTTAATGTTCTGAAGAAAGTATGAACAGTGTCTGTGTTTCAGAAGCCTTCTGAAGAGTATGAAGATGTGCTATACTGAAGAGATTTCTATATACACAGAGAGAGAGAAAACAGAATTCAGATAACAACTCTTGAGAAAACTCAGCTTATTGAAAAGAATTTTACTGAGCTGTGCATTTACTTCTGATCTGATGTATGATCATTTATGATGAAGCTATAGTGTGATTCTCAAGAGAACTGCTGCTGCTGTGTCTGAAAGATTTTATAGTGAATGAAGAGAGATATCTCTCTCAGTTGATCTGAGAACTATCTACACTTCTAACAATAGAAGAAAAACAGATGAGATAGATAAAAGAAAAGAGAAAAAGTGAGTGTTCTGAAAAGAAAAATAAAGAAAAAAATGAAGAAAAGACTGTGTCATCTGTGACATCTTACAGTCACATAATCTGATACAAACTCAGAGAGAGAGAGAGAAGAGAGCACTGAAGAAGATTGTGAGAGAAAAGAAGTAAAGAGAGACAGAGAGAGCAGTAAGAAAAGAGAAGAAGAATGCTTAAGTCAATAGAAATCAGAATAAGTGAAGAAAAGCAAAGCAGAGTGTGTATAGATATCATACTAGCAGTCAGAAGCATATCAACTAAATCAGCATACAGACTGTGCTGATTATATCACAGTTAGTTGAAACAGATGAGTCAACTGTGCTGATTGAATCATTTACATCAGTTGAATTGATTGAACTGATTGAATCAATTGTATCAATTGAATTGATTGAGCTGATTATACTGATTGAACTGATTATACTGTTTGTACTGATTGCATTGATTGAATCTATTGTATTGATCAAATCAATTGTACTGAATGTTGTGCTATCTGTACTGTCTGTATAGACTTGAAACTGCTGTGGAAGGCTGTCAGATGATGTGTGCTCAATCAACTGTGTTATCTCATACAGTACTGTGTGTAGAACTGTGTGTGATCAAGTAGTTCTACAAAGTCTGTAGAGATCAGAGACTCTAGATAGACAACAGCTGTTGTCTGATTGTATGACTGTGCTGCTGATTTTTTGAGTCAGTGAGAGAAATATCTCTATAAATGTTGACAGAGTATCAAATGTTCTGAGCTTTTGTTATATTTATAGATATAGATGAGTCTCACATCTGCATGCTGAAAGTATCTGTGATATCAGAAGAAATTCTCATGAGAGAAGCAGAGTATAAATCAGCAGTGAAGAATATACTGTGATATGATGAGCTCTGAAAAAATATTTATTTGATATTTCACAGTCAGTCTGTGGTAATTTCGGCTTATTATCCTTCCGTGGTGTACGCCACCCTCTATTACTAAGGATGGTGTATGCTACTGCACTAGTTATTTCATATAAGAAGAGCTGCAAAGCTTAGAAGCTTTGAACAGCTCAAGCAATCTTTGAACTACATCTGATAGCATGTCTAAACTGAAGAGAGCATACACTCCTGAGAATGTGATAATTTCATCTACAATGCAAGTTGTAGTTATCATGTCAGTGTGATCATCTCTACACTCTAGAGCTCAATCATACAAATGAGCAGTGATGTCAGAACACTTTCAATTGCAAAATTAGTAGCAGACAACTCACTGCCATATGTGAGGCAAGCTGAGAACATAGAAAGGTGGTGTAGAGATGGACAACAGTTCAAAGAACCACTCTACTTACAAGCTTAAAAAGAAGTCAGTCAGTCAGTTGTATGATCAAGAAGATATCAACAAGAAATCAACTACAAACAATATTCTTAAGACATAGAGAAAAGTGTACAATCAATGATAATCATTATAAATATCTTCAATCAACACTCATCTTTTGTATCTGAACTGAATGAAATGCAACTGGTTTCTGAAGATCTATGAGAAGCAGTATGTAAAGCAGCAGCTCTCACATCTGAGAATGACAAGCTTCTTGTCTGCAACATCTTGTTGAAGAAGATATTGACAATGTGTAATCTTTATCAAACAGAGCTCAAGATGCAGAAGAAATATCAGTGTGCAGAAGCTGCTCAGCAACAAACAGTGAATACTATAAGTTTTGTAGATAGTCTCACAAACATCAGAAATGAGTGAGATACTCAGATGACTGATCTGCACTGAAAACTGAAGTGTGTATATCTTAAGACTGAACATTCAGCAATGCTTGAGATTTCATTGTGTAGTTTAATCAACTCTCTGAACATCAACATCTCATCTAACAACTCTGACTCAGTATACACAGTATGAACAGTGTTTTCTGAGAATATATCAATCATCACAGAATATATCAAGTCAGATGATCTATCTAACTCATCATACTTTGATGATGAGTGTAAGAACAACACTGCTCTCAACTGATTGAGTCAGATGCATTCACACTATTGCATGAAGTGTGAGCTCACAGAACAGCAATTCATTGAATTACAGCAGATCTTGCACACAGCATCTATTCTCAAAGAAAAAGCTAGATTTCTTTGAATGACAGTTGAAAAGTTGAATGCAGAAGTATCTGATAAGTATGAGTTATTATGAAAGTGAGATGATTTCACAAGATGAATTCTGCATAACTTTGAGGAATTGAATATCAAAGACAAACATTATGAATACTTTGTAGAATGCAAGCAAGAAGAAGACCTTGCTTCATACTACATTCATTTCAGTTTGTGTTATCTTGCAATGAATCAAGAGCTCTCAACATTTTTCTGTCTACAAATCTTTGTACACAGCTTAGATACTGATCTATACACTGAGTGGAAGTGTCTTAACCCACTGTAATAGGCGCAACGGAGATATCTATATTAGAAAATAGCTATGTGGCGATAGAAGAACACAGAACACGCCAGAATTAATGAGAATGAACATAGCACACAGTATTATAGACGGCCGTAGAGCGTGGTGGTCATCTATATAATGCTCGTTACAATTCTAATCGCTCTAAACTTTATTTGAGTGGTCCGTTGTTATGCACATCTACAATAAAGCATGCAATGTTAGTTAAAACATGCAATATTAGTTAAAATACACAAGATGGTCTCAACATGCACAAGATCCCTTGAAAACCAATCTGAATCCTCTACTGCCTTCAATGATCACAATGTGTGTTTGCAACAGTTGAACAATCAAATCTGTGAATGAGAGCAGCAATTAGCTATTCTGCATGCACAACAGCAGCTCAACAAGTTGGAAGTGCAGATTCATAAAGATACTCTCATTGAGTCTCAATTAACTCAGAATATCATCACAGAACCACTGCAAAATTGATCTGTGAACAATATGAATGATGATAATGAAACACCATTGAGGTTAGAGATTAAGAACTATTATCAAGAAAAAAATATATTAGAATTCAAGAACTATAAAGATCACATATTGACTCTCTTTACACATCATCACTGATATTATCAAAAGAAAGAATACAAGATAAATGATGCTAAACTCTATCTTGATGCCCACATTAAACAGAAATGGTTGAATTTTGTATCATTATATGAGAGATGTGGAGGAGCAACACTGTTGACTTTTGATGATATGCTATCACATCTAGAAATGCAAATTAATGATCCACAGAATCAGCACTGATTGACAAGTCAAAAGTTTCAAGATGCAAAGCAACAAGAATGACAATTGATACACAATTTCTCTAAATATCTCAAAGACTGAGAATACTACTTACCCTCATATAGCAAAGAACAAAGAATGAATAACTTGTATAGTAAAATGTTGAAGATATTATACACTGAACTTGATCATCAAAATCAAGAGCCTCAGAACTACAAAGAGTTGCTTCAAACTCTACAGACTCTCAAGAAAAATATATCAGAGCAATGACATGCTATTCACAAAGAAAGATCTGCAATATTCATAGAAAATCAGCATCATTCTGATAAATCTAGCAATCATCAGAATAAGAGGAAACAAGAGAAACAAATGGATTCAACTGAACAAATCAAGAAAGATAAATATAACTGAATGAAGAAGTATTCTCACTGTCATAAGAAAAATCATATTGCAAATGATTACTGAATGTTACACTCTGAAAAGTGCAATCAAGTTCAACAAGCAAAAAATCAACAATATCAATCATAGAAGCAGCTGCTGCATTGAGAATATGAACAACTAGACTGCAAGATAAACAGTTATTGATGATGAATACATAAATACTGACAGAAGTGAAATGGTTGATGATGTGGATGCTAGTGAATTCTGATGTGGATGTGAACTTCATGTTCCACATCTGGGCATCAAAATATTTCTCAAAGGCAGAAGATAAACCAAAAGTAGTGAAAGCAGTTGATAATCATAAGATTAAATCATATGAACAATGAAAAGCTGCAATGAAGATTATTGATGACAAACATATTCTCTGAGAAGAATTCCATCATTTCAAAGAAGCTGATATTAGTGAATATGATGTAATTTTGAGCATGCTGTGGTTGAAAGCTGTGAACTCTGATATCAACTGAGTGTGAAGATGCTGAATCTATAGAAAAGCATTGAATATTAATCATATGCATCTGAATACTGCTAAAGAATTCACAACATTAATTGACAATAACAATATTATATTCACTGCTTTATCATTACAAGCTGCGAGTGCAGCAACTGAGTCAAATATCTTAGATGATTATAAAGATTATCTTAATATGTTCTGAGAAAACATATCTGATGCAGAACATGCATCTCACAATCATGTTATAGATCTCAAATCTGGCAAGGAACTCTCATATCAATCAATATATAACTTATCACCTCAAGAACTCTCTGTCCTCCAAGAATATATTGAAAAGACATTAGAGAAGAATTGAATACATTCATTCAAGAGTCCAGCCAGCACATCAGTATTATTCACACTGAAGAAGAATGGAACCCTGTGTCTCTGTGTGAATTATCAAGAATTGAATGAAATAACAGTCAAGAATTGATATCCACTGCTCTTGATAAATGAAATACTTGATAGATTAGCAGATGTCAAAATATATACACAACTGAATCTTAGAGATGCATATCACAGAATTCATATATGAGTGAGAAATGAATAGAAAATAGCATTTTGAACACAATATGAACATTTTGAATATCTAGTCTTATCTTTTGAACTAATCAATATCTCTGTGATCTTTCAATCTTATATCAACAAAGCTCTCAGTGATCTTTTAGATGTATATTGTGTGGCTTATCTTGACAATATTGTAATCTATTCAAACATATTTGACAAACATGTCATCCATGTTAAGAATGTGCTGGAACGGTTAAGATGTTGGAGACTATATACCAAACTTAGTAAGTGTATGTTCCATGCAACAGAAATTGAATTTTTGGGTTTTGTGGTTACCATACAGAGCATTACTGTTGAGAAACACTGTGTCAACACAATTCTAGATTGATCATAATCATGAACTATAAATGAATTACAAATATTTCTAAAATTCATCAATTTCTATTGTCAATTCATATACAAATTCTCAATAATAACAGCATCTCTGACCAAATTGTTAAAAGATTACAAAATGAAAAGAGGGAAGAATAACACATCTGTTCAGTTAGATGAAAACTGCAAGCACACAATTTTGCAGTTAAAAGAATGCTTTACAAAAGCACTGTTGTTGATTCACTTTGATTCACAGTAAAAACTCTGTATAGAAATGGACAGATCTGATGTTGCAATCACTGCAGTAATATCATAATTAATAGATGATGATCACTGACACTCAATCATATTTTGATTTAGAAAGCTCACAGAAACAGAAAGATGTTATCAAATATATAATCTAGAAATACTGCTGATTGTAGAAGCTTTCAGATAATGATGTCACTACTTACATAATAGCAGACACTCAATAACTGTTTTATCTGATCATATCAATCTTCAGCACTTCATGATAATGAAGCAGTTAAATGAATGTCAGATTCACTGAATGAAAATTCTCTCAGTGTTTGATTTTGAAATAGAGCACTGTTCTGAGAAAAATAATCCTGCAGATGTATCAAGTTATTGCTCAGATTTTGTAAAACATACAGCTCTCTTGACAGAGCTCTCTATTCTGTAAGAGAAGCTGCATAAGAGAATCTTTAAGTCACTGAAGACAAAAGAAAATACAAAGTTAAATCAATGTATCAAGATGATGCAAAAAAATCTGCAAGCTAATGAAAATTGTTGAATGAAGAGATCTGTAGTTGTTGATAATAACAATCTCTACAGAATAATGAATGCATCTGCAGATGAGAATGAAATCACAGATGTTATAGAGTTAAATCTAGAAACTCTGATGTCATAGATTCTGACTGTTAAGATATTTGAGTCTGAGACAGTCTATCACAAAGAGATAGCTGAATCAATTATTGAACTCTTATTACAGATTCAGAATAGAGACATCAGCACATCTGAACTTCACAGAAGACTAGAGATAAATGATTCTAGTGTAGATAATTATTCAATCTGAGTAGTAGATAAAGATGATATACTCAGAAAAGATGATAAAGTCTATATATCATAAAACAAGACTGTAAGACATGAAATATTGAAAATGAATCACAATGATCTTCAAGGTGGCCATTTTGAATGTGATAAAATAATCAAAGCAATCAAATGCAAGTACTTGTGGCATGATATAAGTGATGAGATTGCAGAATATGTGAGAACCTGTGATGTTTGTCAATATGTCAAGATACCACAGCACAAGCCATACAGATTGCTACAATCACATTCAGTGTTAGATAAGAAATAACATACAATTAGTATGAACTTTATTGAAGATCTGCTAGATAATAAAAAGAGAAGTCAAATCTATAATGCTATTGTTGTATTTGTTGATTTATTCATCAAATGAGTCATAATTGTGTCCACATCTTCAAAGCTAGATGCAGAAGAACTCATGAATATTATTGTATAAAGAATTGTGAAGAACTTTGATCTATCTGCAAACATTATTAGCAATCAAAATTCATTAATAAATAGCAAGTTTTGATTGACATTATGTTATCTGCTTCATATTCAATGAAAATTATCAATGACATTCCACCTGCAAACTGACAGCCAGACAGAACAATTGAATCAGATGATTGAACATTATCTTCACACATATTGCAGCTATCAGCAAGATAATTGAATAGAATGGATTTCTCTGACACAATGAACATATAACAACATCTTTCACACATTGATAAAAATGACATCATCTGAAGCAATGATTGGCCGACCAACTGAACTTCACATAGATGTGGAGCCCCCAAGTGTGAGTGTGTCAAAATCAGTGATGAAACAAGTGAAATGAATGAAGCAAGTGAAGAACAAGATTTGAGAATATCTGAAAACTGTCAAAGCAGCTGAGAAAAAGTATTATAATCAGTGTCATATATCAAAAAGCTTTAAGATAGAGGACTGAGTAATGCTATGTGCAAAAAATATATCCATCTTGTGATCCTCACTCAAACTAGATCATCAATTTTTGAATTTCTTTCAAATAATTGATATCCACAGTACACAGATGTACAAACTGAAACTCACACTATAATATAAAAAAATTCATCTCATATTCCATGTTTCTCTTCTTGAATCATATCACACACATGACAGACAAATCTCATAAGCAGAATTAATAATTATAGATATGCAAGAGAAATGAAAAATTGAAGCTATATTAAACAAACATCAGTACTGCAGTCAAACACAATATCTTGTTAAATGAAAAGATTGTACAGATACAGATAATTCTTGAGAATCTGAGAAAAACTTGATAAACAGTCAGAAATACTTGAAACAGTTTAATAAAATCTATCAGAAGTCAGTCAGTAAATGAAAACAAAGAAGACAATGATGACTGCTGAATATATTTATTTCATTCAGAGATTAAAAAACAGATCTGTCTCAGCTTGATCAGTATTATTCAAGAAATTGTCATCAAAACAAATCTGCTTATTATTCTGGATTTTCTCAACTGATGAAGCATGACATTTCAACAATGACTTGAAAGCTGTGACTGATGATGTAATCATCAGAATCTCATCAATCACTGTTTCAGTCAGAGTCTCAGAAGAATCATTTCATTGAATCTCTTGAATCTTCACAGCAAAGAATTTAACTGCTGCAGTTACAGTATTCTGCAAAACATTAACATTCAAAACATTCATATCAATGACAATTAGATTCTCAGCAGTATTGATAACTGTCTGAGTCAATTCAACAATATCTGCTGACATCTAATAGAAAGTTAATGTTATATATCATAAAAACATCTGTTTTGAATAATAATTTACTGAAATGCAGATGTGCTTTATCCCTGAGCAGTGCTTGCATTTTTTACATCAATTCTCAACAGATTTACAATGATGATGAGAGAATATTGTCAAATATCAAATACAACAACAGTAATATACTGCTGTATTTCTTTCTAATACTTCAATGAGACTGTTTGCTTTCTTATCTTTGTCTACATTATCAGTCAACTCAAATAACATATTGAGGTCTTGACTCAGTGAGAATGACACTGATGTAGTAGCAGAGTGTGAAAGTGTGCTTTCTGAAACACTGCTATGATTGAATGCCACACTCTGCTGTGATAACAGATTATCAGAGTTTATATAGAATTCTAGAATCTCATCTGTGTTCTTGTAGATCTGTATATCAAGTACAAATCTTACAACAGTAGTTTGATATATAGCAAATCTCTTATCTGAAACTTTGTTGAAGAGTAGTATTTTGTGAAATTCATCAATCAAAGATTGATCAGTTTTGTGAAAGTGCTCAGACATCTATAATCTGTTAATACTTATAACAATCTCAGTTTAAGAAAACTTACAGCAGCACAATTTTTATTTGATATATGACAGATATGACAGTATATCTGTTCATTATTCACAAAATAAGAATATACTGAAAAGTTCTGCAATCTCTTCAGACAATCCAAGTAAATGCTCTCAATAACAGACAGTATATCACTCTTTATAGACTCTGAATCAGCAATGGAAACAGCTGATTCTGACATTCTATCATAATTTAATTAGTATCAAGACCTTGTTCAAAAGAGAAGAAGAAGCAAAAGCAACAAGAAAGAAAAACAGATATTGAAGATTGAAATCAATATTGTAATATTGATCAAAAAAATTGCAACAACACAAAACTCAATTCAAAATGAAAAATACAATCATACAATCAAAACTTTGAATTTTGCAATAAAAATTGCATAGAAGAATACAGTGTACTTTGTTTGATAAATTAATATATTCTTTTTTAATAAAAAATTGTTAGTAGTGATGTTGATGATGATTTTCAATGAAGTGTGATTTTTGATGTAGAAGTCAAAGAAAAGAGATTCAGAAGTTGTGTCTAAATCATAATTGAATTGACATCAGAGATGAAAAAATATTCTCTCAAAATAAACAGCAATACTTTGAAATTAACTCTGACAATTAATCTGACTTGATTCTGTGAGTTTTATACAATATCAATCATGCAGTATATGTTATGAACTTCATATATTGCAGTAAAAAGTTCTGAAAATCAGATCTTTGAAAAAGAGAGATAATTGTAATAGATGCAATGAAGATATCTATATTAGAAAATAGCTATATGGTGATAGAAGAACACAGAACACATCAGAATTAATGAGAATAAATATAGCACACAGCATCATAGACAGCTGTAGAGTGTGGTGATTGTCTATATAATACTCACTGATATCTGTAGATATTAGAAGATCAGTGATTAGCTTTGAATAATAGAGATTGCTATCTTCTTAACATTCTACATGCATACTTCACACTACTCTTATAATTATACCTACAATCATCTCTTACAAATTGTTTCATACAATCTCTATTTCATTCATATATATAAAGCTTATATAAACATTGAGATCTGCATCTCTGTTGAAGTTATTAAATATATCAACAAATATGTCTACAAGAGTCTGAACTGCACTACTCTTTGTATCATTGATCTCATTATGTTCACCTGAGGGATTAAACAGCGCGTTTTCAAGCTGGATAAGCGAGCGCAAGCGAGCGATTGCGGCTGGTTCTGATGATTATATAATACATATCTTAGATATCAATCTGATGATATGATTGGTGGAGATATCACCTCTATCTAGTGCTGTCAACCAATTTACCCCTACCAATCTATCTTCTGCTGCTAATCTATCGCCGCTGCTAAGCTATCCCTCGCTGCTAAGCTATCCCTCGCTGCTAAGCTATCCCTCGCTGCTAAGCTATCCCTCGCTGCTAAGCTATCCCTCGCTGCTAAGCTATCCCTCGCTGCTAAGCTATCCCTCGCTGCTAAGCTATCCCTCGCTGGCTAAGCTATCCCTCGCTGGCTATCCCTCACTGCTAAGCTATCCCTCGCTGGCTATCCCTCACTGCTAAGCTATCCCTCACTACTAAGCTATCTATCGCTGCTAATCTATCGCTGCCAATCTATCTATCGCTGCCAATCTATCTATCGCTGCCAATTTATCTACCACTGCCAATCTATCTATCGCTGCTAATCTATCGATGCTGTCAATCTAACTATCGCTGCTAATCTATCGCTGCTAATCTATCGCTGCTAATCTATCGCTGCCAATCTATCTACCGCGGCGAATCTATCTATTGCTGCCAACCAACCTACCTACCACTGCCAATCTATCTATCGCTGCCAATCTATCGCTGCCAATCTATCGCTGCCAACCTATCTACTGCAGTGAATCTATCTATCACTATCATTACTAGTTCAAAATAGAACTAGAGCATAAATACACTAAACTTCTTTTGATAGATAATGATTTTTGATAATGCTCATAGCATTATATCATCTATATAGGGTAAATCATGGTCTCATTTGGTCCCATTTTACAAAATGGGATCAAATGGGATCAGAATTAGTAATTTATAAGAAGAACATGATCTGTGTAAGAGATGGTTGTAGGTATAATTATGAGAGTAGTGTGAAGTATGCATGTAGAATGTTAAGAAGATAGCAATCTCTATTATTCAAAGCTAATCACTGATTTTCTAATATCTATGAATATCAGTGAGCATTATATAGACAACCATCATGTTCTACAGCTGTCTATGATGCTGTGTGCTATGTCCATCCTCATTAATTCTGATGTATTCTGTGTTCTTCTATCATTATATAGCTATTTTCTAATATAGATATCTCTGTTGTATCTATTACAATTATCTCTCTTCTTCAAAGATCTGATCTTCAGAGCTTCTTACTGCAACATATGAAGTTTGTAACATATGCTGTGTGATTGATATTGTATAAAGCTCACAGAATTGAGTTAGATTAATTGTTGAAGTTAATTCTAAAGTGTTGTTGTTTGTTTTGAGAGAATATTTTTTCATCTCTGATGTCAGTTCAATTATAATTTAGATATAACTTCTGAACTTCTTTTCTTTGACTTCTATATCAAAAATCACACTTCATTGAAAATCATCATCAACATCATTATTAATAATTTTTTATTAAAAAAGAATATACTAATTTATTAAACAAAGTATACTGTATTCTTCTATATGATTTTTATTGTGAAATTTGAAGTTTTGATTGTGTGATTGTGTTTTTCATTTTGAATTGAGTTTTGTGTTGTTGCAATTTTTTTGATTAATATTATAATATTGATTTCAATTTTCAATATCTGTTTTTTTTTCTTGTTGCTTTTGCTTCTTCTTCTCTTTTGAACAAAGTCTTGATATTAATTAAGTTATAATAGAATATCAGAATCAGCTGTTTCTGTTGCTGATTTGAAGTCTATAAAGAGTGATATGCTGTCTGTCATTGAAAGCATTTGCTTGAATTGTCTGAAGAGATTGCAGAATTCTTCAGTATATTCTTGCTTTGTAAATGATGAATGAACACACTGTTATATCTGTTATATATCAAATAAAAATTGTGCTGCTGTAAGTTTTCTTAAACTAAGATTATTATGAGTATTAATGAGTTATAGATGTCTGAGTGTTTTTATGAAATTGATCAATCTTTGATTGATGAATTTCATGAGATGTTGCTTTCTGATAAAGTTCTGAATGAGAGATTTGTCATGTATCAAACTGCTGTTGTGAGATTTGTACTTGATATGCAGATCTATAAGAATGCAGATGAGATTCTAGAATTCTATATAAACTCTGATGATTTATTATCACAGCAGAGTGTGGTATTTAATCATAGCAGTATTTCAGAAAGTATGTTTTTGTATTCTGCTATTACATTGATGTCATTCTTGCTGAGTCAAGATCTTGGTACATTATTTGAGTTGACTGATAATGTAGATGAAGATGAGAAAGTAAATGATTTTGTTGAAATGTTAGAAAGAAATGCAGCAGTATATTGCTGTTGTTGTATTCAACATTTGACAATATTCTCTCATCATCATTGTGAGTCTGCTGAGAGTTGATGTAAAAAATGCAAGCACTGCTCAGTGATGAAGCACATCTGTATTTCAGTAAGTTATTATTCAAAACAGATGTTTTTATAGTATATAATATTAACTTTCTATTAGATGTCAGTGAATACTGTTGAATTGACTCAGATGATTATCAATGCTGCTGAGAATTTAATTGTCACTGATATGAATGTTTTGAATGTTAATATTTTGCAGAGTGCTGTGACTGTAGTGATTAAATTTTTTGCTGTGAAGATTTGAGAGATTCAATGAGATGATTCTTCTGAGACTCTGACTGAAACAGTGATTGATGAGATCTCAGTGATTACATCATCAGTTGCAGTTCTCAAGTCATTGTTGAAATGTCATGCTTCATCAGTTGAGAAAATCTGAGATAATAAGCAGATTTGTCTTGATGACAATTTTTCAAATGACACTGATCAAGCTGAGACAGATCTGTTTTTTAATCTCTGAATGGAATAAGTATATTCAACAGTCATTGTTGTCTTCTTTATTTTTGTTTACTGACTGACTTCTGATAGATTTTATTAAACTGTTTCAAGTACTTCTGACTGTTCATTAAGTTTTTCTCAGATTTTCAAGAATTATCTGTGTCTGTACAATCTTTTCATTTGACAAGATATTGTGTTTGACTGTGATACTGATGTTTGTCTAATATAGCTTCAACTTTTTATTTCTTTTGTGTGTCTATAATTATCAATTCTGCTTGTGGGATTTATCCATTGCACATGTGATATGGTTTGAGAAGGAAAATATGGAATACAGAATGAATTTCTTTATATTATAATGTGAGTTTCAGTTTGTACATCTGTGTACCACAGATATCAATTATTTGAAAGGAACTCAAAAATTGATGATCTAGTTTGAGTGAGAATTGCAAGATGAATATATTTTTTGCATGCAGCATTATTCAATCCTCTATTTTAAAGCTTTTTGATATATGATACTGATCATAATACTTTTTCTCAGCTGCTTTGACAGCTTTCAGATATTTTCAGATTTTGTTCTCCACTTACTTCATCTGTTTCACTTGTTCTATCATTGATTTTGATGCATCCATGCTTGGAGGCTCCATGTCTATATGAAGTTCAGTTGGTCGGCTGATTATTGCTTCAGATGATATCATTTTTATTGATGCATGAAAGACATTGTTATATATTCATTGTATCAGAGGAATTCATTCTATTCAATTATCTTGCTGATAGCTGCAATATGTGTGAAGATAATGTTCAATCATCTGATTCAATTGTTCTATCTGTGTGAGGTGTAGTGACAGTGTGAAGAGTAACAGTAGAAGATAGTTTATAGTGTAGCAGAGATAATAGTAATATATTGTAGAGTGTAATATAGTAGCATAATGTAGCGTAGTGTAGTGTAGTGTAGTGTAGTGTAGCTAATTGCTAAGGAAGAAAAGAAAGAGAAAGAAGATGTGCAAAATACATACATCGATATATATATACATATAGAAATAGCAGTAGCGAGAGTATAATGGAAAGAGGTAAGAATAAGCAAAGATAATAAGGAAATAATAAATGAGTGCATTACAATTGCCCCCCTTTTTTATAAGAGCTGCCCTCAGTGATTGTATAGATTGCTTGCTAGTAGATAATTGCATTTCCATTCACTTGTTGATAGCAGTATATCGATCGCGTCCTCTAGATAGCTTGTATACGTGTTGTTATCGATTTCCTAATGAGGTGGAATTGGTGGATTCTTTGGTTGCCAGAGGTTGCGTGCAGAGAAGCAAAAAGAATTTCTTTTCCCTTGAAGATTTCTCTTCTTTTTTAACTTGACCATCATCAAAGCTCTTTGCTCCTTCTGCTGTGATTTCTTGTTCCCAAAAATTTTTAAATTTTTTATATCATCATTCTCCCTCCCCTCTTTTTTATATTGAAATGGGCTTTCTTGATTATTCTGATTTTAAGTAAGTTGTTCCTTGAGTGCTTATCACATATTATTGCTGGTGTTCCTTGCCAGTGGTGTTATTAGTGTGGTCATGTGCGCCACTAGCTCATTTCTGTATAGCACCATTCACTGTTCACTTGTTATATTGCCCTAAGTTTAGCTCTAATCATGTGATGCACAACAGTTGGATTCCATGCAAATGTTGTGCCCCCAAGCTGAGGGATGTTGACTTTTGGTGTGCATTGAAGCCAAATGCTCAGAAGTGTTGTGAGGCTTGTGCCTCTGCAGAGAAATTCTGCAAACTCATGAGTAATTCTCTTTAATTCTTATTTCCTTTTTCTTTTTCTTCAAATTTGCTTTTGAATAGTGATATATTGATAATGATGCTAGGTGCATGATACGCCTCTTCTGAGGCACATCATGCGCGGGCGAGCATTTATCTTCGTGGGGGTGGTGGCTGAGGAGGACATGGCCAGCCACAAAAGTCGTCTTCATCATTTAGTTAAATGATTGGACACACCTTGCCTGGTGATGCTGTCTGCTCAGAGCAGAGCAGAGGTGAATGCTCTATGGTCTCAGCACTGAGTGGCAGCTGAGTCTGCAGAGGTGCAGATTTTGAAGGCTGTGGTTGTGTCTGATCCTTCCAGAGCAGAGATGTTAGAGAAAGAGGGGGTTTTGAGAATGATGAGCTCTGAGAGCTCTGCAGTGAAGAAGTTGGCTGGGGAGGGGTTGGTGAGAGAGGAGTTGGCTGAGAAGTCAATGGAGAAGATTGTGGAGGTACTGGTGGCTGCAGCAGTGCTCATGATGCCTGCTTTCTTTGTCAATTTACTACTGACATTGATGGAGCAGGGGGAGAGGGTGCTCTGGATGGTAGAGAAGTGAGAGAAGAAGATGGGGGGAAATGTCTTTCTTCATCAGATGTGCTGAAGAATGGATAGGTTGATGAGAGAGAGAAGATGTGAGGAGGCAAATGTGTTGTGAGATAGACATTTATCTATACCTCTGCATCCAAAATGAGTGCCTGTAATATACAAGTATCAGAAGGAGTATTGGGTGAGGATGGCAGAGAGAGGGGATGAGAGAGATGATGGAAGAAAGAAGAGGAAGTGAGAGATGAGGAGTGAGATGAGAGTGAATGAACTGAGAATCTTTAGACTTTTCTTAGAATCTGTTTTCTTTGTTTTTTCCTTGCTTGTATGTTTTATTTTTTGTATTTATTATACCCAAATTGAATTTTTTTCCTTTTTTTTCTTTTCTCTGATAAAATCCTTCTAAAAAATGCATTTGATTGGAGTTTGAGTGAGATTTGTGCTTCTAGCATTTTTCAATTTAAGATTTGCACTTCTGGTGTCTTTCAACTTGATGTTTGCACTTTTGGTGTTTGAAAGTATGTTGATTTTGTATTTGTTGTTCATTTTCTTGTTTGAGGAAGATTTTGAATGTCTGAGTGTTCAATATGTTTTCTTCTGGTTCCCATGTATCATCACTAGGACCCCAACCTGTCCATCTCACAAGATATTTCAGAGGCTTGTTTTTTCATTGTTGTTTTTCAAGAATTTCTTCAACTTAATATTCTTCTTCACTGTTGACAAGTTCTGGTTCTGATTCTGATAGAGCTCCATTTCTGCAGTTGTATGTTATTATTATTATTATTCTTCAATTATAGATGTATACAGTCAGTGACTATGACATCTACCTGAAATACTTCAGGATTTTTCAAATCAAGAATATTCTAATATACAAAAACAATTTGACACATGCATTAACAGAATTCCAGCCCAGAATCAAACAACTATTCAAACTATTCAATCCAAAAATAAAATCAAAAGAATGTCAATGGGTTAGCACAACTCAACTTCAAAACAAAGGAAATAAATATTATAAAAGACAGCAGCTATTAAAAATCAACAGGAAAGAAAAAACATTTGCAATGACTATTATCAACAAATAATGAAGCAAACTGCTTGAAACAAATGAAAATTAACAATAAACAAAGTTAAAGAAAAGATCAAAATAAAATAAACAAAAATAACTGATCTAAATATCATCAAGTGACACTATTCAAACAAGCTCTTGTAGCAACATTTGACTCATTTAAATATTCAATTAAGAACATATTTCCAGCTCTTGTATTGAATAACAAACTCAAATTTAACTGATTCAGTTGATACTTCTCTCTCAGTTTCAATCTTAGTTCTGAATACTTTGTACAAAGTAACAGAAGATGCTCTGGATTTTCATATAACTGACAATCTGAACATAGATCATTTAAATCATCTTTAAACTTTGTTAAATATGATTTGAAATGTCCATGTCCAAGCTTTAGCTGCATTATTGTAGCAAAAAGTTTCTTCTTACACTTTATTGAGCAAGTCTTCCACTTTGGCTTAGTTTCAAATCTGGAATAATGCACACTTTTTCTTTGCATGAACCAGACATCTTGCCACTTTTGTAAACATAATTCTCTTATTCTTCTTTTAATAAAAGACCATGTTACAATTCTTTGACAGCAGACTTCTAACTCAGTGGCTCTTTTTGCAGCTTTATCAGCCATTTCATTGCCATATATACCCATGTGAGCAGGCACCCAGTGAAGATGAATAGAACAATTGAGTGACTACGTGGCTACTCCACGCAGGATGCACCTTAAGCTAGTTACATTTACCCCTATAACCAACCGACCACCGCGTCCGTCCTCTCGGGCCGCTTTAACTAGTTCTGGGGTTTCCAGCGGGGGTCCTAGTTAAGCGCCACTGCCCACCCTAGACATCACCATAGCCCAGAGCTTCCAGTTGCCGATCTCGGCCCATTGCCCCCTTGGCCTACCAACCGGCCGTCGTGGCCTTGCCCCGTGTAAGGGACTAACCATAGGCTTACCCCACCCAAATTACCCACTAATAGTGTTAGATGACCACTAGTGGGCCCTGAGAATAGGGCGCCTACCAGGGTGTCCTGCTTGGCTTGCTACTACCTCTCTGATGAGGCAGCCAATCGGATGGTTTTTAAAATCATTCCCTGTTGTTGGGGTGGCCCCCTAGATGCCGGGGGCCTTGGCAGGTGCTAGTATGTATAAGCACCCTATACTCGACCCTCTGTAATCATCGGATCTTGCTTAGATCAGCACTAGTGGCAGGGGGGCTGCATGGCACTAATGAGCGTGGCTTCCAGCGGCCACCACCCTCACCACTGCCAAGCGGCACCCCTGTCAGCACTGCCTCACTAGGCTTGGCCCCTGGTCACGGGGGCCTTCATGGGTAAGAAGTGGCCCAAAATGGGACCTTGCCAGCGGCAGGATTCGAACCTACAGCACATCTAACAGTGCTACCTTGGGTAACAGTCTTACCAACTGCGCCACGCGGGCTCTGCAGTTGTATGGCTTCAATAAAGATATGTGGAATACAGGGTGGATGCTTCTATATGAAGATGGCAGTTCTAGTTTGTACACTTGTTTTTCAATGATATTCAGAATCTTGAAAGGTTCAACATATTTATGATTGAGTTTGTGAACTGAGTGCAGCAATCAGAGATTTTTTGCATTGAGCATGATATAGTCATCTATTTTAAATTGTTGGGGTTTATGTTTTGCATTGTAATAGATTTTCTGTGCTTGTCACATCTTTTGTAGGTTCTTGATGAGCTTATGGTGTGTTTCCTTGATATGTTTCACACAGCTAGCAGCATGTATGGCGACTGGTTGTGATGGTTTGCTGACATTAATTTTCAAATCAGATTGATATCCCATTAAGGCTTCCGCAGGTGTCATTTCAGTAGAAGCATGTTGAGAGATATTGTAAACAAACTGCATCAGCAGTAGCCAGTGTGCCCAGTCATCTTGATGATAGTTGATAAAGCATTGAAGATAATGTTCCAAGGTTTGATTTTGTCATTCTGTTTGACCATCTGTTTGAGGGTGAAAGGCTGTTGAAAGTTTCCAGCATGCGCCTAGCATATAACAAAAGGTGGACCAATAATGGCTTGTAAACAGCAAACCTTGATCAGATATATGGTTTTTGGGTACTCTGTAAATTGTATAGAACTTGGTATAAACAATTTCCACTAGTTCATCAGCAGTAATGTTTTTGGTGCAAGGAATATAGATTGTAAACTTGGTATATATATCCACAATCACTAAAATTGCATTGTAGGTTTGATGAAGGAATGTAGAGGCTGGTAAGCCTGTAATAAAATCCATAGTAATGGACTCAAAAAGATTTGATGGTAAGAGGATTGTATCCAATTCTCCATATTGTCTGTGCTGTTTTGGCTTTACTCTTTGACAAGTATTACAAGTGGATATATAATCTTTGACATCTCTGACTAGCTCATGTCAATAGTATTTGTTCTGGATGCTGTCTATAAACTTTTTTATACCAAAGTGACCCCCCTGCAGATCATCATGGTTTGCACTGATAATTTCATCAATGAGTGTCTTTTGTTGAGGGACATACACACGACCATCAGCACACAATATATCATTCTCAGAAATTGTTCATAGCATATTTTCAGTGACAGTCATACTCTTCTCTTTTATCTTCTCTCTTTGCTCAGCAGCAAAAGAATCAATCTTCTGTGCTTTACTCAGAAATGAGATGAAGGATTCAGGCATTTCTGTGTATGCTGAGTCCTCAAGAATAGCCTTATTGACTGCAATCTGGGGCATATATTGCTCAACACACAACAGAGGGGAAGAGTTTACACAAGAGATAGAAGACATTGATATATGAAGTGCTTTTTGCTCATTAAAAGAAGCATTTTGCTCATTAGAGATCTGTGCACAGACTACATCAGAAGAAATATTATTTTGAAAAGAAGTATCAGTTTCTCAGCCTAGTCTAACTCCATGTTTCAGCTTCTGTTGCAGGGTAGATAACATAGTTTGGCCATTATAGACCTCACTGTAGTCTGCACAATGACTGGGCCCATCAGCTGGATTCTTTGATCCAGAGTGGTGCAGTAATACAAAATCATAAGCAGATAAAGCTTCCACTCATCTGATCTGATGTTTGTTCAGTTTCTTAGTTGTCATAAAGTACTGCAGATTGGCATGATCAGATCAGACTTGAATTGAATACTGACTTCCCTTCAGATAATGTCTTCAATTCTTAAATACTGCTACAATAGTCAAGAGTTCTTTATTATGAGTATCATAACATGTTTCCACATCAATCAACTTTCTTGATCAGAAGACAACTGAATGCCAGTGCTCATCATCCTGCAACTGTGACAGGATAGCAGTGACTGCAAAAGTGGATGCATCAGATTTGATCTGAATACACTGAGCTGGGTCAAAATGAGCTAATAGAGAAGCATGTATAAAGCATGATTTGAGCTCATTGAAAGTGCTTTGAGCATCTTCTGTCCACATAAAAGTGGCTTTTCTTTCCCTCTTCTTGCTCCCTTTTGTAAGTTCAAATAATGAGGCTGCAATAGAGGAGAAAGACTTAATAAATTGTCAATAGAAATTAGCAAAGCTCAAGAAGGATTGAACCTCTTTAATTGATTTAGATGTAGGTCATTCCACAATAGTGGAGACTCTGTCTGACTTCATCTTGACATCATTTGTATCTATAACAAACCTCAGAAATGAGATCTTGTCCACTTCAAATTCACACTTAGAGAGTTTTGCAAATAGATTCACACACTCGAGACATTCTAGCACCTTAGTAACATGCACTTTATGTTCCTGCTTTGAATTGGAGAATATGAGAATGTTGTTCAAATAGACAATGCAATATATATCCAACAAATCAGACAAGGCATTGTTAATGTATGCTTGGAATGTCGCTGGAGCATTAGCTAGTCCAAATGACATAACTATATATTCAAAATGTTCATATCTCATTCTAAAGGCTGTCTTCCAACAGTCTTTTGCCGCTATAAGTATGTGGTGATAGGCATCTCGAAGGTTCAGCTTAGTGAATATCTTGGCTTTTGAAAGTCTATTAAGTAATTCACTTATTAGAGGTAGAGAGTATTGGTTCTTGATGATGATTTGATTTAACCCTTGATAGTCTACACAAAGATGGAGTCCACCATCTTTTTTGAGGACAAAGAGAATCAATGCATCAGCTGGGCTACTGAATGATTGTATCCACTCTTTATCTAATGCATTTTTTAAATATTCTCTTAGGGCAGCTAACTCAGTTTCAGAGAGATTGTATATTGACATAAAGAGAGATTGTGCATCAGGCTTGAGATCTATGCAGTGTTCTGCCTCTTCTGGTCTTTTCATGCTTATAGCAGCTTCTTCTGAGAAGATATGCATGTATGGCATGACATAATCGAGTAGACCAGTTGGCAAGTCTGAATATGCAGCCAAGAATACATATGAAGCATGCTTTGAGTCTTTTGAATGTTCTGTAGATAATACTACAAGCATTTCTACTCTAGCTTCTGTGAGAACTTCAGCTAGAACATCTTGTTCAGAAATAATTTGAGGCTGTTGTTCATCCTCAGAGCTTCTAAAGAAGAATTGTCCATCTGATCAATCTATAAAAGGATTTGTTTGTCTTAATCAAGGAAATTCTAATACAAGACTGTAGTCCTCCATCTTCATTGCATGGAAGGAATGAGATGTCTGCTGTGCATTACTCTTGTGATCAGTGACAGTAGTTGCAATGTTATACTCTTCAAAGAAGTGCATTATGCATTCATCAATTGACTTGATCATTTTGGTTTTGCAGTGAGCAGCTTCTAGATTGTAATCCTTTGTTCAAAATTCATCAACACAGTTCACTTCTGATTCAGAGTCTACTAGTGTAAGCACTTTTTGCAGACTCTTAGATGTAGCAAGTTCCACTGTGACAGTGAAGCTTAAGGTGTTTTTGCATCAACTTTCCATGCTTATGGCTGCCATTGCAAGCTGAATGGTATGTCTTAAGCATTTTTTGAGTCCTTTGAGTTCTTCATATCTTTTGTATTGAGTTTCAAGTCAGACTTGGTGTTTTTGGATTTGTCTTTGGGTTGTTTGAAACATGAATCAATGGTATGTCCTGGTTGCTTGCAATAACAGCAATATTTTGATTGGGTGGAGTCATTGAACTTTGTAGTGTTATTTCATCTGTATTTGTTTTGTGATCTATTATCAGCATTATTTCTGTTGTTAAAGCTTTGAGTGGGGTTTTTGAAATTTGACTTCTCTTTAAGCTTCTTCTGTCTCTCTGACAGATTCGATTCTGCCATTGCAAGTTTATGTAGAGTGACATCATAGCTTAACTCTTCCAATTTGGTTGCATATTTGTCGAATTCTCAGTGAATGGAAGGTAGAACTTTCATATAGAGGTGTGATTTCTGATGGTATTCACTATAAGAATGTCACAGATGCTCTTCAATTGATTGTAAGTGTGAAGCAAATTGTTGAACTGTCTGATCTTCTTGTTGCTCTGTTTTTCAGTACTGTCTATTGACATCTCAGAAACTTCTATCTGGATTGATGACTTGACATTGCATTCAACTAACAAATTCTTCCCATGGTGGCAAGGTCTGCATATCATATGTATGTTGATACCAATGTTGTTGCATCTTGACATTGAAATGAGTAACAGCTTCGATGATCTTTTGATGGTTGTGTTTGTTGTAGTAATCAAGATCACTGGCATGGAAAGCAATAGCAGCTGTAACAAAGTTTTCAAATTCTTTCATGCTTTGATCTTGGAACTTTTCCACATCTCTCTGAGAAGGGTGACTGCTCATGCTGGGATCTCAAAATTCTAATTGCCAAAGTGGTATCTGACTATGTCTTCCACTAACAGTAGTCACAGCACTTTTCACTAAGATGTTGAATGCTTGTAGTGTGGCTTCTGATGATCTGAGAATACTGATGATGTTATCACAGTTATCATTCATATTAGTTGCATCTCTACTGTGGTTCAGATGTGCTTCTAGCATATTTCAGATGGCTGGAATTGTTTCATTCAATTCTTGTAGTAAAGTGTCACACTGCTGTTGAAGTTCTTGCAATTCTTTCTCAGTCTGTAATTTTTTGATTCTTCTGACCACAGCTATCTTCTCAGTCTCAATTGTGCTGAGGTCTTCAGAAGAGATATCCTCTTCTGAACTATGCTCAGAGTCTGATTTCATAGAGAAAGATGATGCTTGTTGCACACTTTCAGTGGCAGGAGTGTGTGTTTCACAGTTTTCTTCCATGGTGTTTGTTGCTTCAGGTTTGGCAGTAGCATGAGTACAGCAGATGCTGTGGGTAGAGGCCATGACTATTACTCAATGGACTGTCTCTTGAAGATTGAGCGATTAGAAACTGTGAGGTGTAGTGACAGTGTGAAGAGTAACAGTAGAAGATAGTTTATAGTGTAGCAGAGATAATAGTAATATATTGTAGAGTGTAATATAGTAGCGTAACATAGCATAGTGTAGTGTAGTGTAGTGTAGTGTAGCTAATCGCTAAGGAAGAAAAGAAAGAGAAAGAAGATGTGCGAAATACATACATCGATATATATATACATATAGAAATAGCGGTAGCGAGAGTATAATGGAAAGAGGTAAGAATAAGCGAAGATAATAAGGAAATAATAAACGAGTGCATTACAATCTGGCTGTTAGTTTGCAGATGGAATGCTGTTGATAATTTTCATTAAATATGAAGCAGATAATATAATGTTGATCAAAACTTGCTATTTATTAATGAATCTTGATTATTAATAATGTTTGCAGATAGATCAAAGTTCTTCACAATTCTTTATACAATAATATTTATAAGTTCTTCAGCATCTAGCTCTGAAGATGTGGACACAATTATGACTCATTTGATAAATAAATCAACAAATACAACAATAGTATTATAGATTTGACTTCTCTTTTTATTATCTAGCAGGTCTTCAATAAAGTCCATACTAATTGTATGTCATTTCTTATCTGACACTGAATGTAATTGTAGCAACTTATACAGCTTGTGCTGTGGTATCTTGATGTATTGACAAACATCACAGATTCTCACATATTCTGCAATCTCATCACTCATATCATGCCACAAGTACTTGCATTTGATTGTTTTGATGATTTTGTCATATTCAAAATAATCATCTTGAGAATCATTGTGGTTTATTTTCATTATTTCATGTCTTATGATCTTGTTTTGTGATATGTAGACTTTATCATCTTTTCTGAGCAGATTATTTTTATCTACTGCTCAAATCAAATAACTATCTACACTAGAGTCATTCATCTCTAGTCTTTTGCAAAGTTCAGATATGCTGGTGTCTCTATTCTAAATCTGCAGTAAAAGTTCAATGATAGATTTGACTATCTTTTTGCAATAGACTGTCTCAGACTCAAATATCTTGACAGTCAGAATCTGTGGCATCAGAGTTTCTAGATTTAATTCTGTAACATCTGTGATCTTTTTCTCATTCACAGATGCATTCTTTATTCTGCAGAGATTGTTATCATCAATGACTACAGATCTCTTCACTCAATAATTTTCATTAGCTTGCAGATCTTTTCACATCATCTTGATACATTGATCTAATTTTGTATTTTCTTTTATCTTTAGTGATTTAAAGATCCTCTTATGCAGCTTCTCTTGCAGAGTAGAGAGTCTCATCAAAAGAGCTGTGTGTTTTACAAAATCTGAGTAACAACTTTGTTTGTTTGTTTGTTTGTATTGGTTTAACGTCCCGGAGAAAACACAGGCAGCACCCGTGTTTCAGAAGCCTTCTGAAGGGCATGGAGATGTGCTACACTGAAGAGATTTCTATGTACACAGAGAGAAAGAAAACAGAATCCAGATGGCAACTCTTGAGAAGACTCAGCTTATTGAAAAGGATTTTACTGAGCTGTGCATCCACTTCTGACCTGATGTATGGCCATTCATGGTGGAGCTATAGTGTGGTTCTCAAGAGAAACCACTGCTGCTGTGTCTGAAAGGTTTTACAGTGAATGAAGAGGGATAACTCTCTCAGTTGATCTGAGAACTGTCTGTGCTTCTAACAGCAGAGAAAAGACAGATGAGATAGACAAAAGAAAAGAGGAAAAGTGAGTGTTCTGAAAAGGAAAATAAAGAGAAGAGTGAAGGAAAGAAAAGACTGTGTCCTCTGTAGCACCTTGTAGTCACATGACCCAGCACAAACCCAGGGGGAGAGAGAGGAGAGAGCACTGAAGAAGGTTGTGAGGGGAAAGAAGTGGAGAGAGACAGAGAGAGCAGTGAGAAGAGAGAAGAAGAGTGCATGTCTGCAGCTGAAAGCATGTCAACTGAGTCAGCATACAGACTGTACTGATTACATCACAGCTAGTTGAAACAGATGAGCCCATCATGCTGATTTAATCATTTGCATCAGTTGAACCAATTGAACTGATTGAACCAATTGTACCAATTGTACCAATTGTACTGTTTGTACCGATTGAACTGATTGAATCAATTGTACCAATTGAACTGGTTGAACCGATTGTACCATTTGTATCAATTGAATCAATCAAGCTGATTGTACTGATTGAACTGATTGTACTGTTTGTACTGATTGCATCAGTTGAATCTATTGTACTGATTGAATCAGTTGTATCAGATATTGTGCTATCTGTACCATCTGTATAGACTTGGGACTGCTGTGGAGGGCTGTCAGATGGTGTGTGTTCAAACAGCTGTATTACCTCATGCAGTACTGTGTGTAGAACTGCATACAATCAAGCAGTTCTACAAAGTCTGTAGGGATCAGAGACTCTAGATAGACAACAGCTGTCACTCAGTTGTGTGGCTGTGCTGCTGATCTCTTGAGTCAGTGAGGAAAGTGTCTCTGTAAGTGTCAACAGAGTATCAAATGTTCTGAGCTTTTGTTGTGTCCACAGACACAGACAAGCCTCACATCTGCATGCTGAAAGCATCTGTAGTACCAGGAAAAGTCTCCATGAGAGAAGTGAAGTGTGAGTCAGCAGTGGAGGGCATGCTGTGGCATGGTGAGCTCTGAAGAGGCTTTCATTTGATATTCCACAGTTGATCTGCTGAATCTTCAGCTCTGATATCAGTCAGAGAGCTTTCCACAGACTCTGCTTCATCACTCTCACTCTGTCTCTTGACTGAGCTGCTTGCCTACTGTGCAGATCTCACTGACTGTGGGCATGATCTCAAGTTTATAGACTGAGACTGCAGTAGATGAGACTGTCTGCTTAGTCAGACAGTCTGCTTTCTCATTGCCCTCTATTCTCATATGCTCAGAGGCCCATTTCAGACTCACATTATATTATCTGAGAAGCTCATGGCAGCAGCTGTAGACTCAGTTCAAGAAGGTCATCACACTGTCTTATATGCTTCAGATGATTGAGATGTTGTCAAGGCAGAGCTAGATTCAAGAATTGATGCTGTCATCTGTGGCACAGAGTAGAAGCTTCACTGCACACTCTAATGCACAGCAGATGCCAACTGTCTCAGTGTTGAAGATATGTAATATAGAGCTCAGTGCAGCTGAGAAGCTGATCAGCTGTTTGTTTCTCTGATAGACTATGAAGTCATAGTCAACTCATCTGCTGTTGTCAAGAATCTGTTCTGATTCATCTGAGAAAACATATAGATCTGTTGAAGATTGACTTCTTCATCATTTCTTGAATGTCTGAGCAGCACTCTTTTTGTCTACATTCTCTGTGGGGTCTGTCCCACACCCCTCTGAGTAGTGTGGGATGATAAGTGTGAGTCTATTGACTGCAGACAGCAGCATCTCCAACCTCTGAATCTTGATCTTTGAATACTGCTGAGTTCCAGCCCCTCTTCCATATGTGATCATTGAGGAAGCTATTCATGAAGTCAGTGGGTGTCTCTCATTCATCATCTGAAGCCTTGTCATGAAACACATTTTGACCTCCTTCAGAGCTACCATTGCTGATGGAAGCTCAGCATTCTGGTATAGAGTTGTGATGAATGTTGTACAGAAAACTGAAAGGATTTCTCTGACTGCCATGATAAGCATCTTCTCAACTGTTTTCATATATCATCTCAGACAGAAGCTGATCTCCCCACTTCTGTCTGTGTGTCTTGCTGACTGCATGCAGCCACTGTACCAGGCCTCTGTGCCATAGAGCAGTGAGGGAATCACACAGATAGTGATCATCTTTCACAGAGCATCTGCTGAAGACTCATTTCTGATCTTTTCTAGACTTCAGATATGCTGAGTCACAGCTCTTGTCTTCTTTGCTCAGACAGAGATATGTGATCTTCAGATGAGTCTTCTGTCAAAGTGTACACTCAGTCAGCAGAGTGCTGACTTCTGTTCAGCTGAAGCAGTAACAGAGTGTATGATCAGATTCTCTGACACAACCACTGACAGTGCTTCATTGTGTCACTTTCTTGTGAGATGAATCATCTCAAATTTCTCTGATATGAAGACCACCTTGTTTGTCTCCCCCCATCTCAGAATACTCTGTATATCATGACTGAGAAGAGTAGCATTGCTGTCAAGCAAGTGCATAGCTCATCAAGTATTCAGATCATCTGTATAGTCAAAGCACAATTTCAGATTCTGCCACAGCAGCTCTGTCAGATACAGAAGAAACAGTATTGATGACAGAGAAGATCTCTGTGACATGTCACATTGCATCTGATGTGCTGCTGTGATGATCCCCTTCAGTCAAATCTGGGCTCTGTGTTCAGTGAGAAAGCTGTCAATGAGTTGTAGCAGCTTGCACAGTCATCTCTGTTGTGCCATCTGCTGAAGCAGCTGTCTGTGCAGCACAGCATCAAAGACACTCTGTACATCCATTGTGATCATGAATACCTCCTTGTTTTGTGCGAAGACTGCCTCCATCTCATGAGTGAAAGCAGCTATCAGATTCATTGTCAATCATCTGAGCAGCACCTCTTCATGCTGCAAGCTGACTACATCATGAATAAGTGCTGTGTACATCAGTCATCTTGCAACAATGTGTTCCAGCTTCTTGAAGATTACTGAGAGAAGGGCAATGAGTCTTCAGAAGTGAATCAAGCTTCTGTCTCTCTTATCTATCTTGAATATCATTGCCATCTCTGCCAGCTTTCAGATTTGTGGGAAGTGGCAGAGCTGAAGGCAGCAGTTGTATAGCTACTGTACAAAGAGAGACACATACTGTCAGCATGCCTTGAGCAGCCACACTGTGATTCCATCCATGTCTGGAGAGATACTCTGTACTTCAATGATGTTGCACTCTACCTCCTCCATCTCAACTCAGAGATCTCAGAGCAGGTTTCCCATGCTGCTTCAGTGCTCATCATTCAATGAATTGTATTTCAAATCATTGACTGAGTTGTATCACTTCAGAATGACTTGTCAAAGTGCCTCAGCTTTGACAACTGTCTCTTCTATAATCTGATCCCCAACCATCAGAGAGGGTGCTCTGAGGTTGAATTCCAGCTCATGTCATACTACCACTCAGTACAGATCCCTGCCATCTCTGGCCTCATTGATCATCTATCTTCAGTATACACACTTAGCCTTGCACACTGTGTCCTTGAACTGATGCTTTGTGGTCTCTGTCTGATGAGTGGTGAGCTCTCAATGTGCTCTTCAGCAGTCTGCTGTTCATCAGAAAGCTGTAGTCTGTTCTTATTGCACTGACTTACTGACTGTCTGAGCTGCAGTCAGAAGATTCTGAGTGAAGCATCAGATCAGATCATCAAGCTGTGTTGCATTCTCAACTCTATCTGAGTAAGACATGTTCACTATAAGATCTCTGACAAGATCTGCAAAGAGCTTCAGCTGAGAGTCTGTGACCTTGATCTGAGCCCTGCTCTGCTGTGTCTGAGATGTTGTCAGCAGCATAGTAATTATAGACTGATGATCTGAGCTGCAGTGTAAATCTCAGTGCACTGAAGTGAAAGCAAAGATCACATTGAAAAAGATGAGATCAATCACATGATCTGCTGCATGAGTTGAAATGCCTACCTCTTCCACAAAGTTCATCTCATGTTCACTGATCCACTGAATAAGCTCCCCTCCTCAGTGCAGATTCGCTGTCTCTGATTCAAAGGCATCATATCATACATTGAAATCCCCACCTACTAGACAGCAGGCTGGTGAACTCAAATTGATCAGATAGTCCATGACTGTGTCTGTCTCAGACTGTCTGTACACATTGAGAATGTGGCAGTCATTGACACTGACCCACAGCAGATCTCTGTTTTGCACAGATTGATGTTGCTGTGCTCTTATCTTTGAACTCTTGCATATATATGTCATGACTCAGAGCCTCTTCTCCTCTTGCTGCTCCAGATTAGTGTCATCTCAGTGATCTATAAATGCAAAGCACTCATATGCTGAGTGATTAGAAGTCTTGATACCAGAGTGTGTGTAAGACTTCTGTATACAGATCACTTCACAACTCTGCTTGAAAGCAAGCTGTAGAGCTGCTGTGTGACAGAGGGTCACTCTGACTGTATTTGCTCAAAAGATCTGCAGAGAATGATTTTCCTGCTGATTGTTTCTGCAGCATCAGCTGTGTTGCTGATGTTGATGTTCTAGCATGAGAAGTCACTTGATGAGCTGCTGTCAAAGTCTATCTGTGAGATGAGATTGAAGAATCTCAGATCTGTTGTCTGCATGCTGAGACTAGACTGCTCTTTGACTGCTTGGCTATACTGCCACTCTGCTGTGTGAGCTGAGCATCATCTGATGCAGATCATCTGTCAGATGATGTCCTCTTCACTGATGAAGCTCTGAGTAGCCACTCACTTGCAGAGTGCTAGCCCAGTGAGCTGTGTTGACTGAGTTGATTGAGTGGATGATGTAGATACCACCACTGCAATCATTGATGCTGGCTGTGCTGACAGTGATTGCCACTTCTGAGCATCTCTGTGGCATCTGTCATCAAGACAGTGAACAGCTGCTAGCTTCTTTTGAGTTAGATGTCTGAGGATATCATTCACATGTCTGAATGCAGCAGAGCAGTGCTGATGCTCAGCTGGGTAGAGTTGACAGCAGTTGACACATCATGATGCTCTCTTGCACTCCACATCTGTTGATCTCTCATGTCAGCTTGTGGGCTCACTGCAGTTGAAGCATCTCATCAGTTGCATACATTTTGATGGGTGGCAGTACCTCTGGCATTCTGGGTCATGTCTCACTGTCAGTGATCTTTTCTCAATAAGTCTGACCCTCTCACTGGCATTGAAGAGTGAGAAGCCTTTCATCAGAGCAAGAAAGAAGACAATTCATGTAATCTTCCCCATCTTGAGATTCACTTCATGTTGTGAGGGTTGACAGCTCACTGATTTTATCTTTGCCTGAGTCAGAATCTCTTCCTCAATCATCTTGTCTGTGGGGATTCTTGCTTCTTCCCAGTCCTGGATGAATTCTGAGACTTCTGAGACAGCATAATTGTACCACTGCTCTGATAGCTGAATCTCTGTGGTGTCAAGAACTTCACAGAGAGTAGTCACTGTCTTCTCAGTGGTCAGAGCATTGTGTATGCCTCTGTTGCTTGATGTGATTGCCCAATCTGTTCTGATGGGCTCCATCTTCAGCACATTAGCCACATCCTCCACTCTCTGAATGTTTGCAATGATCACCTGCTGCACAGCATATGGCTGCAGCTGGGCAATTCATTTCTCTGACTGAAGAGTGATGAGAACTCATGAATTCTTCTGCTGCTTTGTGTCTTCTGTGAGGCTTCTTGACTGACTGATGTTCTTGAGCTGCAGGCCAGCTCCACTAGCTCTGTCAGCTGAGAAAGCTGCAGTCTTGACAGAGATAGCTTCAGAGAGAGCAGAATTTTTCCTCTTCTGTGCAATGTCTACTCAGATAGTCAGCTCTCTCACAGTTGCCTTCACTGAATTTGACTGTGGATGAGTGTCTGAGGCAGCACTCTCTCTCAGAGTTGATGCTGTGCTCAGATCTGCTGTCACATATGCAATGAACCTTTCACAGAAGGCTCAGACAAAGTTCTGGCTGGCTGACTGCTTCTCCTTCTCAACTCAGCTGTTCAGAGTCTTTGTCAATCTGATGAGAGTCTTCTGCTGCAGATTCTGTTGCTGTTGAGCCTTCTCAAACTGCTTCTGTAGCTGAGAGGTGGCTGTGGAGATGCTGTCACTGACTTCTTTGAGAACTGAAGAAGACATTGTAACAGTCTTTCTCTGTCTCTTACCAGTCTTTTCAGTAACAAAATTGGCCAGTGACTCCAGCTCCAGTGGCCTGGTGTAGGCTGTGTCGATGTCCTTGGGTGGACAGGAGGGCGTTGAGGGCTCCATGACCACTCAACCTGTGCAGTACACACATGTAGAGTAATTGCAGAGGGTGTGCGATGATGTTGAATGGGTTGAAGGGTTAAAATTATATGAAAAACAGTTAGAAAATGGAAAATTCAAATGTACCCCTACATTCATGGGTAGTTGTAAGGATGCCTGAGTAACAACTTGATGCATCTGTGGGATTATTTTTCTCAGAATGATGCTTTATTTCAAAATTGAACACTGAGAGCATTTCCATTCAGTGAATCTGACACTCATTTAGCTGCTTCATTGTCATGAAGCACTGAAGATTGACATGATCAGATAAAACAGTTATTGAGTGTCTGCTATCATATAAGTAGTGACATCATTGTCTGAAAGCTTCTACAATTGGCAGCATTTCTAGATCATATATTTGATAATGTCTTTCTGTTTCTGTGAGCTTTCTAGACCAAAATGTGATTGAGTGTCAGTGATCATCATTTATTAATTGTGATATTACTGCAGTGATTGCAACATCAGATTCATCTGTTTCTATACAGAGTTTTCACTGTGGATCAAAGTGGATCAACAATGATGCTTTTGTAAAGCATTCTTTTAACTGCAAAATTGTGTGCTTGCAGTTTTCATCTAACTGAATAGGTGTGTTATTCTTCTCTCTTTTCATTTCATAATCTTTTAACAATTCAGTCAGAGGTGCTGTTATTATTGAGAACTTGTATATGAATTGATGATAGAAATTGATGAATTCTAGAAATATTTGCAATTCATTTATAGTTCATGGTTCTGATCAATCTAGAATTGTGTTGACACAGCATTTCTTGACAGTAATGCTCTGCATGATAATCACAAAACTCAAAAATCCAATTTCTGTTGCATGAAATGTACACTTACTAAGTTTGACATATAGTCTTCAATGCTTTAACTGTTTCAGCATGTTCTTAACATGGATGACATGTTTGTCAAGTGTGTTTGAATAGATTATGATATTGTCAAGATAAGTCATGCAATATACATCTAAAAGATCACTGAGAGCTTTGTTGATATAAGATTGAAAGATTGCAGAGGCATTGATTAGCTCAAAAGATAAGACTAGATATTTAAAGTATTCATATTGTGTTTGAAATGCTGTTTTTCATTCATTCTCTGCTTGTATGTGAATTCTGTGATATGTGTCTCTAAGGTTCAGTTGTGTATATATTTTGGCATCTGCTAATCTATCAAGTATTTCATTTATCAAGAGCAGTGGATATCGATTCTTGACTGTTATTTCATTCAATTCTCAATAATTCATGCAGAGATGCAGGGTTTCATTCTTCTTCAGTGTGAATAATACTGACACATCAGCTGAGCTCTTGAACAGATGTATTCAATTCTTCTCTAATGTCTTTTCAATATATTCTTGAAGGACAGAGAGTTCTTGAAGTGATAAGTTATATATCAGTTGATATGAGAGTTCCTTGCCAGGTTTGAGATCTATAGCATGATTGTGAGGTGCATGTTCTGTGTCAGATATATTTTCTTGAAATATATCAAGATAATCTTTATAATCATCTGAGATATTTGACTCAGTTGCTGCACTCACAGCTTGTAATGATAAGACAGTGAATATAATATTGCCA
Source organism: Histoplasma ohiense (assembly GCA_017607445.1). Classification (NCBI taxonomy): domain Eukaryota; kingdom Fungi; phylum Ascomycota; class Eurotiomycetes; order Onygenales; family Ajellomycetaceae; genus Histoplasma; species Histoplasma ohiense. The sequence goes on along the minus strand of JAEVHH010000006.1, from coordinate 1,440,235 downwards.
TTGTCAATTAGTGTTGCAAATTCTTTAGCAGTATTCAGATGTATGTGATTAATATTCAATGCTTTTCTATAGATTCAGCATCTTTGCACTCAGTCAATATCAGAGTTCACAGCTTTCAATTATGACATGTTCAAAATTACATCATATCTGCTAATGTCAGCTTTTTTGAAATGATGGAATTCTTCTTGAAGAATATGTTTGTCATTGATAATCTTCATTGCAACTCTTTGTTGTTTATATGATTTAATCTTATGATTATCAACTGCTTTCACTACTTTTGATTTATCTTCTGTCTTTGAGAAATATTTTGATGCTCAGATGTGGGATATGAAGTTCACATCTGTGTCAGAATTCACTAGTATCCATGCCATTGACCATTCTGCTTCTGTCAGCATTCATGTATTCATTGTCAATAACTGTTTATCTCACAGTCTAGTTGTTTGTATTCTCAATGCAGCAGCTGCTTCTATGATTGAGATTGTTGATTTTTTGCTTGTTGAACTTGATTGTGCTTTTCAGAGTGTAACATTCAGCAATCATTTGTAATATGATTCTTCTTATGACAGTGAGAACACTTCTTCATTCAGTTATATTTATCTTTTTTGATTTGTTCAGTTGAATCTGTTTGTTTCTCTTGTTTCCTCTTGTTTCAACAGTTGTTAGATTTATCAGAATGATGCTGATTCTCTATGAATATTACAGATCTTTCTTTGTGAATAGTATGCTGTTGCTCTGACATATTTTTCTTGAGAGTCTGTAGAGTTCAAAGCAACTCTTTGTAGTTCTGAGGCTCTTGATTTCAATGATTAAATTCAGTGTGTAATATCTTCAATGTCTTACTATGCAAGTTATCCATTCTTTGTTCTTTGCTATATGGGGGTAAGTAGTATTCTCAGTCTTCAAAATATTTAGAGAAATTGTGTATCAATTGTCATTCTTGTTGTTTTGCATCTTGAAACTTTTGACTTGCCAATCAGTGCTGGTTCTGTGGATTGTTAATTTGCATTTCTAGATGTGATAGCATATTGTCAAAAGTCAACAGTGTTGCTTCTTCATGTCTCTCATATGATGATACAAAATTCAACCATTTCTGCTTAATGTGGGCATTAAGATAGAGTTTAGCATCATTTATCTTGTGTTCTTTCTTTCAATAATACTGATGATGATGTGTAAAGAGAGTCAATATGTGATCTTTATAGTTTTTGAATTCTAACATATTTTTTTCTCAATAATAGTTCTTAATTTCTAATCTCAGTGGTGTTTCATTATCATTGTCTGTATTGTTCACAGATCAATTTTGTGGTGGTTCTATGATGATATTCTGAGTTAATTGAGACTTAATGAGAGTATCTTTATGAATCTGCACTTTCAACTTGTTGAGCTGTTGTTGTGCATGCAGAATAGCTAATTGCTGCTCTTGTTCATGAATTTGATTATTCAACTGTTGCAAACACACATTGTGATCATTGAAGGCAGTAGAGAATTCAGATTGATTTTCAAGGGATCTTGTATGTGTTGAGATCATCTTGTGTGTTTTAACTAATATTGCATGTTTTAACTAATGTTGCATGCTTTATTGTAGATGTGTGTAACAACGGACCACTCAAATAAAGTTTAGAGTGATTAAAATTGTAAGAGATGATTGTAGGTATAATTATAAGAGTAGTGTGAAGTATGCATGTAGAATGTTAAGAAGATAGCAATCTCTATTATTCAAAGCTAATTACTGATCTTCTAATATCTACAGATATCAGTGAGCATTATATAGGCGATCATCATGCTCTACAGCTGTCTATGATGCTGTGTGCTATATCCATTCTCATTAATTCTGGCGTGTTCTGTGTTCTTCTATCGCCATATAGCTATTTTCTAATATAGATATCTCCGTTGCGCCTATTACAACCTCGGACTAGATATATAATATAAACAGTGTAAAGTGACTAATTTAAAAAACACTATATGAGATCAGAACTAAGAAATTTGATAATGAAACTGAAGAAATATTTAGTCTCAGTTTCATACATGATCACACAGCCAGTTTAGATTGAACTGATTGTATCAATTGAACTGATTGTATCATTTGTATCAATTGCATTGATTGAATCTATTGTATTGATTGAATCAGTTATATCAAATGTTGTGTTATCTGTACTGTCTGTATAGACTTGAAACTGCTGTGAGGGCTGTCAGATGATGTGTGCTCAATCAGCTGTGTTATCTTATGCAGTACTGTGTGTAGAACTGTGTGTGATCAAGTAGTTCTACAAAGTCTGTAGAGATCAGAGACTCTAGATAGACAACAGCTGTTATTCAGTTGTGTGACTAAGCTATTGATCTCATGAATCAGTGAGAAAAGTGTCTCTGTAAATATCAATAGAATATCAAATGTTCTGAGTTTTTATTATATTTATAGATATAGATGAGTCTCATATCTATATACTAAAAACATCTGTAATATCAGAAAAAGTTCTTATAAGAGAAGTGAAATATAAGTCAGTGATAAAGAGTATACTGTGATCTAATGAGCTCTGAAGAGATTTTTATTTGATATTTCACAATCAGTCTACTGAATCTTCAGCTCTGATATCAGTCAGAGAGTTTTTCACAGATTCTGTTTCATCACTCTCACTCTGTCTCTTAATTGAGCTGTTTGATCACTGTGCAGATTTCATTGACTGTGAGTATGATCTTGAGTTTATAGACTGAGACTGCAGTACATAAGATCATCTGCTTAGTCAGATGATCTGCTTTCTCATTACTCTCTATTCTTATATACTCAGAGACTTATTTCAGATTCATATTATGTTGTCTGAGAAGCTTGTGACAGCAGCTGTAGATTCAGTTTGAGAAGATCATCACACTGTTCTGTATACTTCAGATGATTGAGATATTATCAAAACAGAGTCAGATTCAAGAATTGATGCTGTCATCTGTGACACAGAGTAGAAGCTTCATCATGCACTCTAATGCACAACAGATGTCAACTGTCTCAGTGTCAAAAATATATGATATAAAGCTCAGTGCAGCTGAGAAGCTGATCAGTTGTTTATTTCTCTGATAAATTATAAAGCTATAGCTCATTCATCTACTGTTGTCAAGAATCTGTTCTGATTCATCTAAGAAAACATATAGATCTGTTGAAAATTGACTTTCTTATTATTTTTTGAATTTCTGAACATTATTTTATTTATTTACATTCTCTGTGAGATCTGTTCTACATTTCTCTGAGTAGTGTGAAATGATAAATATGAATCTATTAACTACAGACAGCAGTGTCTTCAACCTCTGAATTTTGATCTTCAGATACTGCTGAGTTTCAACTCCTCTTTCATATATAATCATTGAAAAAGTCATTTATGAAGTCAGTGAATGACTCTTATTCATTATCTGAAGTTTTATTGTGAATTATATTTTGATCTTCTTCAGAGCTATCATTGCTGATGAGAGCTCAGCATTCTGATATAGAATTGTGATGAATGTTATATGAAAAACTGAAAGAATTTTTCTGATTGCTATGATAAGTATTTTCTCAATTGTTCTTATATATCATTTCAGATAAAAGCTGATCTTCTCATTTCTGTCTGTATGTTTTGCTGACTGTATGTGACTGCTGTATCAGATCTCTGTGCTATAGAGCAGTGAGAGAATTATGTAGATGATAATCATCTTCTACAGAGCATCTACTGAAAACTTATTTCTGATCTTTTTTAGATTTTGAATATGCTGAGTCACAGCTCTTGTCTTCTTTGTCTGAACAGAGATATATGATCTTCAGATGAGTCTTCTATCAAAGTGTATATTCAATCAGTAAAATACTAACTTCTGTTCAGCTGAGACAGTGACAGAGTGTATAATCAGATTCTCTGATACAATTATTGATAATGTTTCATTGTATTACTTTCTTGTAAGATGAATTATCTCAAATTTTTCTGATGCAAAGATTATTTTGTTTGTCTTCTCTCATCTCAGAATACTCTGTATATCATAACTGAGAAGAATAGTGTTGTTGTCAAATGAGTGTATAGTCTATCAAATGTTCAGATTATTTGTATAATCAAAGCATAATTCTGAATTCTGTCACAGCAGCTCTGTCAGATACAGAAGAAACAGTATTGATGACAGAGAAGATTTCTGTAACATATTATATTGCATCTGATATGCTGCTGTAATGATTCTCTTCAGCTGAATCTGAGCTCTGTGTTTGATGAGAAAGCTGTCAATGAGTTGTAGCAGCTTGTTATAAGAGCTGCTCTCAGCAATTGTATAGATTGCTTGCTAGTAGATAATTGCATTTCTGTATTGTAAGTGCCGCTTGTTCATAGCAGTGTATCGATCGCGTTCTCTAGATAGCTTGTATATATGTTGTTATCAATTTCTTAATAAGATGGAATTGGTGGATTCTTTGATTGCTAGAGGTTGTGTGTAGAGAAGCAAAAAGAATTTCTTTCTTCTTGAAAATTTCTTTTTTTTTTTAACTTAATCATCATCAAAGCTTCTTTTCATTCTGCTATGATTTTTTATTTTCAATAAAAATTTTTAAATTTTCATTGATTCTCTCTTCTTCTTCTCTCTTTTGTTGAAATGAGTTTTTTTGATTATTTCAATTTTAAGTAAGTTGTTTCTTGAGTGCTTATCACATATTATTGCTGATGTTTCTTATCAGTGGTGTTATTAGTGTGGTCATATGTGTCAGTAGCTTGTTTCTGTATAGCATCATTTGCTGTTCACTTGTTATATTGCTCTAGCTCTAATCATGTGACACATAACAGTCAGATTCCATGTGAATGTTGTGTCTTCAAGTTGAGAGATGTTGATTTTTGATGTGTGTTGAGATCAAATATTTGAAAGTGTTGTGAGGCTTGTGTTTCTGCAGAAAAACTGTGAGGTGTAGTGACAGTGTGAAGAGTAACAGTAGAAGATAGTTTATAATGTAGTGGAGATAATAGTAATATATTGTAGAGTGTAGTATAGTAGTGTAATGTAGTGTAGCTAATCACTAAGAAAGAAAAGAAAGAGAAAGAAGATGTGTGAAATACATACATCAATATATATATACATATAGAAATAGCAGTAGCAAGAGTATAATGAAAAGAGGTAAGAATAAATGATGATAATAAGGAAATAATAAATGAGTGCATTACAATTGCCCCTCTTTTTTATAAGAGCTGCTCTCAGTGATTGTATAGATTGCTTGCTAGTAGATAATTGCATTTCCATATTGTAAGTTCTGCTTGTTGATAGCAGTGTATTGATCGCGTCCTCTAGATAGCTTGTATACATGTTGTTATCAATTTTCTAATGAGATGGAATTGGTGGATTCTTTGATTGCTAGAGATTGCATACAGAGAAGCAAAAAGAATTTCTTTTCTTTTGAAAATTTCTCTTCTTTTTTAACTTGATCATCATCAACTTCTTGTTCTTCTGTCATGATTTTTCATCTTCAAAAAATTTTTTTAAATTTTCATTGATTCTCTCTTTTTCTTCTCTCTTTTTTCAAAATGGGCTCTCTCAGATATCTCAATTTTAAGTAAGTTGTTTTCTCACTGATGTTTATTGTATATTATTGCTGGTGTTTCTTATCAGTGGTGTTGTTAGTGTAGTCACATGTGTCACTAGCTTGTTTCTGTATAGCATCATTCACTGTTCACTTGTTATATTGCTCTAGATTTAGCTCTAATCACATGACACACAACAGTTGAATTCCATGCAAACATTGTGTCTCTAGACTTGAAGATATTGATTTTTGATGTGTGTTGAGATCAAATGTCTGAAAGTGTTGTGAGGCTTATGTCTCTGCAGAGAAATTCTGTAAATTCATGAGTAATTCTCTTTAATTCTTATTTTCTTTTTCTTTTCCTTCAAATTTGCTTTTGAATAGGTAGTAGTGTTCTTAGCAATGTTGATATACTGATAATGATGTTAGATGTGTGATACACCTCTTCTGAAGTGCATCATGTATGAGTGAGTGTTTATGTAATAGGCGCAACGGAGATATCTATATTAGGAAATAGCTATGTAGCAATAGAAGAACACAGAACACATCAGAATTAATGAGAAGAGATATAGTGCACAGCACTATAGACAGTCATAGTATGTGGTGGTCATCTATATAATGCTCACTGATATCTGTAGATATTAGAAGATCAGTGATTAGCTTTGAATAATAGAGATTGCTATCTTCTTAACATTCTACATATGTACTTCACACTACTCTCATAATTATATCTACAATCATCTCTTACAATTCTAATCACTCTAAACTTTATTTGAGTGGTCTGTTGTTACACACACCTACAATAAAGCACACAATGTTAGTTAAAACACACAACATTAGTTAAAACATGCAAGATGATTTCAACACACACAAGATCCCTTGAAAATCAATCTGAATTCTCTACCATCTTCAATGATCACAATGCACATTTGCAACAGTTGAATGATCAAATCTGTGAATGAGAGCAGCAATTAGTTATTCTGCATGCACAACAGCAGCTCAATGAGTTGAAAGTGCAGATTTGTGAAGATACTCTCATCAAGTCTCAATTAACTCAGAATATCACCACAGAATCACTGCAAAATCAATCTGTGAATGATATAAATGATGATAATGAAACACCACTGAGGTTAGAGATTAAGAACTATTATCAAGGAAAAAATATGTTAGAATTCAAGAACTATAAAGATTGCATGTTAACTCTTTTTACACATCACTGCTGGTATTATTGAAAGGAAGAACACAAGATAAATGATGCTAAACTCTATCTTGATACCCATGTTAAATAGAAATGATTGAATTTTGTATTATTGTATGAGAGATGTGGAGGGGCAACACTGTTGACTTTTGATGATATGCTATCACATCTAGAAATGCAAATTAACAATCCACAGAATCAATGCTGATTGATGAGTCAAAAGTTTCAAAATGCAAAGCAATAAGAATGACAATCAATATGTGATTTCTCTAAATATCTCAAAGACTGAGAGTACTATTTACCCCCATATAGCAAAGAACAAAGAATGGATAATTTGTGTAGTAAAGTGTTGAAGATATTACACACAGAACTCTACTATTGAAATCAAGAGCCTCAGAACTATAAAGAGTTGCTTTGAACTCTACAGACTCTCAAGAAAAATATGCTGAAGTGATGATATGCTATTTGCAAAGAAAGATCTGTAATATTTGTAGAGAATCAGCATTGTTCTGATAAATCTAGCAACTGTTGAAACAAGAGGAAATGAGAGAAACAAACAGATTCAACTGAACAAATCAAGAAAGATAAATATAACTAAATGAAGAAGTGTTCTCACTGCCATAAGAAGAGTCATATTGCAAATGATTGTTGGATGTTACATCTCAAAAAGCACAACCAAGTTCAATAAGCAAAAAATCAACAATCTCAATTGTAGAAGCAGCTGCTGCATTGGAAATATGAACAACTAGACTGTGAGATAAATGATTATTGATGATGAATACATGAATGCTGACAGAAGTGGAATGGTTGATGGTGTGGATGCTAGTGGATTCTGACACAGATGTGAACTTCATGTCCCATGCCTGGGCATCAAAATATTTCTTGAAGACAGAAGATAAATCAAAAGTAGTGAAAGCAGTTGATAATCATAAAATTAAGTTATATGAACAACAAAGAGCTGCAATGAAGATTATCAATGATGAATATATTCTCTGAGAAGGATTCCACCATTTCAAAGAGGCTGACATTAGTGGATATGATATAATTTTGAATATGCTGTGGTTGAAAGCTGTGAACTCTGATATCAACTGAGTGTGAAGATGCTGAATCTATAGAAAAGTGTTGAATATTAACCACATGCATCTGAATACTGCTAAAGAATTCACAACACTAATTGATGATGACAATATTATATTCACTGTCTTATCATTACAAGCTGCGAGTGCAGCAACTGAGTCAAATATCTCAGATGATTATAAAGATTATCTTGATGTATTTCAAGAAGACATATCTGATGTGGAACATGCATCTCATGATCATGCCATAGAGCTCAAACCTGGTAAGAAACCCCCATATCAACTGATATATAACTTATCATCTCAAGAACTCTCTGTCCTCTGAGAATATATTGAAAAGATGTTAGAGAAGAATTGAATATGTCTGTCCAAGAGCCCAGCTGACATGCCAGTATTATTCACATTCAAGAAGAATGGAACCCTGCATCTTTGTGTGGATTATCAAGAATTGAATGAAATAACAGTCAAGAATTGATATCCACTGCTCTTGATAAGTGAAATACTTGATAGATTAGCAGATGCTAAAATATATATACAACTGAATCTTAGAGATGTGTATCATAGAATTTGCATACAAGCAGAGGATGAATGAAAAACAGCATTTTGAACATAATATGAACACTTTGAATATCTAGTTTTATCTTTTGAGCTAATCAATGTCTCTGCAATCTTTCAATCTTATATCAACAAAGCTCTCAGTGACCTTTTAGATGTATATTGCATGGCTTACCTTGATGATATCATAATCTATTCAAACACACTTGATGAACATGTCGTCCATGTTAAGAATGTGCTGGAATGGTTAAGACGATGGAGACTATATGTCAAACTTAGTAAGTGTACATTCCATGCAACAGAAATTGGATTTTTGGGTTTTGTGGTTATCACACAGAGCATTACTGTCAAGAAACACTGTGTTGACATGATTCTAGATTGATCAGAACCACAAACTATAAATAAATTGCAAATATTTCTAGAATTTGTCAATTTCTATTGTTGATTCATATACAAGTTCTCAATAATAACAGCACCTCTGACTGAATTGTTAAAAGATTACAAAATGAAAAGAGAGAAGAATAATGCATCTGTTCAGTTAGACAAAAACTGCAAGCATACAATTTTGCAGTTAAAAGAATGCTTTACAAAAGCACTGTTGTTGATCCACTTTGATCTGCAGTGAAAACTCCATATAGAAATGGATGAATCTGATGTTGCAATTGCCACAGTAATATCACAATTAATGAATAATGATCACTGACACCCAATTGTGTTTTGATCTAGAAAGCTCACAGAAACAGAAAGATGTTATCAAACATATGATCTAGAAATATTACCAATTGTAGAAGCTTTCAGACAATGGCACCACTACTTACATGATAGCAGGCACTCAATAACTGTTTTATCTGATCATGTCAATCTCTGATGCTTCATGATGACAAAGCAGCTAAATGAGTGTCAGATTCACTGGATGGAAATACTCTCAGCATTCAATTTTGAAATAGAGCACTGTTCTGAGAAAAATAATCCCACAGATGCATCAAGTTGTTGCTCAGATTTTGTAAAACATGCAGCTTTCTTGACAGAGCTCTATATTCTGCAAAAGAAGCTGTGTAAGAGGATCTTTAAATCACTAAAGACAAAAGAAAATACAAAATTAGATCAATGTATCAAGATAGTGTGAAAAGATCTGTAAGCTAATGAAAATTGTTGAATGAAGAGATTCATAGTTATCAATGACAACAACCTCTGTAGAATAAAGAACACATCTGTGAATGAGAATAAGATCACAGATGTTACAGAATTAAATCTAGAGACTCTGATATCATGAATTCTAGTCATCAAAATATTTGAGTTCAAGACAGTCTATTGCAAAGAGATAGCTGAATCTATCATTGAACTCTTACTGCAGCTTCAGAATAGAGATGTCAGCATGTCTGAACTTCACAGAAGACTAGAGATGAGTGATACTAGTGTAGATAATCATTCAATTTGAGCAGTAGATAAAGATGATCTGCTCAGAAAAGATGATAAAATCTACATATCACAAGACAAAACTGTAAGACATGAAATAATGAAAATGAATCACAATGATCCCCAAGATGGCCATTTTGAATGTGACAAAATCATTGAAGCAATCAAATGCAAGTACTTATGGCATGGTATGAGTGATGAGATTGCAGAATATGTGAGAACTTGTGATGTTTGTCAATGTGTCAAGATACCACAGCACAAGCTGTATGAGTTGCTACAATCACATTCAGTGCCAAATAAGAAATGGCATACAATTAGCATGGACTTTATTGAAGGCCTGTCAGATAATAAAAAGAGAAATCAAATCTATAATGCTATTGTTGTATTTGTTGATTTATTCATCAAATGAATCATAATTGTGTCCATATCTTCAGAGCTAGATGCAGAAGAACTTGCAGACATTATTGTATAGAGAATTGCAAAGAACTTTGATCTATCTGCAAACATTATTAGCAACTGAGATTCATTAATAAATAGCAAGTTTTGGTTGACATTATGTTACCTGCTCCATGTTCAATGAAAATTATCGACAGCATTCCACCCACAAACTGATGGCCAGACAGAATGATTGAATCAGATGATTGAACATTATCTTTGCACATATTGCAGCTATCAGCAAGATAATTGAATAGAATTAATTCCTCTGACACAATGAACATATAACAACATTTTTCATGCATTGATAAAAATGACATCATCTGAAGCAATGATCAGCTGACCAACTGAACTTTGCATAGATGTGAAACCCCCAAGCATGAGTGTGTTAAAATTGATGATGAAACAAGTGAAATGAATGAAGCAAGTGGAGAACAAGATTTGAGAATGTCTGAAAGCTGTCAAAGCAGCTGAGAAAAAGTATTACAATCAGCATCATATATCAAAAAGCTTTAAGATAGAGAACTGGATAATGCTGCATGCAAAAAATATATCCATCTTGCAATCCTCATCCAAACTAGATCATTGATTTTTGAGTCTCTTTCAAATAATTGATATCTGTGGTATGCAGATGTATAAACTGAAACTCACATCACAATATAAAGAAATTCATTCTGTATTCCATGTTTCTCTTCTTGAATCATATCACATGCACGATGGACAAATCCTGCAAGCAGAACTGATAATTATAGATGTGTAAGAGAAATGAAAAGTTGAAGCTATATTAGACAAGTGTCAGTACTGCAGTCAAACACAATATCTTGTCAAATGAAAAGATTGTACAGACACAGATAATTCTTGAGAATCTGAGGAAAACTTGATGAACAGTCAGAAGTACTTGAAACAGTTTAATAAAATCTATCAGAAGTCAGTCAGTAAATAAAAATGAAGAAGATGATGATGACTGCTGAATATACTTATTCCACTCAGAGATTAAAAAACAGATCTGTCTCAGCTTGATCAGTGTTATTTGAGAAATTGTCATCAAGACAAACCTGCTTATTATCCCAGATTTCCTCAACTGGCAAAGCACAACATTTCAATGATGACTTGAGAGCTGTGATCAGTGATGTAATCACTGAAACCTTATCAATCACTGTTTCAGCTGAAGCCTCAGAAGAACTGTTTTGTTGAATCTTCTGAATCTTCACAGCAAAGAATCTAACTACTGCAGTCACAGCATTTTACAAAACATTAACATTTGAAGCATCTGCATCAGCAACAATTAGATCCTCAGCAGTGTTGATAACCATCTGAGTCAATTCAACAGCATCCACTGACACTTAATAGAAAGTTAATATTATATACTGTAAAAACATCTGTTTTGAATAATAACTTATCAGAATGCAGATGTGCTTTGTCACTGAGCAGTGCTTGCATTTTTTGCATCAATCCTCAGCAGACTCACAATGATGATGAAGGGACATTGTCAAATGTTGAATACAACAACAGTAATATACTGCTGCATTTCTTTCTAACACTTCAATGAGATCATCTGCTTTCTCATCTTTGCCTACATTATCAGTCAACTCAAATAATGTACCAAGATCTTGACTCAGTAAGAATGATACTGATGTAATAGCAGGATGTGAAAATGCACTTTCTGAAACACTGCTATAATCAAATGTCACACTCTACTGTGATAACAAATCATCAGAGTTCATATAGAATTCTAGAACCTCATCTGCATTCTTGTAGATCTGCATATCAAGTACAAACCTTGCAACAGCAGTTTGATATATAGCAAATCTCTCATCTGAAGCTTCATCAGAGAGCAGCATCTTGTGAAATTCATTGATCAAAGATTGACTGATTTTGTGAAAGTGCTCAGACATCTATAATCTGTTAGTATTCATAACAACCTCAGTTTAAGAAAACTTACAGCAGCACAACTTCTATTTGATATATGACAGATGTGACAGTGTGTTCATTCATCATTCACAAAGCAAGAGTATACTGAGGGGTTCTGCAACCTCTCCAGACAACTCAAGCAAATGCTCTTGATGGCAGACAGCATATCATCCTCCATAGACTTCAAATCAGCAATGGAAACAGCTGGTTCTGACATTCTATCATAACTTTAATCAGTATCAAGACCTTGTTCAAAGAAGAAGGAGAAGCAAAAGCAACAAGAAAGAAAAACAGATGTTGAAGATTGAAATCAATATTGTAATATTGATCAAAAAGATTGCAACAACACAAAACTCAACCCAAAATGAAAAACACAACCATACAATCAAAACTATAAATTTCACAATAAAAATCACATAGAAGAATACAGTGTACTTTGTTTGATAAATTGATGTATTCTTTTTTAATAAAAAATTGTTAGTGGTGATGTTGGTGATGATTTTTGATGAAGTGTGATTTTTGATGTAGAAGTCAAAGAAAAGAGATTCAGAAGTTGTGTCTAAATTGTGATTGAACTGCAATGACACTGAAGATGGAAAAACATTCTTCTGAAACAGCAACATTTTGAAATTAATCTCAACAATTAATTCAGTCTGATTCTGCAAACTCTATACAATATTAACCACACAGCATATGTTATGAACTTCACATGTTGCAGTAAGAAGCCCTGAGGACCAGGCCTTTGAAGAAGAGAGATAATTGTAATAGACACAATGGAGATATCTATATTAGAAAATAGCTATATGGTGATAGAAGAACACAGAACACATCAGAATTAATGAGAAGAGACATAACACACAGCATTATAGACAGCTGTAGTGTGTGATGATCATCTATATAATACTTGCTGATATCTGTAGATATTAGAAGATCAGTGATTAGCTTTGAATAATAGAGATTGCTACCTTCTTAACATTCTACATGTGTACTTCACACTACTCTCATAATTATACCTACAACCATCTCTTACAGTTTATTTTTGTGGAGGTGGTGGCTGGAGAGAATATGATCAATCACAAAAGTTGTTTTTGTTGTTTGATAAAATGATTGAATGCATCTCATCTGGCAATGCTGTCTGCTCAGAGCAGAGCAGAGACAAATGCTCTGTGATCTCAGTACTGAGCAGTGGCTGAGTCTGCAGAGATGCAGATTATGAAGACAGTGATTGTGTCTGTTTCTTTCAGAGTGAATATATTAGAGAAAGAGAAGAGTGTGGAGAAGAATATGAGGATTTTGAAAGTGATGAGCTCTGAGAACTCTGTGGTGAAGAAGTTGATTGAGAAGAGGTTGATGAAGAAGAAGTTGGCTGAAGAGTCAATGAAGAAGATTGTGAAGACTTCAACAGTGAAGACAGTGAAATATAAGAGATATGAGCTCCATGATGTGGAGATGTGAGAGAAGATCATGAAGAGAGAGGTCTTTCTTCAGCAGATGTGTCAGTGAATGAAGAGGTTGATAAAGAAGAGTAGAGAGAAGAAAACAAATGTTCTATAAGAGAGACATTTGTCAGTGTCTTAGCATCTGAAATGAGACTCAGTGCTTAATGAGTATTAGAGACAGTATAAGAAGAGAATAGTGAAGAAGAGATGAGAGAGATGATGAAGAGAGAAGAGAAAATGAGAGATGAAGAAGATTGAGATAAGAATGAATGAACTGAAAATCTTTAGACTTTTCTTAGAATCTGTTTTCTTTGTCTTTTACTTGCTTATATTTTTTATTTTTTGTATTTATTATACCAAAATTGAATTTTTTTCTTTTTTTCTTTTCTCTGATAAAATCTTTTTAAAAAAATGTATTTAGTTGGAGTTTGGATGAGATTTGTGCTTCTGATATCTTTCAACTTGATGTTTGTGCTTTTGATGTTTGAGAGTATGTTGATTTTGTATTTGTTGTTCATTTTCTTGTTCAAGAAAGATTTCAAATGCCTGAGTGTTCAATATATTTTCTTTTAATTTCCATGTATCACCACTAGAATTCCAATCTGTTCATCTCACAAGATATTCTGAAGGTTTGTTTTTTCATTGTCATTTTTCAAGAATTTCTTCAACATGATATTCTTCTTCTTCATTGACAAGTTTCAGTTCTGATTCTGATAGAGCTTCATTTCTGCAGTTGTATGACTTCAATAAAGATATGTGGAATACAGAATGAATACTTTTATATAAAGATGACAGTTCTAGTTTGTACATCTGTTTTTTGATGATATTCAGAATCTTGAAAGATTCAACATATTTATGATCAAGTTTGTGAACTGAGTGTAACAATCAGAGATTTTTTGCATTGAGTATGATATAGTCATCTATTTTAAATTGTTGAAGTTTATGTTTTGTATTATAATAGATTTTCTGTGCTTGTTGTGTCTTTTGTAGATTCTTGATAAGCTTATAACATGTTTTCTCAATATATTTTGTGCGGCTAGCAGCATGTATGGTGACTGATTGTGGTGATTTGCTGACATTAATTTTCAAATCAGATTGATATCCCATTAAGGCTTCCATGGGTGCCATTTCAGTAGAGATATGTTGAGAGATATTGTAAACAAACTGCATCAGCAGTAGTCAGTGTGCTCAGTCATCTTGATGATAGTTGATAAAGCATTGAAGATAATGTTGCAAGGTTTGATTTTGTTGTTCTGTTTGATCATCTGTTTGAGAGTGAAAGATTGTTGAAAGTTTCTGATGTGTGCTTAGTATATAACAAAAGATGAATCAATAATGACTTGTAAATAGCAAATCTCAATCAGATATATGGTTTTTGAGTACTTTGTAAATTGTATAGAACTTGGTATAAACAATTTCTACTAGTTCATCAACAGTAATGTTTTTGATGCAAGGAATATAGATCATAAACTTGGTATATATATTCACAATCACTAAAATTGCATCATAGATTTGATGGAGGAATGTAGAGACTGGCAAATCTGTAATAAAATTTATAGTAATGAACTCAAAAGAATTTGATGATAAAAAGATTGTACTCAATTCTTCATATTGTCTGTGCTGTTTTGATTTTACTCTTTGATAAATATTATAAGTGAATATATAATTTTTGATATTTCTGACTAGCTCATGTCAATAGTATTTGTTCTGAATGCTGTCTATAAACTTTTTTATATCAAAATGATCCCTCTGCAGATCATCATGATTTGCACTGATAATTTTATCAATGAGTGTCTTTTGTTGAAGAACATATGTGTGATTATCAGTATACAATATATCATTCTCAGAAATTGTTCATAGCATATTTTCAGCAATAATCATACTCTTCTCTTTTATCTTCTTTCTTTGCTCAGCAGCAAAAGAATCAATCTTCTGTGCTTTACTCAGAAATAAGATGAAGGATTCAGACATTTCTGTATATACTGAGTTCTCAAGAATAGCCTTATTGACTGCAATCTGAGGCATATATTGCTCAACATGCAACAGAGAGGAAGAGTTTATATGAGAGATAGAAGATGTCAATATATAAAGTGATTTTGACTTATTAAAAGAAGTATTTTGCTCATTAAAGATTCATACACAGACTATATAAGAAGAAATATTATTTTGAAAAAAAGTATCAATTTCTTAGTCTAGTCTAACTTCATATTTCAGCTTCTATTGCAGAATAGATAATATAGTTTGATCATTATAGATCTCACTGTAGTCTGTGTGATGACTGAGCTCATCAGCTGAATTCTTTGATTCAGAGCAGTGCAGTAATACAAAATTATAAGTAGATAAAACTTTCATTCATCTGATCTGATGTCTGTTCAGTTCTTTAGTCATCATAAAGTACTGCAGATTGATATGATCAGATCAAACTTGAATTGAATACTGACTTCTCTTCAGATAATATCTTTAATTTTTAAATACTGCTACAATAGTCAAGAGTTCTTTATTATGAATATTATAACACATTTCTGCATCAATCAACTTTCTTGATCAAAAGACAACTGAATGTCAGTGCTCATTATTCTGCAACTGTGACAGAATAGCAGTGACTGCAAAAGTGAATACATCAGATTCAATCTGAATATACTGAGCTGAGTCAAAATGAGCTAATAGAGAAGCATATATAAAGCATGATTTGAGTTCATTGAAAGTGCTTTGAGCATCTTCTGTTCATATAAAAGTGGCTTTTCTTTCCCTCTTCTTGCTCTCTTTTGTAAGTTTGAATAGTGAGGCTGCAATAGAGAAGAAAGACTTAATAAATCACTGATAGAAATTAGCAAAACTCAAGAAAAATTGAACCTCTTTAATTGATTTAGATGTAGATCATTTCATAATAGTGAAGACTCTGTCTGACTTCATCTCAACACTATTTGTATCTATAACAAATCTCAGAAACAAGATTTTGTTCACTTCAAATTCACACTTAGAGAGTTTTGTAAATAGATTTGCATACTTAAGACATTTTAGTATTTTAGTAACATGCACTTTATATTTCTGCTTTGAATTGAAGAATATGAGAATGTCGTCCAAATAGACAACACAATATATATTCAACAAATCAGACAAGACATTGTTAATGTATGCTGGAAATATCACTGAAGCATTAGCTAGTTCAAATGATATAACTATATATTTCAAATATTCATATCTTATTCTAAAGACTGCCTTCCAACAGTCTTTTGCTGCTATAAGTATGTGGTGGTAGACATCTCAAAGGTCCAGCTTAGTGAATATCTTGGCTTTTGAAAGTCTGTCAAATAATTCACTTATTAGAGATAGAGGGTATCAATTCTTGATGATGATTCAATTTAATCCTCAATAGTCTACACAAAGACAGAGTCCACCATCTTTTTTGGGGACAAAGAGAATCTAGCGACAGTGTGAAGAGTAACAGTAGAAGATAGTTTATAGCGTAGCGGAGATAATAGCAATATATTGTAAAGTGTAGTACCGTAATGTAGCTAATCACTAAGGAAGAAAAGAAAGAGAAAGAAGATATGCGAAATACATACATCGATATATATATACATATAGAAATAGCGGTAGCGAGAGTATAATGAAAAGAGGTAAGAATAAGTGAAGATAATATACAATAAGGAAATAATAAACAAGAATAATACACAAATGCATTACACTTGCACAGTCATCTCTGTTGCATCATCTGCTGAAGCAGCTGTCTGTACAGCACAGCATCAAAGACACTCTGCTGTAATGCACTCGTTTATTATTTCCTTATTATCTTCGCTTATTCTTATCTCTTTCCATTATACTCTTGCTACTGCTATTTCTATATGTATATATATATTGATGTATGTATTTCGCACATCTTCTTTCTCTTTCTTTTCTTCCTTAGTGATTAGCTACACTACATTATGCTACTACACTACATTACTCTACAATATATTACTATTATCTCCACTACACTATAAACTATCTTCTACTGTTACTCTTCACACTGTCACTACATCTCACAGTTTCTAATCACTCAATCTTTGAGAGACAGTTTATTGAGTAATAGTCATGATCTCTATTCACAGCATCTGCTATACTCATGCCACTGCTGAATTCAAAGCAACAAATATCATTGAAGAAAACTGTGAAACACACACTTCTGTCACTGAAAGTGTGTAACAAGTATCATCTTTCTCTATGAAATTAAACTCTGAGTATAGTTTAGAAGAGAACATCTCTTATGAAGATCTCAGTACAATTGAGACTGAAAAAATAGCTGTGATCAGAAGAATCAAAAAATTACAGACTGAGAAAGAATTGTGAGAACTTCAACATCAGTGTGATACTTTACTGCAAGAATTGAATGAAACAATTTCAGTCATCTGAAATACACTAGAAGTGCATCTGAATCATAGTAGAGATATCACTAGTATAAATGATAACTACAATAATGCCACAAGTACTCTCAGATCATCAGAACCCACACTACAAGCACTTAATATTTTAGTGAAAAGCATCATAACTACTGTCAGTGAGAGATGTAGTTGAATATCATTTTGACAATTAGAACTTTGAAATCTCAGCATGAGTGATCACTCTTCTTGAAGAGATGTGAAAAAGTTTCAAAATCAAAGTATGAAAGAATTTGAAAACTTTGTTACAGCTGCTATCACTTTCCATGTCAGTGATCTTAATTACTACAACAAACACAACCATTAAAAGATCATCAAAGCTGTTACTCATTTCAATGTCAAGATGCAAGAACATTGGTATCAACATACACATGATATACAGACTTTGCCACCATAAGAAGAATTTGTTAGTTGAATGTAATGTCAAGTCACTGATTCAGATAAAAGTTTCTGAGATGCTGATAGACAGTACTGAAAAACAGAGCAACAAGAAAATCAGATAGTTCAACAATTTGTTTCACACTTACAATCAATTGAAGAGCATCTGCGCCCGCGTGGCGCAGTTGGTAAGACTGTTACCCAAGGTAGCACTGTTAGATGTGCTGTAGGTTCGAATTCTGCTGCTGACAAGGTCTCATTTTGAGCCACTTCTTACCCATGAAGGCCCCTGTGACCAGGGGCCAAGCCTAGTGAGGCAGTGCTGACAGGGGTGCCGCTTGGCAGTGGTGAGGGTGGTGGCCACTGGAAGCCACACTCATTAGTGCCAAGCAGCCCCCCTGTCACTAGTGCTGATCTAAGCAAGATCCGATGATTACAGAGGGTTGAGTATAGAGTGCTTATATATACTAGCACCTGCCAAGGCCCCCAGCATCTAGAGGGCCACTTCAACAACAGGGAATGATTTTAAAAACCATCTGATTGGCTGCCTCATCAGAGGGGTAGTAGCAAGCCAAGCAGGACACCCTGGTAGACACTCTATTCAGGGCCCACTAGTGGTCATCTAACACTATTAGTGAGTTATCATCGGGTGGGGTAAGCCTATGGTTAGTCCCTTACACAGGGCAAGGCCACGACGGCTGGTTGGTAGGCCAAGGGGGCAATGGGCCAAGATCGGCAACTGGAAGCTCTGGGCTATGGTGATGCCTAGGGTGGGCAGTGGCGCTTAACTAGGACCCCCACTGGAAACCCCAGAACTAGTTAAAGCAGCCTGAGAGGACAGACGCGGTGGTCGGTTGGTTATAGGGGTTATAATATGTAACTAGCTTAAGGTGCATCCTGCGTGGAATAGCCACGTAGTCTATCAAAATGATAGAGAAGGATGTATTTTCTGATGAGATTCCTGAGATTGAGTTTCTTAAAAAACAAAAAAAGAAATATCAAGATCAGATGCAAGAAATTCAAAACCTTGAAAATGCTGTCAAATGTTTGAAAAATCAATGTATGGAGGAAAAAGATACTGAAGTACTTCATATACTGCTAATTCAAGCAAGACAGCTGAATGAGATTCTAAAATATAAACTGGGAATCTCTTCTAAACTAGAAAAGGTTTTTGAGATGAAATCTTTGAGTTCATCTCAATCTACAGAACAGAAAACAGAGCTGAGAACTTATGCTCAAGCTGCAGCAGTGTCTTCTACCTCTTTTGTTACAAAAATTGCATTCTTGGAAAAAAGATATACTCAGAATTCAAAATCTGCTGATTCTCTGAATACACTGAGTTCAGAAAAATCAAGAAAAGAGCTAAAAGATGAGAGACTTCTTTAGTCAAAAGCTCAAAGGCTAATTGTTAAAATCTTTAACAAAGAAGTCTTTGAGAAAAAGATGCTATCAAATGCAAGTCTTATTTTTCAAATGAGAAATGAGATAAATCATGCATTAAACTCTGTCTTTGAATCTGAACTACACAGATCAGTTGTAGCTTCAGTTGAAAGCTCTTTTCTTAGAAATTCAATAATTCTCACTACCATGCCTGAGTTCAATTCTGACTTTCTGATTCAAAATCAACAGATCTGGACCCTCATAGTAAAATCTCTTTTAAAAACTGAGATTTCAGTGGAAAAAGATGAGAAATGGGGCAAGTTTGTTCTCCATGACATACCTACAGCAATCTTCAATCATGATGATGGACTGATTCAACTTCAGCATGAAATTGAAGATTTCAATTCAATCAAATTAAAAAAGCTGCCAATTTGGCTGAACAATGAGAAGCAAAGAGAAAATAGACAAAATGCTTCAGTGCTAATCATAACTGAGTCATTTGAACAGTCTAAACTCTCCTTTGTAAGAATTGCTGGTATGAGAATGAGAACATATGAATTTAAAGATACAAGAGAAAATCTAAAATCTCAAATTCAGTGTTCAAATTGTCAGAAGTATGGTCATTTTGTAAATCTCTGTAAGAGAAATGTAAGATGTCAAATTTGTGCTCAATCTCACAAGACAGCTGAGCACAGTTGTCATCTATGTTTGAAAAAGGGAAAATTGTGTGAACATTCCAAATCCATTGCAAAGTGTGCCAATTGTAAAGAGCCCCATTTTGCAAATTCAAAAGAATGTGTATTTGCTCTCAAATCAGGAAAGTCATCAGTACAGACAAATAACTCAGTCTCTACTAATGTAAATGATAGCAATAAATAAAAAAGAAGAAATTCTCAACTCTCTGAATCTGCTATCTCTGAACCTTCTGCAAAGCAAAAAATTAGATCACAGAAGTCACCAAGAACCTCTGTTCAAACAAAGATAAGAGATACATATATGCAGGATATGATAGCAGTTGAAGTTGTGAATAATAGATTCAGTCTATTATCTGACTCTGAATAAAGAGAAACACTTCTTAATATTTGTGTAATGTCAGAAAAACAACAAAAAAATGTTAAAAGCTCTACAAAAATCAAATTTATTCAAAATAATGTGGACAGAACAAATCCATGTCTTTATTCCTGTTTACAAATTGGCTATGAGCAAAAGGCAGACTTCATTCTTGTTCAAGAACCCAGACTTGATGCTGATCAAGAGTATAGTGTATCTCATCCAGCATACTATTGTTTTTTACCAGAGAAAACAGATATTAGAGTTAGAGTGGCAATTTATGCTAGAAAGAATTCAAGATTTCAATTCAGTCTGAGATATGATTTGATATCTGACTCTGATATTCTTGTTGGTGACATTGTGGATATGAAAAAACAGTTTGAAAATATTCAATTAATCAATGTCTACAATGAAAGATCACTGAGAGAAAACAATAGAACTTGGACATTTGATAGATGTTTAATGCAGTTGAAACCAGAAAAGAACTCAATCAATTAGAGCTGAAAAACTAGTTGAATGAGCACTTTTAAACAAACTAGAGTTGATAAATGAGCAAGATATTCCCACTTTTCACAAGCCAGGTTTGAGACAGAAGTCAATTATAGATCTATGTTTTTTCTCTAAGAATCTATATGAGAATAAACATTTTAATTGGTATGTTGACTCAAATGAAACAAATGGTGCTGCCACTGGACATGAAATAATTCAAGTTGATATGGAATTGGATAGTAATCAAACAGTTCAAAACCCATTATATTCAAATCAATACAACTTTGAAAAAGCTCAGTGGACAGAAGTGAAAAGAATGATTGAAAAGTTGAAATTAGAGAATAGAGAAACTCTTTATTGAAAATCAGATACAAATCTTACAGATAAAATGCTTGAAGACAGAGTAAATTTAATCACTGAGATTATTCTTTCAAGTATAAAGAAATATATTCCATTGAAAAGAGTCTCTGAATTCTCTAAGCCTTGGTGGAATGGTGAGATTTCAAATAAAAGAAGACATTTAGCTAGAGTTAAAAAAGATTGAAAAGAAGATCTTGTTTCATTTGAGTATTTAAAGAATATTAGAAATGATTATTTCTCAACAATTAAAAAGGCAGACTGATTGTTGGAATAACTTTCTAGAAAATGCTCAGGGGAAAGAGATCTTCAAAGCTTTTAGATATACTAAGTCAAAAACAATGTCTAAGCTACCAACATTAACTTATAATTTCCAGAATGAGGAAATTATAGCTCGCTCATTTGAAGATAAATGTCAAGCTTTTATGAGAATATTATTTCCATCATCAAATAATTCAACTGAGATTTGTTCTTTGCAAGAAGATAATGAATATGAACATGATAAGAAATGGGAATGGTCTGACTTGACTGAAGATGAATTAAAGACAGCTATTTTTTCATCTTCAAAGGTCACAGCAGCAGAAGCTGATACTATAAATCATTTAATAATTCAAGAGCTTTATTCAGTACTAAAAGATGAGCTCTTTGAATTGTTCTTAAATCTTTTGAAATATGGGTATCATCCTAAGTGCTGGAGGCATGCTGTTGGAGTTATTCTTTCAAAACCCAATAGAAAACCAACTATTCCTAAATCTTATAGAGTGATATCTCTGCTGAATTGCCTGGGAAAAATTCTGGAAAAGATAATTGCCACTAGATTGTCTTTTCTATCTGCTACTACTGATCTATTATATGATGATCAAATGGGAAGTAGAAAGCAAAACTCAGCAATTGATGCAGTTCTCTCTGTAGTTCATGATATTCAACTTGCAAAGAATGAAAAAATGGTTACAACTGCAATGTTTATTGATATAAAAGGTGCATTTGATTGTGTTTCACTTTCTCAAATGATCAATACTTTGATAGAACTGAGAATGCCAAAGTCTCTCATTAAGTGGGTTATCTGTTTCATGTCAAAAAGAACTATCCAGTTGCTTTTTGATGGAATGAGACAAGATATAACAGATATTGAGATAGGAGTTCCTCAGAGTTCCCCAGTCTCACCCATTTTATTTGCTATATTTGTCAAGTTTCTATTTATTGATAGACAAATGGCAATTATGGTGAGAACTCCAAGCTATGTGGATGATTTAGGCCTAGTTGTAAGCTCAGAATCAATTGTGAATAACTGCAATTTGATTGAGCAAGCAGCAACTGAAATGATTGAAAAAGCAAAATCAAAAAACATTGTTTTTGATATGGATAAAACTGAATTAATTCACTTTTATCCAAATTTCAGAGAAAAAGATACTGAAGTTAAGCTTTTAAATCATTCAATTAAACCTAAAAACTCAGTTAGATGGCTTGGTGTTTGGTTAGATTCTCAATTGAATTTTAAATCTCATGTGCAAATAAAAACTGCAAATGCTGAAAGAATTTTAAACAGTATATTGAGACTTTCAAATACTGAAAGAGGTCTGACATTTCAAGCAATGAGACAATTATATATTGCCTGTGTGACCTCTGTTTTAGATTATGCAGTTCAGGTGTGGTGGAGAGGTCAAAAACACTTTATAGAAAGGTTTCAAAAACTTCAAAACTTAGCTTTAAGAAAGATCTTAGGAGTATTCAAAACTACTCCAATTAAAGCTATGGAAATTGAAGCCTCTATTTCTCCACCACAAGTGAGATTTGATAAAATCTGTATGAATTATGCTCTCAGAATTATGAAGCTATATTCACATCATTCTATTAGAAAGAGAGTTTCAAGTTCTTTTCCAAATGAGTCAAATGGATTAGAATTAGATTGGGAACTTTATCTTGATTGGAATGAGACTGATTTATCTGAAAATTCAAGTTCTTTACAAAGAAGAAGGATACCATCTCAGTTATTTAGAATTTGCTCAATGATTAAGAACTGTTTCTCTAGTTTAAATGTAGAGAGAGTAGCTATTGAAAATCTCTCTCCTTGGAAGAAAAGTCTTGATAATCTTGTTGATTTAAACATTAGTCAACTTTCAAAAGAAGATCAGACTCAAGAACATTTAAAGCTTTTGAAACAAATGAAAAATAAAGCAATTCTTATATACACTGATGGCTCAAAATGTGAGAAAACAGGCAATCTTGAAGCTGAAATAGCATATTCAGAAAATGATAAAAACTATATTCTTGATTCTTGGCAAATTGGAAAAGAGTCAGAAGTTTTTAATGCTGAATTGTTTGCAATTTCAAGAGCTTTCAAATTGATTGAAATGAAGATTGAACAATGGAAAAGATTTGAGCATATTTGAATATTCTCTGATAGTCAAGCAGGGCTTAAAAGACTTCAAAGTAATAAAATCAGCAGTGGACAGTCAATGCTAGAGCTGATTTTGAAAAGTCTTCAAAATATTCAAAGAAAAATCTCATTCAATTATTCTATTCATCTTCACTGGGTGCCTGCTCACATGGGTATATATGGCAATGAAATGGCTGATAAAGCTGCAAAAAGAGCCACTGAGTTAGAAGGCTGCTGTCAAAGAATTATAACATGGTCTTTTATTAAAAGAAGAATAAGAGAATTATGTTTACAAAAGTGGCAAGATGTCTGATTCATGCAAAGAAAAAGTGTACATTATTTCAGATTTGAAACTAAGCCAAAGTGGAAGACTTGCTCAATAAAGTGTAAGAAGAAACTTTTTGCTACAATAATGCAGCTAAAGCTTGGACATGGATATTTCAAATCATATTTAGCAAAGTTTAAAGATGATTTAAATGATCTGTGTTCAGATTGTCAGTTATATGAAAATTCAGAGCATCTTCTGTTACTTTGTACAAAGTATTCAGAACTAAGATTGAGACTGAGAGAGAAATATCAACTGAATCAGTTAAGTTTGAATTTGCTATTCAATACAAAAGCTGGAAATATGTTTTTAATTGAATATTTAAATGAGTCAAATATTGCTACAAGAGCTTGTTTGAATAGTGTTATTTGATGATATTTATATCAGTTGTTCTTGTTTATTTTATTTTGATCTTTTCTTTAACTTTGTTTATTGTTAATTTTCATTTGTTTCAAGCAGTTTGCTTCATTATTTGTTGATAAAGTCATTGCAAATGTTTTTTCTTTTCTGTTGATTTTTAATAGCTGCTGTCTTTTGTAATATTTATTTCCTTTGTTTTGAAGTTGAGTTGTGCTAACTCATTGACATTCTTTTGATTTTATTTTTGGATTGAATAGTTTGAATAGTTGTTTGATTCTGGGCTGGAATTCTGTTAATGCATGTGTCAAATTGTTTTTGTATATTAGAATATTCTTGATTTGAAAAATCCTGAAGTATTTCAGGTAGATGTCATAGTCACTGACTGTATACATCTATAATTGAAGAATAATAATAATAATAATACACAACAAGTATCACCTTTCTCTATGAAATTGAACTCTGAGCATAGTTCAGAAGAAGACATCTCTTCTGAAAATTTCAGTACAATTGAGACTGAGAAGATAGTGATGATCAGAAGAATCAAAAAGTTACAGACTGAGAAAGAATTATGAGAACTTTAATATCAGTGTGACACTTTACTGCAAGAATTGAATGAAACAATTTCAGTCATTTAAAATATACTAGAAGCACATCTGAATCAAGATAGAGATGCAACTAATGTGAATGATAACTGTAATAATGTCACAAATATTCTCAGATCACTGAAACTCACACTACAAGTGCTCAACATCTTAGTGAAAAGCACTGTGACTACTGTCAGTGAAAGATATAGTTGAGTATCACTTTGACAATTAGAATTTTGAAATCTCAGCATGAGTGATCACTCTTATTGAAGAGATGTGGAAAAGTTTCAAGATCAAAATATGAAAGAATTTGAAAACTTTGTTACAGCTGCTATTGCTTTTCATGTCAGTGATTTTGATTACTACAATGAATACAACCATTGAAAGATCATCAAAGCTGTCACTCATTTCAACATCAAGATGCAACAATATTGATATCAACATATATATGATATATAGACTTTGCCAGCATGGGAAGAATTTGTTAGTTGGATGCAATGTCAAGTTACTGATTCAGATAGAAGTTTCTGAAATGCTGATAGACAGTACTGAAAAACAGAGCAACAAGAAGATCAGACAGTTCAACAATTTACTTCACACTTACAATCAATTGAAGAACATCTGTGACATTTTTATAGTGAATATCATTGAAAATCACATCTCTATATGAAAGTTCTATCTTCCATTCACTGAGAATTTGACAAATATGCAACTAAATTGAAAGAGTTAAGCTATGATGCCACTCTATATAAACTTGCAATAACAGAATCGAATCTGTCAGAGAGATGAAAGAAGTTTAAAGAGAAGTCAAATTTCAAAAACCTCACTCAAAGCTTTAACAACAGAAATAATGCTGATAATAGATCATAAAACAAATACAGATGAAATGACACTACAAAGTTCAATGACTTCATTCAATTGAAATATTGCTGTTATTGCAAGTGATCAGAACATACCATTGATTTGTGTTTCAAATGACTTAAAGATGAATTCAAAAACACCAAGTCTGACTTGAAACTCAATGTGAAAGATATGAAGAACTCAAAAAACTCAAAAACCACTTAAAACACATCATTCAGCTTGCAATGATAGTTATAAATGCAGAAAGTCAATACAAAAATATCTTAAGCTTCACTATCACAGTGAAACTCACTATATCTAAGAATCTGCAAAAAGTGCTTGCACTAGTAGACTCTGAGTCAGAAGTGAACTGTGTCAATGAATTTTGAGCAAAGAATCATAATCTAGAAGCTGCTCATTACAAAATCAAAATGATCAAATTGATTGATGAATGTATAATGCACTTCTTTAGAGAGTATAACATTGCAACTACTGTCACTGATTACAAAAGTAATGCACAACAGACATCTCATTTCTTTCATATGATGAAGATGAAGAACTACAATCTTGTATTAGAATTTCCTTGATTAAGACAAATAAATTCTTTTATAGATTGATCAGATGAACAATTCTTCTTTAGAAGCTCTGAAGATGAACAACAGTCTCAAATTATTTCTGAACAAGATGTTTTAGCTGAAGTTCATACAGAAGCTAGAGTAGAAATGCTTGTAGTATTATCTACAGAACATTCAAAAGACTCAAAACATACTCCACATATATTCTCAGCTGTGTATTCAGACTTGTCAATCAATCTATCTGATTATGTCATGTCATACACACATATCTTCTCAGAAGAAGCTGCTATAAGCACAAAAAGATCAGAAAAGACAGAACATCATATAGATCTCAAGTCTGATACATAATCTTTATTTATACTGATATACAATCTCTCTGAAACTAAGTTAGCCAGTCTAAGAGAATATTTAAAAAATGTATTAGATAAAGAATGAATACAACTGTTCAGTAGCTCAGCTGATACATTGATTCTCTTTGTTTTCAAAAAAGATAATGAACTTCATCTTTGTGTAGACTATTGAGGATTAAATCAAATCATCAGAAAGAATCAATACCCTTTATCTCTAATAAATGAATTACTTGACAGACTTTCAAAGATCAAGATATTCACTAAGCTGAATCTTCAAGATGCCTACCACTGCATACTTATAGCAGCAAAAGACTATTGAAAGACAGTCTTTAGAATGAGATATGAACATTTTAAATATATAGTTATATCATTTAAACTAGCTAATACTTCAGCAATATTTCAAGCATATATTAACAATATCTTGTCTGATTTGTTGAATATATGTTGTGTTGTCTATTTGAACGACATTCTCATATTCTTCAATTCAAAGCAGGAATATAAAGTGCATGTTACTAAGATGCTAGAACATCTCAAATATGTGAATCTATTTGCAAAGATTTCTAAGTGTGAATTCAAAGTGAACAAGATCTCATTTCTGAGGTTTGTTATAGATATAAATGATGTTGAGATGAAGTTGAACAGAGTCTTCACTATTGTGAAATGATCTATATCTAAATCAATTAAAGAGGTTCAATTCTTCTTGAGCTTTGCTAATTTCTATTGATGATTTATTAAGTCTTTCTTCTCTATTGCAGCCCCATTATTTGAACTTACAAAAGAGAGCAAGAAGAGGGGAAAAAAAGCCACTTTTATATGAACAGAAGATGCTCAAAGCACTTTCAATGAGCTCAAATCACACTTTATACATGCTTCTCTATTAGCTCATTTTGACTCAGCTCAGTGTATTCAGATTGAATCTGATGCATTCACTTTTGCAGTTGCTGCTATTCTGTTGCAATTGCAGAATGATGAGCACTGGCATTCAGTTGCCTACTGATCAAAAAAGTTGATTGATATGGAAACACATTATGATACTCATGATAAAGAACTCTTGACTATTGTAGCAGCATTTAAGAATTGAAGACATTATCTGAAGAGAAGTCAGTATTCAATTCAAATCTGATCTGATCATGCCAATCTGCAGTACTTTATGATGACTAAGAAACTGAACAGACATCAGATCAGATGAGTGGAAGCTTTATCTGCTTATGATTTTATATTACTGCATCACTCTGAATCAAAGAATTTAGCTGATGAGCTCAGTTATCATGCAGACTATAGTGAGATCTATAATGATCAAACTATGTTATCTACTCTGCAACAGAAGTTGAAACATGAAGTTAGACTAGACTGAGAAGTTGATACTTCTTTTCAAAATGATATTTCTTCTCATATAATCTGTGTATGAATCTCTAATGAGCAAAATGCTTCTTTTAATGAGTGAAAAGTGCTTCATATATCAATGTCTTCTATCTCTCACATAAACTCTTTCTCTTCAATGCATGTTGAGTAATATATGCCTTGAATTGCAGTCAATAAGGCTATTTTTGAGGACTCAGCATATACAGAAATGTTTGAATCCTTCATCTCATTTCTGAATAAAGTACAGAAGATTGATTCTTTTGCTGCTGAGCAAAGAGAGAAGATAAAAGAGAAGAATATAACTGTTGCTGAAAATATGCTATGAACAATTTCTGAGAATGATATATTGTGTGCTGATGATTGTGTGCATGTCTCTCAACAAAAGACACTCATTGATGAAATTATCAGTGCAAATCATGATGATTCACAGAGGGGTCATTTTGATATAAAAAAGTTTATAGACAGTATTCAGAACAAATATTATTGACATGAGCTAGTCAGAAATATCAAAGATTATATATCCACTTGTGATACTTGTCAAAGAGTAAAGTCAAAACAGCACAGACAATATGAAGAATTGAGTACAATTCTCTTATCATCAAATTCTTTTGAATCTATTATTATGAATTTTATTACAAGCTTATCAGCCTCTACATTTCTTCACCAAATCTATGATGTGATTTTAGTGATTGTGAATATATATACCAAGTTTACAATCCATATTCCTTGCATCAAAAACATTACAGTTGATGAACTAGTGGAAATTGTTTATATCAAGTTCTATACAATTTATGAAGTATCTAAAAACCATATATCTGATTGAGATTTGCTGTTTACAAGCCATTATTGGTCCATCTTTTGTTATATGCTAGATGCATGCTGGAAACTTTCAACAGTCTTTCATTCTCAAACAGATGATCAAATGGAACAGCAAAATCAAATCTTAAAACATTATCTTCAATACTTTATCAACTATCATCAAGATGACTGAGCATCCTGACTACTGCTGATGCAGTTTGTTTACAATATCTCTCAACATATCTCTACTGAAATGACACTCACAGAAGTCTTAATGGGATATTGATCTGATTTGAAAATTAATATCAGCAAATCATCACAACTGATCATCATACATACTGCTAGCTGTGTGAAACATATCAAGAAAACACATTATAAACTTATCAAGAATTTACAAAAGACATGACAAGCACAGAAAATCTATTATGATGTAAAACATAAGCTTCAACAATTTAAAATAGATGACTATGTCATGCTCAATGCAAAAAATCTCCAATTGCTACACTCAGTTTGCAAACTTGATCATAAATATGTTGAACTCTTCAAGATTCTGGATATTATTAGAAAACAAGTATACAAACTAGAACTGTCATCTTTATATAGAAGCATTCATTCTGTATTTCATGTATCTTTATTGAAGTCATACAACTGCAGAAATGGAGCTCTATCAGAATCAGAACTGAAACTTGTTGATGATGAAGAAGAATATCAAATTGAAGAAATTCTTGAAAAACAACAATAAAAAAACAAACCTCTGAAATATCTTATGAGGTGAATAGATTGGAGTTCTAGTGGTGATATATAAAAACTGACCATTCTTACAACTACTCACAAATGTAGAGGTATATTTGAATTTTCCATGTTTCTAACTGTTTTTTGTATAATTTTAATCTTTCAATCTGTTCAATATCATCACACACTCTCTGCAATTACTCTATATGTGTGTACTGCACAGATAGAGTGATCATGGAGCTCTCAACACCCTTCCATTCATTCAAGAATATTGACACAGTCTATATCAGATCACTGAAGCTGAAGTCACTGATCAATTTTATTACTGAAAAGATTAATAAGAGACAGGGAAAGACTGTTACAATGTCTTCTTCAATTCTCAAAGAAGTCAGTGACAGCATCTTCACAGTCATCTCTCAGCTGCAGAAGCAGTTTGAGAAGACTCAACAGCAACAGAATCTGCAGCAGAAGACTCTCATCAGATTGACAAAAACTCTGAACAGCTGAGTTGAAAAGAAGAAGTAGTCAGTCAGTCAGAACTTTGTCTAAGTCTTCTATGAAAGATTTATTGTATATATAACAGCTAGACTGACTGTGTGATCATGCATGGAACTGGGACTAAATATTTCTTCAGTCTCATTATCAAATTTCTTAGTCCTGGTCCCATATAGTGTTTATTAAATTAGTCACTTTACACTGTTTATATTATAAATCTAGTCCCAGGTCATGTTCTTCTTATAAATTACTGATTCTGGTCCCATTTGGTCCCATTTTGTTAAAATGGGACCAAATGGAACCATGATTTACCCTATATAGATGATATAATGCTATGAGTGTTACCAAAAATCATTATCTATCAAAAGAAGTTTAGTGTATTTATGCTCTAGTTCTATTTTGAACTAGTAATGATAGTGATAGATAGATTCACTGCAGTAGATAGGTTGGCAGCGATAGATTGGCAGCGATAGATAGATTGGCAGTGGTAGGTTGGTTGGCAGCAATAGATATATTCGCCGCGGTAGATAGGTTGGCAGCGATAGATTAGCAGCGATAGATTAGAAGCGATAGATTAGCAGCGATAGATTAGCAGCGATAGATTAGCAGTGATAGATTAGCAGCAATAAATTGGCAGCGATAGATAGGTTGGCAGCGATAGATTAGCAGCGATAGATAGCTTAGTAGTGAGGGATAGCTTAGCAGTGAGGGATAGCCAGCGAGGGATAGCTTAGCAGCGAGGGATAGCTTAGCAGCGAGGGATAGCTTAGCAGCGAGAGATAGCTTAGCAGTGAGGGATAGCTTAGCAGCGAGGGATAGCTTGCAGCAATAGATAGGTTGGCAGCGGCGATAGCTTAGCAGTGAGGGATAGCTTAGCAGCGAGGGATAGCTTAGCAGCGAGGGATAGCTTAGCAGCGAGGGATAGCTTAGCAGCGAGAGATAGCTTAGCAGTGAGGGATAGCTTAGCAGCGAGGGATAGCTTGCAGCAATAGATAGGTTGGCAGCGGCGATAGCTTAGCAGTGAGGGATAGCTTAGCAGCGAGGGATAGCTTAGCAGCGAGGGATAGCTTAGCAGCGAGGGATAGCTTGAAGCAATAGATAGGTTGGCAGCGGCGATAGCTTAGCAGTGAGGGATAGCTTAGCAGCGAGGGATAGCTTAGCAGCGAGGGATAGCTTAGCAGCGAGGGATAGCTTAGCAGCGAGGGATAGCTTAGCAGCGAGGGATAGCTTGCAGCAATAGATAGGTTGGCAGCGGCGATAGCTTAGCAGCGAGGGATAGCTTGCAGCAATAGATTGGTTGACAGCACTAGATAGAGGTGATATCTCCACCAATCATATCATCAGATTGATATCTAAGATATGTATTATATAATCATCAGAACAGGATCAAACCTCAGTCAAAATCATAATCAGTTTCAGATCATGTTCTTATTTTTAATAATCAGTCACTTTACATGAAATATCAAGATTTATTAGTTCTATTTCACTCATGTTCTAATAATTCTAGTCATTTTATACTCTCATTCTGATCCTGGTTCCACTGAAAATCATGCCAAGAAATGGACTGGGATCAAATCAAATCAAATCAAACATGAAATTCATAGTTTCATCAGTCAGTCTAATAACAGCAGATCTGAGTGCAGCATCAACTCTGAGAGAGAGTACTACTCTGAATACTCACTCACAGTTAAATTCAGTAAAAACAACTGTGAGAAAGCTGATTATTTGAGTGAATATTGCACAGAAAAGAAAAAACTCTGCTCTTTCTGAAGCTATCTCTATCAAGACTGCAACTTTCTCAGCTGACAGAGTTAGTGAAGCCAGTCTGCAGCTCAAGAATATCAGTCAGTCAAGAAATGTTATAGAAAGCACAAAACAATAGAAGAATTCACAAATTCTCATTATTTTTCAATCAGAAAAACAGATCACTTAGCTGCAGTTATATACTGTACAGCAGATGATTATTGCAAACATTCAGAGAATAAAAAATGTGACTAATATACTGAAAATAAAGCTCATCAGAACAGATTGAGTGATCATATCAAACAACAGAGATATATATAATACTTTGATCACTGAAAAGACAGTGACTACTTTCTGTGAAATTCTTGATACTATGAAGATTCAGCTATCAGAGTGATGATATAATTATACTGTTGTGAGATGTAGTGACAGTGTGAAGAGTAACAGTAGAAGATAGTTTATAGTGTAGCAGAGATAATAGTAATATATTGTAGAGTGTAATATAGTAGTGTAATGTAGCATAGCTAATTGCTAAGAAAGAAAAGAAAGAGAAAGAAGATGTGTGAAATACATACATTGATATATATATACATATAGAAATAGCAGTAATGAGAGTATAATGGAAAGAGATAAGAATAAGTGAAGATAATAAGGAAATAATAAATGAGTGCATTACAATTGCCCCCTCTTTTTTATAAGAGCTGCTCTCAGCAATTGTATAGATTGCTTGCTAGTAGATAATTGCATTCTCATTCACTTGTTGATAGCAGTATATTGATCGCGTCCCCTAGATAGCTTGTATATGTGTTGTTATCGATTTTCTAATGAGGTGAAATTGGTGGATTCTTTGGTTGCCAGGGGTTGCATGCAGAGAAGCAAAAAGAATTTCTTTTCTCTTGAAGATTTCTCTTCTTTTTTAACTTGATCATCATCAAAGCTTCTTGCCTCTTCTGCTGTGATTTCTCATTCTCAAAAAATTTTTAAATTTTTATATTGTTGTTCTTCCTCCTCTTCTCTTTTATTGAAATGGGCTTTCTCAGTTATTCTGATTTTAAGTAAGTTGTTTCTTGAGTGCTTATCACATATTATTGTTGGTGTTTCTTGTCAGTGATGTTATTAGTGTGGTCATGTGTGCCACTAGCTCATTTCCATATAGCACCATTTGCTGTTTGCTTGTTATATTGCTCTAGCACTAATCACATGACACACAACAGTTGAATTCCATGCAAATGTTGTGTCTCTAGACTTGAAGATGTTGATTTTTGATGTGTGTTGAGGTCAAATATCTGAAAGTGTTGTGAGGCTTGTGTCTCTGCAGGGAAATTCTGCAAATTTGTGAGTAATCCTCTTTAATTCTTGTTCTTAGCAATGTTGATATACTGATAATGATGCTAAATGTGTGATACATCTCTTCTGAGGCACATCATACACAGATGAGCATTTATCTTCATGGGGGTGATGGCTGAGAAGAACATGGCCAGTCACAAAAGTCATCTTCATTGTTTAGTTAAACAATTGAACACATCTTGCCTGGTGATACTGTCTGCTCAGAGCAGAGCAGAGATGAATACTCTATGATCTCAGTGCTGAGCAGCAGCTGAGCCTGCAGAGGTGCAGGTTTTGAAGGCTGTGATTGTATCTGATTCTTCCAGAACAGAGATGTTAGAGGAAGAGAAGAATGTGAAGAAGAAGATTTTGAAAATGATGAGCTTCAGAAGCTCCATAATAAAGAGATTGATTGAAAAGAGATTGATGAAGAAGGAGTTGACTGAAAAGTCAATGAAGAAGATTGTGAAGATGTTGATGACTGCAGCAGTGTCTGTGGTGTCTGCTTTCTTTGTCAATTTATCACTGATGTTGATGGAGCAGAGAAAGAGAGTGCTCTGAATGATAAAGAAGTGAGAGAAGAAGATGAGAGAAAATGTCTTCCTTCATCAGATATACTGAAGAATGAATAGATTGATGAGGGAGAAGAGATGTGAGAAGACAAATATCTTGTGAAATAGACATTTGTCTATACCTCTGCACCCAAAATGAGTGCTGGTAATATACAAGTATCAGAAGGAGTATTGAGCAAGAGTGGCAGAGAAGAGAAATGAAAGAGATGATGAAAAAGAGAGAAGAAAGTGAGAGATGAGAGATGAGATGAGAATGAATGAATTGAGAGTCTTTAGACTTTTCTTAGAATCTGTTTCTTTTGTCTCTTTTTTTTTTTTTTTTTTTTTTTTTTTTTTGCTTGTATGTTTTATTTTTTGTATTTATTATACCCAAATTGAATTTTTTCCTTTTTCCCTTTCCCCTGATAAAATCCTTCTAAAAAAATGCATTTGATTGAAGTTTGGGTGAAATTTGTGTGTCTAGTGTTTTTCAATTTAAGATTTGCACTTCTGATGTCTTTCAACTTGAAGTTCACACTTTTGATGTTTGAAAGTATGTTGATTTTGTATTTGTCATTCATTTTCTTGTTCAAGAAAGATTTTGAATGTCTGAGAGTTCAATATGTTTTCTTTCAGTTCTCATGTATCACCACTAGAATCTCACTCTGTTCATCTCACAAGATATTTCAGAGATTTGTTTTTTTGTTGTTGTTTTTCAAGAATTTCTTCAACTTAATATTCTTCTTCACTGTCAACAAGTTTCAGTTCTGGTTCTGATAGAGCTCCATTTCTGTGGTTGTATGGCTTCAGTAAAGATACATGAAATACAGAATGAATACTTCTATATGAAGATGACAGTTCTAGTTTGTACATTTGTTTTCTGATGATATTCAGAATCTTGAAGAGTTCAACATATTTATAATTGAGTTTGTGAACTGGGTGCAGCAATTGGAGATTTTTTGCATTGAGTATGACATAGTCATCTATTTTAAATTGTTGAAACTTATGTTTTGCATTGTAATAGATTTTCTGTGCTTGTTGTGTCTTTTGTAGATTCTTGATGAGTTTATGATGTGTTTTCTCAATATGTTTCACACAGCTAACAGCATGTATGGTGACCAGTTGTGGTGGTTTGCTGACATTAATTTTCAAATCAGATTGATATTCCATTAAGGCTTCCGCGGGTGTCATTTCAGTAGAGACATGTTGAGAGATATTGTAAACAAACTGTGCTAGCAGTAGCCAGTGTGCTCAGTCATTTTGATGATAGTTGATAAAGCATCAGAGATAATATTTCAAGATTTGATTTTGTTGTTCTGTTTGATCATCTGTTTGAGAGTGAAAGGCTGTTGAAAGTTTCTGGCATGCATCTAGTATATAACAAAAGATGGATCAATAATGACTTGTAAACAGCAACTCTCAATCAGATATATGGTTTTTGAATACTCTGTAAATTGTATAGAACTTGATATAAACAATTTCCACTAGTTCATCAGCTGTAATGTTTTTGATGCAAGGAATATAGATTGTAAACTTGGTATATATATCCACAATCACTAAAATTGCATTGTAGATTTGATGGAGGAATGTAGAGGCTGGTAAGCCTGTAATAAAATCCATAGTAATGAACTCAAAAGGATTTGATGATAAGAGAATTGTATTCAATTCTTCATATTGTCTGTACTGTTTTGACTTTACTCTTTGATAAGTATCACAAGTGGATATATAATCTTTGATATCTCTGACTAGCTCATGTCAATAGTATTTGTTCTGAATGCTGTCTATAAACTTTTTTATATCAAAATGACCCCTCTGTGGATCATCATGGTTTGCACTGAGAATTTCATCAATGAGTGTCTTTTGTTGAGAGACATACACACAATCATCAGCACACAATATATCATTCTCAGAAATTGTTCATAGCATATTTTCAGCAACAGTCATATTCTTCTTTTTTACTTTCTCTCTTTGCTCAGCAGCAAAAGAATCAATCTTCTGTGCTTTACTCAGAAATGAGATGAAGAATTCAGGCATTTCTGTATATGCTGAGTCCTCAAGAATAGTCTTATTGACTGCAATCCAGAGCATATATTGCTCAACACACAATGAAGAGAAAGAGTTTATGTGAGAGATAGAAGATGTCAATGTATGAAGCACTTTTTACTCATTAAAAGAAGCATTTTGCTCATTAGAGATCTGTGCACAGACTACATCAGAAGAAATATCATTTTGAAAAGAAGTATCAGTTTCTCAGTCTAGTCTAACTTCATGTTTCAGCTTCTGTTGCAGGGTAGATAATATAGTTTGATCATTATAGACCTCACTGTAGTCTGTGCAATGACTGAGCTCATCAGCTGAATTCTTTGATTCAGAGTGGTGCAGTAATACAAAATCATAAGCAGATAAAGCTTTCACTTATCTGATCTGATGTCTGTTCAGTTTCTTAGTTGTCATAAAGTACTGCAGATTGGTATGATCAGATCAGACTTGAATTGAATACTGACTTCTCTTCAGATAGTGTCTTCAATTCTTAAATACTGCTATAATAGTCAAGAGTTCTTTATCATGAGTATCATAACATGTTTCTGCATCAATCAACTTTCTTAATCAGAAGACAATTAAATGTCAGTGCTCATCATTCTGCAACTGTGACAGAATAGCAGCAACTGCAAAAGTGAATGTATTAGATTCAATCTAAATACACTGAGCTGAGTCAAAATGAGTTAATAGAGGAGCATGTATAAAGCATGATTTGAGCTCATTGAAAGTGCTTTGAGCATCTTCTGTTCATATAAAAGTGGCTTTTCTTTCCCCCTTCTTGCTCTCTTTTGTAAGTTTGAATAATGGGGCTGCAATAGAGGAGAAAGACTTAATAAATTGCTGATAGAAATTAGCAAAGCTCAAGAAGAATTGAACCTCTTTAATTGATTTAGATGTAGGTCATTCCACAATAGTGGAGACTCTGTCTGACTGTAGTTCAAAGGTTGCTTAAGCTGTTCAAAGCTTCTAAGCTTTGCAGCTCTTCTTATATGAAATAACTAGTGCAGTAGCGTACGCCATCCTTAATAATAGAGGGTGGTGTACACCATGGAAGAATAATAAGCTGAAATTACCACATCCTCCCCTACCAAATCCATCTATGCCCTTGTGATGGAAATAGTGTTATGCCGTGCGCGCCCGCTTTTGCGATGTGCTATTCTGCAATAGGTAAGGTGCTCACTTCGCGTGCACAAGAGTCCCTATCACAACAATGCCAGCCCATCACTAATCAACACCACATTCACAACTATTCCCTTTCATTCACTCTCTCATACACTTGATCTTTCTTGCTCTGCTTCAATCATTCTATGCATCTATCCTCTTCTATTGAATATCTAGCCTCTCTATTCTGCAATATGGCCTCTGATTGCTGTGTCTCCCACTGTTCTGATTGCATCATGTGATCTATTGATAAGTTCTTGTTGATCAAACCTTGTTGAAAGCTAATCTGACAGTTTTTGCAGTTGCTAATTGTTGTTAGTTTCTACTCCTCATTGTCAGAGTGTCTGTTTTGTTCATGATTGTCTTCTCTTCTCTTCTGATGTCCCTCCCGCGCGCGATCTCACTTCTATTGAGGAGATCGCTTACGATGATGTTGTGGGGGTAGACAATGACAACATGGCTACCC
Organism: Histoplasma ohiense; assembly: GCA_017607445.1. Classification (NCBI taxonomy): domain Eukaryota; kingdom Fungi; phylum Ascomycota; class Eurotiomycetes; order Onygenales; family Ajellomycetaceae; genus Histoplasma; species Histoplasma ohiense. The sequence goes on along the minus strand of JAEVHH010000006.1, from coordinate 1,402,554 downwards.
CTGTCGACAATCAGGATGTAAGCAAAGCAGTCGGTGAGGATGTGGGCAGTGATGGCAGTATTTATAGTGATGATGAGATGGTGGATGTCTCTGTGTTGTCCTCTGCTGCTGTCTTCTCTGCTCTTGTCTGTGTCTCTGTCTCTTCTGCCTCTGGTTCCACCTCTCTCACCCCTGTCAATCTCCCCTTCTCTTTCTACACTGGTTCCTCTCTTTCACCTGCTCTTTGAGAAGCTCTATGCATCTTCCATGGCCTCTCTCTCTATTCTCCACACCCCCCTTCTGCTCCCACTGTCTTCTCCAAAACACAATTTCATACACAAGTGCTGTACAACACAACCCACTTTGCCAGTTATTTGTCTGTCGCACTCCTTGCTCAGAGTAAGTATGAAATCTTCAGCAATCTTACACATCCCTTGAATTCTGTCATTGTTCATACTGATTGTGCTGAGCATATGTTATACCCCTCTTTGTCTCTTTTCTACAATTTTCTTTCTAACTTTTCATAGATGAAATTGTACAGGGCCTCTGTGTTGTTGAGGTTATAGCAGACAAGAACCCTCACACTATATTCACTTACATTAATTTTTGCATTGCTCCTCTGTCTTCACACACTTCCAGCTTATCAGATGAGTGCCTTTGTTCTCTTTGCTGATGAATGACTTCTGAATTGATTATTTGTAGAAAAGAAATACATGTGCAGGGTAGTCCAAACAGTGACATGGCACTTTTTTATACTCAGAGTGAGTATACACCTGTTCCTTGTGTGGGTTGTGTGAGGGGCAAAGAGCCATTTCAATTTTGTGTTCTGTCTTCTGTATATGATCATCCTGCCAGCCATCCCCACCTCTGTTGCAACTGTCTTTGAAGCTTCAAGGGGAGTTTCTGTTCCTTCAGTAAGTGTACACTTCTTTCTTTTCATTGTGATGAGTGGCTGTTAATGCTTCTACAGTTACTTCTGATGCCACTCTGTGTACATCTATCCCTGCTCCCCTCTCAGATTCTTTCATCACTTGTTCACTCTTCTCCACTCTCAATTCCACTCCTTCTCTTCCTTCAACTTCTGTTGGATGAGTGTCCATCACTCATCTCTGTAGAAATTCAGATGTCTGTTCAACTGCTTTGCTCACTCTCTTCTCACTCTCTCTTCTTCTGGCCAGTTTTTCTCTGCATACACATGCCCATCATTTTGTTGGCCTCCCTGCGAATCTCTCCATTGAAGATATTGAATCAGTGCGCCAGGCTCTGCACAAGGTGAAGGCGTGCACTGCACTCCTACACACATGCCTTGAGATCCTGGAGTCCTTGGTGCAGGCTGAGTTTTAGTTTCCTTTTTGTTGTGTACAGACATTTCTGGGGGTTGTTGGTTTGGATGTTTTCATTGACATATGCCTTTTCTTTTGTTTTTGTGATGTCCATGTATTTTTAGAAGTCGGGCGAAGCCCTTGCAGCGGCCATTAGGGCTGCATGTGAATAGATCTTTTTCCTGATTTTCTCTTTTTCCTTCCTTTTCTAGTCATTAATCTTATGCAATCTTTTACTGGTTCTACACTTGACAACTAGATGTGGCAGATCCCATGTTTTCCAATGAGAGCCTTCTGCCTCTGTGTATTATACTGTCCCCCTTCACAAGCTCAGACAACTACAGTGAATGACTCATTGAAACTAACCTCACCCAATCTCTGAGTGTTCTCAGATGCTGAAATAGCTTGATCCAACACATTCACTGACATTTCTGACAGTTCATCCTCTGAGATCTCTGCAATTGAGCTAGTATAGACAGTCAAATCCTCTTCTGAATCCCTTTGTTTCTTGCAATCTGATCCACATGCTGATCGGCTGCCTCAAGTTCATCTCTGACCACATTGCACCCGCTGTCTATGTTGCAATATTGTACAGCCAGCAACAGTCTTGTCACTTATCGGGGTGTGCCATATGCTTGCTTTTTCCATTTCCTCCCATTCTTTTTTAGTTATTGTCAAGAGGTCTGAGTAAGTGATATCATCTGATTCATAAGCATCAATGATTTCTCTAACTTCTCTGAGCTTTTCTATTGTAAGCCCTCTTTTCTTCAACACTGATGATAGTGCTGCAGATGATCACAGCTCATTGAAATCCTTCATCTTCACCTCTACAAGGCAAGAGCTATTTATAAGATTGTGTAGGATCCATCCCTCTGATTCTTCCAAAGCATACATTTCAAGGGGGTGTGATTTGAGGATTTTGTACAGCTCAAACCACCTTGGTTGGAACTTCTCAGATCCTTCATTTCATACAAGAACTCAAATACCCACAGTGAGACTTATTTCTTTCACTAGTGAGTCTCATATTCTTTTCAATTGTATGGTGTGGTTGAGCAGTAATTCATTTGCTTTTGCTCAGGCATGGCTAACTTCTCTCACTCTTGATTCCACATTCACAATCACTACCTCCTCCTCTACCTGCTTCTGTGTATCCCCTGGGATACGTGGATGCATCTCATAGAGCAGGTAGAACAGTGAGCACTTTGAGACTGCATGCTGACAAACTCACATTGTGAATAATGCCTGTTTCAGATATTCATCCCATAATCTCATGAGCTTCCCCACTAGGTATTTCATCAGCATGCTGTCTAGTATTCCATTTAAGCATTCAACTTTTTCATTTGTACAAGAGTGATAGAGTGTTGTTGTGCAATGCTTCATCTGCAACTATTTGACAAAGTGCCTCATGGCTTCTCCTACAAGGTTTGCACCATTATCTGTCAATATCTCACAGGGCATACCATAATTGATGTAGATATCATCATGTAGAAATTTAGCAATGATCTTCTCTGTCGCCTCTGGCACCACTCATGTGATTGGCCACCCCATGGTGTAATCAATTGCTGTTATTATTCAGTGGTTTTCATTTGGTGTTTGTGACAATACCTCTATGAGATCTATCCCTCAACATTCAAACAGTTTAATCATATCTTCTATCTGATGTTGTGCCCTCTCACACTTCAATCCTTGTCTTGCACCCTTTGAGACTTGGCAGTTTGGGCACTTCTGTGTGTATGCTTGGATATCTTCTTCCATGCTTGGTCAGTACACTCAACCTTTCAGAACACTCATAAGTCCTGGGCTCTCCAAGTGGCTGAACTCCTTGTGCATACAACTTATCAGATCTCATCAAAACTGAGGCTCAAGATACAGTGTCTCTGTGTAATCAAGATCACAGTAAAGCACAACATCCTCCTCTAACTTCACAAGCTTGAATTTTGGAAGCATCTCTTCTATTACCTTCATCAGGCATTTATCAGCCAATACACTCCCATTCTTCAAGTGGGTGATCATGGCTTCCAACCACTCTGCCTCATCACAACTCTTCAGTGTCATTAGTGTGAACTCTCTCTGTGCTGCATTCACTGAATCTTCTCCCATGAAGTCAGGTCTATAACTTATGATGTCTGGCACAATAGCATCCACCCTCTTTCTGTATTTGATTTGAAGGTTGTATGTCTGGAACTCTGATATCCATCATGCTAGCTGCTTGGAGGGTTTGGTTGTTGTTTGCAAATAAATGAGGCTTTCGTGGTCGGTGATCACTGTTGTCATATGCCCATTGTTGATATATCAATCCCACAGGCCTAGTGTGTGTTTGATTGCTAGAAGTTCCTTCTCATGCACAGAATAGTTAAGTTCTGCGTCCAACAGCTTTCAGTCATCATACACTACTGGGTGTAATTTATCATCCTTCCCCACTTGCAAGAGGGAGCACCCAATGGCCCATTCTGATGCATTGATTTCAATTGTGAAGGGCTTTGTACAATCCGGTTGAACAAGCACTGGAGATGTTGTCATACATTCTCTAAGTTCAAGAAAGGCCTCTTTGCAGAAGATGTTTCAGATGATCAAACAAAATTTCTTCTTGCAAAGCTCAGCATCTGTCTCCTTAAGAAGATCTGACAGTGGAGCAGTAATTCATGTGAAATTCTTTACAAACCTTCTGTAATAGAATGCCAGTTCTAAAAATTGGTGTACATGGTGTACATTTCTAGACCTTGGCCATTTCGCGATAACTTCTAGTTTTTCAGGGATTGGATGTATGCGACCCTCTTCCATGAGATGTCCCACAAACTCCAACTCCTTTGTATCAAACACACATTTTGATGGTTTGATGTAGAGCTTGTGCTCTGCCAGAGTTGTGAGCATCTGATCCACATGTTGTAGGTGCTCTTTGTACAAGTTCGAAAAGATTAAGATATCATCAAGGTATATGAGGCACAATCAGCCATTCTGTTTTGCAAGGATCATATTCATTATCATCTGAAAGGTTGCAGGGGTGTTTGTAAGCTCCATAGACATTGCAAGAAATTCAAACTTTCCTCATTGCATGTTAAACACTGTTTTGAGCACTGATAGTTCACCTACATGAATCTGCCAGTATCCTGTGAGTAGGTCAATCTTTGTCAAGTATTGGGCATTTCCTACCATATCTAGTTGTTGTTGGATTTGCAGTAGCAGATATCCATTCTTTACAGTGAGTTTATTGAGCATTCAATAGTTGATGCACATACACCATTCTCCATTTGACTTCTTAGCAAATAGAACTGGGAAGCCCCATGTGCTGAAGGATGGTTGTATGAGACCCCTCTTCAACAACTCCTCTATCTGCCGCTGTAATTTCTTGAGATGTGTTTGTGATAGGGGGTATGCATTGCAATTTATTGATTTCACATCCCCCATATCAATCTTGTGGATGAATTCTCTTTCAGGCAGCAGAGAAGACAGAAGGTCCATTCAGAAGATCTTCTTATGCTTTTCAAGCAGTGCCTTCATACACATTTCATTTTTCAAATCTTTTGTGAGTGGCAGTTCTTTTGTCTCAGGTTCTCTTATGATGTATAGAATGCTCTGAGTTGAAGGTTTACACAGTGCTTGCTTCACTTGATGTTGGGTGATGAGATTCAAGCCTTCCATCCCTGACGCGTGGAACCTGCACCTCATATCCATGAGTAAGATCATATGAATTTGATTCTTACAATCTGTCAACTGTATGTGACATGTACATCAATGGATTTGAGGATCATACTTCTGAAATCAATCAAGCCCCAAGATCAGGTTGTATTCTACATCTGGGAGCATGCATGCTCAGATGCAGTAAGATCATCTCTTGAAGTGCAAGGGCATCTTTATCCTCGCGGGTGAGATAAGGTAACAATTGTTCAGAAGCTTTACTCATTTAGGTTCCTCCATCTGTTGTACACCAGGCAATTGTTTTAGCATATGATCATCAATGTACTTTGTTGAAGTGTCTGTGTCCAATAACACCTTCACTGTCACTTCTCTTTTCCATCTCAGATATTCTCTATACATCAGTGTATTCAGTTCTACAGCATTCAGATGTTCATTCACTTTCTCTTCTGCACTCATCCTCTCATCTTCCTTCTGTTTAGCTCTTGTAGGATTCAGAGGGTCATCTAATGCAGACAACTCATCTACTTCAGAGATCTTTAGTAGTCAATCAGTGAGTGTCTCTGATTCTGCTGATCCCTCTAGTTTTTTGACTCCTTCTCTTGGGGGTGATTACAGCAATCCCTTGCATTATGATTCTGTCAGCTGCAGTGAAAGCATGCTCTGTGTTTGTGACACCAGGCTACCCACTCTGGCAAATTCTTCTTGAGGGGGTTTGGGGCTTTTGTGATAGCATTGAGGTCAATATCCATTGTGTCTGGGTGTCTTGATGATGGAGTGGTGGGCATAGATATGAGTCTTCTTGCATTTGTCTGCACCCCTGCTGCTTGCTTTTGCAGCTTGCTTGCTTGTTCTCTTGAGAGTAGTGTTTTGTACATTTCCTCCACCGTCTGTGGCTGTGGGTTAAGACACTTCCACTCAGCGTATAGGTCGGTGTCTAAGCTGTGTACAAAGGTTTGTAGACAGAAAGGTGTCAGAAGCTCTTGATTCATTGCAAGATAATGCAAGCTGAAATGGATGTAGTACAATGCAAGGTCTCCTTCTTGCTTGCATTCTACAAAGCATTTGTAACATTTGTCTTTGACATCTAGTTCCTTGAAGTTATGCAGGATCCATCTTGCAAAATTGTCCCACTTCCATGATAATCCATGCTTGTCAGATGCTTTTGTGTTCAACTTCTCAGCTGTCATCCAAAGAGATCTAGCTTTTTCCTTGAGGATAGATGCTGCACACAAGACCTGCTGTAATTTGATGGATTGTCATTCTGTGAGCTCACACTCCATGTGATAGTGTGAATACATCTGATCCAACCAGTTGAGAGCGGCGTCGTTCTTACACTCATCATCAAAGCATGGTGGGTTAGATAGATCGCCTGGCTTGATATATTCTGTGATGATTGACATATTCTCAGGGAACACTGTTCGTGCTGTGTATGCTGGGTCAGGGTTGTTAGATGAGGTGTTGATGTTCAGAGAGTTGATTAAGCTACATGATGGGATCTTGAGTGTTGCTGGACATTCAGTCTCAAGATGTACATGCTTCAGCTCTCAGTGCAGATCAGTCATCTGAGTGTCTCACTTGTTTCTGACATTTGCAAGACTATCTGCAAAGCCCACAGCATCTGCTGCTCATTGCTGAGCAGCTTCCACACACTGACATTTCTTCTGCGCCTTGAGCTCTGTTTGGTAAAGATTACACATTGCCAATATCTTCTTCAACAAGGTGTTGTGGATGAGAAGCTTGTCATTCTCAGATGTGAGAGCTGCTGCTCTGTGTACTGCTTCTCATAGGCCTTCAGGAACCAGTTGCATTTCATTCAGTTCAGGTACAAGGGATGGGTGTTGGTTGAAGGTGTCCATGATGGTTATCATCGGTTGTATGCTTTTTTCTATGTCTTAAGAATATCATTTGTAGTTGATTTCTTGTTGATATCTTCTTGATTGTACAACTGACTGACTTCTTCTTAAGCTTGTGAGTAGAGTGGTTCTTTGAACCATTGTTCATCTCTACACCACCTTTCTATGCTCTCAGCTCACCTCACATATGGCGGTGAGTCATCTGCTACCAATTTTGCAATCAGAAGCATTTCAACTTCACCACTCATTCATATGATTGAGCTCTAGAGTGTAGAGATGACCACACTGGCATGATAACTACAACTTGCATCATAGGTGGAATTATCACACCCCCAGGAGTGTATGCTCCCTTCAGTTTAGACATGCTATCAGATGTAGTTCAAAGGTTGCTTAAGCTGTTCAAAGCTTCTAAGCTTTGCAGCTCTTCTTATACGAAATAACTAGTGCAGTAGTGTACGCCATCCTTAATAATAGGGGGTGGCGTACGCCACGGAAGAATAATAAGCCGAAATTACCACATGACTCCATCTCAACATCATTTGTATCTATAACAAACCCCAGAAACAAGATCTTGTCCACTTCAAATTCATACTTAGAGAGTTTTGCAAATAGATTTGCATGCTTGAGACATTCTAGCATCTTAGTAATATGCACTTTATGTTTCTGCTTTGAATTGGAGAATATGAGAATGTCGTCCAAATAGACAATGCAACATATATCCAACAAATCAGACAAGACATTGTTAATGTATGCTTGGAATGTCACTGAAGTATTAGCTAGTTCAAATGACATAACTACATATTCAAAATGTTCATATCTCATTCTAAAGGCTGTCTTCCAATGGTCTTTTGCCACTATAAGTATGTGGTGATAGGCATCTTGAAGGTCCAGCTTAGTGAATATCTTGGCTTTTGAAAGTTTATCAAGTAATTCATTTATTAGAGATAGAGAGTATCAGTTCTTGATGATGATTTGATTTAATCCTTGATAGTCTACACAAAGACAGAGTTCATCATCTTTTTTGAGAATAAAGAGAATTGATGCATCAGCTGAGCTACTGAACAGTTGTATCCATTCTTTATCTAATGCATTTTTTAAATATTCTCTTAGAGTGGCTAACTCAGTTTCAGAGAGATTGTATATCAGCATAAATGAAGATTGTGTATCAGGCTTGAGATCTATGCAGTGTTTCATTTCTTCTGATCTTTTTGTGCTTATAGCAGCTTCTTCTGAGAAGATATGTGTGTATGACATGACATAATCAGATAGACTGATTGGCAAGTCTGAATATGCAGCTGAGAATATATATAAAGCATGTTTTGAGTCTTTTGAATGTTCTGTAGATAATACTACAAGCATTTCTACTCTAACTTCTGTGAGAACTTCAGCTAAGACATCTTGTTCAGAAATAATTTGAGACTGTTGTTCATCTTCAGAGCTTCTAAAGAAGAATTGTTCATCTGATCAATCTATAAGAGGATTTGTTTGTCTTAATCAAGAAAATTCTAATACAAGACTGTAGTTCTTCATCTTCATTGCATGAAAGGAATGAGATATCTGCTGTGCATTATTCTTGTGATCAGTGACAGTAGTTGCAATGTTATACTCTTCAAAGAAGCACATTATGCATTCATCAATCAACTTGATTATTTTGATTTTGCAGTGAGCAGCTTCTAGATTGTGATTCTTTGCTCAAAATTCATTGACACAGTTCACTTCTGATTCAGAGTCTACTAGCACAAGCATTTTTTGCAGACTCTTAGATATAGTGAGTTCCACTGTGACAGTGAAGCTTAAGGCATTTTTGTATTGACTTTTCATACTTATGACTGTCATTGCAAGCTGAATGATGTGTTTTAAGTGTTTTTTGAGTTCTTCAAGTTCTTTGTGTCTTTTGTATTGAGTTTTGAGTTGAATTTGGTGTTTTTGAATTTGTTTTTGAGTTGTTTGAAACACAAATCAATAGTATGTCCTGATCACTTGCAATAACAGCAATATTTTGATTGGGTGGAGTCATCAGACTTTGTAGTATCATTTCATCTGTATTTGTTTTGTGATCTATTATCAGCATTATTTCTGTTGTTAAAGCTTTGAGTGGGGTTTTTGAAATTTGACTTCTCTTTAAGCTTTTTCCATCTCTCTGACAGATTCGATTCTGCCATTGCAAGTTTATGTAGAGTGGCATCATAGCTTAACTCTTCCAATTTGGTTGTATATTTGTTGAATTCTCAGTGAATGAAAGATAGAACTTTCATATAGAGGTGTGATTTCTGATAATAGTTGCTATAAAAATGTTGCAGATGCTCTTCAATTGATTGTAAGTGTGAAGCAAATTGTTGAACTGTCTGATCTTCTTGTTGCTCTGTTTTTCAGTACTGTCTATCAGCATCTCAGAAACTTTTATCTGGATTGATGACTTGACATTGCATTCAACTAACAAATTCTTCCCATGGTGGCAAAGTCTGTATATCATGTGTATGTTGATATCAATGTTGTTGCATCTCAACATTGAAATGAGTAACAGCTTCAATGATCTTTCAATGGTTGTGTTTGTTGTAGTAATCAAGATCACTGACATGGAAAGCAATAGCAGCTGTAACAAAGTTTTCAAATTCTTTCATACTTTGATCTTGAAATTTTTTCACATCTCTTCAAGAAGAGTGATCACTTATGTCAGAATCTCAAAGTTCTAATTCTCAAAGTGATACCCAACTACATCTTCTACTGACAGTAGTCACAGCACTTTTCACTAAGATGTTGAGCACTTGTAGTATGGCTTTCAGTGATCTGAGAATATTTGTGGTGTTATCACAGTTATTATTCATACTAGTTGCATCTCTACTGTGGTTTGAATGTGTTTCTAGTGTATTTCAGATGACTGAAATTGTTTTATTCAATTCTTGTAGTAAAGTATTGCACTGCTGTTGAAGTTTTTGCAATTCTTTCTTGATCTGTAATTTTTTGATTCTTCTGATCACAGCTATCTTCTCAGTCTTAATTATGCTGAGATCTTCAGAAGAGATATCCTCTTCTGAATTATACTCAGAGTCTGATTTCATAGAAGAAGATAATGCTTATTGCACACTTTCAGTGGCAGAAGTGTGTATTTTGTGGTTTTCTTCCATGATGTTTGCTGCTTTGAATTCAGTGGTAGCATGAGTACAGTGGATGCTGTGGGTAGAGGCCATGACTATTACTCAATGAACTGTCTCTCAAAGATTGAGCAATTAGAAACTGTGAGGTGTAGTGACAGTGTGAAGAGTAATAGTAGAAGATAGTTTATAATGTAGCAGAGATAATAGTAATATATTGTAGAGTGTAATATAGTAGCATAATGTAGTGTAGTGTAGCTAATTGCTAAGGAAGAAAAGAAAGAGAAAGAAGATGTGCGAAATACATACATCGATATATATATATACATATAGAAATAGTGGTAGCGAGAGTATAATGGAAAGAGGTAAGAATAAGCGAAGATAATAAGGAAATAATAAACGAGTGCATTACAGCATTACAACTGTCTCAGAGATTTCAAAATTTGTTAAGAATTGAGAAGAGATAAGAATTCTCACAAATAAAATAATTGAAAAAGAAATTCTGATTCAGACAAAAATAAAATTAATATGCTGTCAATTCTTACAATATGAAGTGAATCTTAAAATAGAGAAGATTATATGAATTGTCTTCTTTCTCACTTCAATGAAAGACTTCTCACTTTTCAATATCAGTGAGAGAATCAGATTTATTGAGAAAAGATCTCTGACAGTGAGACATGACTCAGAATGCCAGAGGTACTGCCATTCATCAAAGTATGTGCAACTAGACTGGCTGATGGGACCATGAATTTCATGTTTGATTTGATTTGATTTGATCCCAGTCCATTTCTTGGCATGATTTTCAGTGGAACCAGGATCAGAATGAGAGTGTAAAGTGACTAGAATTATTAGAACATGAGTGAAATGAGACTAATAAATCTTGATATTTCATGTAAAGTGACTGACTATCAAAAATAAGAACATGATCTGAGACTGACTATGATTTTGACTGAGGTTTGGTTCTGTTCTGATGATTATATAATACATATCTTAGATATCAATCTGATGATATGATTGGTGGAGATATCACCCCTATCTAGTGCTGTCAATCAATCCCTCACTGCTAAGCTATCCCTCACTGCTAAGCTATCGCCGCTGCCAACCTATCTATTGCTGCAAGCTATCCCTTGCTGCTAAGCTATCGCCGCTGCCAATCTATCTATTGCTGCAAGCTATCCCTCACTGCTAAGCTATCGCTGTCAACCTATCTATCACTGCCAACCTATCTATCACTGCCAATTTATCTACCACTGCCAATCTATCTATTGCTGCTAATCTATCACTGCTGTCAATCTATCTATCGCTGCTAATCTATCTATCGCTGTCAATCTATCCCTCACTGCCAATCTATCTATTGCTGCTAATCTATCGCTGCCAACCTATCTACCGCGGCGAATCTATCTATCACTGCCAATTTATCTACCACTGTCAATCTATCTATCGCTGCCAATCTATTGCTGCTAATCTATCGCTGCTAATCTATCGCTGCTGCCAATCTATCTATCGCTGCTAATCTATCGCTGCTGCCAATCTATCCCTCACTGCTAAGCTATCCCTCGCTGCTAAGCTATCCCTCACTGCTAAGCTATCCCTCGCTGCTAAGCTATCCCTCGCTGCTAAGCTATCCCTCACTGCTAAGCTATCCCTCGCTGCTAAGCTATCCCTCACTACTAAGCTATCTATCACTGCTAATCTATCGCTGCCAACCTATCTATCACTGCCAATCTATCTATCGCTGCTAATCTATCACTGCTAATCTATCGCTGCCAACCTATCTATCACTGCCAATCTATCTATCGCTGCTAATCTATCGCTGCTAATCTATCGCTGCCAACCTATCTATCGCTGCCAATTTATCTACCACTGCCAATCTATCTATCGCTGCCAATTTATCTACCACTGCCAATCTATCTATCGCTGCTAATCTATCGCTGCTAATCTATCACTGCCAACCTATCCATCGCTGCCAATTTATCTACCACTGCCAATCTATCTATCGCTGCTAATCTATCACTGCTAATCTATCGCTGCCAACCTATCTATCACTGCCAATCTATCTATCGCTGCTAATCTATCGCTGCTAATCTATCGCTGCCAACCTATCTATCGCTGCCAATTTATCTACCACTGCCAATCTATCTATCGCTGCCAATTTATCTACCACTGCCAATCTATCTATCACTGCTAATCTATCGCTGCTAATCTATTGCTGCTAATCTATTGCTGCTGCCAATCTATCTATCACTGCTAATCTATTGCTGCTAATCTATCACTGCTAATCTATCGCTGCTAATCTATCGCTGCTAATCTATCGCTGCTAATCTATTGCTGCTAATCTATCGCTGCCAACCTATCTACCGCGGCGAATCTATCTATTGCTGCCAATCAACCTACCACTGCCAACCTATCTATTGCTGCCAATCTATCGCTGCCAACCTATCTACTGCAGTGAATCTATCTATCACTATCATTACTAGTTCAAAATAGAACTAGAGCATAAATACACTAAACTTCTTTTGATAGATAATGATTTTTGATAACACTCATAGCATTATATCATCTATATAGGGTAAATCATGGTCCCATTTGGTCCCATTTTAACAAAATGGGATCAAATGAAACCAGAATCAGTAATTTATAAGAAGAACATGATCTGAGACTAGATTTATAATATAAACAGTGTAAAGTGACTAATTTAATAAACACTATATGAGATCAGAACTAAGAAATTTGATAATGGAACTGAAGAAATATTTAGTCCCAGTCCCATGCATGCTCACACAGTCAGTCTATATGCAACTGATGAGATGCTTCAACTGCAGTGAGCTCACAAGCCAGCATAAAGAGTCAACAGATATGAAGTGCAAAAGAGTATTATAATATATCAACTACTATCAGCTCTACTCAGCTGAGCATCAGCACTGCTCTGTCACACTCAGATGTATGAATAGCATTCTCAGACATCTAACTTAAAAGAAGCTACCAGCTGTTCACTGTCTTGATAACAGATGTCACAGAGATGCTCAGAAGTGGCAATCACTGTCAGTATAGCTAGTATCAATGATCACAGTAATGATATCTACATCATTCACTTAATCAACTCAGTCAACACAGCTCACTGAGCTAGCACTCTGTAAATGAGTAACTATTCAGAGCTTTATCAGTAAAGAGAATATCATCTGATAGATGATCTGCATCAGATAATACTCAGTCTGCACAGCAGAGCAGCAGCACAGTCAAATAATCAAAGAATAGTCTAATCTCAGTATATAAACAACAAATCTGAAACTTTTCAATCTCATTTCACAGATGAACTTTGACAGCAGCTCATCAAGTAACTTCTCATACTAGAATATCAACATCAATAATGTAACTGATATTGCAGAAACAATCAGCAGAAAAATCACTCTCTACAGATTTTCTGAGTAAATACAGTTAGAGCAGTTTTCTGTCATATAATAGCTCTACAGCTTACTTTCAAACAGAGCTGTGAAGTGATCTGTATACAGAAGTCTTACACACACTCTGATATTAAGACTTCTAATTACTCAGTATATAAATGCTTTGTGCTCATAGACTGCTGAGATGATACTAATCTGAAGCAGTGAGAGAAGAAGAGACTCTGAGTCATGATATATATATATAAAAGTTCAAAGATAAGAGTATAGCAACACTGATCTGTGCAAAACAGAGATCTGCTGTGAATCAGTGTCAATGATTGTCACATTCTCAATGTGTACAGACAGTCTGAGACAGACACAGTCATGAATTATCTGATTAATTTAAACTCATCAGTCTGCTGTCTGATAGATGAGAATTTCAATGTATGATATGATGTCTTTGAATCAGAGACAGTGAATCTGTACTGAGAAGAGAAGTTGTTCAGTGAATCAGTGAATATGAAATAAACTTTGTGAAAGAGATAGATGTTCTGATTTATGCAATAAATTATGTAATTGATCTCATCTTCTTCAATATAATTTTTGCTTTCACTTCAGAGCATCAAAATTTACACTGCAGCTCAAATCATCAGTCTATAATTACTATACTATCAACAACATCTCAGACACAGCAGAGTAGTGTTCAGATCAAAATCACAGACTCTCAGCTGAGACTCTTTGCAGATTTTATCAGAGATTTCATAATGAATATATTTTATTCAGATAGAGTTGAGAATGTGATATAGCTTGATAATCTGATCTGATACTTCATTCAGAATCTTCTGACTGCAGCTCAGATAGTCAGCAAGTCAGTGCAACAAGAGCAGACTATAACTCTCTGATAAACAGCAGATTGCTGAAGAATGCATCAAGAGCTCATCACTCATCAGACAGAGACTGCAAAGCATTGATTCAAGAATACAATACACAAAGTCAAATGTATATACTAAAGACAAATAATCAATGAAATCAGAGATGACAGAGATCTGTACTAAATGATAGTATGATATAAGCTGAAATTCAATCTCAGAGCACTTTCTCTAATAATTAAAAATCAGATTATAGAAGAGACAGCTGTCAAAGTTGAGACACTTCAATAAATTATTCTAAAGTAATACAACTCAGCTGATGATCTGAAGTACAATTCACTGAATAATGAGCACTGAAATAACATAAGAAATCTGCTCTGAAATCTCTGACTTGAGATGAAGAAGATAGAGTGCAATATCATTGAAGTACAGAGTATTTCTTCAGATATAGATGAAATCACAGTACAGCTGCTTAAGATATACTGACAATATATATCTCTCTTTATACAGCAGCTATACAACTGCTGTCTCTGACTCTGTCACTTTCCATGAATCTGAAAACTGACAGAGATGGCAATGATATTCAAGATAGATAAAAGAGACAGAAGCTTGATCTGCTTCTGAAGACTTATTATTTTTCTCTCAGTAATTTTCAAAAAGCTGAAATACATCATTACAAGACAACTGATGTACACAGCATTCATTCATAATATGATCAGTTTGTAGTATGAAGAGATACTGCTTAGATAATCTGCAATGAATCTGATAGCTGCTTTCATTCATGAGATAAAGACAGCTTTCACACAAAATAAGAAGATATTCATAATTATAATGAATATGCAGAGTGTCTTTGATGCTGTGCTGTGTAGATAACTACTTCAGTAGATGATGTATTAGAGATGACTGTGTAAGCTGCTACAACTCATTGACAGCTTTCTCACTGAATGCAGAGCTCAGATTCAGCTGAAGAAGATCACTACAGCAGTATATCAGATGCAATATAGCATATCACAGAGATCTTCTCTGTCATCAATATTATTTCCTCTGTATCTGACAGAGCTGCTGTGATAGAATCTGAAATTGTATTTTGACTATACAGATGATCTGAATATTTGATGAGCTATACACTCACTTGACAATAATACTACTTTTCTCAGCTATGATATACAGAGTATTCTGAGATAGAGAAAGACAAACAAGATGATCTTTGCATCAGAAAAGCTTGAGATAATTCATATCATAACAAAGTAATACAATGAAACACTGTCAGTGATTGTATCAGAGAATCTAATCATACACTCTGTCATTATCTCAGCTGAACAGAAGTCAGTATTTCATTGACTGAGTGTATATTTTAATAAAAGATTCATCTGAAGATTATATATCTCTGTCTAAGTAAAAAAAACAAAAGCTGTGGCTCAGCACATCTGAAGTCTAGAGAAGATCAGAGATGAGCTTTCAGCAGATGTTCTACAGAAGATGATTATCATCTGTATAGTTCTCTTACTACTCTATAACACAGAAATCTGATACAGCAGTCACATACAGTCAGTATGACACACAGACAGAAATGAGAAGATCAGCTTTCATCTGATATAATATATGAGAACAGTTGAGAAGATGCTTATTATAATAGTCAAAGAAGTTCTTTCAGTTTTCTATACAATATTTATTACAACTCTATACTGAGATGCTGAGCTCTCATCAGCAATAATAGCTCTGAAGAAGATCAAAATATATTTTGCAACAAGACTTCAGATGATAAATGAGAGACACTCACTGACTTCACAGATAGCTCTCTCAATAATTGAATATGAAAAAGAGACTGAAACTCAGCAGTATCTAAAGATCAAGATTCAGAGATTGAAAATACTGCTGTCTGTAGTCAATAGATTCACACTTATCATTCCACACTACTCAGAAAGATGCAGAACAGACTTCACAGAGAGTGTAGATAAAAAAAATACTACTCAGATATTCAAAAAATAATGAAAAAATAAATCTTCAACAGATCTATATATTTTTTTAAATGAATCAGAACAGATTCTTGACAACAGTAAATAAATGAGCTATAATTTTATAGTCTATCAGAGAAATAAACAGCTGATCAGCTTCTCAGCTGCACTGAACTCTATATCATATATCTTTGATACTGAAGCAGTTGACATCTGTTATGTATTAGAGTGTATGATGAAGCTTTTACTCTGTGTCACAGATAACAGCATCAATTCTTGAATCTGACTTTGTCTTGATAATATCTCAGTCATCTGAGACATACAGAGCAATATGATAACTTTCTTGAACTGAGTCTACAGCTGCTGTCATGAGCTCCTCAGACAACATAATATAAGTCTGAAATGAGTCTCTGAGTATATAAAAATAGAAAGCAATGAGAAAGCAGACTGTCTGACTAAACAGACAGTCTCATCTACTACAGTCTCAGTCTATAAACTTGAGATCATATTCACAGTCAGTGGAGTTCACACAGTGATCAAGTAATTTAGTCAAGAAACAGAGTGAGAGTGATGAAACAGAGTCTGTGAAAAACTCTCTGACTGATACTAAAACTGAAGATTTAGTAGACTGACTGTACAATATTAAATAAAGATTTCTTCAGAGCTCATTATATCACAGTATATTCTTCACTACTGATTTATACTTCACTTTTCTTATGAGAAGTTCTTCTGATACTACAGATACTTTCAGTATGCAGATGTGAGACTCATCTATATCTATAAACACAATAAAAACTCAGAATATTTGATATTCTATCAATACTCACAGAGACACTTCTCTCACTGACTCAAAAAATCAGTAGCACAGTCACACAATCAGATAACAGCTGTTGTCTATCTAAAGTCTCTGATCTCTACAGACTTTGTAGAACTGCTTGATCACATGCAGTTCTATATATAGTACTGTATGAGATAATACAGTTGTTTGAACACACATCATCTGACAGCCTCTCACAGCAGTTCCAAGTCTATACAGACAGTACAGATAACACAACATCTGATACAACTGATTCAATCAGTACAATAGATTCAATCAATGCAATTGATACAAATGATACAATTGATTCAATTGATACAATCAGCTCAATTGATTCAATCAGTACAAACAGTACAATCAATTCAATCAATTCAATCAGTACAAATGATACAAATGATACAATTGATACAATTGATTCAATTGATTCAATCAGTTCAACTGATGCAAATGATTCAATCAGTATGATTGATTCATCTGTCTCAATTAGCTGTGATGTAATCAGTACAGTCTGTATACTGACTCAGTTGATATACTCTCAGCTGTCAGTATGATATCTATACACATTCTGCTTTGCTTTTTTTCACTGATTCTGATCTCTATTAATTTAAACATTTTTTTTCTCTTTTCTCACTGCTCTCTCTGTCTCTCTTCATTTGTTTTCTCTTATAATCTTCTTCAGTGCTCTCTTCTCTCTCTCTCTGAGCTTGTGCTGAATCATATGGCTGCAAGATATTATAGATGATACAGTCTTTTTTTCACTCTTTTCTTTATTTTTCTTTACAAAATACTCATTTTTTCTCTTTTCTTTTATCTATCTCATCTATCTTTCTTCTGTTGTTAGAAGTGCAGACAGCTCTCAGATCAACTGAGAGAGTTATCTCTCTCTGTTCACTATAAAATCTTTCAGACATAGCAGCAGCAGTTCTCTTGAGAATCATACTATAGCTTCATCATAAATGATTATATATCAGATTAAAAATAAATGTATAATTTAAAAAAATCTCTTTTAATGAACTGAGTCTTCTCAAGAGTTGTCATCTGAATTCTGATTTCTCTCTCTCTGTGTACATAGAAATCTCTTCAGTGTAGCATGTCTTCATGCCCTTTGAAAGGCTTCTGAAACACAGGCACTGCCCGTGTTTTCTCCGGGATGTTAAATCAATACAAACAAACAAACAAATATATAAAAACTGAAAGAAAATATATTGAACACTCAGACATTCAAAATCTTTCTTGAATAAGAAAATGAATGATAAATACAAAACCAACATACTTTCAAATATCTAAAGCATAAATCCCAAGCTGGAAAACATCAAAAGCACAAACATCAAGTCAAAAGATATCAGAAGTGCAAATCTTAAATTGAAAAATACTAGAAATACAAATCTCACTCAAACTTCAATCAAATGTATTTTTTTAGAAGGATTTTATCAGAGAAAAGAGAAAAAGAAAAAAATTCAATTTGAGTATAATAAATACAAAAAATAAAAAATACAAACAAGAAAAAAATAAAGAAAATGAGTTTTAAGAAAAGTCTAAAGACTCTCAATTTACTTATTTTTATTTTATTTTTCATCTCTTACTTTCTCTTCTTTCTCTTATTATTCTTTTTATTTTCTTTCTCTATCACTCTCATTCAATACTTCTTCTGATATTTATAGATTACTGATATCTATTTTAAGTGCAGAGATATAGATAAATGTCTATCTTACAAAATATTTATCTTCTCACTTCTTCTCTTTCTCATCAATCTATTTATTCTTTGATATATCTGATGAAGAAAAGCATTTCTTCTTATCTTCTTCTTTCACTTCTTCACTGTTCAAGACACTCTCTCTCTCTGCTTCACAGATATCAGTGATAAATGAAGAAAGAAAGCAGATACTATAAACACTGCTGCAGTCACTGATATCTTCACAATCTTTTTCATTGACTCTTCAATCAACTTCTTTTTCATCAATCTCTCTTCAATCAATCTCTTCATCACAGAGTCTCTGAAGTTCATTATTTTCAAAATTTTTATATTCTTCTCTTTCTCTAACATCTCTGTTCTGAAAGAATTAGATACAATCACTGTCTTCAAAATCTGTATCTCTGCAGACTCAGCTGTTGTTTGATGCTGAGATTATAGAGTATTCATCTCTGCTCTGCTTTGAGCAGACAGCATCATCAGATGAGATGTGTTCAATCATTTTATCAAATGATAAAGATGACTTTTGTGATTAGTCATATTTTTCTCAGCTATTATTTCTACAAAAATAAACACTCATCTGTGTATGATGTGTCTCAGAAGAGGTGTATCATATATCTAGTATTATTATCAGTATATCAACATTGCTAAGAACACTACTATCTATTCAAAAGCAAATTTGAAGAAAAGAAAAAAGAAAATAGAAATCAAAGAGAAATATTTATAGATTTGCAGAATTTTTCTGCAGAGATACAAGTCTCACAACACTTCTGAGTATTTAATCTCAACATACATCAAAAATCAATGTCTTCAAATCTAGAGGCATAATGTTCACACAGAATTCAACTGTTGTATATCATGTGATTAAAGCTAGAGCAATATAACAAGTGAACAGTGAATGACACTATATGAAAACAAATTAGTGATACATGTGACCACACTAATAACACCACTGACAGAGAACACCAGCAATAATACATGATAAGCATCAATCAGAGAACAACTTACTTAAAATCAGAATAGTCAAGAAAGCTCATATCAATAAAAAAAGAGAGGAAGAGAGAATCAACAAAAATTTAAAATGAAAAAAAATTGCAGCAGAATAGAAAGAAGCTTTGATGATGATCAAGTTAAAAAAAAAAAGAAATCTTCAAGAAGAAAGAAAATCTTTTTACTTTTCTACATACAATCTCTAGCAATCAAAGAATCCATCAATTCCATCTCATTAAGAAATCAATAACAATGTGTATACAAGCTATCTAGAGAACACAATTGATACACTGCTATCAACAAACAGCACTTACAATATAGAAATGCAATTCTATACAATCACTGAGAGCAGCTCTTATAAAAAAGAAGGGCAATTGTAATGCATTTGTTTATTATTCTCATTTATTATTTTCTTATTGTATATTATCTTTACTTATTCTTATCTCTTTCCATTATACTCTCACTACTGCTATTTCTATATGTATATATATATTGATGTATGTATTTCACACATCTTTTTTCTTCTTCTTTTCTTCCTTAGCAATTAGCTACATTATGCTTCTACACTACACTCTACAATATATTACTATTATCTTCACTATGCTATAAACTATCTTCTACTGTTACTCTTCACACTGTCACTACACCTCACAACTTAAATGAGAGATTGAAGTAATTTTTGATGATAGAATCAATTACTGCTGCTGCAAATATTTTGTTAAATAAATAGAATACAATCATTCAATCTGAGAATTTGTATCTGCTATAAAAGACATCACTGCTCTTGATGTTTATAAGTCATTGTTCATTCTAATAGAGAGAGATAATATGATAAGTTAGTATCTGTAACGGGTGTACTTCGATTAACGATTTGGTACTATCCTAATTACAGATTACGAATTGATTAAGAAAAGAAAGAGAAAAGAAATCAGAAGAAAAGGTCATACAAAGAGGGTTCTTATAGAGAAAAGTTCAGAGTAGAAGAATATCAGAAGCCACTCCACAGTGGAGCACAGAGCAGAAGAACATTAAGAGATATGTGTAAGAATTGTTAGAAGCTACACAAGTGCAGAACATGGAGTGAGAGAATCATTGAGAGCTACACAGAAGAATTGTTAGAGACTACACAAGCACAGAACACAGAGCAGAAGAACATAAGAAGCTACATAAAAAAATCATTAGAAACTACACAAGCACAGAGCACAGAGTGAAAGAACATTAAGAGCTACACAGAAGAATTGTTAGAAACTACACAAGCACAGAGTATAGAGCAGAAGAATATCAAGAATTACATGAGATCACAACAGTCAGAAACAAGCAGATGCAGAAGAGAAGTTGATTGCATAAGTTAATTACTAACAGATACTAATCCATCACATTATCCCTCTCTATCAGAGTGAGTGAGAACTCATAGATGTTGAGGGTGGTGATGTTCTTCAAGACAGACACAGATTCCCAGGTCAGACAATCATATTCTACTCATTTGATAAGATATTCACAGCATCAGCAGTTGATTCTATCATCAAGAATTGCTTCAATTTCCCACTCAAGTTTGTTGTCTTCTTCTACAATGACAGATGGCTGTCAATCAGAGGTTCTCTGTGAGAGGAATGAATCCTCAGCTGTGGGTTGGAGCAGGTTCATATGAAAGATGTTATAGATGTCAGATGAGATGTCAAGTTGATAATCATATATGTCTAACACTTTCTTCACTGTATACTTGATGTGGTGATAATCTAGCATATATGAGAGATGGTTCATTCTTATGTTCTTGAGATTCAGTCAGACTTTGTTTTCTATATAATATCAGATCACAGAACTTCTTCTGATGTTCATTTGATTCTCATAATTTTGCTGAGTACTGATCATTGAAGCTTCTGTCTATTCACAGACTTTCTTCAGCTTGCTCATGATGTTCTCTGCCATCTGTATGAGACTGCAGATGTACACAGTTTCTTGAGGAGTCTCAGAGAAGTTCAGAACCTCTAAGTTGTATTTATATAGAAGAAAGAATGAGTTTACATCTGTTGTAGCAGAATCTCAATCATTAATCACAATCTTAGTATGTGGCAGCAGATTGCTTCAGTTGTCTTGTGTATAATTGCAGAATTTACAGAGAATGTTCTTTATCATTTATATCATTCTCTCAGTAGCTTCATCAGTCTCTGAATGATACACTGTTGATAACTTTTGTTTGATTCTTAATAATTGGCATACATGGGCTCAGAGTGTGCTAACAAATTGACTATCTCTATCTGACACAATGAATGAAGGCAGATCATGTATACAATAGAATGAGCTTTTAACAAAGACATCTGCAACTACTTCAGCATTCATCTTGTCACAGAGCTGTAGTATTACATCCTTGCTGAGTCAGTTGACAATGACTAGAATGTTCATAGAACCTCCACTTTTGAGTAAGAAAACTGCAAAATCAATAGCTATATCACATCAAGTTCAGTCAGAGACAGATAGAGGCTTCAGTATCTCTTTTCAGCATTCACATCATACTGTCACTGAGCCACAGCAATCACAGTTGTGTACAAACCAGCATATGTCTTTTGATATATCTGATCAGTAGAATTCTCAGATGACAATGTTGTACATGATTTTATATTCTAAGTGCTCAGTCATCAGTGAGTCATGAATTTCTTGCATGATTCATGTTTGTAGAGGTTCTGAATCAGGGACTCATTGTCTATCTCAAAAGTATAAGCAGTTGTCATCATCAATCAAACATGCTGAGATATCCATTCTTGAGTATACACTTGCAGAGAATTGAGGTGCTCTGTTTCATACAGTTTCAGTGATTTGTTGTCAGAATTCATCTGCTTCTGCTGCTAGCTTTCATTGTTCTTTGAGTGAGAGTTTTTGAGCTTGGAACTGATTGACATATATGCAGAGTTCATCTGATTGCATAGAACTTTCTATGATTGCAGAGTTGATTAATCAATGCTCTCAGTGTTTTCATCTGTCATTCAAGTCATCAGATGACATATTTTGTTCTCAGCAGAATAGAGCATCTGCAAAGATGTTCTCTACTTCAGATTGATAACAAATTGTGAATAAAAAACAGCTAAGGAACAATGATCAACATATATGTCTTTCAGTGAGCTTACAAGTGATCATGAAGTACTCTAAGTTCTTATGATCAATAACAATCTCAAACTTTTCAACACTCATAAGTTCAGACTCTCATTCTTCAAGACATTGTATGATCACTAGAAGCTTCTTGTTGTAGATCTCATAGTTGCATTCAGCAGACAACATCTTTTTCAAAGTGAAGACACAGAGTTATAGAACATTTTCATTATCATATTGCATCAGTGCCTCATCTACTACATAATCTGAGACATTCATTTTGAGAATCATATGTTTATTCAGATTGAATGATTGCAGCATCAGAGTGCTTGTGAACATACACTTCAGCTTTTTGAATGCTGCATCCACTTCATCAGTTCATTGAAACACAGCATCTTTCCAGATCAGATCTGTCAGTGATTGTACAATATCAGAGAAGTCTTTGATGAATCTTTGATAGAAGTTGACAAATTCTAGAAAGCTTCTAGTCTCTTTTACCAAGACTGATGCCTCTCAGTTGAGGATTGCTTCCATCTTCTTAGAATTCATACATACATCTTTTTCAGCTTTGATGATGAATTCTAGATAGATTGTAGACTTGATCTCAAAGTTGCATTTGTCAATGTCCACTTGCAGTTCAGCTTTTCATAGACAGTCAAGCACTTGTTGTACATGCTTGCAGTGCTCAGTGAGCAGTCCATCAATGAAGATCAGAATATTGTTCATATACACTGAGGCAATCTCATTGAGCAGATCTCATAGAGTTCAGTTAATGTATTTCTGAAATGTGCTCAGAGTGTTCACTAATTCAAAGAGAATCACTGTTCATTTGTATAATCTGTAACACATATGAAAAGTGATTAGCCATTCATCACCTTCATTAATCCTTATCTTATAGAAGGCTGCAGAGATGTCAAGCTTCATAAATCATTTTGCTTTTTCTACTCATTCAAATGTTTTATTGATGAGTGGAAGAGAGTATTGATTCTTCTGTGTAATCTTGTTGAATTCTCAGTAGTCAATGCAGAATTGTAAGTCTTCTTCTGATTTCTTCACAAACAGTACAGATGCTGTGATGGGTGAGTTGCTAACATGAATGAAGCCTTTGTTCAATAGTTCATTGAGTGTTTTTCATAGAACAAGAAGCTCATTGTGTGATATGCTGTAGAGAGAATCTCAGAGTGGTTGCAGATTCTTATTATTTTTTTTGATGAGTTTGATCATATAATCTATATCAGATTCTCAGTGAGAAGGAAGCTTTTCAGCTTCTTTTTCATTGAACACATCTGTGAAGTCTTCATACAATTCAAATAGTTTCTTGCACAGTTTCTTGAGATCTTTGAGTTCTAGCTTTTCTAACACTTTTTTGATATCTGTCATGCTAGCAGTGAACACTTGGACATTCTTCTTCTCATGCATTTGACAGATTAGTAGTTTGTACACTTCTGCTGATATCTGAGTGAGATCAGTGGTTCTATTGACATCCTTCTCATAAACATGGTCATCTTCTGAGAAAATAAGACAACAATTGTGTGCATTCAACAAGGTTTCAAATTCTGTGAGCCATGATAGACCAAGCATTAGATTGTACTCAAGGTTTTGTATTTCATATACATATACATTCTTTTTCTCATATTCTTCTACATCAATATTAAATCTTATCATGTTGTAGAAGATGGATCCTCTGAAGCTGTCAAATTCACTGAGTTTATACAGTTTGAGAAAGAGAATACACTGAAGCTTATACTTCTTGATCAGCTGAGTGTCTATAAGAGCATAGTGAAGGAAACCACTGTCTATCATTGTTTGTACATTGACTAAGTTATTTACAATGACAGAGATCATGATTGCATTCATTTGCATCTTCTGCTCAAATCTTCAGCTAGCTTTCTGCTCCTTGAGCTCTCATTCATATTTTAGAGTGAGAGCTCATCTTTTCCCTGTTCTTGTCTATCCACAGACAACACAGCATTTACATGTGTGGGGGGTTTACTCAGAGCAATCATATTCAGACATTGATTTATGAAGTGCTCTGACTTATCACAGTATATGCAGACTTCTCTGATGATTCAGTCAGCAGCATTCTTCTCTGAGACATTGAGAATCTTCAGACAACTTGCATTTATATATGAGATTCAGTTCATTGATTCTGATTTGAAGATAAAGAATGCTGCAGAGCAGTTCAGAGTGTACACATTTGTTCAGCAAAATCCTCTGCAATTTTGAAGCATACAGAACTGAGACAGATTGTTGTTCAACAGACAAAGATCAGCACAGAATTCACTGTATATTGAGAACTTCAGACACTCTATATTTTGATTATGCAACTGAAAGTTCAAGTTCTTGAACAATATATTGATCTTGACAGTGTCATTTCAGTCTTGCTCATCTGCTTCTAGAAGCTTGCAATCAAATTCAGAAAGATAAGTTGTCAACACAACATTCATCTGATGAGTTTGATTAAGTCAGTCTAACATCTTGACTTGAAGTATAGAATTGAGGAAGAGGGAGTCAAGTTGTTGAAAGACTAGCTCTGACATACACTGATGATTCTGACAATGACTCATTCAGAGTTGGAATTTTGCTAACACATCACCATTCAATCTGCTATGGATATACCACACTTGATTGGATAGTGAGTCTATTGCTCATTCATCAATGTTCAATTTGATGTTCACTTTTGACTTTCACACAAGATAGAGTGCTAGATCTCTCTTGTATTTATCAAAGATTGAAAGCTTCTCTCTTGAGGGCTTTTTGTGAGATGTGGGTGTAGAAGAAACAGTGAACACAGAAGTGCTCATCTCAGTAAATCATCATTGCAATTCAGTCATCTGTAGCATCTGCTGCTGAAGAATGCTTTGTAGGTCTAAGTTATCATCCACCACATTCAGATGCAGTGGATGTTCATAGAATTGTTTGTAATTCATTTCAATATCTAAGAACATATAATAATAAAAAAAAAAAGAAAAGAAATACTTGTAGACACTCAGTTCTCTCACAGACACTATTCACAGTGTTGCAGCACTAAGCTTGATCAAGCTTCTTCATAAACACTATTCACAGTGTTACAGTTTGTAGACACTCAGGCCTTGTAGAACACAGTCAATTGTGTTTCAGACACTTAGATATAACAGTCTATATAACTAACAATAAGAACACTCAGATCCACAAGAGATCTCTTGTAACAACTAGACACTCAGACCTGTAAATGATGCACTCAGATGTAAGAACTGATAACAACACACTTGAGTGTAAGAACTAATAACAAGACACTCAGATCTTAAACACAGAAAAATCAATTCATAATATAATGAGTGTACTTCAATTAACAATTTGGTACTATTCTAATTACAGATTACAAATTGATTAAGAAAAGAAAGAGAAAAGAAATCAGAAGAAAAGATCATACAAAGAGAATTCTTATAGAGAAAAGTTCAGAGTGAAAGAATATCAGAAGCCACTCCACAGTGGAGCACAGAGCAGAAAAACATTAAGAGATACATATAAGAATTGTTAGAAGCTACACAAGCACAGAATATGAAGTGGGGGAATCATTGAGAGCTACACAGAAGAATCATTAGAGACTATACAAGCACAGAACACAGAGCAGAAGAACATAAGAAGCTATATGAAAGAATCATTAGAGACTACACAAGCACAGAGCACAGAGTGGAAGAATGTTAAGAGCTACACAGAAGAATCATTAGAAACTACACAAGTGTGGAGCACAGAGTGGAAGAACATTGAGGGTTATATGAGATCACAACAGCCAGAAATGAGCGGGTGCAGAAGGGGAGTTGGTTGCATAAGTTAATTACTAACAGGTGCTAACCCGTCACAGTATCTGCTAGTAGTTAATTTATACAATCAACTTTTCTTCTGTATCTACTTATCTCTGTTATTGTATTTCATATTTATATAGTCTCTAACAATTCTTCTGTGCAATCTCTTCAGTCTTATACTCTGTACTTATATAGTTCTAACAATTCTTCTGTGTAACTCTCAATGTTCTTCAACTCTGTGCTCTGCTTTGTGCTTCACTGTGAAATGACTTCTGATATTCTTTCACTTCAATGTTTTTTCTATAAGCATTCTCTTCATACAATCTTTTCTTCTGATCTCTTTTCTCTTTCTTTTCTTAATCAATTTATAATCTGTATTTAGAATAGTGCTAGATTGTTAATCGAAGTACACTCATTACACCCACACTTCTCTAAGATGTTAAATATATACATACATACATACATCACCTCTCACAGTACTTCACACTACTCATATAGCTATTCTTGTAAACCACCTCTAACATAAACACTATATGGGACCAGGACTAAGATATTTGAGAATGGGACTGAGGAAAAATTTGGTCCTGGTTCCATGCATGGTCACATGGTCAGTTTAATCACCTGCTTGGTTGGAGTTCTTGTAGTGAAGAAAAGCCGTCATTAAGAAATCAACATAGAAACCCATCTGTAGAATATAGTTGATATGGGTCGCTAGACATTCTTCGATTGCGAATTGTTAGGCCATAACGGCATGCACAGAACAGGATCTAGGGGATTTCCAACTACTTGGGTGACACTGGTTGATCTATCACGGCATGGGCCCTCGATATGTGAGAATTCATCAGTACACAGCACAATCCGTTTATCAAATTCGTAGCCTGAACACGCAGGGGAGAGTGCCTCCCACCAATAAACATAATATTACAAATCTATGGCATTGGACCTGGACAAGACCACATCGAGATGATGACGTGCTACATTTAATATCCGTACCGCATATGTTGGCGAAGTCCCGAAATACCTTCTTGTCTACAAGTTTTATCATACGTCATAGATTTTTCTATCCTGCCGTTCTTGGTGCTAAAGCATGTTTGCAGACGCCGGGCACGCGGGTTTTCCCTACATTGATTGGCAACTCGTAAAACTGCGGGCAGGTTCATGTGTAGCTGCCGCGCTGCCAAGCCTAGTCGGAACCCAGCACGAGACAAGGCTTTAGCCATTCAACGTGACTAAGCCCCAACAAAATCGCATGGGACTCATCTGCAGGCTTCCCTGAATCGTAACGGAACCGAGTGATGGTCACGTCATAGCTGCCCTATCTAGGGTCTGAGAAGATGGTACTCGCATTTGGCCGGATTGGAAGGTTGTTTGAACTCTGCTAGCCTCCCCCTCGAACAGACAAGGGTTAGTATTCTGGAATCTTGCAGCCTTCATGACCACTCGCCAGACTCCTGCTGCAGAAAGAGTAGCTGGAATCTGGACCTATCAGCTATCAGACTTCAAATGCTGTTAAATACAGCCCCTTGCCCTTTTTGCCCGACCATGGTATATAGATGCGCTGTTTTCGATGTCCTGGAGCTGCAACCCTTTTCCTTTACGTCCATTTTCAAATGATCGACCACACACCCTTCTGGTTCATTTTTATAATGACCTGCATTATTATACTACGATCTGTCGCCCCCCTTAGTGTTGCTTACAGCGCTATTCTTATACTGCTACCTCACTGTTCCTATCGCCTTCCATCACTTCTTGAATACTGGGCCATAGCGGAGGCTTTATTTTACTTAGCGTTCTATTTTTACCGAACATATCACCTTCAGCGTCCAGCAGTGCACCCGCCTCTCCCACCAATAGAGAAGCGCCGGGAGCTTTTCGAACGCTGTTTGCGCAACATTCCGGACTATGAGAGATATATTTCCAAATGGTTCTTGGGCGTGCCATTAGACAACATTGAACGAGAAAATGTCAAAGATTTTTTTTGCTGGGCTTTTCTCAATACTGCCACAGCTGGTTCTGCTCAAGATGATGAGATTGAAGAGTACGTACGGAAGCTCGAGGAGGCAATTGGAAGGGAGTTCCAGCCAGGTCGAAGTAACGCGAAGTGCTTGAGGTTGACTATTGACAATGCGACCATACTTCACCGCAGTCTTGTATGGTATTTGGTAAGTAAGGCATTAACTATGATCAAACGATTCGAACCTGCAAGGAGTTATTGTGCCAACCAGCGCATTTGATAGTGTGTGCTTGTTGTGGATGCCGTTACGTACTCTTATATGCTCCTCCACAAATTCCGCTTCCACCGCCCATCTTTTACCCATGCGTTCTCTATATTCCCTCCGAGACCTCAAGCCTTGATCGGAGCAAATAAATCGCATGCCAAACGACTTACATACTGGTATCGGCCTCATACTTCCTGCAATAAGCTACCGATATTGTTCCTTCATGGCATTGGGATCGGACTGTATCCTTACGTCAACTTTCTGGCAGAACTAAACCAGCAGGATGTGGATGGAGATGGTGAAGTTGGAATCATTGCTGTGGAAATCCTGCACATCTCTTTTCGAATCGCGGGTGGAGCACTCACAAAAGACGAGTTTTGCATGCAACTTTGGACTGTGTTGCAATCCCACGGGTTTGACGAATTTGTACTTGTTTCACATTCGTAAGTAAGCTCTCCATTCCTGATATGGAGATACTATTATTGACGATAAGTCTCTCAAGATATGGCTCAGTCATCACAACGCATCTGCTGCATTCACTCGAGTTCTCCAACCGGATCACATCGGTCATCATGGTAGACCCTGTCTCAATTTTGCTACATCTCCCAGACGCAGCCTACAACTTTGTACGTGCTCATAGTGTGCCTAACCATTAACCTGGTCATCTGCTTTCTGCAAATCCTCGAGCTGATCGGCATATATGATTTCTAGATGATTCGAAAACCTAAGCTGGCAAATGAATGGCAATTGTGGTACTTTGCATCCAAAGATGCCGGCGTAGCCCACACAATTTCCCGGCACTTTTTCTGGTCCGAAAACATCCTGTGGAAGGAAGATATCGCCCACTACCGCTCGACCATCTTTCTCAGCGACAGAGATTTGCTTGTTGATGCCTCCCAGGTCTACATGTACTTATTAGGGCCCGAGAGCGATCACAAGACCTCGAACCTAAACTGCATGGGGGCGAAGAACGCGGCTGAGTCGAATGAGACCCAACAGTTGAATGTTGTCTGGTGCACCAATCTGGATCATGGACAGATATTCGAATCGAAGCAATGGAGGGAACAGTTAGTAACGGAAGTATTAAGTCACATTGCAAGGCATGGCAATCGAGACACTAAAAACTAGTCATACTCTGCATTTCATGTTCGAACCTTCATCTCCTACGAACAGCGGTGAGGCGCCCCGGTGGCCGAATGGGTAATGCGGCCACCAGGTAGCGCCTTGGCGTGGGGACCCAAGGCATGTGGGTTTGAAACCCACTTGAGACAACATTACATCCAGTCAACTTCTCAGCTTCTAAAATAATGAGATGTGAACTTATCAAGTAGATATCTTCAGATGAATCTACTATCTGATTTAGTTTATTATTTCTGAATTGAAAATCTGTATTATATATATCAAATTCTGTGTTTTATTAATTTTTCTATATTCTTGTTATATTCTCAATGTTGTTCAACACTGTAAAGAGTGTACTTCGATTAACAATCTAGCACTATTCTATATACAGATTACAAATTGATTAAGAGAAGAAAGAGAAAACAGATCAGAAGAAAATATCATACAAAAAGAATTCTTATAAAAGAGAGATTGAAATGAAAGAATATCAAAAGTCATTTCACAGTAAAGCACAGAGTAGAAAAATGTTAAAAGCTGTATATAAGAATTATTTGAAACTATACAAATACAGAGCATGAGGCAGAAGAGCATCAAAAGTCACACAGAAGAATCATTAGAAATTATATAAATGCAGAATATAGAACAAAAGAATATTGAAAATTACAGAGTTATAATAACAAAAATAAATGAATATAAAAGAGATATTGATTGTATAAATTAACTATTAATAAATACTAACTCATCATATTATCTCTCTCTATTGAGATGAGTGAGAATTTATAGATATTGAGAGTAAATTTTAGACTGGCTATGTGACCATGCATGAGACTGGGACTAAATATTTCTCCAGTCCCATTATCACATTTCTTAGTTCTGATCTCATATAGTGTTTTTTAAATTAGTCACTTTACACTGTTTATATTATAAATCTAGTCTCAGGTCATGTTCTTCTTATAAATTACTGATTCTGATTCCATTTGGTCCCATTTGGTAAAATAGGACCAAATGAGACCATGATTTACTCTATATAGATGATATAATGCTATGAGTGTTACCAAAAATCATTATCTATCAAAAGAAGTTTAGTGTATTTATGCTCTAGTTCTATTTTGAACTAGTAATGATAGTGATAGATAGATTCACTGCAGTAGATAGGTTGGCAGCGATAGATTGGCAGCAATAGATTGGCAGCGATAGATAGGTTGGCAGTGGTAGGTAGGTTGATTGGCAGCAATAGATAGATTCGCCGCGGTAGATAGGTTGGCAGCGATAGATTAGCAGCGATAGATTAGCAGTGATAGCTAGCTTAGTAGTGATAGATAGATTGGCAGCAGCGATAGATTAGCAGCAATAGATTAGCAGCGATAGATAGATTGGCAGCAGCGATAGATTAGCAGCGATAGATAGATTGGCAGTGGTAGATAAATTGGCAGCGATAGATAGGTTGGCAGTGATAGATTAGCAGCGATAGATTAGCAGCGATAGATTAGCAGTGATAGCTAGCTTAGCAGTGATAGATAGATTGGCAGCAGCGATAGATTAGCAGCAATAGATTAGCAGCGATAGATAGATTGGCAGTGGTAGATAGATTGGCAGTGGTAGATAAGTTGGCAGCGATAGATAGGTTGGCAGCGAGGGATAGCTTAGCAGCGAGGGATAGCTTAGCAGCGAGGGATAGCTTAGCAGTGAGGGATAGCTTAGCAGCGAGGGATAGCTTAGCAGCGAGGGATAGCTTAGCAGCAAGGGATAGCTTAGCAGTGAGGGATAGCTTAGCAGTGAGGGATAGCGTAGCAGCGAGGGATAGTTTAGCAGTGAGGGATAGCTTAGCAGCGAGCGATAGCTTAGCAGCGAGGGATAGCTTAGCAGCGAGGGATAGCTTAGCAGCGAGGGATAGCTTAGCAGCGAGGGATAGATTGGCAGCGGCGATAGATTAGCAGCAGTAGATAGGTTGGCAGGGGTAAATTGATTGACAGCACTAGATAGAGGTGATATCTCCACCAATCATATCATCAAATTGATATCTAGATATGTATTATATAATCATCAGAACAGGACCAAACCTCAGTCAAAATTATAGTCAGTCCCAGATCATGTTCTTATTTTTGATAGTCAGTCACTTTATATGAAATATCAAGATTTACAAGCCGCAATCGCTCGCTTGCGCTCGCTTATCCAGCTTGAAAACGCGCTGTTTAATCCCTCGGGCGAATGTAATGAGATATCCAACGGCTGCATGTAATAGGCGCAACGGAGATATCTATATTAGGAAATAGCTATGTGGCGATAGAAGAACACAGAACACGCCAGAATTAATGAGGATGGACATAGCACATGGTACCATAGGCGGCTGTAGGGCGTGGTGGTCGCCTATATAATGCTCACTGATATCCATAGATATTAGGAGATCAGTGATTAGCTTTGAATAATAGAGATTGCTACCTTCTTAACATCCTACATGTGTACTTCACACTACTCTCATAATTACATCTAGAACCATCTCTTACAATTCTAATCACTCTAAACTTTATTCAAGTGATCTGTTGTTACACACATCTACAATAAAGCATGCAACATTAGTTAAAACATGCAAAATGATCTTGACACATGCAAGATTTCTTGAAAACCAATCTGAATCCTCTACTGCCTCTGATGATCATAATGTGTGTTTGCAACAGTTGAACAATCAAATTTGTGAATGAGAGCAGCAATTAGCTATTCTGCATGCACAACAACAACTCAATAAGTTGAAAGCACAGATTCATGAAGATACTCTCATTGAGTCTCAATTAACTCAGAATATCACCACAGAATCACTGCAAAATTGATCTGTGAATGATACAGATGATGATAATGAAACATCACTGAGATTAGAGATTAAGAACTATTATCAAGAAAAAAATATATTAGAATTCAAGAACTATAAAGATCACATATTGACTCTATTTACACATTACTATTGATATTATTGAAAGAAAGAATATAAGATAAATGATACTAAACTCTATCTTGACACTCACATTAAGCAGAAATGATTGAATTTTGTATCATTGTATGAGAGATGTGAAGGAGCAACACTGTTGACTTTTGATGATATACTATCATATCTAGAAATGCAAATTAATAATCCACAGAATCAGTACTGATTGATGAGTCAAAAATTTCAAAATATAAAGCAATAAGAATGATAGTTGATATGCAATTTCTCTAAATATCTTGAAGACTGAGAATACTACTTACCCTCATATAGCAAAGAACAAAGAATGAATAACTTGTGTAGTAAAATATTGAAGATACTATACACTGAACTCAATCATTGAAATCAAGAGTCTCAGAACTATGAAGAGTTGCTTCAAACTCTACAGACTTTTGAGAAAAATATATTAAAGTGACAGCATGCTATTTGCAAAAAAAGATCTGTGATATTTATAGAGAATCAGTGTTGTTCTGATAAATCTAGCAATTGTTGAAACAAGAGAAAACAAGAGAAACAAACAGATTCAACTGAATAAATCAAAAAAGATAAATATAACTGAATAAAGAAGTGTTCTCACTGTCATAAAAAGAATTATATTGCAAATAGTTGTTGAATATTATATTCTGAAAAGCACAATCAAATTCAATAAGCAAAAAATCAACAATCTCAATTGTAGAAGCAGCTGCTGCATTGAGAATATGAACAACTAGACTATAAGATAAATAGTTATTGACAATGAATATATGAATACTGACAGAAGTGAGATGATCAATGATGTGAATGTTAGTGAATTCTGATACAGATGTGAACTTTGTATCCCACATCTGAGCATTAAAATATTTCTCAAAGACAGAAGATAAATCAAAAGTAGTAGAAGCAGTTGATAATCATAAGATTAAGTTGTATAAACAACAAAGAGCTGCAATGAAAATTATCAATGATGAATATATTCTTCAAGAAGAATTCCACCATTTCAAAAAGGCTGATATTAGTGAATATAATATAATTTTGAACATGCTGTGGTTGAAAGCTGTGAACTCTGATATCAACTGAATGTGAAGATGTTGAATCTATAGAAAAGCATTGAATATTAATCACATGCATCTGAATACTGCTAAAGAATTCATAATGCTAATTGATGATGACAATATTATATTCACTGTCTTATCATTACAAGCTGCAAGTGCAGCAACTGAGTCAAATATTTCAGATGATTATAAAAATTATCTTGATGTATTCTGAGAAGACATATCTGATGTGGAACATGCATCTCACAATCATGCCATAGATCTCAAACCTGGCAAGGAACTCTTATACTGACTGATATATAACTTATCACCTCAAGAACTCTCTGTCCTTCAAGAATATATTGAAAAAATGTTAGAGAAGAATTGAATACATTCATTCAAGAGCTCAGCCAGCACATCAGTATTATTCATATTGAAGAAAGATGGAACCCTGCATCTTTGTGTGGATTATCAAGAATTGAATGAAATAATGATCAAGAATCAATACCATGCTATTGTCATATTTGTTGATTTATTTATCAAATGAGTCATAATTGTGCCCACATCTTCAGAGCTAGATGCAGAAGAACTTGTGGATATTATTGTATGAAGAATTGCAAAGAACTTTGATCTATCTGTGAACATTATTAACAACTGAGATTCATTAATAAATAGCAAGTTTTGATCAACATTATATTATCTGCTTCATGTTCAACAAAAATTATCGACAGCATTCCACCTGCAAACTGACAGCCAGACAGAATGATTGAATCAGATGATTGAACATTATCTTCACACATATTGCAGCTATCAGCAAGATAATTGGATAGAATGGATTCCTCTGATGCAATGGGCATATAACAACACCTTCCACACATTGATAAAAATGACATCATCTGAAGCAATGATCAGCCGATCAACTGAACTTTGCATAGATGTGGAACCCCCAAGCATGAGTGCATCAAAATCAGTGATAGAACAAGTGAAACAGATGAAGCAAATAGAAAACAAAATTCAAGAATGTCTGAAAACTGCTAAAGCAGCTGAGAAAAAGTATTATGATCAGCATCATATATCAAAAAGCTTTAAGATAGAGAACTGGATAATGCTGCATGCAAAAAATATATCCATCTTGTGATCCTCACTCAAACTAGATCATCAATTTTTGAATTCCTTTCAAATAATTGATATCCATGATATGCAGATGTACAAATTGAAATTCATACTACAATATAAAGAAATTCATTCTGTATTTCATGTTTCCCTTCTCAAACCATATCACATGCATGACAGACAAATCCCACAAGCAGAACTGATAATTATAAACACATAAGAGAAATGAAAAGTTGAAGCTATATTAGACAAGCATCAGTACTGCAGTCAAACACAATATCTTGTCAAATGAAAAGATTGTACAGACACAGATAACTCTTGGAAACTCAAGGAAAACTTGATGAACAGTCAGAAGTACTTGAAACAGTTTAATAAAATCTATCAGAAGTCAGTCAGTAAACAAAAACAAAGAAAATAACAATGACTGCTAAATATACTTATTCCACTCAGAGATTAAAAAACAGATCTGTCTCAGCTTGATCAGTGTTATTTGAGAAATTATCATCAAGACAAATCTGTTTATTATTCCAGATTTTCTCAACTGATGAAGCATAATGTTTCAATGATGATTTGAAAGCTGTGACTGATGATGTAATCACTGAGATCTTATCAATCACTGTTTCAGCTGGAGTCTCAGAAGAACTGTCTCATTGAATCTTTCAGATCTTTACAGCAAAGAATTTAGCTGCTGCAGTCACAGCACTCTGCAAAACATTAACATTTAAAACATTCACATCAGTAATAATTAGATTCTCAGCAGTGTTGATAACTGTCTGAGTCAATTCAACAGCATCCACTGACATCTAATACAAGTTAATATTATATACTGTAAAAACATCTGTTTTGAATAATAACTTACTGAAACACAAGTGTGCTTCATCATCAAGCAGTGCTTGCATTTTTTGTGTCAATTCTCAACAGACTCACAATGATGGTGAGAGGATATTGTCAAATGTCAAATACAACAACAGCAATATACTGCTGTGTTTCTTTCTAACATTTCAATAGAATCATCCACTTTCTCATCTTCATCTACATTATCAGTCAACTCAAATAACATACCAAGATCTTGACTCAGTGAGAATGATGTTGATGTAATAGCAGAACACAAAAACACACTTTCTGAAACACTGCTATGATTGAATGTCATACTCTGCTGTGACAATAGATCATTAGAGTTTATATAGAATTCTAGAATCTCATCTACATTCTTATAGATCTGCATATCAAGTACAAACCTCACAACAGCAGTTTGATATGTGACAAATCTTTCATTCAGAACTTCATCAGAGAGCAGCATCTTATGAAATTCATTGATCAAAAATTGACTGATTTTATGAAAGTGCTCAGATATCTATAATCCATTAGTATTCATAACAATCTCAGTTTAAGAAAACTTATGACAGCACAACTTCTATTTGATATATAGCAGATGTGACAGTATATCTGTTCATTGTTCACAAAGTAAGAATATACTGAAGAATTCTGCAATCTCTTCAGATAACTCAAGCAAATGCTCTCAATGACAGACAGCATATCATTCTCTATAGACTCTGAATCAGCAATGAAAACAGCTGGTTCTGACATTCTATCATAACTTTAATTAGTATCAAGACCTTGTTCAAAGAAGAAGAAGAAGCAAAAACAACAAGAAAGAAAAACAGATATTGAAGATTGAAATCAATATTGCAATGTTGATCAAAAAAATTGCAACAATACAAAACTCAACTCAAAATGGAAAACACAATCACACAATCAAAACTTCAAATTTCACAATAAAAATCATATAGAAGAATACAGTGTACTTTGTTTGATAAATTGATATATTCTTTTTAAATAAAAAATCATTGATGGTGATGGTGGTGATGATTTTGTTAGAGTATGATTTTTTGATGTAAAAATCAAAGAAAAGGGGTTCAGAAATTGTGTCTAAATCATGATTGAACTGCAATGACATCAGAGATGAAAAAACATTCTTCTGAAACAGCAACACTTTGAAATTAATCTCAACAATTAATCCAACTCAATCCTGTAAATTTTATACAATATCAATCACACAGCACACATTACAAACTTCACACATTGCAATAAGAAGCTCTGAGAACCAGGTCTTTGAAGAAGAGAGATAATTGTAATAGATGCAATGAAGATATCTATATTAGAAAATAGCTATATGGCAATAGAAGAACACAGAACATGCCAGAATTAATGAGAATGAATATAGCACACAGTACTATAGACAGCTATAGAATGTGGTGATCGCCTATATAATGCTTGCTGATATCCATAGATATTAGAAGATCAGTGATTAGCTTTGAATAATAGAGATTGCTACCTTCTTAACATTCTACGTGCGTACTTCACACTACTCTCATAATTACATCTAGAACCATCTCTTACACTGCATGTGACTTGTATACATGAATTCCATGTAATCTACAGCTGTCAATAGAGAACAATCATATAGATGAAAAAGATGAATAACACTATAGTAGTGTAGTAGTGTTGTAGAGTTAATGTAGAAGCACTAAGCAAGGTGTAATTAAATGCCAGACAGCTCATGTAGAGAATGTAGTGATTACAATCAAATAGCAAGAATTTGAAATGCAACAATTTACATCTATCAACCTCTGAAACATTCATAATACAATTGAAGCAGCCAAAATGGCTGAACATAAGTAGAGAACTGTTAAAAAATGAAGAGAAACAGCCCAGAAATGATGGAATTACAGTTAACAATAGTGCAGAGGAAGCTCAGCAGCCCACATCATCTGTCAATCTGCTTTCACTCCACCCTCAGCAGCTTCAGCAGCCTCAGCAGCCTGCCAGTCTGTCTATGCCCATCCCTCAGCAGCCACATCAGCAGCCTGCCAATGCATGGACATCAGAACATAGACTATAGCTGCTGGTAAAACAAATCATCAAAAATAGCAGTGAGATTGTTGCATAGCTGTAAGAGATGAGATTCAAGAGAAATATAGTACTGCATGAGAAGAATTTCAAATCTCAGTTAAAAAGAACAACAAACATAGAATCAGCACTTGTTCACAGCTGTGACATCAAAGTCAACTCATCATACATGTAATGCACTTGTTTATTATTTCCTTATTATCTTCGCTTATTCTTACCTCTTTTCATTATACTCTCACTACTGCTATTTCTATATGTATATATATATTGATGTATGTATTTTGCACATCTTCTTTCTCTTTCTTTTCTTTCTTAGCAATTAGCTACACTACATTATGCTACTATACTACACTCTACAATATACTACTATTATCTCTGCTACACTATAAACTATCTTCTACTGTTACTCTTCACACTGTCACTACATCTCACAGTTTCTAATCACTCAATCTTTGAGAGACAGTTCATTGAGTAATAGTCATGATCTCTACTCACAGCATCCACTGTACTCATACTATCACTGAATCTGATGTAACAAACATCATTGAAGAAAACTGTGAAATATGCACTTCTGTCACTGAAAGTGTACAACAAGTATCATCTTTCTCTATGAAATCAAATATTAAGTATAGTTCAGAAGAGAACATCTCTTCTGAAGATCTCAGCACAATTAAAACTGAGAAGATAACTGTAATCAGAAGAATCAAAAAATTACAGATCAAGAAAGAATTGCAAGAACTTCAACATCAATGCAACACTTTACTGCAAGAATTGAATGAAACAATTTCAGTCATCTGAAATACACTAGAAGCACATCCAAACCACAGTAGAGATGTCACTAACATGAATGATAATCATGATAACATCACAAGTATTCTCAGATCACTGAAATTCACACTACAAACACTCAATATCTTAGTGAAAAGTGCTGTGACTACTGTCAGTGAGAAATGTAGTTGAATATCATTTTGACAATTAGAATTTCAAGATCTCAGCATGAGCAGTTACTCTTCTCAGAGAAATATGAAAAAGTTCTAAAATTAAAATATAAAAGAATTCAAAAACTTTGTTACAGCTGCTATCACTTTTCATATCAGTGATCTTGATTACTACAACAAACACAACCATCAAAAGATCATCAAAATCATCACTCATTTCAATGTCAAGATGCAACAATGTTGATATCAACATACATATAATATACAGACTTTGTCATCATAAGAAGAATTTATTAGTTGAATGTAATGTCAAGTCATTAATTCAGATAAAAGTTTCTGAGATGCTGATAGACAGTACTGAAAAACAGAGCAACAAGAAGATCAGACAGTTCAACAATTTGCTTCACATTTATAATCAATTGAAAAATATCTGCAGCATTCTTATAGTGAATATCATCAGAAATCACATCTCTATATGAAAGTTCTATCTTTCATTTGCTGAGAATTCAACAAATATGCAATCAAATTAAAAGAGTTAAGCTATGATGCCACTCTACATAAACTTGCAATGACAGAATTGAATTTGTCAGAGAGATGGAAAAAACTTAAAGAGAAGTCAAATTTCAAAAACCCCACTCAAAGCTTTAACAACAGAAATAATATTGATAATAGATCACAAAATAAATGCAGATGAAATGACACTACAAAGTTCAATGATTCCATTCAATTGAAATATTGCCATTATTGCAAGCAATCAGAACATACCATCAATTTGTGTTTCAAACAACTCAAAAACAAATTCAAAAACACCAAGTCTGACTTGAAACTCAATACAAAAGACACAAAGAACTCAAAGAACTCAAAAAATATTTAAAACACATCATTCAGCTCACAATGACAGTTATAAATATAAAAAGTCAATGTAAAAACATCTTAAGCTTCACTGTCACACTGAAACTTGCTACATCTAAAAGTCTGTAAAAAGTGCTTGCACTAGTAGACTCTGAATCAGAAGTGAACTGTGTCAATGAATTTTGAACAAAGAATCACAATCTATAAGCTGCTCACTGCAAAATCAAAATGATCAAATCAATTGATGAATGTATAATACACTTCTTTGAAGAGTATAACATTGCAACTACTGTCACTGATCACAAGAGTAATGCACAGCAGATATCTCATTTCTTTCATATGATGAAGATGAAGAACTACAATTTTATATTAGAATTTTCTTAATTAAGACAAACAAATTCTCTTATAAATTGATCAGATGAACAATTCTTCTTTAGAAGCTCTGAAGATAAACAACAGTCTCAAATTATTTCTGAACAAAATGTCTTAGTTGAAGTTCTCACAGAAGCTAGAGTAGAAATGCTTGTAGTATTATCTACAGAACATTCAAAAGACTCAAAACATGCTTCATATATATTCTCAGCTGTGTATTTGAACTTGTCAATCAGTCTACTCAATTATGTCATGCTATACACACATATCTTCTTAGAAGAAGCTGCTATAAGTGCAAAAAGATTAAAAGAGATAGAATACTATATAAATCTCAAGTCTGATACACAATCTTCATTTATATCAATATACAATCTCTCTGAAACTGAGTTAGCCACTCTAAGAGAATATTTAAAAAGTGCATTAGTGTGAGATGTAGTGACAGTGTGAAGAGTAACAGTAGAAGATAGTTTATAGCGTAGCGGAGATAATAGTAATATATTGTAAAGTGTAGTATAGTAGTGTAATGTAGTGTAGTGTAGCTAATCACTAAGAAAGAAAAGAAAGAGAAAGAAGATGTGCGAAATACATACATCAATATATATATACATATAGAAATAGTGATAGCAAGAGTATAATGGAAAGAGGTAAGAATAAGTGAAGATAATAAAGAAATAATAAACAAATGCATTACAATTGCTCTTCTTTTTTATAAGAGCTGCTCTCAGCAATTGTATAGAATGCTTGCTAGTAGATAATTGCATTTCTGTATTGTAAGTTCCACTTGTTGATAGCAGTGTATCAATCGCATCCTCTAGATAGCTTGTATACATGTTGTTATTGATTTTCTAATGAGGTGGAATTGATGGATTCTTTGATTGATAGAGGTTGTGTGCAGAGAAGCAAAAAGAATTTCTTTTCTTTTGAAGATTTCTCTTCTCTTTTAACTTAATCATCATCAAAGCTCCTTACTCTTCTGCTGTGATTTCTTGTTTTCTCAAAAATTTTTTTAAATTTTTATATCATCATTCTCTCTCCCCTCTTTTTTATATTGAAATGAGCTCTCTTGATTATTCCAATTTTAAGTAAGTTGTCTCTTGGGTGCTTATTGTGTATTATTGTTGATGTTCCTTGTCAGTGGTGTTATTAGTGTGATCATGTGTGCCACTAGCTTGTTTCTGTATAGTGCCATTCACTGTTCACTTGTTATATTGCTCTAAGTTTAGCTCTAATCACATGACACACCACAGTCAGATTCTGTGTGAATGTTGTGCTTCTAGATTTGAAGACATTGATTTTTGATGTGCATTGAGACTAAATGCTCAGAAGTGTTGTGAGGCTTGTGTCTCTGCAGAGAAATTCTACAAATTCATAAGTAATTCTCTTTAATTCTTATTTTCTTTTTCTTTTTCTTCAATTTTGCTTTTGGATAGATAGTAGTGCTCTTAGCAATGTTGATATACTGATAATAATGTTAGATATGTGATATGCCTCTTCTGAGATGCATTATGTATGGGCGAGTGTTTATCTTCACAGAGGTGGTGACTGAGAAGGATATGATCAATCACAAAAGTCATCTTTATCATTTGATAAAACAATTGAATGCATTTTGTCTGGTGATGCTGTCTGCTCAGAGTAGAGCAGAGGTGAATGCTCTATGATTCCAGCACCGGGCAGCAGCTGAGCCTGCAGAGGTGCAGATTTTGAAGACTGTGATTATATCTGATTCTTTCAGAGCAGAGATGTTAGAGAAAGAGAAGATTTTGAAGATAATGAGCTCTGAGAACTCTGCAGTGAAGAAGTTGACTGGGGAGGAATTGATGAGAGAGAAGTTGACTGAAGAGTCAATAAAGAAGATTGTGAAGACACTGATGACTGCAGCAGTGCTTGTGATATCTGCTTTCTTTGTCAATTTATCACTGATGTCTGTGGAGCAGAGAGAGAGAGTGCTCTGAATGGTGAAGAAGTGAGAGAAGAAGATGAAGAGAAATACCTTTCTTCATCAAATATGCTGAAGAATAAATAGATTGATGAAGAAGAGAAGAAGTGAGAAGACAAATGTTTTGTGAAATAGACATTTGTCTATACCTCTGCACTTAAAATGAATGCCAGTAATTTACAAATACCAGAAGGAGTATTGAGTGAGAGTGGCAGAGAGAAGAGATGAGAAGAATGATGAAAGAGAGAAGAGAAAATAAGAGATGAGAAATGAGATGAGAATGAGTGAATTGAAGATCTTTAGACTTTTCTTAGAATCTGTTTTCTTTGTTTTTTCCTTGTTTGTATGTTTTATATTTTGTATTTATTATACTCAAATTGAATTTTTTTCTTTTTTCTCTTTTCTCTGATAAAATCCTTCTAAAAAGAATGCATTTGATTGGAGTTTGGGTGAGATTTGTGCTTCTAGTGTTTTTCAATTTGATGTTCACACTTTTGATGTTTGAAAGTATGTTGGTTTTGTATTTGTTGTTTGTTTTCTTTTTCAAGAAAGATTTTGAATGTCTGAGTGTTCAATATATTTTCTTCTGATTTTCATGTATCATCACTAGAATCTCAATCTGTTCATCTCACAAGATATTCTGAAGATCTGTTTTTTTGTTGTTGTTTTTCAAGAATTTCTTCAACTTGATATTCTTCTTTGCTGTTGACAAGTTTCAGTTCTGATTCTGATAGAGCTCCATTTCTGTGGTTGTATGGCTTCAATAAAGATACATGGAATACAGAATGAATGCTTCTATATGAAGATGACAGTTCTAGTTTGTACACTTATTTTCTGATGATATTCAGAATCTTGAAGAATCCCATATATTTATGATCAAGTTTGTGAACTGAATGCAGCAATTGGAGATTTTTTGCATTGAGCATGACATAATCATCTATTTTAAATTGTTGAAGCTTATGTTTTGCATTATAATAGATTTTCTGTGTTTGTTGTGTCTTTTGTAGATTCTTGATGAGCTTATGATGTGTTTTCTTGATATGTTTTGTGCAGCTAGCAGCATGTATGGTGACTGGTTGTGGTGGTTTGCTGACATTAATTTTCAAATCAGATCAATATCTCATTAAGACTTCTGTGAATGTCATTTCAGTAGAGATATGTTGAAAGATATTGTAAACAAACTGCATCAGTGGTAGTCAGTGTGCTCAGTCATCTTGATGATAGTTGGTAAAGCATTGAAGATAATGTTTCAAGATTTGATTTTGTTGTTTCATTTGATCATCTGTTTGAGAGTGAAAGGCTGTTGAAAGTTTCCAGCATGTGTCTAGCATATAACAAAAGATGAACCAATAATGACTTGTAAACAGTGAACCTCAATTGAATATATGGTTTTTGAGTACTCTGTAAATTGTATAGAACTTGATATAAACAATTTCTGCTAGTTTGTCAGCAGTAATGTTTTTGATGCAAGGAATATAGATTGTAAACTTGATATATATATCCACAATCACTAAAATTGCATTGTAGGTTTGGTGGAGAAATGTAGAGGCTGGCAAGCCTGTAATAAAATTTATAGTAATGAACTCAAAAGAATTTGATGATAAGAGAATTATACTCAATTCTCCATATTGTCTGTGCTGTTTTGGCTTTACTCTTTGACAAGTATCACAAGTGAATATATAATCTTTGATATTTCTGACTAGCTCATGTCAATAGTATTTGTTCTGAATGCTGTCTATGAACTTTTTTATACCAAAGTGACCCCTCTGCAGATCATCATGGTTTGCACTGATAATTTCATCAATGAGTGTCTTTTGTTGAGAGACATACACACAACCATCAGCACACAATATATCATTCTCAGAAATTGTTTATAGCATATTTTCAGCAACAGTCATATTCTTCTCTTTTATCTTCTTTCTTTGCTCAGCAGCAAAAGAATCAATCTTCTGTGCTTTACTCAGAAATGAGATGAAGGATTCAGATATTTCTGTATATACTGAGTCCTCAAGAATAGTCTTATTGACTGCAATCCAGAGCATATATTGCTCAACATGCAATGAAGAGAAAGAGTTTACATGAGAGATAGAAGATATTGATGTATGAAGCACTTTTCACTTATTAAAAGAAGTATTTTGCTTATTAGAGACTCATGCACAGACTATATCAGAAGAAATATCATTTTGAAAAGAAGTATCAGCTTTTCAGTTTAGTCTAACTTCATATTTCAACTTCTGTTACAGA
Organism: Histoplasma ohiense; assembly: GCA_017607445.1. Classification (NCBI taxonomy): domain Eukaryota; kingdom Fungi; phylum Ascomycota; class Eurotiomycetes; order Onygenales; family Ajellomycetaceae; genus Histoplasma; species Histoplasma ohiense. Next base: position 1,358,421 of record JAEVHH010000006.1, on the reverse strand, counting down.
GTAGATAACATAGTTTGGTCATTATAGATCTCACTGTAGTCTGTGCAACAACTGAACCCATCAGCTGAATTCTTTGATTCAGAGTGGTGCAGTAATACAAAATCATAAGCAGATAAAGCTTCCACTCATCTGATCTGACATCTGTTCAGTTTCTTAGTCATCATAAAGTACTGCAGATTGATATGATCAGATCAGACTTGAATTAAATACTGACTTCTCTTCAGATAATGTCTTCAATTCTTAAATGCTGCTACAATAGCCAAGAGTTCTTTATCATGAGTATCATAACACATTTCCACATCAATCAACTTTTTTGATCAGAAGACAACTGAATGTCAGTGCTCATCATTCTGCAACTGTGACAGAATAACAGTGACTGCAAAAGTGGATGCATCAGATTCAATCTGAATATACTGAGCTGGGTCAAAATAAGCTAATAGAGAAGCATGTATAAAGTGTGATTTGAGCTCATTGAAAGTGCTTTGAGCATCTTCTGTTCATATAAAAGTAGCTTTTCTTTCCCTCTTCTTGCTCTCTTTTGTAAGTTCAAATAATGGGGCTGCAATAGAGGAGAAAGACTTAATAAATTGTCAATAGAAATTAGCAAAGTTCAAGAAGAATTGAACCTCTTTAATTGATTTAGATGTAAGTCATTTCACAATAGTGAAGACTCTGTCTGACTTCATCTTGATATCATTTGTATCTATAACAAACCTCAGAAACAAGATTTTGTCCACTTCAAATTCACACTTAGAGAGTTTTGCAAATAGATTTGCATGCTTGAGATGTTCTAGCATCTTAGTAACATGCACTTTATATTTCTGCTTTGAATTGAAGAATATGAGAATGTCATCCAAATAGACAATGCAACATATATTCAACAAATCAGACAAGACATTGTTAATGTATGCTTGAAATGTTGCTGAAGTATTAGCTAGTTCAAATGGTATAACTACATATTCAAAATGTTCATATCTTGTTCTAAAGACTGTCTTCCAACAGTCTTTTGCTGCTATAAGTATGCAGTGATAGGCATCTCAAAGGTCCAGCTTAGTGAATATCTTGGCTTTTGAAAGTCTATCAAGTAATTCATTTATTAGAGATAGAGGATATCAGTTCTTGATGATGATTCAATTTAATTCTTGATAGTCTACACAAAGATGAAGTTCATTATCTTTTTTAGAGATAAAGAGAATCAGTGCATCAGCTGAGCTACTGAACAGTTGTATTCACTCTTTATCTAATGCATTTTTTAAATATTCTCTTAGAGCAGTTAACTCAGTTTCAGAGAGATTGTATATCAGCATAAATGAAGATTGTGTATCAGACTTGAGATCTATATGATGTTCTGTCTCTTCTGATCTTTTCATGCTTATAGCAGCTTCTTCTGAGAAGATATGTGCATATGACATGACATAATTGAGTAGACCAGTTGACAAGTTCAAATATACAGCTGAGAATATATATGAAGCATGCTTTGAGTCTTTTGAATGTTCTGTAGATAATACTACAAGTATTTCTACTCTAGCTTCAGTGAGAACTTCAGCTAAGACATCTTGTTCAGAAATAATTTGAGGTTGTTGTTTATCTTCAGAGTTTCTAAAAAAGAATTGTCCATCTGATCAATCTATAAGAGGATTTGTTTGTCTTAATCAAGAAAATTCTAATACAAGATTGTAGTTCTTCATCTTCATCACATGAAAGAAATGAGATGTCTGCTGTGCATTATTCTTGTGATCAGTGACAGTAGTTGCAATGTTATACTCTTCAAAGAAGTGTATTATACATTCATCAATTGACTTGATCATTTTGATGTTGCAGTGAGCAGCTTCTAGATTGTGATTCTTTGTTCAAAATTCATTGACACAGTTTACTTCTGACTCAGAGTCTACTAGTACAAGCATTTCTTGCAGACTCTTAGATGTAGTGAGTTTCACTGTGACAGTGAAGCTTAAGATGTTTTTGTATTGACTTTTCATGTTTATGACTGTCATTGTGAGCTGAATGATATATCTTAAGTGTTTTTTGAGTTCTTTGAGTTCTTTGTGTCTTTTGTATTGAGTTTTGAGTTGAACTTGGCATTTTTGGATTCATCTTTGGGTTGTTTGAAACACAAATCAATGATATATCCTGGTTGCTTGCAATAACAGCAATATTTTGATTGAGTGGAGTCATTGAATCTTGTAGTGTCATTTCATCTGTGTTTGTTTTGTGATTCATTATCAGCATTATTTCTGTTGTTAAAGCTTTGAGTGGGGTTTTTGAAATTTGACTTCTCTTTAAGCTTCTTCTGTCTCTCTGACAGATTCGATTCTGTCATTGCAAGTTTATGTAGAGTGGCATCATAGCTTAACTCTTTCAATTTGATTGCATATTTGTTGAATTCTCAGTGAATGGAAGGTAGAACTTTCATATAGAGGTGTGATTTCTGATGATATTTGCTATAAAAATGCTGCAGATGCTCTTCAATTGATTGTAAATGTGAAGCAAATTGTTGAACTGTCTGATTTTCTTATTGCTCTGTTTTTCAGTACTGTCTATCAGCATCTTGGAAACTTCTATCTGAATTGATGACTTGACATTGCATCCAACTAACAAATTCTTCCCATGGTGGCAAAGTTCATATATTATGTGTATGTTGATACCAATGTTGTTGCATCTCAACATTGAAATGAGTAACAGCTTCAATGATCTTTTGATGATTGTGTTCATTGTAGTAATCAAGATCACTGGCATGGAAAGTGATAGCAGCTGTAACAAAGTTTTTGAATTCTTTCATACTTTGATCTCAGAACTTTTCCACATCTCTCTGAGAAGAGTGATCACTCATACTGAGATCTCAAAGTTCTAATTGTCAAAGTGATACTCAACTACATCTTTCACTGACAGTAGTCATGATGCTTTTCACTAAGATATTGAGCACTTGTAGTGTGGCTTCTGATGATTCAAGAATACTGATGATGTTATCACAGTTATCATTCATGCTAGTTGCATCTCTATCATGGTTCAAATGTGCTTCTAGTATATTTCAGATGACTGGAATTGTTTCATTCAATTCTTGTAGTAAAGTGTTGCACTGCTGTTGAAGTTCTTGCAATTCTTTCTCAGTCTGTAATTTTTTGATTCTTCTGATCACAGTTATCTTCTCAGTCTCAATTGCACTGAGATCTTCAGAAGAGGTATCCTCTTCTGAATTATACTCAGAGTCTGATTTCATAGAGAAAGATGATGTTTATTGCACACTTTCAGTGGCAGAAGTGTGTGTTTCACAGTTTTCTTTCATAATGTTTGTTGCTTCAGATTCAGCAGTAGCACAAGTACAGTGGATGCTGTGGATAGAGGTCATGACTATTACTCAATGAACTGTCTCTCAAAGATTGAGTGATTAGAAACTGTGAGGTGTAGTGACAGTGTGAAAAGTAACAGTAGAAGATAGTTTATAGTGTAGCAGAGATAATAGTAATATATTGTAAAGTGTAGTATAGTAGTGTAATGTAGTGTAGTGTAGCTAATTGCTAAGGAAGAAAAGAAAGAGAAAGAAGATATGCAAAATACATACATCGATATATATATACATATAGAAATAGTGGTAGCGAGAGTATAATGGAAAGAGGTAAGAATAAGCGAAGATAATAAGGAAATAATAAATGAGTGCATTACAATTAGATAAAGAGTGGATACAACTTGTAACGGGCGTACTTCGATTAACAATTTGATACTATTCTAATTACAGATTACAAATTGATTAAGAAAAGAAAGAGAAAAGTGTAATGCACTCATTTATTATTTCCTTATTATCTTCGCTTATTCTTACCTCTTTCCATTATACTCTCGCTACCGCTATTTCTATATGTATATATATATCGATGTATGTATTTCGCACATCTTCTTTCTCTTTCTTCAAATTTGCTTTTGGATAGATAGTAGTGCCCTTAGCAATGTTGATATACTGATAATGATGCTAGGTGCGTGATACGCCTCTTCTGAGGCGCATCATGCGCGGGCGAGCGTTTATCTTCGCGGGGGTGGCGGCTGGGGAGGATATGACCAACCACAAAAGTCACCTTCATTGTTTGGTAAAATGATTGGACGCACCTCGCCTGGTGATGCTGTCTGCTTGGGGCAGGGCAGGGGTGAATGCTCTATGGTCCCAGTGCCGGGCGGCAGCTGAGCCTGCAGAGATGCAGGTTTTGGAGGCTGTGGTTGTGTCTGGTCCTTCCAGAGCAGAGGTGTTAGAGGAAGAGAGGATTTTGAGAATGATGAGCTTTGGGGGCTCTGCGGTGGAGAAGTTGACTGGGGAGGGGTTGATGAGAGAGAAGTTGGCTGGGGAGTCAATGGAGGAGATTGTGGAGACACTGGTGGCTGCAGCAGTGCCCATGGTGCCTGCTTCCTTTGTCAATTTACCACTGATGTCAGTGAAGCAGGGGGAGAGGGTGCCCTGGATGATGGAGGAGTGAAAGAAGAAGATGAGAAGAAATGTCTTCCTTCATCAGATGTGCTGAAGAATGGATAGATTGATGAGGGAGGAGAGATGTGAGAAGACAAATGTGTTGTGAGATAGGCATTTGTCTATACCCCTGCATTCAAAATGGGTGCCTGTAATATACAAGTACCAGAAGGAGTATTGGGTGAGGATGGCAGAGAGGAGGGATGAGAGAGATGGTGAAAGGGAGAAGAGAAAGTGAGAGATGAGAGATGAGATGAAAGTGAGTGGACTGGGGGTCTTTAGACTTTCCTTAGAACCTGTTTTCTTTGTTTTTTTTCCTTGCTTGTATGTTTTATTTTTTGTATTTATTATACCCAAATTGAATTTTTTTCCTTTTTTCCCTTTTCTCTGATAAAATCCTTCTAAAAAGAATGCATTTGATTGGAGTTTGGGTGAGATTTGCACTTCTGACATCTTTCAACTTGAAGTTTGCACTTTTGATGTTTGAGAGTATGTTGGTTTTGTATTTGTTGTTCATTTTCTTGTTCAAGAAAGATTTTGAATGCCTGAGTGTTCAATATGTTTTCTTCTGGTTCCCATGTATCACCACTAGGACCCCAACCTGTCCATCTCACAAGATATTTCAGAGGTTTGTTTTTTTGTTGTTGTTTTTCAAGAATTTCTTCAACTTGATATTCTTCTTCACTGTCAACAAGTTCCAGTCCTGGTTCTGGTAGAGCTCCATTCCTGCGGTTGTATGGCTTCAATAAAGATATGTGGAATACAGAATGAATGCTTCTATATGAAGATGGCAGTTCTAGTTTGTACACTTGTTTTCCAATGATATCCAGAATCTTGAAGAATCCAATATATTTATGATCAAGTTTGTGAACTGGGCGCAGCAATTGGAGATTTTTTGCATTGAGCATGACATAGTCATCTATTTTAAATTGTTGAGATTTATGTTTTGCATTGTAATAGATTTTCTGTGCTTGTCATGTCTTTTGTAGGTTCTCAATGAGCTTATGGTGTGTTTCCTCAATATGTTTCGCGCGGCTAGCAGCATGTATGGCGACCGGTTGTGGTGGTTTGCTGACATTAATTTTCAAATCAGGTTGATATCCCATTAAGGCTTCTGTGGGTGCCATTTCAGTAGAGGCATGTTGAGAGGTATTGTAAACAAACTGTGTCAGTGGTAGCCAGCATGTCCAGTCATCTTGATGATAGTTGGTAAAGCATTGAAGGTAATGCTCCAAGGTTTGATTTTGTTGTTCTGTTTGATCATCTGTTTGAGGGTGAAAGACTGTTGAAAGTTTCCAGTGTGCATCTAGCATATAACAAAAGGTGGATCAATAATGGCTTGTAAACAGTGAACCTCAATCAGATATATGGTTTTTGGGTACTCCATAAATTGTATAGAACTTGGTATAAACAATTTCTGCTAGTTTGTTGGCTGTAATGTTTTTGATGCAAGGAATATAGATTGTAAACTTGGTATATATATCCACAATCACTAAAATTGCATCATAGGTTTGATGGAGGAATGTAGAGGCTGGCAAGCCTGTAATAAAATCCATAGTAATGAACTTGAAAGGATTTGATGGTAAGAGGATTGTACCCAATTCTCCATATTGTCTGTGCTGTTTTGGCTTTACTCTTTGACAAGTATCACAAGTGGATATATAATCTTTGATATTTCTGACTAGCTCATGTCAATAGTATTTGTCCTGGATGCTGTCTATGAACTTTTTTATACCAAAGTGACCCCTCTGTGGATCATCATGATTTGCACTGATAATTTCATCAATGAGTGCTTTTTGTTGAGGGACATACATGCAATCATCAGCATGCAATATATCATTCTCAGAAATTGTCTATAGCATATTTTCAGTGACAGTCATATCCTTCTCTTTTATCTTCTCTCTTTGCTCAGCAGCAAAAGAATCAATCTTCTGTGCTTTACTCAGAAATGAGATGAAGGATTCAGGCATTTCTGTGTATGCTGAGTCCCCAAGAATAGTCTTATTGACTGCAATCCGGGGCATATATTGCTCAACATGCAACAGAGGGGAAGAGTTTATGTGAGAGATAGAAGATGTCAATGTATGGAGTGCTTTTCACTCATTAAAAAGAGCATTTTGCTCATTAGAGATCTGTGCACAGACTACATCAGAAGAAATATCATTTTGAAAAGAAGTATCAGCTTTTCAGCCTAGTCTAACTTCATGTTTCAGCTTCTGTTGCAGGGTAGATAACATAGTTTGATCATTATAGGCCTCACTGTAGTCTGCACAATGACTGAGCCCATCAGCTGGATTCTTTGATCCAGAGTGATGCAGTAATACAAAATCATAAGCAGATAAAGCTTCCATCCATCTGATCTGATGTCTGTTCAGTTCCTTAGTTGTCATAAAGTACTGCAGATTGGCATGATCAGATCAGACTTGAATTGAATACTGACTTCTCTTCAGATAGTGTCTTCAATTCTTAAATGCTGCTACAATAGCCAAGAGTTCTTTATCATGAGTATCATAATGTGTTTCCACATCAATCAACTTTCTTGACCAGAAGACAACTGAATGCCAGTGCCCATCATCCTGCAACTGTGACAGGATAGCAGTGACTGCAAAAGTGAACACATCAGATTCAATCTGAATATGTCAAGCTGAGTCAAAATGAGCTAATAGAGAAGCATGCATAAAGTGTGATTTGAGCTCATTGAAAGTGCTTTGAGCATCTTCTGTCCACATAAAAGTGGCTTTTCTTTCCCCCTTCTTGCTCCCTTTTGTAAGTTCAAATAATGGGGCTGCAATAGAGGAGAAAGACTTAATAAATTGCTGATAGAAATTAGCAAAGCTCAAGAAGAATTGAACCTCTTTAATTGATTTAGATGTAGGCCATTCCACAATAGTGGAGACTCTGTCTGACTCCATCTCAACATCATTTGTATCTATAACAAACCCCAGAAACAAGATCTTGTCCACTTCAAATTCATACTTAGAGAGTTTTGCAAATAGATTCACACACTCAAGACATTCTAGCACCTTAGTAACATGCACTTTATGTTTCTGCTTTGAATTGGAGAATATGAGAATGTCGTCCAAATAGACAACGCAACATATATCCAACAAATCAGACAAGGCATTGTTAATGTATGCTTGGAATGTCGCTGGAGCATTAGCTAGTCCAAATGGCATAACTACATATTCAAAATGTTCATATCTTGTTCTAAAGACTGTCTTCCAATGGTCTTTTGCTGCTATAAGTATGCAGTGATAGGCATCTTGAAGGTCCAGCTTAGTGAATATCTTGGCTTTTGAAAGTCTATCAAGTAATTCACTTATTAGAGGCAGAGGGTATCAGTTCTTGATGGTGATTTGATTTAACCCTTGATAGTCTACACAAAGACAGAGTTCATCATCTTTTTTGAGAACAAAGAGAATCAGTGCATCAGCTGGGCTACTGAATGATTGTATCCACCCTTTATCTAATGCATTTTTTAAATATTCTCTTAGGGCGGCTAACTCAGTTTCAGAGAGATTGTATATTGACATAAAGAGAGGTTGTGTATCAGACTTGAGATCTATGCAGTGTTCCATCTCTTCTGATCTTTTCATGCTTATAGCAGCTTCTTCTGAGAAGATATGCACATATGGCATGACATAATCAGGTAGACCAGTCGGCAAGTCTGAATATGCAGCTGAGAATACATGTGAAGCATGCTTTGAGTCTTTTGAATGTTCTGTAGATAATACTACAAGCATTTCTACTCTAGCTTCTGTGAGAACTTCAGCTAAGGCATCTTGTTCAGAAATAATTTGAGGCTGTTGTTCATCTTCAGAGCTTCTAAAGAAGAATTGTCCATCTGATCAATCTATAAGAGGATTTGTTTGTCTTAATCAAGGAAATTCTAATACAAGATTGTAGTCCTTCATCTTCATTGCATGGAAGGAATGAGATGTCTGCTGTGCATTACTCTTATGATCAGTGACAGTAGTTGCAATGTTATACTCTCCAAAGGAGTGCATTATGCATTCATCAATTGACTTGATCATTTTGGTTTTGCAGTGAGCAGCTTCTAGATTGTGATTCTTTGTCCAAAATTCATCAACACAGTTCACTTCTGACCCAGAGTCTACTAGTGCAAGCACTTTTTGCAGACTCTTAGATGTAGTGAGTTCCACTGTGACAGTGAAGTTTAAGGTGTTTTTGCATTGACTTTCCATGCTTATGACTGCCATTGTGAGCTGAATGGTGTGTTTTAAGTGTTTTTTGAGTCCTTTGAGTTCTTTGTGTCTTTTGTATTGGGTTTTGAGTCAGACTTGGCATTTTTGGATTTGTCTTTGGGTTGTTTGAAACACAAATCGATGGTATGTCCTGGTCACTTGCAATAATGGCAATATTTCAATTGAATGGAGTCATCAGACTTTGTAGTGTCATTCCATCTGCATTTGTTTTGTGATCTATTATCAGCATTATTTCTGTTGTTAAAGCTTTGAGTGGGGTTTTTGAAATTTGACTTCTCTTTAAGCTTCTTCTGTCTCTCTGGCAGATTCAATTCTGCCATTGCAAGTTTATGTAGAGTGGCATCATAGCTTAACTCTTCCAATTTGGTTGCATATTTGTCAAATTCTCGGTGAATGGAAGGTAGAACTTTCATATAGAGGTGTGATTTCCAATGATATTTGCTATAAGAATGCTGCAGATATTCTTCAATTGATTGTAAGTGTGAAGCAAATTGTTGAACTGTCTGATCTCCTTGTTGCTCTGTTTTTCAGTACTGTCTATTGACATCTCGGAAACTTCTATCTGAATCAGTGACTTGACATTGCATCCAACTAACAAATTCTTCCCATGGTGGCAAAGTCCGCATATCATATGTATGTTGATACCAATGTTGTTGCATCTCAACATTGAAATGAGTAACAGCTTCGATGATCTTTCAATGGTTGTGTTTGTTGTAGTAATCAAGATCACTGACATGGAAAGTGATAGCAGCTGTAACAAAGTTTTTGAATTCTTTCATGCTTTGATCTTGAAACTTTTCCACATCTCTCTGAGAAGGGTGACCACTCATGCTGGGATCTTGAAGTTCTAATTGTCAAAGTGGTACCCAACTATGTCTCCCACTGACAGTAGTCACAGCACTTTTCATTAAGATGTTGAGTGCTTGTAGTGTGGCTTCTGATGGTCTGAGAATACTGATGATGTTATTGTGGTTATTATTCATGCTAGTTGCATCTCTACTGTGGTTTGGATGTGCTTCTAGTGTATTTTGAGTGGCTGGAATTGTTTCATTCAATTCTTGTAGTAAAGTGTCACACTGCTGTTGGAGTTCTTGCAATTCTTTCTCAGTCTGTAATTTTTTGATTCTTCTGGTCACAGCTATCTTCTCAGTCTCAATTGTGCTGAGATCTTCAGAAGAGGTATCCTCTTCTGAACTATACTCAGAATTCAATTTCATAGAGGAAGATGATGCTTGTTGCACACTTTCAGTGGCAGAAGTGTGTGTTTTGTGGTTTTCTTCCATGATGTTTGTTGCTTCAGATTCAGTGGTAGCACAAGTATGATGGATGCTGTGAGTAGAGGCCATGACTATTACTCAATGGACTGTCTCTCAAAGATTGAGTGATTAGAAACTGTGAGGTGTAGTAACAGTGTGAAGAGTAACAGTAGAAGATAGTTTATAACATAGCAGAGATAATAGTAATATATTGTAGAGTGTAATATAGTAGTGTAATGTAGTGTAGTGTAGTGTAGTGTAGCTAATTGCTAAGGAAGAAAAGAAAGAGAAAGAAGATGTGCGAAATACATACATTGATATATATATACATATAGAAATAGCGGTAGCGAGAGTATAATGGAAAGAGGTAAGAATAAGCGAAGATAATAAGGAAATAATAAATGAGTGCATTACAATTAGAAACTGTGAGGTGTAGTGACAGTGTGAAGAGTAACAGTAGAAGATAGTTTATAGCGTAGTGGAGATAATAGTAATATATTGTAGAGTGTAATATAGTAGTGTAATGTAGTGTAGTGTAGTGTAGTGTAGCTAATCACTAAGGAAGAAAAGAAAGAGAAAGAAGATGTGCGAAATACATACATTGATATATATATACATATAGAAATAGCAGTAGCGAGAGTATAATGGAAAGAGGTAAGAATAAGCAAAGATAATAAGGAAATAATAAATGAGTGCATTACAATTGCCCCTCTTTTTTATAAGAGCTGCCCTCAGCGATTGTATAGATTGCTTGCTAGTAGATAATTGGATTCCCGTATTGTAAGTTCCGCTTGTTGATAGCAGTATATCGATCGCGTCCCCTAGATAGCTTGTATACGCGTTGTTATCGATTTCCTAATGAGGTGTAATTGGTGGATTCTTTGGTTGCTAGGGGTTGTGTGCAAAGAAGCAAAAAGAATTTCTTTCCCCTTGAAGATTTCTCTTCTCTTTTAACTTGACCATCAAAATGAGTAACGGCTTCGATGATCTTTCAATGGTTGTGTTCGTTGTAGTAATCAAGATCACTGGCATGGAAAGTGATAGCAGCTGTAACAAAGTTTTCAAATTCTTTCATGCTTTGGCCTTGAAACTTTTCCACATCTCTTCAAGGAGAGTGACCACTCATGCTGGGATCTCAAAGTTCTAATTGCCAAAGTGGTACCCGACTATGTCTCCCACTGACAGTAGTCACAGCACTTTTCACTAAGGTGTTGGGTGCTTGTAGTGTGGCTTCCAGTGGTCTGAGAATACTGGTGGTGTTATTGTGGTTACCATTCATGCTAGTTGCATCTCTACCGTGGTTCGGATGCGCTTCTAGCGTATTTCGGGTGGCCGGAATTGTTCCATCCAATATGGTGTTTGTTGCTTCAGGTTCGGCGGTAGCACGAGTATGGCGGATGCTGCAGGTAGAGGCCATGACTATTACTCAACAGACTGTCTCTCAAAGATTGAGTGATTAGAAACTGTGAGGTGTAGTGACAGTGTGAAGAGTAACAGTAGAAGATAGTTTATAGTGTAGTGAAGATAATAGTAATATATTGTAGAGTGTAATATAGTAGTGTAATGTAGTGTAGTGTAGTGTAGTGTAGCTAATCACTAAGGAAGAAAAGAAAGAGAAAGAAGATGTGCGAAATACATACATTGATATATATATACATATAGAAATAGTGGTAGCGAGAGTATAATGGAAAGAGGTAAGAATAAGCGAAGATAATAAGGAAATAATAAACGAGTGCATTACAAAAAGAAATCAGAAGAAAAGATCATATGAAAAGGGTTCTTATAGAGGGAAATTCAGAGTGAAAAAATATCAGAAGCTGCTTCACAGTGAAGTGTGAAGTGAAAGAATGTTAAGAGCTATATGAAAGAATTGTTAGAAACTACACAAGTGTGAAGCATGAAGTGAGAGAATCATTGAGAGCTACACAGAAGAATTGTTAGAAACTATACAAGTGCAGAGCATGAAGTGAAAAAATCATTGAAGACTATATAAAAGAATCATTAAAGACTATATGAGTATGAAATATGAAGTGAGAGAATGTTAGAAACTACACAGAAGAATCATTAGAAACTATATAAGCACAGAGCACAGAGCAGAAGAACATTGAGAGTTATACAAAATCACAACAGTCAGAAACAAACAGATGCAGAAGAAGAGTTGATTGCATAAGTTAATTACTAACAGATGCTAACTCATCACATTATCCCTCTCTATCAGAGTGAGTGAGAACTTGTAGATGTTGAGAATGATGATGTCCTTCAAGACAGACATGAGTTCCCAGATTGAATAATTATATTCTATCCATTTGATGAGATATTTATGATGATGGCAGTTGATTCTATTGTCAAGAATTGTTTCAATTTCCCATTTGAGTTTATTGTCTTTTTCTACAATGACAGATGACTGTCAATTGAAGATTCTCTGTGAGAGAAATGAATTCTCAGCTGTGGGTTGGAGCATGTTTGTATGAAAGATATCATGAATGTCAGACAGAGTGTTGAGTTGATAATTATGTGTGTCTAGCACTTTCTTCACTGTATACTTGATATAACAGTAATCTAGTATACACAAGAGATGATTCATTCTTATGTTCTTGAGATTCAGTCAGACTTTGTCTTCTATATGATATCAAGTTATAGAACTTCTTCTAGTGTTCATTTGATTTTTATAATCTTGCTGAGTACTGATCATTGAAGCTTCTGCTTATTCACAGACTTTCTTCAGCTTACTCATGATATTCTCTGCTGTCTGTATGAGACTGCAGATGTATGCAGTTTCTCAGAGAGTCTCAGAGAAGTTCAGAATCTCTAAGTTGTATTTATATAGAAGAAAGAATAAGCTTACATCTGTTGTAGCAGAATCTCAATCATTAATTGCAATCTCAGTATGTGACAGAAGATTGCTTCAGTTCTCTTGTGTATAATTGCAGAACTTAGAGAGAATGTTCTTTATTATTTATATCATTCTCTCAGTAGCTTCATCAGTCTCTGAGTGATACACTGTTGATAACTTTCATTCAATTCTTAATAATTGACATATACAGACTCAGAGTGCACTGATGAATTGACTGTCTCTATCTGACACAATGAATGAAGATAGATTATATATACAATACAACAGACTTCTGACAAAGACATCTGCAACTACTTCAACATTCATTTTATCACAGAGCTGTAGTATTACACTCTTGCTGAATCAGTCAACAATGACTAGAATATTCATAGAATCTCCACTTTCAGATAAGAAAACTGCAAAATCAATAGCTATATCACATCAAGTTCAGTCAGAGACAGATAGAAGCTTCAGTATCTCTTTTCAGCATTCACATCATATCATCACTGAGCCACAGTGATCACAGTTGCATACAAACCAGCATATATTTTTTGATATATCTGATCAGTAGAATTTTTGAGTGATGATATTGTACATGATTTTATGTTCTGAGTGTCTGATTATTGATGAGTTATGAATTTCTTGTATGATCTGTGTTTATAGAGATTCTGAATTGAGGACTCATCATCTATCTCAAAAGTGTAAGCAATTGTTGTCATCAATTGAATATGCTGAGATATCTGTTCTTGAGTATACATCTGTGAGGAATTGAGATGCTCTGCTTTATACAGCTTTGATAACTTGTTATCAGAATTCATCTGCTTCTGCTGCTAGCTTTCATTGTTCTTCAAGTGAGAGTTTCTGAGCTTGGAACTGATTAACATGTACACACAGTTCATCTGATTGTGTAGAACTTCTTATGATTACAGAGTCAATTAATCAATACTCTCAGTGTTTTCATCTGTCATTTAAGTCATCAAATGATATATCTTGTTCTCAATGAGACAGAGCATCTGCAAGAGTGTTCTCTACTTCAGATCAATAACAAATTGTGAATGAAAAACAGCTAAGAAACAATTATCAACACATATATCTCTCAATAAGCTTACAAGTGATTGTGAAGTACTCTAGATTCTTATAATCAGTGACAATCTCAAATCTCTCAACACTCATAAGTTTGAACTCTCATTCTTCAAAACATTATATGATCACTAAAAGCTTCTTGTTGTAGATCTCATAGTTGTATTCAGTGAGTGACATCTTTTTTAAGATAAAGATACAAGATTATAGAATATCTTTGTTATCATATTATATTAGTGTCTCATCTACTACATAACTCAAGACATCTGTTTCAAGAATTGTATGCTTATCTGAATTGAATGATTGTAGCATTGAAGTGTTTGTGAATATACATTTCAGCTTTTTGAATACTGTGTCTGCTTTATCAGTTCATTGAAATACAGCATCTTTCTAAGTCAGATCTGTCAGTGATTGTATGATATTGGAGAAGTCTTTGATGAATCTTTGATAGAAGTTGATGAATTCTAGAAAGCTTCTAGTCTCTTTTACTGAGACTGATGTCTCTCAGTTGAGGATTGCTTCCATCTTCTTAGAATCCAGACATACATCTTTTTCAACTTCAATGATGAATTCTAGATAGGTTGTAGACTTGATTTCAAAGTCACATTTATCAATGTCCACTTACAGTCCAGCTTTTTGTAGATGATCAAGCATTTATTATACATACTTACAGTGCTGAGTGAGCAATCTATCAGTGAAGATCAAGATATCATTCATATATGCTGAGATGATCTTATTGAGCAGATCTCATAGAGCCCAGTTAATGTATTTCTGAAATGTACTCAGAGCATTCACTAATTCAAAGAAGGTCACTGTTCATTTGTATAATTCATAACATATACATATAACGGGCGTACTTTGATTAATGATTTGGTACTATCCTAATTACAGATTACAAATTGATTAAGGAAAGAAAGAGAAAAGAAATCAGAAGAAAAGGTCATATGAAGAGGGTTCTTATAGAGAAAAGTTCAGAGTGGAAGAATATCAGAAGTCACTCCACAGTGAAGTGTGAAGCAGAAGAACATTAAGAGATATGTATAAAAATTGTTAGAAACTACACAAGTGTGGAGCATGGAACAGAAGAATCATTGAAAGCTATATAAAAGAATTGTTAGAGACTACACAAGTGCAGAACACAGAGCAGAAGAACATTAGAAGCTATACAGAAGAATTGTTAGAGACTATATAAGCACAGAGCATGGAGTGGAAGAATGTTAAGAGCTATGTGAAAGAATTGTTAGAAACTACACAAGCACAGAGCATGGAGTGAAAGTGTGACGGGTTAGCACTCATTAGTAATTAACTTATGCAATCAACTCCCCTTCTGCATCCACTTGTTTCTGGTCATTGTGATCTTGTGTAACCCTCGATGTTCTTCCACTCCATGCTCTGTGCTTGTATAGTCTCTAACAATTCTTCTGCATAGCTTTTTATATTCTTCTGCTCTGTGTTCTGCACTCATATAGTCTCTAACAATTCTTCTGCATAGCTCTCAATGATTTCTCTGCCTCATATTTCATGCTTGTGTAGCTTCTAATGATTCTTACATGTATCTCTTAATGTTCTTCCACTCCACACTCCACTGTGGAGTGCATCCTTACAACTACCCACGAATGTAGAGGTACATTTGAATTTTTCCATTTTCTAACTGTTTTTTGTATAATTTTAACCCTTCAACTCATTCAACATCATCACACATCCTCTGTGATTACTCTACATGTGTGTACTGCACAGATTGAGTGATCATGGAGCTCTCAATGCCCTCCTGTTCACTCAAGAACATTGACACAGTCTACATCAGATCACTGAAGCTGAAGTCACTGATCAATTTTGTTACTGAAAAGACTGATAAGAGACAGAGAAAGACTGTTACAATATCTTCTTCAGTTCTCAAAGAAGTCAGTGACAGCATTTCCACAGCCATCTCTCAGCTACAGAAGCAGTTTAAGAAGACTCAACAGTAACAGAATCTGCAGCAGAAGACTCTCATCAGATTGATAAAGATTCTGAACAGCTGAGTTGAGAAGAAGAAACAGTCAGTCAGTCAGAACTTTGTTCAAGTCTTCTGTGAAAGATTCATTGCATATATGACAGCAGATCTGAGTGCAGCATCAACTCTGAGAGAGAGTACTGTCTCAGACACTCATCCACAGTCAAATTCAGTGAAGACAACTGTGAGAGAGTCAACTATCTGAATGAGTATTACACAGAAGAGGAAAAATTCTGTTCTCTCTGAAGCTATCTCTGTCAAAACTGCAGCTTTCTCAGCTGACAGAGCTAATGAAGCTGATCTGCAGCTCAAGAACATCAGTCAGTCAAGAAGCTTCACAGAAGACATAAAGCAGCAGAAGAACTCACAAGTTCTCATCACTCTTCAGTCAGAGAAATGAATTGCTCAGCTGCAGTCATATACTATACAGCAGACAATTGTTGCAAACATTCAGAGGATGGAGAATGTGGCTAATATGCTGAAGATGAAGCTCATCAGAACAGATTGAGCAATCACATCAAGCAACAGAAGTATATACAATGCTCTGATCACTGAGAAGACAGTGACTACTCTCTGTAAAGTTCTTGACATCACAGAGATTCAGCTATCAGAGTGGTGGTACAATTATACTGTCTCAGAAGTTCTGAAATTTGTTCAGAACTGAGAAAGAACAAGAATCTCCACAGATAAAATGATTGAGAAAGAGATTCTGACTCAGACAAAGATAAAATCAGTGAGCTGTCAACCCTCACAATATAGAGTGAATCTCAAGACAGAGAAGATTATATGAATTGTCTTCTTTCTCATCTCAGTGAAAAGCTTCTCACTCTTCAATGTCAGTGAGAGAGCCAAACTCATTGAGAAAAGATCACTGACAGTGAGACATGACTCAGAATATCAGAGATACTGTCATTCATCAAAGTGTGCATGACTGATGAGATGCTTCAACTGCAGCAAGCCCACAAATCAGCACAAGAGATCAACAGATGTGAAGTGTAAGAGAGCATCATAATATATCAACTACTGTCAATTCTACTCAGCTGAGCATCAGCACTGCTCTGCCACACTCAGATGTGTGAATGACATTCTCAGATGTCTAACTCAAAAAAAGCTAGCAGCTGTTCACTGTCTTGATGACAGATGTCACAGAGATGCTCAGAAGTGACAATCATCATCAGCACAGTCAGCATCAATGATTGCAGTGATGATATCTACATCATTCACTCAATCAACTCAGTCAACACAGCTCACTGAGCTAGCACTCTGCAAGTGGATGACTACTCAGAGCTTCATTAGTGAAGAGAACACTATCTGACAGATGATTCACATCAGATGATGCTCAGCCCACACAGCAGAGTGACAGTATAGTCAAGCAGTCAAAGAACAATCTAGTCTCAGCATGCAGACAACAAATCTGAGATTCTTCAATCTCATTCCACAGATGGACTTTGACAGCAGCTCATCAAGTGACTTCTTATACTAAGATATCAACATCAGCAACATGGCTGGCACTGCAGAAACAATCAGCAGAAAAATCATTCTCTGTAGATCTTTTAAGCAAATACAGTCAGAGCAGCTCTCTGTCACACAGCAGCTCTACAGCTTATCTTCAAGCAGAGCTGTGAAGTGATCTGTATACAGAAGTCTTACACACACTCTGACATCAAGACTTCTAATCACTCAGCATATAAATGCTTTGCATTTATAGACTGCTGAGATGACACTAATCTGAAGCAGTGAGAGGAGAAGAGGCTCTGAATCATGATATACATATACAAGAGTTCAAAGATAAGAGCACAGTAACACTGATCTGTGCAAAGCAGAGATCTGCTGTGAATCAGTGTCAATGATTGTCATATTCTCAATGTGTACAGACAGTCTGAGACAGACACAGTTATGAACTATCTGATCAATTTGAGCTCATCAGTCTGCTGTCTAGTAGATGAGAATTTCAATGTATAATATGATATTTTTGAATCAGAGACAGTGAATCTGCACTGAGGAGGGGAGCTTGTTCAGTGAATCAGTGAACACAGAATGAACTTTGTAGAAGAGATAGATATTTCAACTCATGCAGTAGATTATATGATTGATCTCATCTTCTTCAATGTAATCTTTGCTTTCACTTCAGTGTGTCAAGATTTACACTGCAGCTCAGATCATCAGTCTATAATTACTATACTGCTGACAACATCTCAGACACAGCAGAGCAGAGCTCAGATCAAAATCACAGACTCTCAGCTGAAGCTCTTTGCAGATTTTATCAGAGATCTCATGATGAACATATCTTATTCAGATAGAGTTGAGAATGCAGCACAGCTTGATGATCTGACTCAACACTTCACTCAGAATCTTCTGACTGCAGCTCAGATAGTCAGCAAGTCAGTGCAACAAGAGCAGACTACAGCTCTCTGATGAACAGCAGACTGCTAAAGAGTACATTGAGAGCTCATCACTCATCAGACAGAGACTGTGAAGCATTGATTCAAGAACACAGTATGCAAGATCAAGTGTGTATACTGAAAATAGATGATCAATGAAATCAGAGATGATAGAGATCTGTATCAGATAATAGTATGACATGAGCTGAAACTCAATCTCAGAGCACTTTCTCTGATGATTGAGAATCAGATCATAGAAGAGACAGCTGTCAAAGCTGAGACACTTCAACAAATCATTCTGAAGCAATACAACTCAGTCAATGATCTGAAATACAATTCATTGAATGATGAGTACTGAAGCAGCATGAGAAATCTGCTCTGAGATTCTTAGATTGAGATGAAGAAGATAGAGTGCAACATCATTGAAGTACAGAATATCTCTTCAGACACAGATGAAATCACAGTGCAGCTGCTCAAGACATGCTGACAGTATATGTCTTTTTTTATACAGCAGCTATACAACTGCTGTCTTCAACTCTGCCACTTCTCACAAATCTGAAAGCTGGCAGAGATGACAATGATATTCAAGATAGATAAAAGAGACAAAAGCTCAGTCCACTTCTGAAGACTCATTATTCTTCTCTCAGTAATCTTCAAGAGGCTGAAACACATTGTTGCAAGACAACTGATGTACACAACACTCATTCATAATATAGTCAGCTTGCAGTATGAAGAGATGCTGCTCAGACAATTAGCAATGAATCTGATAGCTGCTTTCACTCATGAAATGAAGACAGTCTTTGCACAAAACAAGAAGATATTCATGATTACAATGAATATACAAAGTGTCTTTGATGCTGTGCTGTGCAGATGACTGCTTCAGCAGATGACACAACAGAGATGACTGTGTAAGCTGCTACAACTCATTGACAGCTTTCTCATCAAATGCAGAGCTCAGATTCAGCTGAAGAAGATCATCACAGCAGTACATCAGATACAATGTGATATATTACAGAGATTTTCTCTGTCATCAATACTGTTTCTTCTGTATCTGACAGAGCTGCTGTGGCAGAATCTGAAATTGTACTTTGACTATACAGATGATCTGAATACTTGACAGACTATACACTCACTTAACAGCAATACTACTCTTCTCAGCCATGATATACAGAGTATTCTGAGATGAGAAGAGACAAACAAAATGATCTTTACATCAGAGAAATTTGAAATGATTCATTTCACAAGAAAGTGACATAAGAAAGTATCATCAGTGATTGTGTCAGAGAATCTGATCATACACTCTGTCACTGTCTCAGCTGGACAGAAGCCAGCATTCTGCTGACTGAGTATACACTTTGATAGAAGACTCATCTGAAGATCATACATCTCTGCTCAGATAAAGAAGACAAAAGCTGTGACTCAGCATATCTGAAGTCTAGAGAAGATCAGAGATGAGTCTTCAGCAGATGCTCTGTGAAAGACAGTCACTATCTGCATGATTCTTTTGCTGCTCTATAACACAGAGATCTGATACAGCAGCTGCATGCAGTCAGTAAGACACATGAGCAGAAGTGAGAAGATCAGCTTTCATCTGAGATAATATGTGAAGACAGTCAAGAAGATACTTATCATAGCAGTCAGAGAAATTCTTTCAGTTTTTCATACAACATCTATTACAACTCTATACTGAGATGCTGAGCTCTCATCAACAATGATAGCTCTGAAGAAGATCAAAATGCATTTCACAACAAGGCTTCAGATGATGAATGAGAGATATCCACTGACTTCACAAATAGCTCTCTCAATGATCATATATGAAAGAGAAGCTGAAACTCAGCAGTACTCAAAAATCAAGATTCAGAGATTGAGAGTGCTGCTGTCTGCAGTCAATAGATTCACACTTATCATTTCACACTATTCAGAGAAATGTGAGACAGATCTCACAGAGAATGTAGACAAAAAAAGTGCTGCTCAGACATTTAAGAAATGATGAAGAAGTCAATCTTCAACAGATCTATATATTTTCTCAGATGAATCAGAACAGATTCTTAACAACAGCAGATGAGTTGACTATAACTTCATAGTCTATCAGAGAAACAAACAGCTGATCAGCTTCTCAGCTGCACTGAGTTCTATATCACATATCTTCAACACTGAGACAGTTGATGTCTGCTGTGTATTAGAGTGTGTGGTGAAGCTTCTACTCTGTGTCATAGATGACAGTATCAATTCTTGAATCTGACTCTGTCTTGACAACATCTCAGTCATCTGAAGTATATGAGACAGTGTGACAGTCTTCTTAAACTGAGTCTACAGCTGCTGTCACAAGCTCCTCAGACAACATAATGTGAGTCTGAAATGAGTCTCTGAGCATATGAGAATAGAGAGCAATGAGAAAGCAGACTGTCTAACTAAGTGAATAATCTCATCTACTGCAGCTTTAGTCTATAAACTTAAGATCATGCCCACAGTCAGTGAGATCTGCACAGTAGTCAAGCAGCTCAGTCAAGAGACAGAGTGAGAGTGATGAAGCAGAGTCTGTGAAAAACTCTCTGACTGATATCAGAGCTGAAGATTCAGCAGATTGACTGTGAAATATCAAATAAAGATTTCTTCAGAGCTCATCATATTATAGCATGCTCTTCATCACTGACTCACACTCTGCTCCTCTTATGAGAACTTTTTCTGATACCACAGACACTTTCAGCATGCAGATGTGAGGCTCATCTGTGTCTGTGGATACAACAAAAACTCAGAACATTTGATGCTTTGTTGACACTTACAGAGACACTTTTCTCACTGACTCAAGAGATCAGCAGCACAGCCACACAACTGAGTGACAGCTGTTGTCTATCTAGAGTCTCTGATCTCTACAGACTTTGTAGAACTGCTTGGCTGCACACAGTTCTACACACAGTACTGTACAAGATAACACAGCTGTTTGAACACACATCATCTGACAGCCCCTCACAGCAGTTCCAAGTCTATACAGATGGTACAGATAGCACAACATCTGATACAACTGATTCAATCAGTACAATAAATTCAATCAATGCAATTGATACAAACAGTACAATCAGTTCAATTAGTACAATCAGCTCAATCAGTTCAATTGGTACAAACAGTACAATCAATTCAACTGATTCAATTGATACAATCAGTTCAACTGGTTCAATCGGTACAAATGATACAATTAATACAATTGATACAATCAATTCAATTGATTCAATTGATTCAACTGATGTAAATGATTAAACCAGCATGATGAGCTCATCTGTTTCAACTAGCTGTGGTGTAATCAGTACAGTCTGTATGCTGACTCAGTTGATATACTCTCAGCTGCAGATATGCATTCTTCTTCTCTCTTCTCATTGCTTTCTCTGTCTCTCTTCATTTCTTTTCTCTCACAACTTTCTTCAGTGCTCTCTTCTCTCTCTTCTCTCCAAGTTTGTGCTGAGTTATATGACTGCAAGATGTCACAGAGGGCACAGTCTTTTCTTCACTCTTTTCTTTATTTTTCTTTTCAGAATACTCACTTTTTCTCTTTTCTTTTGTCTATTTCATCTGTCTTTTCTCTGCTGTTAGAAGCACAGACAGTTCTCAGATCAACTGAGAGAGTTATCTCTCTTCATTCACTGTAAAGTCTTTCAGACACAGCAGCAGTGATTTCTCTTGAAAACCACACTATAGTCTCATCATGAATGATCATACATCAGATCAGAAGTGGATGTGCAGCTCAGTAAAACCCTTTTCAATGAGCTGAGTCTTCTCAAGAGTTGTCATCTGGATTCTGTTTTCTTTCTCTCTGTGTACATAGAAATCTCTTCAGCATAGCATGTCTCCATGCCCTTTGGGAGGCTTCTGAAACACGGGCGCTGCCTGTGTTTTTCTCCAGGATGTTAAACCAATACAAATAAACAAACAAATCCACTGTGGAGTGGCTTTTGATATTCTTCCACTCTGAACTTTTCTCTATAAGAACCCTTTTCATACAATCTTTTCTTCTGATTTCTTTTCTCTTTCTTTCCTTAATCAATTTGTAATCTGTAATTAGAATAGTATCAAATTGTTAATCAAAGTACATCTGTTACATTATGAATTGATTCTTCTGCATTTAAGGCTCAAGTGTCTTATTATTAGTTCTTACACTCAAGTGTGTTGTTACCAGTTCTTACATCTGAGTGTGTTGTTTACAGGCCCAAGTGTCTAGTCATTACAAGAGATCTTTCATGAGCTCAAGTGCTCTTATCATTAGTTATATAGATCATCATGTCTAAGTGTTTGAAACACAATTGACTGTATTCTATAAGGTCTGAGTGTCTATGAACTGTAATGCTGTGAATAGTGTTCATGAAGAAGCTTGATCAAGCTTAGCACTGCAACACTGTGAATAGTGTCTGTGAGAGAATCAAGTGCCTACAAGTATTCCTTTTCTTTTTTTTATTATTATATATTCTTAGATATTGAAATGAACTATAAGCAATTCTACAAACACCCACTGCATCTGAACACAGTGGATGATAACTTAGATCTATGAAGCATTCTCCAGCAGCAGATGCTACAGATGACTGAATTGCAATGACAATTTGTTGAGATGAGCACTTCTGTGTTCACTGTTTCTTCTACATCCACACCTCATGAAAAGCCCTCAAGAGAGAAGCTTCCAATTCTCAATAAATATAAGAGAGATCTAGCACTCTACCTTGTGTGAAAGTCAAAAATGAACATCAAATTGGACATCAATGAACAAGCAATAGACTCGCTATCCAATCAAGTGTGGTATATCCATAGCAGATTGAATGACAACATGTTAGCAAAATTTCAACTCTGAATGAGTCATTGTCAGAATCATCAGTGTACATCAAAGCTAGTCTTTCAACAACTCAACTCTCTCTTTCTCAATTCTACACTTCAAGCCAAGATGTTAGACTGGCTTAATCAAACTTGTCAGATGAATATTGTGTTGACAACTTATCTTTCTGAATTCAATCACAAACTTCTAGAAGCAGATGAGCAAGACTGAGATGACACTGTCAAGATCAATATATTGTTCAAGAACTTGAACTTTCAGTTGTATAACTGAAGTGTAGAGTGTCTGAAGCTCTCAATATACAGTGAATTCTGCACTGATCTTTGTCTGTTGAACAATGATCTGTCTCAGTTTTATACACTTCAAAATTGCAGAGAATTCTGCTGAACAAATGTGTACACTTCAAACCACTCTGCAGCACCTCTCATCTCTGAATCAGAATCAATGAACTGAATTCCACACATGAATGCAAGCTGTCTGAGGATTCTCAATGTCTCAGAAAAGAACACTGCTGACTGAATTGTCAGAGAAGTCTGCATACACTGTGACAAATCAGAGCACTTTATGAATCAATGTTCAAATGCAATCACTCTGAGTAAACCCCCCACACATGTGAACACTGCATCATCCACAGATAGACAAGAACAGGAAAAAGATGAGCTCTTGCTCTAAAACATGAATGAGAGCTTAAGAAGCAAAAAGCTAGCTGAAGATTTGAGCAGAAGATGCAAGTGGATATAATCATAATCTCTGTCATTGTAAATAGCTTAGTCAATGTACAAGCAATGATAGACAGTGGTTTCCTTCACTACACTCTTATAGACACTCAGCTGGTTGAGAAGCATAAGCTTCAGTGTATCTTCTTTTTCAAACTGTGTAAGCTCAGTGGATTTGACAGCCTCAGAGGATTCATCTTCTACAACATGATAAGATTTAATGTTGATGTAGAAGAACATGAGAAAAAGAATATATATGTATATGAAATACAAGACCTTGAGTACAATCTAATGCTTGATCTATCATGACTCACAGAATTTGGAACCTTGTTGAATGCACACAATCACTGTCTTATTTTCTCAGAAGATGACTGTGTTTATGAGAAGAATGTCAATAGAACTGCTGATCTCACTCAGATATCAGTGGAAGTGTACAAACTACTAACCCATCAAGTGCATGAGAAGAAGAACATCCAAGTGTTCACTGCTAGCATGATGAATATCAAAAAAGTGTTAGAAAAGCTAGAACTCAAAGATCTCAAGAAACTGTGCAAGAAACTACTCAAATTATATGAAGATTTCACAGATGTGTTTGATGAAAAAGAAGCTGAAAAGCTTCCTCCTCATCAAGAACCTGATATAGATCATACAATTGAGCTCATTAAGAAAAATGATAAGAATCTGCAATCACTCTGAGATTCTCTCTACAGCATATCACACAACAAGCTTCTTGTTCTACAAAAAACACTCAACAGACTATTGAACAAAGACTTCATTTATGTTAGCAACTCACCCACTGCAGTATCTGTACTGTTTGTGAAGAAATCAGAAGAAGGCTTATGATTCTGTGTTGACTACTGAGAACTCAACAAGATTATGTGGAAGGATCAATACCCTCTTCCACTCATCAATGAAATACTTGAATGAGTAGGAAAAGTAAAATGATTTATGAAGCTTGACATCTCTGCAGTCTTCTATAAGATAAGAATTAATGAAGGTGATGAATGGCTAACCACTTTTTGTATATGTTACAGATTATATGAATGGACAGTGACCCTTTTTGAATTAACAAACATCTCAAACACATTTCAGAAATACATTAACTGAGCTCTACAAGATCTGCTCAATGAGATTGTCTCAGTGTACATGGACAATATTCTGATCTTCACTGATGAACTGCTCACTGAGCACTGCAAGCATGTACAACAAGTGCTTGACCATTTATGAAAAGCTGGACTGCAAGTGGACATTGACAAATGTGACTTTGAGATCAAGTCTACAACCTATCTAGAATTCATCATTGAAGCTGAAAAAGATGTACACATGGATTCTAAGAAGATGGAAGCAATCCTCAACTGAGAGGCATCAGTCTCAGTAAAAGAAACTAGAAACTTTCTAGAATTTGTCAACTTCTACTGAAGATTCATCAAAGACTTCTCTGATATTGTACAACCACTGATGGATCTGACTCAGAAAGATGCTGTCTTTCAATGAACTGATGAAGTGAACACAGTATTCAAAAAGCTGAAGTGTATGTTCACAAACACCTCAATGCTGCAATCATTTGATTCAGATAAGCATACAATTCTCAAAACAGATGCCTCAGATTACATAGTAGATGAGACACTGATGCAATATGATAATGAAGATGTTCTACAACTCTGTGCCTTTATCTTGAAAAAGATGTCATCTGCTGAATGCAACTATAAGATCTATGACAAGAAGCTTCTAGCAATCATATGATGTCTTGAAAAATAAGAGTTCAAACTTATGAGTATTGAAAAGTTTAAGATTGTTACTGATCATAAGAACTTAGAGTACTTCACAACCACTTGTAAGCTCACTGAAAGACATATATATTGATCATTGTTTCTTAGCTGTTTTTCATTCACAATTCATTATCAATCTGAAGTAGAGAACACTCTTGCAGATGCTCTGTTCCATCAAAAACAAGATATACCATCTGATGACTTAGACAACAGATGAAAACACTGAGAGCATCAATTAATCAACTCTGTAATTATAGAAAGTTCTACACAATCAGATGAACTCTGTATATATGTCAATCAGTTCTGAGCTCAAGAACCCTCACTCAAAGAACAATGAAAGCTAGCAGCAGAAGCAGATGAATTCTGACAATAAGTCACTGAAGTTATACAAAACAGAGCATCTCAATTCTCCACAAGCATATATTCAAGAATGAATATCTCAGCATGTTCAATTGATGATGACAACTGCTTACACTTTTGAGATAGATGATGGATCTCTGATTCAGAATCTCTACAAACATGAATTATGCAAGAAATTCATGACTCATCAATGATCAGACATTCAGAATATGAAATCATATACAACATTGTCACTCAAGAATTCTACTGATCAGATATGTTGAAAGATATACACTGATTTGTACACAACTGTGATCACTGTGGCTCAGTGACAGTATGATGTGAACACTGAAAAGAGATGCTGAAGTCTCTATCTGTCTTCAACTGAACTTGATGTGATATAGCTATTGATTTTGCAGTTTTCTTATCTGAAAGTGGAGGTTCTATGAATATTCCAGTCATTGTCAACTGACTCAGCAAGGATGTAATACTATAGCTCTGTGACAAGATGAATGCTGAAGTAGTTGCAGATGTCTTCATCAGAAGCTCATTCTATTGTATACACAGTCTGCTTTCATTCATTGTGTCAGATAGAGACAGTCAATTCATCAGTGCACTCTGAGTCTGTGTATGCCAATTATTAAGAATTGAATGAAAGTTATCAACAGCATATCACTCAGAGACTGATGAAGCTACTGAAAGAATGATATAAACAGTAAAGAACATTCTCTGTAAGTTCTGCAATTACACACAAGACAACTGAAGCAATCTACTGTCACACACTGAGATTATGATTAACAGTTGAGATTTCACTACAACAGATGTAAGCTCATTTTTCCTTCTATATAGATACAACTTAGAGATTCTGAATTTCTCTGAGACTCTCTGAGAAACCATGTATGTCTGCAGCTCTATACAGACAGCAGAGAATATTGTGAGCAAGCTGAAGAAAGCTTATAAATGAGCAGAAGCTTCAATAATCAGCACTCAGTAAGATTATAAGAATCAAATGAACATCAGAAGAAGTTCTGTGATCTGATATCATATAGAAGACAAAGTCTGACTGAATCTCAAGAACATAAGAATGAATCATCTCTTGTATACACTAGATTACTGTCATGTCAAGTATACAGTGAAGAAAGTGCTAGACACACACAATTATCAACTCAACATTCTGTCTGACATTCATGACATCTTTTATATGAACCTGCTCCGACCCACAGCTGAGGATCCATTCCCCTCACAGAGAACCTTCAATTGACAGCCACCCATCATTGTAGAAGAAGACAACAAACTTGAGTGGGAAATCAAAGCAATTCTTGATGATAGAATCAACCATCATCACTGTGAATATCTTGTCAAATGAGTAGAATACAATTGTTCAATCTGGGAATCTGCATTTATCTTGAAGGACACCACCGCTCTCAACATCTATAAGTTCTCACTCATCTCAGTAGAGGGGGATAATGTGATGAATTAGCACTCATTAGTAATTAACTTACACAATCAACTCCTCTTCTGCATTCACTTGTTTCTAGCTGTTGTGATTTTATGTAATTCTCAATGTTCTTCTGCTCTGTACTCTGTGCTTGTGTAGTCTCTAACAATTCTTCTGTGTAGCTTCTTATGTTCTCCCACTCTGTGTTCTGTGCTTATATAGTCTCTAACAATTCTTCTGTGTAGCTCTCAATGATTCCCCCACCCCACATTCCACACTTGCATAGCTTCTAACAATTCTTACATATACCTCTTAATGTTCTTCTGCTTCACACTCCACTGTGGAGCAGCTTCTGATATTCTTCCACTCTGAACTTTCCTCTATAAGAACCTCCTTTATATGACCTTTTCTTCTGATTTCTTTTCTCTTTCTTTCCTTAATCAATTTATAATCTGTAATTAGGATAGTATCAAATCGTTAATCGAAGTACGCCTGTTACAGAAAGAACATTGAGAGTTATATAAAGTCACAACAGTCAGAAATGAGTGAGTGCAGGAGAAAAATTGATTGTGTAAGTTAATTACTAACAGATGCTAACTCATCACATTATCCCTCTCTATCAGAGTGAGTGAGGACTCATAGATGTCAAGAGTGGTGGTATTCTTCAAGACAGACATGGGTTCCCAGATCAGATGATTGTATTCTACTAATTTGATGAGATATTTGCAGCAGTGATGATTGATTCTATTGTCAAGAATTGCTTCAATTTCTCACTTGAGTTTGTTGTCTTTTTCTATGATGATGAATGACTGTCAATTGAAGATTCTCTGTGAGGGGAATGGATTCTCAGCTGTGGATTGAAGCAGGTTTGTATGAAAGATGTTGTGAATGTCAGATGAGATGTTGAGTTGATAATTGTGTGTGTCTAGCACTTTCTTCACTGTATACTTGATGTGATGATAATCTAGTGTATGCAAGAAGTGATCTGTTCTTATATTCTTGAGATTCAGTCAGACTTTGTCTTCTATATAATATTGAGTTGCAGAACTTCTTCTGATGTTTGCTTGATTTTTATAATCTTACTGAGTGCTGATTATTGAAGCTTCTGCTTATTTATGAGCTTTCTTCAGCTTGCTCACAATGTTCTCTGTTGTCTGTATAAAGCTGCAGATGTATGTGGTTTCTTGAGAAGTCTCAGAGAAGTTCAGAATCTCTAAGTTGTATTTATATAGAAGAAAGAATGAGCTTACATCTGTCATAGCAGAATCTTGACTATTAATCACAATCTCAGCATGTAGCAGCAGATTGCTTCAGTTGTCTTATGTGTAATTGCAGAACTTATAAAGAATGTTCTTTACTGTTTATATCATTCTCTTGATAGCTTCATCAGTCTCTGAGTGATACATCATTGATAACTTTCATTCAATTCTTAATAATTGGCATATGCAGACTTAGAGTGCACTGATGAATTGACTGTCTCTATCTGATACAATGAATGAAGATAGACTGTGTATATGATAGAATGAGCTTCTGACAAAGACATCTGCAACTACTTCAGTGTTCATCTTATCACAGAGCTGTAGTATTACACTCTTGCTGAGTTGATTGACAATGACTAGAATGTTTGTAGAATCTCTGCTTTTGAGTAAGAAAACTGCAAAATCAATAGCTATATCATATCAAATTTGATTGAGAACAGATAGAAGCTTCAGCATCTCTTTTCAGTGTTCATATTATACTGTCACAGAGCTGCAGCAATCACAGTTGTATACAAACTGATGTATGTCTTTCAATATATCTGATCAGTAGAATTCTTGAGTGATGATGTTGTACATGATTTCATGTTCTGAGTGTCTGATCATTGATGAGTTATGAATTTCTTGCATGATCTGTATTTGTAGAGGTTCTGAATCAGAGACTCATCATCTATCTTGAAAGTGTAAGCAGTTGTCATCATTGATTGAACATGCTGAGATATCTGTTCTTGAGTATATGTCTGTGGGGAATTGAGATGCTCTGTTTTGTATGGCTTTGATGACTTGTTGTTAGAATTCATCTGCTTCTGCTGCTAGCTTTCATTGTTCTTTGAGTGAGGGTTCTTGAGCTTGGAACTGATTGACATCTATATGAGGTTTGTCTGATTGTGTAGGACTTTCTATAATTGCAGAGTTGATTAACTGATGCTCTTGATGTTTTCATCTGTTGTTCAAGTCATCAGATGGTATATCTTGTTCTCAATGGGACAGAGCATCTACAAGAATGTTCTCTACTTCAGATTGATAATGAATTGTGAATGAAAAACAGCTAAAAAACAATGATCAATGCATATGCCTTTCAGTGAGCTTATAAGTGATTGTGAAGTACTCTAAGTTCTTATGATTGATAACAATCTCAAACTTTTCAATGCTCATAAGTTCAGACTTTCATTCTTTGAGACATTATATAATTGCTAGAAGCTTCTTGTCATAGATCTTGTAGTTGCATTCAGTGAGTGACATCTTTTTCAAGATGAAGATACAGAGTTGTAGAACATCTTTGTTATCATATTGCATCAGTGCCCCATCTACTACATAATCTGAGATGTTCATTTCAAGAATCATATGCTTATCTGAATTGAATGATTGCAGCATTGAAGTATTTGTGAACATACACTTCAGCTTTTTGAATGCTGTGTCCACTTCATCAGTTTATTGAAATACAGCATCTTTCTGAGTCAGATTTGTCAGTGATTTTATGATATCAGAGAAGTCTTTGATGAATCTTTAATAGAAGTTGACAAATTCTAGAAAGCTTCTAGTCTCTTTTACTGAGACTGATGTCTCTTAGTTGAGGATTGCTTCCATCTTCTTAGAATCTATGTGTATGTCTTTTTCAGCTTTGATGATGAATTCTAGATAGATTGTAGACTTGATTTTGAAGTTGCATTTGTCAATGTCCACTTGCAGTTCAGCTTTTCATAGACAGTCAAGCACTTGTTGTATGTGTTTGTGATGCTCAGTGAGCAGTCCATCAGTGAAGATCAGAATATTGTTCATATATACTGAGACAATCTCATTGAGCAGATCTTGTAGAGCTCAGTTAATGTATTTCTGAAATATACTTGAAGTGTTCACTAATTCAAAGAAGGTCACTGTCCATTTGTATAATCTGTAATGTGTATGAAAAGTGATTAGCCATTTGTCATCTTCATTAATTCTTATCTTATAGAAGGCTGCAGAGATGTCAAGCTTTGTAAATCATTTTGCTTTTTCTATTCATTTGAGTGTTTTATTGATGAGTGAAAGAAGGTATTGATTCTTCTGTGTAATCTTATTGAGTTCTCAATAGTCAACACAGAATTGTATGCCTTCTTCTGATTTCTTTGTAAACAGTACAGATGCTGCAGTGGGTGAGTTGCTAATATGAATAAAGTCTTTGTCTAGTAATCTATTGAGTGTTTTTTGTAGAATGAGGAGTTTGTTGTATGATATACTGTAGAGAGAATCTCAGAGTGGTTGTGGATTCTTACTGTCTTTCTTGATGAGTTTGATTGTATAATCTATACTGGGTTCTCAGTGAGGAAGAAGCTTCTCAGCTTCTTTCTTGTTGAATATGTCTGTGAAATCTTTATATGATTCAAGTAGTTCTTTGTATGATTTCTTGAAATCTTTGAATTCTAACTTTTCTAACACTTTTTTAATATCTGTCATGCTAGCAGCAAACATTTGGATATTCTTCTTCTCATACATTTGATGAGTTAGTAGTTTGTATGCTTCTGCTGATATCTGAATGAGATCAGCAGTTCTATTGATGTTCTTCTTGTAAATATGATCATCTTCTGAGAAAATAAGACAGTGATTGTGTGTGTTCAACAAGGTTCCAAATTCTGTGAGCTATGATAGATCAAGTATTAGATCATATTCAAGGTCTTGTATTTTGTATGTGTATACATTTTTTTTCTCATGTCCTTCTACATTGATATTAAATCTTATCATGTTGTAGGAGGTGGATCCTCTGAGACTGTCAAATTCACTGAGTTTATATGATTTGAAAAAGGAGATACACTGAAGCTTATACTTCTTGATCAGCTGAATGTCTATAAGAGCATAATGAAGGAAATCACTGTCTATCATTGCTTGTATATTGATTAGATTATTTACAATGACAGAGATCATGATTGTATCTGCTTGCATCTTCTGCTCAAATCTTCAGCTAGCTTTCTGCTTCTTGAGCTCTCATCTGTGTTTTAGAGTGAGAGCTTGTCTTTTCTCTGTTCTTGCCTATTCATGAATGATGCAGTGTTTATGTGTGTGAGGGGTTTACTCAGAGTGATTGTATTCAGACATTGATTTGTGAAGTGTTCTGATTTGTCACAGTGTATGCAGACTTCTCTGATGATTTGATCAGTGATATTCTTCTCTGAGATGTTGGAGATTCTTGAGTGATTTGTGTTTATGTATGAGACTCAGTTCATTGATTCTGGTTTGGAGATAGGAGGTGCTGCAGAGTGATTTGAGATGTACACATTTATTCAGTGGAATTCTCTGTGATTTTGAAATGCACAGAACTGAGACAGATTGTTGTTCAATAGATGAAGATCAGTGCAGAATTTGCTGTATATTGAGAGCTTTGAACACTCTACACTTCAGTTATACAACTGAAAGTTCAAATTCTTGAACAGTATGTTGATTTTAATAGTGTTGTTTCAGTCTTACTCATCTGCTTCTAGAAGTTTGTGATTGAATTCAGAAAGATAAGTTGTCAATGTGATGTTCATCTGATAAGTCTGATTAAGCCAGTCTAACATCTTGACTTGAAGTGTAGAATTAAGAAAGAGGAAGTTGAGTTGTTGAAAGACTAGCTCTGATGTACACTGATGATTCTGACAATGACTCATTCAGAGTTGGAATTTTGCTAACACATCATCATTCAATCTGCTATGAATATACCATACTTGATTGGATAGTGAGTCTATTGCTCATTCATTGATGTTCAATTTGATGTTCACTTTTGACTTCATGTAAGATAGAGTGCTAGATCTCTCTTGTATTTATTGAGGATTGAGAGCTTCTCTCTTGGAGGCTTTTCATGAGATGTGGGTGTAGAAGAAACAGTGAATGTGAGAGTGCTCATTTCAGTAAATTGTCATTGCAATTCAGTCATCTGTAGTGTCTGTTGCTGGAGAATGCTTCATAGATCTAAGTTGTCATCCACTGTGTTTGAATATGATGGATGTTTGTAGAATTGTTTGTAGTTCATTTTGATATCTAAGAACATGTAATAATAATAAAAGAAAAGAAATACTTGTAGGCATTTGATTCTCTCACAGACACTATTTGCAGTGTTGTGGTGCTAAGCTTGATCAAGCTTCTTTGTGAATGCTATTCACAGTGTTATGGTTTGTAGACACTCAGGCCTTGTAGAACACAGTCAATTGTGTTTTGAATGCTTAGATATGACAGTTTATATAACTAATGATAGAGACACTCAGACTCATGATGAATCTCTTGTAATGACTAGGCACTCGGGTCTGTAAACAACACACTTGAGTGTAAGAACTGGTAATGAGGCACTCAGACCTTAAACAATGCACTCAGATGTAAGAACTAATAACAAGACACTCAGATCTAAAATGCAGAAGAATCAATTTGTAATGTAATGAGTATACTTTGATTAATGATTTGATACTATTCTAATTACAGATTATGAATTGATTAAGAAAAGAAAGAGAAAAGAAATCAGAAGAAAAGATTGTATGAAGAGAGTTCTTATAGAGAAAAGTTTGAGACAGAAGAATATCAGAAGCTGCTTCACAGTGAAGTGTGGAGTGGAAGAACATTAAGAGATATGTGTAAGAATTGTTAGAAACTACACAAGTATGGAGTGTGAGATGGGGTAATCATTGAGAGCTACACAGAAGAATTGTTAGAGACTACACAAATACAGAACACAGAGCAGAAGAATGTTAGAAGCTACACAGAAGAATTGTTAGAGACTACACAAGTGCAGAGCACAGAGTGGAAGAATGTTAAGAGCTACACAGAAGAATTGTTAGAAACTACACAAGTATAGAGCATGGAGTGGAAGAACATTGAGGGTTACATAAGATCACAACAGCCAGAAACAAGCGGGTGCAGAAGGGGAGTTGATTGCGTAAGTTAATTACTAATGAGTGCTAACCCGTTACAATACAAAAGACAGTTAGTCATTTGTCATTTTCATTAATTCTTATCTTATAGAAGGCTGCAGAGATGTCAAGTTTTGTAAATCATTTTGCTTTTTCTATTCATTCAAGCATTTCATTGATGAGTGAAAGAAGATATCAGTTCTTTTGTGTAATCTTATTGAGTTCTCAATAGTTGACACAGAATCATAAGTCTTCTTCTGATTTCTTCACAAACAGTACAGATGCTGCAGCAGATGAATTGCTAATATAAATGAAGTTTTTATCTAGTAATCTGTTGAGTGTTTTTTGTAGAACAAGAAGTTCATCATATGATATACTGTAGAGAGAACCTCAGAACAGTTGTGGATTCTTATTATTTTTTTTAATAAGCTCAATTATATAATCTATACTGAGTTCTTAATGAGAAGGAAGCTTTTCAACTTCTTTCTCATTGAATACATCTGTGAAGTCTTTGTATAATTTGAGTAGTTTTTTGTGCAGTTTCTTGAGATCTTTGAGTTCTAACTTTTCTAACACTTTTTTTATATCTGCTATACTAGCAGTGAACACTTGAACATTCTTCTTCTCATGTACTTGACAGATTAGTAATTTATACACTTTCACTGATATCTGAGTGAGATCAGCAGTTCTATCAACATTCTTCTCATAAACACAGTCATCTTCTGAGAAAATAAGACAGTGATTGCATGCATTCAACAAGGTTTCAAATTCTGTGAGTCATGATAGACTGAGTATTAGATTGTACTCAAGGTTTTGTATTTTATATGCATATACATTCTTTTTCTCATGTCCTTCTACATCAATATTAAATCTTATCATGTTGTAGGAGGCAGATCCTCTGAAGCTGTTAAATTCACTGAGTTTATACAGTTTGAGAAAGAGAATACACTGAAGCTTATGCTTCTCAATCAGCTGAGTGTCTATAAGAGTATAATGAAGAAAACCACTGTCTATCATTGCTTGTATATTGACTAGGCTATTTACAATGATAGAGATTATGATTGTATTCACTTGTATTTTCTGCTTAAATCTTCAGCTAGCTTTCTGCTCCTTGAGCTCTCATTCATATTTTAGAGTGAGAGCTCATCTTTTCTCTGTTCTTGTCTATCCACAGACAACACAGCATTTACATGCATGAGAGGTTTACTCAGAGTGATCATATTCAGACATTGATTCATAAAATGCTCTGACTTGTCACAGTGTATGCAGACTTCTCTGATGATTCAGTCAGCAGCATTCTTCTCTGAAACATTGAAGACTTTTGAGTGACTTGTGTTTACATGTGGAACTCAGTTCATTGATTCTGATTCAGAGGTGGGGAATGCTGCAGAGCAGTTTGAGATGTATATATTTGTTCAGTGAAATTCTCTACAATTTTGAAGCACACAGAACTGAGACAGATTGTTGTTCAATAGACAAAGATCAGCACAGAATTCACTGTATATTGAGAGCTTCAGACACTCTATACTTCAGTTATGCAACTGAAAGTTCAAGTTCTTGAACAATATATTGATCTTGATGATGTCATCTCAGTCTTGCTCATCTGCTTCTAGAAGCTTGCAATCAAATTCAGAAAGATAAGTTATCAACACAACATTTATCTGACAAGTTTGATTAAGTCAGTCTAACATCTTGACTTGAAGTATAGAATCAAGAAAGAGAGAGTTGAGTTGTCAAAAGACTAGCTCTGACATACACTGATGATTCTGACAATGACTTATTCAGAGTTGAAATTTTGCTAACACATTGCCATTCAATATGCTATGAATATACCACACTTAATTGAATAGCAAGTCTATTGCTTATTCATCAATGTTCAATTTGGCATTTGCTTTTGACTTCTATATGAGATAGAGTGCTAGATCTCTCTCATATTTGTTAAGAATTGAAAGCTTCTCTCTTGAAAGCTTTTCATGAGATGCAGGTGTAGAAGAAACAGTGAATACAGAAGTACTCATCTCAGCAAGTCATTATTGCAATTCAGTCATCTGTAGTGCTTGCTGCTGAAGAATACTTCATAGGTCTAAGTTGTTGTCTGCTGTGTTTGAATGCAGTGAGTGTTTGTAGAATTGTTCATAGTTCATTTTGATATCTAGAAACATGTAATAATAATGTAACAAGCGTACTTCGATTAACAATTTGATACTATTCTAATTACAGATTACAAATTGATTAAGAAAAGAAAGAGAAAAGAAATCAGAAGAAAAAATTGTATGAAGAGGATTCTTATAGAGAGAAATTCAGAGTGAAAGAATATCAGAAGCTGCTTCACAGTGAAGTGCAGAGTAGAAGAATATTAAAAGCTACATAAAAGAATCATTAGAAACTACACAAGCACAGAGTGTGAAGTGAAAGAATCATTGAAAACTACATGAAAGAATCATTAGAGACTACACAAATGTGAAACACAGAGTGAGAGAATATTAGAAGCTATACAGAAGAATCATTAGAGACTACACAAGTGTGAAGCATAGAGTAGAAGAACATTAAGAGCTATATAGAAAAATTGTTAAAAACTACACAAGCACAGAGTACAGAGCAGAAGAACATTGAAAATTATACAAAATTACAACAATCAGAAACAAGTGAATGCAGAAGAGAAGTTGATTATGTAAGTTAATTACTAATAAATACTAATCTGTCACATTATCCCTCTCTATTGGGGTGAGCATCCTTACAACTACCCACGAATGTAGGGGTACACTTGAATTTTTCCATTTTTCTAACTGTTTTTTGTATAATTTTAACCCTTCAATCTGTTCAACATCATCACACACCCTCTGCAATTACTCTATGTGTGTGTACTACACAGATTGAGTGGTCATGGAGCTCTCAACACTCTTCTGTTCATTCAAGGACATCAACACAGTCTACATCAGATCACTGAAGCTGAAGTCATCAGTCAATTTTGTTACTGAAAAGACTGGCAAGAGACAGAGAAAGACTGTTACAATATCTTCTTCAGTTCTCAAAGAAGTCAGTGACAGTATCTTCATAGTCATCTCTCAGCTACAGAAGCAGTTTGAAAAGACTCAACAGCAACAGAATCTGCAGCAGAAAACTTTCATCAGATTGACAAAGACTCTGAACAGCTGAGTTGAGAAGAAGAAATAGTCAGTCAGTCAGAACTTTGTCTGAGTCTTCTGTGAAAGATTCATTATATATATGACAGCAGATCTGAGTGCAGCATCAACTCTGAGAGAGAGTGCTGTCTCAGACACTCATTCACAGTCAAATTCAGTGAAGACAACTGTAAGAAAGCTGACTATCTGAGCAGACATTGTGCAGAAGAGGAAAAATTCTGCTCTCTCTGAAGCTATCTCTGTCAAGACTGCAGCTTTCTCAGCTGACAGAGCTAGTGAAGCTGACCTGCAGCTCAAAAACATCAATCAGTCAAGAAGTCTCACAGAAAACACAAAGCAGCAGAAGAACTCATGAGTTCTCATCACTCTTCAATCAGAGAAATGAGTCACCCAGCTGCAGTCATATGCTGTGCAGCAGATGATTGTTGCAAACATTCAGAGAATAAGAGATGTGACTAATATGTCAAAGATGAAGCCCACCAGAACAGATTGAGCAATCACATCAAGCAACAGAGGCATATGCAATGCTCTGATCACTGAGAAGACAGTGGCTACTCTCTGTGAAGTTTTTGACATCACAGAGATCCAGCTACCAGAGCAGTGGTACAATTATACTGTTTCAGAAGTCTCAGAATTCATTCAGAACTGAGAAGAAGCAAGAATTCCCATAGACAAGATGATTGAGAAAGAGATTCTGACT
The DNA here is from genome assembly GCA_017607445.1 of Histoplasma ohiense. Classification (NCBI taxonomy): domain Eukaryota; kingdom Fungi; phylum Ascomycota; class Eurotiomycetes; order Onygenales; family Ajellomycetaceae; genus Histoplasma; species Histoplasma ohiense. Next base: position 1,321,184 of record JAEVHH010000006.1, on the reverse strand, counting down.
CAGACAAAGATAAAATCAGTGAGCTGTTGATTCTCACAATATGAAGTGAATCTCAAGACAGAGAAGATTACATGAATTGTCTTCTTTCTCATTTCAGTGAAAGACTTCTCACTCTTCAATGTCAGTGAGAGGATCAGACTCATTAAGAAAAGGCCACTGATAGTGAGATATAATTCAGAATGCCAGAGGTACTGTCATTCATCAAAGTATGCACAACTGACAAGATGCTCCAACTGCAGTGAGCTCACAAGCCAGCACAAGAGATCAACAGATGTGAAGTGTAAGAGAGCATCACAGTGTGTCAACTGCTGTCAACTCTATTCAGCTGAGCATCAGCACTGCTCTGTCATGCTCAGATATGTGAATAGCATTCTCAGACATCTAACTCAAAAGAAGCTAGCAGCTGTCCACCATCTTGATGACAGATGTCACAGAGATGCTCAGAAGCAGCAATCACTATCAACACAGCCAGCATCAATGATCACAATAATGATATCTATATCATTCACTCAATCAACTCAGTCAACACAGCTCACTGAGCTAGCACTCTGCAAGCAGATGATCACTCAGAGCTTCATCAGTGAAGAGAACATCATCTGACAGATGATCTGCATCAGACAACACTCAGCTCACACAACAGAGTGACAGTATAGCCAAGCAGTCAAAAAGTAGTCTAGTCTCAGCATGCAGACAACAGATCTGAAATTCTTCAATCTCATCTCACAGATGAACTTTGACAGCAGCTCATCAAGTGACTTCTTATACTAGAATATCAACATCAGCAATGCAGCTGATACTGTAGAAACAATCAGCAGAAAAATCATTCTCTGCAGATCTTTTGAGCAAATACAGTCAGAACAGCTTTCTGTCACACAGCAGCTCTACAGCTTACTTTTGAGCAGAGCTGTGAAGTGATCTGTATACAGAAGTCTTACACACACTCTGATATCAAGACTTCTAATCACTCAGTATATAAGTGCTTTGCATTCATAGATCACTGAGATGACACTAATCTGAAGCAGTGAAAGAAGAAAAGACTCTGAGTCATGATATATATATACAAGAGTTCAAAGATAAGAACACAGCAATATCAATCTATACAAAGCAGAGATCTGCTGTGGATCAGTGTCAATGACTGTCACATTCTCAATGTGTACAGACAGTCTGAGACAGACACAGTCATGAACTATCTGATCAATTTGAGTTCATCAGTCTGCTGTCTAGTAGATGGGAATTTCAATATATGATATGATATCTTTGAATCAGAGGCAGTGAATCTGCACTGAGAAGGGGAGCTTGTTCAGTGGATCAGTGAACACAGAATGAACTTTGTGAAAGAGATAGACATTTCAACTTATATAGCAGACTATATAATTGATCTCATCTTCTTCAATGTAATCTTTACTTCTACTTCAGTGCATCAAGATTTACACTGCAGCTCAGATCATCAGTCTATAATTACTATACTGTCAACAACATCTCAGACACAGCAGAGCAGAGCTCAGATCAAGATCACAGACTCTCAGCTGAAGCTTTTTGCAGATCTTATCAGAGATCTCATAATGAACATATCTTACTCAGATAGAGTTGAGAATGCAGCACAGTTTGATGATTTGATTCAACACTTCATTCAGAATCTTCTGACTGCAGCTTAGACAGTCAGCAAGTCAGTGCAATAAAAGTAGACTACAGTTCTCTGATAAACAGCAGACTGCTGAAGAGCACATCAAGAGCTCATCACTCATCAGACAGAGTCTGCAAAACATCAGTTCAAGAACACAGTGCACAAGGCCAAGCATGTATACTGAAGACAGATGATCAATAAGATCAGAGATGGCAGAGATCTGTACTGAGTGATAGCATAACATGAGCTGAAACTCAACCTCAGAGCATTCTCTCTGATGATTGAGAATCAGATCATAGAAGAGACAGCTGTCAAAGCTGAAACATTTTGACAAATCATTCTGAAGTGATACAACTCAGCTGATGATCTGAAATACAATTCATTGAATGATGAGCACTGAAGCAGCATGGAAAATCTGCTCTGAGATCTCTGAGTTGAGATGAAGAAGGTAGAGTGCAACATCATTGAAATACAGAGTATCTCTTCAGACACAGATGAAATCACAGTGCAGCTGCTTAAGATATACTGATAGTATATATTTCTCTTTATACAGCAGCTATACAACTGCTGCCTTCAGCTCTGTCACTTTCCACAAACCTGAAAGCTGACAGAGATGACAATGATATTCAAGATAGATAAGAGAGACAGAAGCTTGATTCATTTCTGAAGACTCATTATTCTTCTCTCAGTAATCTTCAAGAAGCTGAAATACATTGTTGTAAAGCAACTGACATACACAGCACTCATTCATGATGTAGTCAGCTCACAGTATAAAAAGGCACTGCTCAGATGATTGACAATGAATCTGATAACTGCTTTCACTCATGAAATGAAGACAGCCTTCACACAAAACAAGAAGGTATTCATAATCACAATGAATGTGCAGAGTGTCTTTGATGCTGTGCTGTGCAGATGACTGCTTCAGCAGATGACACAACAGAGATGACTGTGTGAACTGCTACAACTCATTAACAGCTTTCTCACTGAATACAGAGCTCAGATTCAGCTGAAGAGAATCATCACAGCAGCACATCAGATGTAATGTGGTATATTATAGAGATCTTCTCTGTCATCAATACTATTTCTTCTATATCTGACAGAGCTGCTGTGGCAGAATCTGAAATTGCACTTTGACTATACAGATGATCTGAATACTTGATGAGCTACACACTCACTTAACAGCAATGCTACTTTTCTCAGTCATGATATACAGAGTATTCTGAGATGAGAAGAGACAAACAAAATGATCTTTACATCAGAGAAACTTGAAATGATTCATTTCACAAGAAAGTGATATAAGAAAGTATCATCAGTGATTGTGTCAGAGAATCTGATCATACACTCTGTCACTGTCTCAGCTGAACAGAAGTCAGCACTTCACTGACTGAGTATACATTTTGACAGAAGACTCATCTGAAGATCACATGTCTCTGTCTAAGCAAAGAAGACAAGAGCTGTGACTCAGCATATTCAAAGTTTAGAGAAGATCAGAGATGAGCTTTCAGCAGATGCTCTGTGAAAGATAATCACTATCTGTGTGGTTCTCTTGCTGTTCTATAGCACAGAGACCTGATACAGTGGCCATACACAGTCAGCAAGACACACAGACAGAAGTGGGGAGATCAGCTTCTATCTGAGATAATATATGAAGACAGTTGAGAAGATGCTTATCATGATAGTCAGAGAAGTTCTTTCAGTTTTCTATACAACATCTATCACAACTCTATATCAGAATGCTGAGCTCTCATCAACAATGATAGCTCTGAAGAAGATCAAAATGCATTTCATAACAAGACTTCAGATGATGAATGAGAGACATCCACTGACTTCACAAATAGCTTCCTCAATGATCACACATGGAAGAGAGGCTGAAATCTGACAGTACTCAAAGATTAAGATTCAGAGGTTGAGAGTGCTACTGTCTGCAGTCAATAGACTCACACTTATCATCTCATACTACTCAAAGAAGTGTGGGACAGATCTCACAGAGAGTGTAGATAAAAAAAATGCTGCTCAGATATTCAAGAAATGATGAAGAAGTCAATCTTCAACAGATCTATATGTTTTTTCAGATGAATCAGAACAGGTTCTTGACAACAGCAGATAGATGAACTATGACTTTATAGTCTATCAGAGAAACAGAGAACTGATCAGCTTCTCAGCTGCACTGAGCTCTATATCACATATCTTCAATGCTGAAATAGTTGATGTCTGCTGTGTGTTAGAGTGCATGATGAAGCTTCTACTCTATATCACAGATGACAGTATCAGTTCTTGAATCTGACTCTGCCTTGACAACATCTCAGTCATCTGAAGTATACAGAACAGTATGACAGTCTTCTTGAACTGAGTCTACAGCTGCTGTCACAAGCTTCTCAGACAATATAATATGAGTCTGAAATGAGCTTCTGAGCATATGAAAATAGAGGACAATGAGGAAGCAGACTGTCTGACTAAGTGAGCAGCCTCATCTACTACAGTCTCAGTCTATAAACTTGAAACCATGCCTACAGTCAGTGGAATCTGCACAGTGGCCAAGCAGCTCAGTCAAGAAACAGAGTGAAAGTGATGAAGCAGAGTCTGTGAAAAGCTCTCTGACTGATATCAGAGCTGAAGATTCAGCAGACTGACTGTGGAATATTAAGTGAAGATCTCTTCAGAGCTCAGTATATCACAGTATACTCTTCATCACTGACTTGCACTTCACTTCTCTCATGGAAACTTCTTCTGATATCATAGATGCTTTCAGCATGCAGATGCAAGGCTCATCTGTGTCTGTGGACACAACAAAAGCTTAGAACATTTGATGCTCTGTTGACACTCACAGAGACACTTTCCTTACTGATTCAAAAGATCAGCAGCACAGCCACACAACTAGATGACAGCTGTTGTCTATCTAGAGTTTCTGATCTCTGCAGATTTTGTAGAACTGCTTGGCTGCACACAATTCTACACACAGTACTGCATGAGATAACACAGCTGTTTGAGCACACATCATCTGACAGTCCCTCACAGCAGTTCCAAGCCTATACAGATGGTACAGATAGCACAACATTCAGTACAACTGGTTCAATCAATACAATAGATTCAATCAATGCAATTGATACAAATGATACAAACAGTTCAATTGGGACAATCAGCTCAATTGATTCAATCAGTACAAACAGTACAATCAGTTCAACCAGTTCAATCAGTACAAACAGTACAATTGATACAATCAGTTCAATTGGTTCAATTGATTCAACTGATGCAAATGATTAAATCAGCATGATGAGCTCATCTGTTTCAACTAGCTGTGGTGTAATCAGTACAGTCTGTATGCTGACTCAGTCAATATACTCTCAGCTGCAGATATCTACTCTTCTTCTCTCTTCTCACTGTTCTCTCTGTCTCTCTTCACTTCTTTTCTTTCATGATCTTCTTCAGTGCTCTCTTCTCTCACTCCCCCTGAATTTGTGCTGGGTCATGTGACTGCAAGATGTCACAGAGGGCACAGTCTTTTCTTCACTCTTCTCTTTATTTTTCTTTTCAGAATACTCATTTTTTCTCTTTTCTTTTGTCTATCTCATCTGTTCTTTCTCTGCTGTTAGAAGCATGGACAGTTCTCAGATCAACTGAGAAAGTTATCCCTTTTCATTCACTGTAAAACCTTTCAGACATGGCAGCAGCAGTTTCCCTCAGAAATCACACTATAGCTCCATCATGAATGGCCATATATCAGGTTAGAAGTGAATGTGCAGCTCAGAAAAATCCTTTTCAATGAGCTGAGTCTTCTCAAGAGTTGCCATCTGAATTCTGTTTTCTTTCTCTCTGTGTATATAGAAATCTCTTCAGTGTAGCACATCTCCATGCCCTTTGGAAGGCTTCTGAAACACAGGCACTGCCTGTGTTTTCTCCGGGACATTAAACCAATACAAACAAACAAACAAACAAATCTATTGGAGTGAGTGAGAACTTATAGATGTCGAGGGTGGTGATTAGACTGACCATATGATCATGCATGAAACCATGACCAATTTTAGCATTGATTTCATTCTCATATATTTTGGTCCTGGTCTCATATATTGTTTTTCAAATCAGTCACTTTACACTGTTTGTATTATAGCTCTGATTCTATTTCACTGTTTATGAGAAATATTTAGGTTCTGAATACTGTTCTTATCTTGATTTCTGAGTCACAGTTCTGTTTGGTCCCATTTTACAAAATGGAATCAAATGGGACCATGACTTACCCATAATTACATAATACATATACCTTTATGCTGGATGGTAGCTAATTATGATGTGAGTGTTATCAAATATTGTTATCTTTTTGATGTCACAACAGAAATATCATTATATATCTGTAGACATTTTGAAAATTAAAAAACAAAAACAAAAACAACAACTGAGAATATTATAAAAAAAAAAAAAAAACAAAAATCTTCAGCAAAAAAAAAAATAATGAAAAAAAAAAAATAAAAATAAACAAAACTCATTTGTTCAATCTATAATTGTCAAAAAAATTACTATTCAATTCTTCAGCAATCTTCATCATCAATCTAATATCTCTCACAGTGAGAGTCATCTGCTCACAATGAATCATGGTCTTAAGATCATCTATAAAATGATTAGTGAGATATTGTTACATCTGTTTTCACATGATATCATACACTCAAAAAGTGTGATCAACATTGTCTCCATGGCAACTTGAAGAGTATCAAGAGCAGAATGCTGGAAGCAATACTTCTCTTCATCAATCTCTCAGACAAAACATACAAACATGGTCTTGAGGAAAATGAGATTCTCAGACTTCTGATAATAATGAATCTCACAGATAGCTTCTACTTTCATATCAGTATCTAGTGTTATCAAAAAGCATTACTTTGAATTTCATACTCTGCTTATTCACTTTTTTCATATGAGGGCGGGGGTTGCACATCTCCCACACAGCACAGCGAGCATTGAGATGCTGCTTGTGATGATGAGCTCAGACCACTTCCCACTTCACCACTCACTGCTTATATACTGCCTTGCAGAAAGCAGCAGTTGTTGGCATTGCTCTCTGACAAGAAATACTCTTATCACAGGTCATTTTTTTCATTGGAGGGGGGGGAAAGGAATCAGAAAGCAAGGGGGAAGGAATTGAAGAGTAAGAGAAGATGAGTGCAGGGAATAGATGCATAGATTTCAGAGAAAAAAGAACAGAGACTTGTGGCAATGAATTTGCTAGATAGAATCAATTAATCAATCAGTATTCATTCACAGAAAACATTGAGATATTCATATTGCTTTTAATAGTTAACATACTGCTGCAGAATTATGATGGGTTAGAGAGAGAAGAGAGAAAGAACAAAGAAAAAGAAAAACATGTGTGAATGTTAAACTGAGAGATTGTATATACAAATAATCTCTATAGCAACAAAGAAACATCTCATCTGCATTCAGCCATAATATAACTTGCAGAGTGCATGCAGCATGTGATATCAACAAGTAGCATAAAAATGCAAACAGTGTTGCTATGAGACATGTAATTTTCTATAATATATAGAAGTAGATTTTCTTTCTTCTTGAATTCTTTGATATATCTCTGTTCTTCTCATCACATTTCTGCATGGATAGTAACTTATAAAAAGAATATATTATTTTCTCTAGAAATCTTCATTATCACAATTAGAACATGTTTCTCTTCCTCTCTTCTGCTGAAAACATATCTGTCTCTCTCTTCAAGAAACATTTGATGGCTCTGTGTATCATCAAGACACACAAGCACCACCATCACCTTGAGAGGGAAGAGAAAGAATCCTTCAAGCATGGAGAGGCTGATCACAAGACACATTATATTGTCTTGAAAAAACTCTGTAATGAAGTAGATTGATAACAATTTTGGGTAATGTTTCTGCTGAAATTTGACTAATATTATGAAAGGAATGATGCTGATGGCTCAATGTATGAGAAGTTGGAGAAGGAAGCAGTGGAGTTGCTCATGCAGCAGCACTGAAATCAGAAGTGCTCATGAAAATGATTTGAGATCAAGATGAAAAGAGAGAGAGCTGAGAAGATAATGACTGTGAAAAAGTGCTGTCAGAAGAAGATTGAAAATGTGTTTGTCTGCAAGACAAAGAAGCTCAAGCTGATAGATTGTATTTTGAATATATTCATTGATAATGCTTTTTGATAATGATTCTGTTGTCTAATTGATTAGCAGGCTTCTGAAGAGAATCAGAGCATTGAGACTTTGTTTAGATCTTGTATGCACTCAATGATTCAGAACATTGAGAAGATAGTATTGCTTTCTGAGTATGCTAATTTGCTTACTGCAGAGGTAGAATCTGAGACAGCAGATCAGAAGATACAGAACTTTGAAGCTCAAATGAATCTGATAGAAAGAGAGAAGAATTCTCTCTCATCTGAGAAGATAGCTGAGAAGGGTTTTGAGGTGATTGTTTCCTTGAATGAGGAGAAGAAGAAGAGAAAGGAGGAGAAAGAGAAGAATTGAATTGTAAAGAATGAAGAGAAAGAGAAAGAGAAGAAGAAGAAGAAGAAGAAGAAAGTCAAAGAAGAAGAGGAAATGATCTAAGAAAAATTTTTTTTTTTACATATTTGTTTTTTAATATTTTTGTTAAATTAATTGTATTATTATCTGTCAGAGATTACAAATTTTTTATTTGATATTTTACATTATGCAATTCTTTGTTGTGAGAATATATTATCATAGTGATATTATGCTCATGATATATATATATATATATATGTGTATGTATACTGTAAGGTGTGTGTGACTTTACATATAGTATCAGTAAACAATGAAAGGTGATAAATTCATACTGTGGAATTGTGATATATTAGAGATAGATAATATATCTAATGAATCAACTTTTTGATACTTATAAACCTTAATAATATTTTTAATATTTTAATTATCATTTTTTTCTATTTTATCATAATTTTGTTGTTGTTTATAAATATATTCTACTAGTGTTCTAACCAATTAGAGTGGGTTAATGAAAAGGGAGTAAAAAAAAACTCAACAAATTTCTTAACTTTATTATCCTCAGAATTCATTCCACACATAATTTCTCATCATTTATATTCATCATGGCAACTTCAGTAATTGCTGAATCAGGGAATTCATCACCTTCTTTAATGGAGGTTCAAGATCTTATAGAAATAAGAGTGAATCAAACAATTTATGTTGTTTACAAGTCCTCACAAGATGAGCTCTTTCAAGCCTGATGGATGCACACTTTCTTTTTTCTTGGTGATGAAAAACAATGCAATCTATGAAAAAGCCAGTATAGACAACAAGAAGATCTATGAAAAAACTTTCAACAAGTTGCTGTGAAGATCACTGAAGAGTCATTTCTCTGCTGTAATCATTGCAACTCCATACAAAAACATCCATTCTGAAGTGGACATGGATCAGAAGGAATCACACAACATTTGAAATCTGCTGATTGTCTACAGCTTAGAGAAAAACATCAGAATATTCTTCATGGACTGATACTTATATCATCTACTCTCATTAATGATAACAATATTTGGTAACACTTATGTACTATTTTGCAGGAAAACATGCAAAAACAACAATGAACTGATGTCAATCTTTCAATTCCAACTCTTTCATCAGACAACTTTCAAGAACAACTTCTATATCTATGTATATTCTTGAATCTTCCACTGCATGCTGTCAAAAACTCAGAATTTCGAACTTTACTTCAAATGCTTAATTCACATATTCAAATTCCTCATTGATTCAGTCTCTGCTCTTCTCTGAATACACATTACAACAATGATATGCAACAACTTGGACTTCTGTTGAAGAAATAACAGAAGATATCACTGGCAGTGGATGCATGAACAAGCATCAACAATCTATTCTTTTTGAGTGCAGTTTGTTATTTTATTGATGAGGATTGGAATTATAAAGAGAAATTGATTGGCTTTGAACAATTGAAGAGCAGTCATACAGATGAATATATGGCTGATGTTCTCATGATAATCATTAAAAATGATTACTGAGATATTTCATCAGATCTTCTCACAATCACAACAGACAATGCAGCAAATAACTTGATTATGATACAGAGTCTGAAACAAAAACTGGTATTGTATAGATGAAATGATAAACATGGATATATTCTCTGTATTGCACATGTTATTCAGCTTGTTGTTCAAGCATTGATTAAAGGTCTGAATATTGAATCTGAAAACACAGAACTGATCAGTTGTTTTGATGAGAATGATGTTGAAATTGTTACTCACATCACATTCTTGTCAACCCTTTGCAAGGTAATGATATTTGATAATGCTTCAGTGAAAATTGATCAATTTGCTAACTATCTCATTATCTTTTTTAGATTTGTCACATTGTCAATGCAATCAGTACTTCTCCCAAACAACAACAATGATTCCACAATATTCAAGCCACACACAGCTCAGTTCCTCCTCTTAATATGATATAAGATGTTCAAACACAGTGGAGTTCTATCTATAAGATGGCAGTTTGAGCACTTTGACTAAAAGATGCTGTGAATCATTGAGTTCAGAATTCTGAGTGAGAGAAGATTTGTGCTCTGAAACTTTCTGATATAGAGTGGGCACAGTTAAAATATGTTGTTGGACTGTTGTTTATCTTTTACAAAACAATAAAGGCTGTGTCTATTACAGTAACATCAATGATGCAAGCTTCTTAGTGGATATACAACAGTTTATTTACTCATTTGAAAACTCAGATGACTCATGTATGAGAAGAGCAATTCTGAGATAGAGTTATTTCTGCAGCAATTGAAAGAGCTCAAGACAAACTTGCAGAGTATTATATGAGAATCAATCAATCATTTGCTGATTACTATGCTGTTGCTGCTGTACTTGATCCCTCTCATCGAATCAATGCATATACTCCCAGAGATTGGACAGTGGAAGAACGACAAATCTATGTTGATATAGCTCAGACATACTACAACAACAACTATTGACAATATGAACAGAATAATACACAAGTTGAAGAGTCAATAGAGTATGATTCTTTGATTAGTAACTTTGTTTTTTAAAATACTCACTGAGATATTGATATTAATCTGTTACTAATATTTATTGATTAAGGATTTGCACTCATTGATTGCTGCTGAAAATCTGAGCAAACAAAATTCTTGCAACACTGAATTTGACCACTATCTATATGATGATTCTGTTAATATCAAAGGAAAATCTATTTTAGATCTGTGGAGGATGATCAGCAGTCAATACCCAACAGTGGCAATGATGACACACAATATTCTGGCAATTCCATTGGCAGGAGTTGATATGGAGAGAAAGTTTAACTCAAGTCAAGATATTTGTCACTATCATTGTGATCAATTGCAAGAAGAAACTGTAAAGAAATTGATGATGATTAAGTATGGAAAAGAAAAAGAAATTATTGATAAGAATTCTATTGTGACAGAATTCTCTTTCAATGATATAGTGGAGGAAAAAATTGAGTGTGATTGTATATAGTATTAATGAGCTTGTGAGTGTTACCAATAATCATTACCAATTGTCATGTATTGTGAGTGTTATCAATAATTGTTACCAATTGTCATGTATTACATAATCATCAGAATGGGATCAAACTTGAGCTAAAATCATGATCAGTTTCAGGTCACATTCTTATTTTTCATAGTCAGTCACTTTGCATGAAATAATAAATTTTGTTGATTTCATAATAGTCATGTTAGGCCTAAATCTGATCCTTTTACACTCCATTTCTGAAAATTTTGGTCCCTTTACACTCCCATTCTGATCCTGGTCCCACTGGAAATCACACCAAGAAATGGACTGGGATCAAATCAAACCAAACCAAACATGAAATTCATGGTCCCACCGGTCAGCCTAGTGGTGATGTTCTTCAAAATGAACATGAGTTCTCAGATTGAATGATCATATTCTACTCATTTGATAAGATATTCACAGCAGTGGTAGTTGGTTCTATTGTCAAGAATTGCTTCAATTTCTCACTCAAGTTTGTTGTCTTCTTCTATAATGACAGATGACTGTCAATTGAAGATTCTCTGTGAGGGGAATGAATTCTCAGCTGCAGGTTGAAGCAGGTTTGTATGAAAGATATTGTGAATATCAGATGAGATGTTGAGTTGATAATCATATATATCTAGCACTTTCTTCACTGTATACTTGATGTGATGATAATCTAATATACACAAGAAGTAGTCTGTTCTTATATTCTTAAGATTCAGTCAGACTTTGTTTTCTATATAATATCAGATCACAGAACTTCTTTTGATGTTTGTTTGATTTTTGTAATTTTACTGAGTATTAATCATTGAAGTTTCTGTTTATTTATGAACTTTCTTCAGCTTACTCATGATGTTCTCTGTCATCTGTATAAGACTGTGATTGTATGTGGTTTCTCAGAGAGTCTCAGAGAAGTTCAGAATCTCTAAGTTGTATCTATATAGAAGAAAGAATGAGCTTACATCTGTTGTAATAAAATCTCAACTATTAATCACAATCTCAGCATGTGGCATGTGAGGTGTAGTGACAGTGTGAAGAGTAACAGTAGAAGATAGTTTATAGTGTAGCGGAGATAATAGTAATATATTGTAGAGTAATGTAGTATAGTAGCATAACATAGTGTAGCTAATTGCTAAGAGAGAAAAGAAAGAGAAAGAAGATGTGCGAAATACATACATTGATATATATATACATATAGAAATAGCAGTAGCGAGAGTATAATGGAAAGAGGTAAGAATAAATAAAGATAATAAGGAAATAATAAACAAGTGAGTGCATTACAATTGCCCCTCTTTTTTATAAGAGCTGCTCTCAGCAATTGTATAGATTGCTTGCTAGTAGATAATTGCATTCCCATATTGTAAGTTTCACTTGTTGATAGCAGTATATTGATCGTGTCCTCTAGATAGCTTGTATACACATTGTTATCAATTTTCTAATGAGATGGAATTGGTGGATTCTTTGATTGCTAGAGGTTGTGTGCAGAGAAGCAAAAAGAATTTCTTTTCTTTTGAAGATTTCTCTTCTCTTGTAACTTGATTATCATCAAAGCTCCTTGCCTTTCTGCTGCAATTTTTCATCTTCAATAAAAAAATTTTTTAAATTTTTTTTTTTATATCATTGTTCTTTCTTCTCTTTTTTTTATATTGAAATGAGCTCTCTTGATTATTCTGATTTTAAGTAAGTTGTCTCTTGAATGCTTATTGTGTATTATTGTTGATGTTTCTTGTCAGTGGTGTTATTAGTGTGGTCATGTGTGCCACTAGCTTGTTTCTGTATAGCACCATTCACTGTTTGCTTGTTATATTGCCCTAAGTTTAGCCCTAATCATGTGATACACAACAGTTGGATTTCATGTGAAGGTTGTGCCTCTAGACTTGAGAACATTGATTTTTGATGTGTGTTGAGATCAAATGCTCAGAAGCATTGTGAGGCTTGTATCTCTGCAGAAAAATTCTGCAAATTCATGAGTAATTCTCTTTAATTCTTATTTTCTTTTTCTTTTTCTTCAAATTTGCTTTTGAATAGGTAGTAGTGCTCTTAGCAATGTCAATATACTGATAATGATGCTAGATATGTGATACACCTCTTCTGAGACACATCATGTGTGGGTGAGTGTTTATTTTTGTGAGGGTGACAGCTGAGAAGGATATGACCAGTCACAAAAATCATCTTCATTGTTTAGTTAAACAATTGAACACATCTCATCTGATGATGCTGTCTGCTCAGAGCAGAGCAGAGACAAATACTCTGTGATTTCAGTGCTAAGCAGCAGCTGAGCCTGCAGAGATGCAGGTTTTGAAGACTATGATTGTGTCTGATTCTTTCAGAGCAGAGATGTTAGAGGAAGAGAAGAATGTGAAGAAGAGAGTTTTGAGAGTGATGAGCTTCAGAGACTCTGTGATGAAGAAGTTGACTGAGAAGAGATTGATGAGAGAGAAGTTGACTGAAGAGTCAATGAAGAAGATTGTGAAGATGCTGATGACTACAGCAGTGTTTATAATGTCTACTTTCTTTGTCAATTTGCTACTGATGTCTGTGGAGCAGAGGGAGAGGGTGCTCTGAACAGTGGAGAAGTGAGAGAAGAAGATGGAGGGAAATGTCTTTCTTCATTGAATATACTGAAGAATGAATAGATTGATGGAGGAGAGAAGATATGAGAAGACAAATATCTTGTGGAATAGATATTTATCTATATCTCTGCACTCAAAATGAATGCTGATAATATACAAGTATCAGAAGAAGTATTGAGTGAGAGTGATAGAGAGAGAGAATGAGAAAGATGATGAAAGAGAGAAGAGAAAGTGAGAGATGAGAAGTGAGATGAGAATGAGTGAACTGAGAGTCTTTAGACTTTTCTTAGAACCTGTTTTCTTTGTTTTTTTTCCTTGCTTGTATATTTTATTTTTTGTATTTATTATACTCAAATTGAATTTTTTTCTTTTCCCCTTTTCTCTGATAAAATCCTTAAAAAAAAAATGCATTTGATTGAAGTTTGAGTGAAATTTGCACTTCTAATGTTTTTTGATTTAAGATTTGCACTTCTGATGTCTTTCAATTTGATGTTTGTGCTTTTGATGTTTGAGGATATGTTGTTTTTGTATTTGTTGTTCATTTTCTTGTTCAAGGAAGATTTTGAATGCCTGAGTGTTCAATATGTTTTCTTTCAGTTTCCATGTATCACCACTAGAACCCCAACCTGTTCATCTCACAAGATATTTCAGAGGTTTGTTTTTTCATTGTTGTTTTTCAAGAATTTCTTCAACTTGATATTCTTCTTCACTGTTGACAAGTTTCAGTCCTGGTTCTGATAGAGCTCCATTTCTGTGGTTGTATAACTTCAGTAAAGATACATGAAATACAGAATGAATGCTTCTATATGAAGATGACAGTTCTAGTTTGTACACTTGTTTTTCAATGATATTCAGAATCTTGAAGGATCCAACATATTTATGATTGAGTTTGTGAATCAGGCACAGCAATCAGAGATTTTTTGCATTGAGTATGATATAGTCATCTATTTTAAATTGTTGAAGCTTATGTTTTGTATTATAATAGATTTTCTGTGCTTGTTGTGTCTTTTGTAGATTCTCAATGAGCTTATGATGTGTTTCCTTGATATGTTTCACACAGCTAGCAGCATGTATGGTGACCAGTTGTGATGATTTGCTGATATTAATTTTTAAATCAGATTGATATCCCATTAAGGCTTCTGTGAATGCCATTTCAGTAGAGACATATTGAGAGATATTGTAAACAAACTGCATCAGCAGTAGCCAGCATACTCAGTCATCTTGATGATAGTTGATAAAGTATCAGAGATAATATTCCAAGGTTTGATTTTGTTGTTCTGTTTGATCATCTGTTTGAGGGTGAAAGACTGTTGAAAGTTTCCAGCATGCATCTAGCATATAACAAAAGGTGGACCAATAATGGCTTGTAAACAGCAAATCTTGATTGAATATATGATTTTTGAATACTCTGTAAATTGTATAGAACTTGGTATAAACAATTTCTGCTAGTTCATCAGCTGTAATGTTTTTAATGCAAGGAATATAGATCATAAACTTGATATATATATTCACAATCACTAAAATTACATTGTAGATTTGATGAAGGAATGTAGAGGCTGGTAAGTTTGTAATAAAATCCATAGTAATAGACTCAAAAGAATTTGATGATAAGAGAATTGTATTCAATTCTTCATATTGTCTGTGCTGTTTTGGCTTTACTCTTTGACAAGTATCATAAGTGGATATATAATCTTTGATATTTCTGACTAGCTCATGTCAATAGTATTTGTTCTGAATGCTATCTATGAACTTTTTTATACCAAAGTGACTCCTCTGTGGATCATTATGGTTTGCACTGATAATTTCATCAATGAGTGTCTTTTGTTGAGGGACATATGCACAATCATCAGCACACAATATATCATCCTCAGAAATTGTTTATAGTATATTTTCAGCAACAGTCATATTCTTCTTTTTTATCTTTTTTCTTTGCTCAGCAGCAAAAGAATCAATCTTCTGTGCTTTACTCAGAAATGAGATGAAGGATTTGAGCATTTCTGTATATGCTGAGTCCCCAAGAATAGCCTTGTTGACTGCAATTCAGGGCATATATTGCTCAACATACAACAGAGGAGAAGAGTTTACACAAGAGGTAGAAGACATTGATATATGAAGTGTTTTTCACTTATTAAAAGAAGCATTTTGCTCATTAGAGATCTGTGCACAGACTACATCAGAAGAAATATCATTTTGAAAAGAAGTATCAGCTTCTCAGTCTAGTCTAACTCCATGTTTCAGTTTCTGTTGCAGAGTAGATAATATAGTTTGATCATTATAGATCTCACTGTAGTCTGCACAATGACTGAGCTCATCAGCTGAATTCTTTGATTCAGAGTGATGCAGTAATACAAAATTATAAGCAGATAAAGCTTCTGTCCATCTGATCTGACATCTATTCAGTTTCTTAGTTGTCATAAAGTACTGCAGATTGGCATGATCAGATCAGACTTGAATTGAATACTGATTTCTCTTCAGATAGTGTTTTCAATTCTTAAATACTGCTACAATAGTCAAAAGTTCTTTATCATGAGTATTATAACATATTTCCACATCAATCAACTTTCTTGATCAGAAGGCAACTGAATGCCAGTGCTCATCATTCTGCAACTGTGACAGAATATCAGTGACTGCAAAAGTGGATGCATCAGATTTGATCTGAATATGCTGAGCTGAGTCAAAATGAGCTAATAGAGGAGCATGCATAAAGTGTGATTTGAGCTCATTGAAAGCACTTTGAGCATTTTCTGTTCATATAAAAGTGGCTTTTCTTTACCTCTTCTTGCTCTCTTTTGTAAGTTCAAATAATGGGGCTGCAATAGAGGAGAAAGACTTAATAAATTGCTGATAGAAATTAGCAAAGCTCAAAAAGAATTGAATCTCTTTAATTGATTTAAATGTAGATCATTTCACAATAGTGAAGACTCTGTCTGACTTCATCTCAACATCATTTGTATCTATAACAAACCTCAGAAACAAGATCTTATCCACTTCAAATTCATATTTAGAGAGTTTTGTAAATAGATTTGCATGCTTGAGATGTTCTAGCATCTTAGTAACATGCACTTTATGTTTCTGCTTTGAATTGGAGAATATGAGAATGTCGTCCAAATAGACAATGCAACATATATCCAACAAATCAGACAAGGCATTGTTAATGTATGCTTGAAATGTCACTGAAGCATTAACTAGTTCAAATGACATAACTACATATTCAAAATATTCATATCTCATTCTAAAGACTGTCTTCCAATGATCTTTTGTCACTATAAGTATGTGGTGATAGGCATCTCAAAGATCCAGCTTAGTGAATATCTTGGCTTTTGAAAGCCTATCAAGTAATTCACTTATTAGAGATAGAGGGTATCAGTTCTTGATGATGATTTGATTTAATTCTTAATAGTCTACACAAAGATGAAGTTCATCATCTTTTTTGAGGACAAAGAGAATCAGTGCATCAGCTGAGCTACTGAATGATTGTATCCATCCTTTATCTAATGCATTTTTTAAATATTCTCTTAGAATGACTAACTCAGTTTCAGAGAGATTGTATATCAGTATAAATAAAGATTGTGTATCAGACTTGAGATCTATACAGTGTTCCATCTTTTCTGATCTTTTTGTGCTTATAGCAGCTTCTTCTGAGAAGATATGTGTGTATGACATGATATAATTGAGTAGACTGATTGGCAAGTCTGAATACACAGCTGAGAATATGTATGAAGTATGCTTTGAGTCTTTTGAATGTTCTGTAGATAATACTACAAGCATTTCTACTCTAGCTTCTGTGAGAACTTCAGCTAAGACATTTTGTTCAGAAATAATTTAAGGCTGTTATTCATCTTCAGAGCTTCTAAAGAAGAATTGTTCATCTGATCAATCTATAAGAGGATTTATTTGTCTTAATCAAGAAAATTCTAATACAAGACTGTAGTTCTCCATCTTCATCACATGAAAGAAATAAGATGTCTGCTGTGCATTACCCTTGTGATCAGTGACAGTAGTTGCAATGTTATACTCTTCAAAGAAATATATTATGCATTCATCAATTGACTTGACTATTTTGATTTTGCAGTGAGCAGCTTCTAGATTGTGATTCTTTGCTCAAAATTCATCAACACAGTTCACTTCTGACTCAGAGTCTACTAGCATAAGCACTTTTTGCAGACTCTTAGATGTAGCAAGTTTCACTGTGATAGTGAAGCTTAAGATGTTTTTGCATCAACTTTCTATATTTATGACTGCTATTGTGAGCTGAATGATGTGTCTTAAGTATTTTTTGAGTCCTTTGAGTTCTTTGTGTCTTTTGTATTGAGTTTTGAGTCAGACTTGATGTTTTTGGATTTGTCTTTGAGTTGTTTGAAACATGAATTGATGGTATGTTCTGGTCACTTGTAATAACAGCAATATTTTGATTGAATGAAGTCATTGAACTTTGTAGTGTCATTCCATCTGCATTTGTTTTATAATCTATTATCAGCATTATTTCTGTTGTTAAAGCTTTGAGTGGGGTTTTTGAAATTTGACTTCTCTTTAAGCTTCTTCTGTCTCTCTGACAGATTCGATTCTGTCATTGCAAGTTTATATAGAGTGGCATCATAGCTTAACTCTTCCAATTTGGTTGCATATTTGTTGAATTCTCAGCAAATGAAAGGTAGAACTTTCATATAGAGATGTGATTTTCAATGGTATTTGCTATAAGAATGCTGCAGATACTCTTCAATTGATTATAAATGTGAAGCAAATTGTTGAACTGTCTGATCTTTTTATTGCTCTGTTTTTCAGTACTGTCTATCAGCATCTCAGAAATTTCTATCTGAATTGATGATTTGACATTGCATTCAACTAACAAATTCTTCCCATGGTGGCAAAGTCTGCATATCATGTGTATGTTGATACCAATGTTGTTGCATCTCAACATTGAAATGAGTAACAGCTTCGATGATCTTTTGATGATTGTGTTCATTGTAGTAATCAAGATCACTGACATGAAAAGCAATAGCAGCTGTAACAAAGTTTTCAAATTCTTTCATATTTTAATCTCAGAACTTTTCCACATTTCTCTGAGAAGAATGATCACTCATGCTGAGATCTTGAAGTTCTAATTGTCAAAGTGGTATCCAACTATGTCTCCCACTGACAGTAGTTACAGTGCTTTTCACTAAGATGTTGAATGCTTGTAGTGTGGTTTTCAATGATCTGAGAATACTTGTGATGTTATCACAATTATCATTCACACTAGTTGCATCTCTACTGTGGTTCAGATGTGTGTCTAGTGTATTTCAGATGACTGAAATTATTTTATTCAATTCTTGTAGTAAAGTGTTGCACTGCTGTTGAAGTTCTCATAATTCTTTTTCAGTCTGTAATTTTTTGATTCTTCTGATCACAGCTATTTTCTTGATCTCAATTGCACTGAGATCTTCAGAAGAGATATCCTCTTCTGAACTATACTTAGAATTCAATTTCATAGAGAAAGATGATATCTGTTGTACACTTTCAGTGGCAGAAGTGTGTGTTTTGCAGTTTTCTTTCATAATGTTTGTTGCTTCAGATTCAGCAGTAGCATGAGTACAGTGGATACTGCAGATAGAGATCATGACTATTACTCAACAGATTGTCTCTTGAAGATTGAGTGATTAGAAACTGTGAGATGTAGTGACAGTGTGAAGAGTAACAGTAGAAGATAGTTTATAGCATAGCAGAGATAATAGTAATATATTGTAGAGTGTAATATAGTAGTGTAATGTAGTGTAGCTAATTGCTAAGGAAGAAAAGAAAGAGAAAGAAGATGTGTGAAATACATACATCGATATATATATACATATAGAAATAGCGGTAGCGAGAGTATAATGGAAAGAGGTAAGAATAAGCGAAGATAATAAGGAAATAATAAACGAGTGCATTACACAAAGCAACCTCCAAGTCAAAGTCCAAAAATCCTTCAAAAAGCAAGTGGAATACTATAACAGAAGGCATCAAGAGAAATCCTTTGTCATTGAAGATCAAATTCTTCTATCTTCCATGAATATAACAACTTCTAGATCTTGCCACAAGTTTGAAGATAAATGATTTGAACTGTTTACAATTCTGAACATCATCAGATCACAAATATATTGACTAGATCTTCTGAGAACCTTTGAATCTATGCATTCTGTCTTTCATGTTACTTTGTTGAAACTCTATTATCAGAGACCAGGTGAAGAACCTAAGAAACCTTCTGACATTCTACTCAAAAGTGGAATGAAATATTTTGTTGAAGCTATTTTGAATAAATGATTGCACTGTAATAAGGAGCAATATCTTGTCAAGTGGGAAGAATATTCTAATACTGAGAACACTTGGAAATCCTCTAATAATCTTTTGAATTCCTGTAACCTTCTCAAAGAATATGAGAAGGTAAATCAAAATCAATCCCTTGTTAAAAAGAAGTATTCCAGAACACAACATTAGTAGTTCTTCTATTTTTTTCTATAAAGATTTTGAAGTTTCTACTTATCTATACTTCTGCTTTGAACTGTGAAAGATTCTTGAAGCTTAGTGGCACTCTTCTCCTTTTTATCCTACAAGGTTTTAGAAGTTTAATGAGGCTACATTACAATTTCAAACTCTGATTGAAAGGAAAAAGCAAAGAATCAAGATATTATTCTGGGCATTATATCCTTGATGAAAAAACTATTCAAAAAAAAAAAACATTTAAAGAACTCTCCAGAACATCATCTATAATTTATTCTTCTTCCATGATATCAAATTCTCTTTCAATTTTCCCAATCCTTTCTACCAACTACAATCTGTTAGCAATTATCTAGTGAAATTCCTTTGGTTATACATACTGTATAAAACATTGTCTCCAAGCATTCAATATTCTGAGCCATCTCCCCCATCCACATAATCATTTTTTCCATTTTTTCATTCATTTCCTTCTGAGCGGTTTCAATCCACTGCAGAATCGCAAGAACTTCAGAGGCAGGGAATGGATTCAGTACAGCCACAGAAGCAGCAGCAGAAAAAGCAGAGAAGACAGCAGAGACTGATGCAGCAACAGATTTTTTCTTGATAGAGATTCTGCCAGCAGCAACACAAGTCTTTCAGTGCTGTGAAGTGCTGGGAATGTCTCCATCAACCTTATTACATTCAAACAAGTAATACACACTGAGTTTCTTCATGAATTGCTTCCACATCACTAGCAATTCAGAGTATTTTCCCAGGCTCTTTTGAAATAACACCTCTAATGCCATAGCCTGATCTTTGAAACATGCAGGAATCTACTTCAGTGTTAATCTTATTATCAAATCTTTGATATTACTTCAATAAACTTACAGAGTTGCAATGAGATCTATTGTTGTGACATCTCTTGCAATTTTTAAATGCAATCTCTCACATGCAGAGAGGCACATCTTCTATTGCTTTGAGACAGTGAACACAGCTTCTCAGCTTCAGGCTGTGAGTGTATCACTTCTCTTTCAGTTGCTCATCAATTTCTTTGTGCAGTTCCATGAATACATCCTCTGTGAGAATTTTTTCTGTTGCAGAACCAGCTGCAATGTTCTCCTCAGTGACAAAATTCTGGATTTGCTGATTAACTGGAGTAAACAACATAATTTCTGATTCTATTTGAAGCAAGTTAGCAACCCCTTACTGGAAATAGAAACAAAGCAACACAATACTTACTGGCTGAGGATTTCTCTGGAAAATATGGTTAAAAAACTGCTTTTACTGTTAACAAATGTTTCTATATTGATAACCCATCAGTCCTCTAATGATTACTTACATTCTTCTTTGAAATATTGATAGCAGGGGTGGTGGAAGGAATCTCTCAATAGCTTATCAGAATCAAGATTTGCTCAGAGGTTCTGATCCTCTATATTCTTTGTGAAATCATGTGTTCTATGAATCTATTTACTTCTGTGTTGTCAGTTATGATTCTATTTACTTCTATGAGTTTTGTGTTATCAGTGAGACAACAAAGGTTCACTGTCACTTGTGATTGTGAATTATCTATGATTACTCTACAATTTTTTGGCCTGCTGGGACAGCAGCCCTTTCAGAGGAGGCAGTTGTAAGAAATCCACACTAAGTTATCAGTGCTAGGCTGAAATTGGCAATTGCTCTAAAGATATGACATTGCTGAACATAGCACCATCAACATCATATCAGATTTGAAATCAAGGCATTATCTTACCACTTGCATCATACTACATCATCTACATCATAGCAAGTTCAATTTGTTTACAATACTGTGTATATAGATAGCAGCTGGCTCAATCTTCTAGAGGTCAGTGAATCATTCTGTTTTAATTTGACCTCTACATTCTACAATATTGATATTAATTCAAATTCTATTCAATATATTACCATATTATCTTCTACAACTTAATTCTTGCAGAGTCTTAAGAACTTCTTGTGATATAAGCAGCTGATTCTCATACCACTGCTTACAACTTGATATGATGATAATCTAGTATATATGAGAAGTGATTCATTTTTATATTCTTGAGATTCAGTCAGACTTTGTTTTCTATATAATATTGAGTTGCAGAACTTCTTCTGATGTTTACTTAATTTTTATAATTTTGCTAAGTACTGATTATTGAAGCTTTTATTCATTTATAGACTTTCTTCAGCTTACTCACAATGTTCTCTACTGTCTGTATAAGACTATGAATATACACAGTTTCTTGAGAAATCTCAGAAAAGTTCAGAATCTCTAAATTGTATCTGTATAGAAGAAAAAATAAGCTTACATCTGTCATAATAAAATCTCAACTGTTAATTGCAATCTTAGTGTGTAGCAGCAGATTGCTTTAGTTGTCTTGTGTGTAATTACAGAACTTATAAAGAATGTTCTTTATCATTTATATTATTCTCTCAATAGCTTCATCAGTCTCTGAATGATATACTGTTGATAACTTTCATTCAATTCTTAGTAATTGACATATACAGACTCAGAGTGTGCTGATGAATTGACTGTCTCTATCTGATACAATGAATAAAGACAGACTGTGTATATAATAGAACAGACTTCTGATGAAGACATCTGCAACTACTTCAGTATTCATCTTGTCACAGAGCTGTAGTATTACACTCTTACTGAGTCAGTCAACAATGACTAGAATGTTTATAGAATCTTTATTTTTGAGCAAGAAAACTGCAAAATTGATAGCTATATCACATCAAATTCAGTCAGAGACAGATAGAAGCTTCAGCATCTCTTTTCAGTGTTCATATTATACTATCACTGAGCCACAGTGATCACAGTTGTATATAAACTGATGTATATCTTTCAATATATCTGATCAGTAGAATTCTCAGACAATGATGTTGTATATAATTTCATATTCTGAATACTCAGTCATCAGCAAGTCATGAATTTTTTATATGATCTATATTTATAGAGATTCTGAATCAGAAATCCATTGTCTATCTTGAAAGTGTAAGCAGTTGTTATTATTGATTGAATATGCTGAGATATTCATTCTTGAGTATACATCTGTGAGAAATTGAAATGCTTTGCTTTATACAGCTTCAGTGACTTATTATCAGAATTCATCTGCTTCTGTCACTAATCTTCATTATTCTTTGAGTGAGAGTTCTTGAGCTCAGAACTGATTGATATGTATATGAAGTTCATCTAATTGTATAGAACTTTCTATAATTGCAGAGTTGATTAATCAATACTCTCAGTGTTTTCATCTGTCATTCAAGTCATCAAATGATATATCTTATTTTCAGTGAGACAGAGCATTCACAAGAATGTTCTCTACTTCAGATTGATAACAAATTGTGAATGAAAAACAGCTAAGAAACAATGATCAATGCATATATCTTTCAGTGAGCTTACAAATAGTTGTAAAGTACTCTAGATTTTTATGATCAGTAACAATCTTGAATCTTTCAACACTTATAAGTTCAGATTCTCATTCTTCAAGACATTGTATGATCACTAGAAGCTTTTTGTTGTAGATTTCATAGTTGTATTCAGTGAATGACATCTTTTTCAAAATAAAGACACAAGATTGTAGAATATTTTTATTGTTATATTGCATCAGTGTCTCATCTACTATATAATCCAAGATGTCTGTTTCAAGAATCATATGTTTATCTGAATTGAATAATTGCAGTATCAGAGTGTTTGTGAACATATACTTCAGCTTTTTGAATACTGTGTCCACTTCATCAGTTCATTGAAATACAGTGTCTTTTCAGATCAGATCTGTCAGTGATTGTACAATATCAGAGAAGTTTTTGATAAATCTTTGATAGAAGTTGACAAACTCTAGAAAACTTCTAGTCTCTTTTATTGAGACTGATGTCTCTCAGTTGAGAATTGCTTTCATCTTCTTAGAATCCATGTATACATCTTTTTCAACTTTGATGATGAATTCTAGATAGATTATAGACTTGATCTCAAAGTTGCATTTGTCAATATCCACTTGCAGTTCACCTTTTCATAGATGATCAAGCATTTGTTGTACATATTTACAGTACTCAGTGAGTGATTCATCAGTGAAGATCAAGATATCATTCATGTACACTGAGATGATCTTATTGAGCAGATCTTATAGAGCTCAGTTAATGTATTTCTGAAATATATTTAAAGTGTTCACTAATTCAAAAAGAGTCACTGTTCATTTGTATAATCTGTAATATGTGTGAAAAACAGTTAGTCATTCATCATCTTCATTAATTCTTATCTTATAGAAGGCTGCAGAGATGTCAAGCTTCATAAATCATTTTGCTTTTTCTATTTATTCAAATATTTTGTTGATGAATGAGAGAGAATATCAGTTCTTCTGCATAATCTTATTGAGTTCTTGATAATTGACACAGAATTGTAAGTCTTCTTCTGATTTCTTTACAAACAGTACAGATGCTGTGATGAATGAATTGCTAATGTGAATGAAGTCTTTGTTCAGTAATCTATTGAGTGTTTTTTGTAGAATGAGAAGCTTGTTATGTGATATGCTGTAGAGAGAATCTCAGAGTGATTGCAGATTCTTACTGTCTTTCTTAATAAACTCAATTATATAATCTATACTGAGTTTTTGATGAGAGAGAAGCTTTTCAGCTTCTTTCTCATTGAATATATCTGCAAAATCTTCATATAATTTGAGTAGTTTTTTGTATAGTTTCTTGAGATCTCTGAGTTCTAGCTTCTCTAGTGCTTTTTTGATATCTGTTATACTAACAGTGAACACTTGAATGTTCTTCTTCTCATATATTTGATGAATTAGTAGTTTGTATACTTCTGCTGATATCTGAGTGAGATCAGTGATTCTATTGATATTCTTCTCATAAACATGATCATCTTCTGAGAAAATAAGACAGTGATTGCATGTATTCAACAAGGTTCCAAATTCTGTGAGCTATGATAGACTGAGCATTAGATTGTACTCAAGATTTTGTATTTTGTATGTGTATATATTCTTTTTCTCATATTCTTCTACATTGACATTAAATCTTACTATGTTGTAGAAGATGGATTCTCTGAGGTCATTAAATTCACTGAGTTTACACAGCTTGAAAAAGAGAATATACTGAAGCTTATGCTTCTCAATCAGCTGGGTGTCTATAAGAGTGTAATGAAGGAAGTCACTGTCTATCATTGCTTATACATTGACTAGACTATTATTATTATTATTATTATTATTATTATTATTATTATTATTCTGTTATACTCGTATGCAAGCAGAGCTTATGACGAGTCCTTGTGTGATGTTAAATACAGGCAAGAGTTGGTTATACTGGAGGAATGCTTAGTGTTGAACAGCGCCAAGAATAACAAGAACATAGGAAAATTAATGAAAGACAGAATTGGTACATGCAATACAGATTTCCAGCCCAGAAATAATAAGCTAAATCAGATAGTAGGTTCATTCAAAGATATCTACTTGACAAGTTCACATCTCATTATTTTAGAAGCTGAGAAGTTGGCTCTGGATGTAATGTTGTCCTCTGTGGGTTTCAAACCCACGCATCCTGGGTCCCCACGCCAAGGCGCTACCTGGTGGCCGCATTACCCATTCGGCCACTGGGGTAATTGACTAGACTATTTACAATGACAGAGACTATAATTGTGTCTGCTTGCATTTTCTGCTCAAATCTTCAGCTAGCTTTCTGTTTCTTGAGCTCTCATCTGTGTTTTAGAGTGTGAGCTTGTCTTTTCTCTGTTCTTATCTGTCTGTGAATGACACAGTGTTCATGCATGTGAGGGGTTTACTCAGAGTAATTGCATTTGAACATTGATTTGTAAAGTGCTCTGACTTGTCACAGTGTATGCAGACTTCTCTGATGATTCAGTCAGTGACATTCTTCTCTGAGACATTGAGAATCTTCAGATGACTTGCATTTACATGTGGAATTCAGTTCATTGATTCTGATTCAGAGATGAGAGATGCTGCAGAGTGATTTGAAGTATATATATTTATTCAATGAAATTCTCTGCAATTTTGAAGCATGCAGAACTGAGACAAATTGTTGTTCAATAGATAAAAATCAGTACAGAATTCACTGTATATTGAGAGTTTTGAATACTCTACATTTCAGTTATGCAACTGAAAGTTCAAATTCTTGAACAATATATTGATCTTGACAGTGTCATCTCAGTCTTGCTCATCTGCTTCTAGAAGCTTGTGATTGAATTTAGAAAAATAAGTTATCAACATAATATTCATCTGATAAGTCTGATTAAGCCAGTTCAATGTCTTGATTTGAAGTGTAGAATTGAGAAAAAGAGAGTTGAGTTGTTGAAAGACTAGCTCTGATGTACACTGATGATTCTGACAATGATTTATTCAGAGTTGAAATTTTGCTAATGTATCATCATTCAATCTGCTATGAATATATCATACTTGATTGAATAGTGAGTCTATTGCTTGTTCATCAATGTTCAATTTGATGTTTGCTTTTGACTTTCATATAAGGTAGAGTGCTAGATCTCTCTTGTATTTGTCAAGAATTGAGAGCTTTTCTCTTGAGAGCTTTTCATGAAATGTAAGTGTAGAAGAAACAGTGAATGTGAGAGTGCTTATCTCAGCAAATTATCATTGCAATTCAGTCATCTGTAATGTCTGCTGCTGAAGAATGCTTTGTAGATCTAAGTTGTCATCCACTGTGTTTGAATGCAGTGAATGTTTGTAGAATTGTTCATAGTTCATTTTGATATCTAGAGATATGTAATAATAATAAAAAGAAAAGAGAATATTTGTAGACATTTGATTCTCTCAAAGACACTATTTGCAGTGTTGTGATGCTAAGCTTATCAAGCTTTTTCATGAACACTATTCACAGTGTTATAGTTTGTAGACACTCAGATCTCTTTATAGAACACAGTCAATTATATTTCAGACACTTAGACATGATAGTCTATATAACTAATGATAAAAGCACTCAGACTTATGAGAGATCTCTTGTAACAACTAGACACTCAGATCTGTAAACAATGCACTTGAGTGTAAGAATTGATAACAATACACTTGAGTGTAAAAACTAATAATAAGACACTTGAGTCTTAAACACAGAAGAATCAATTTGTAATGTAACAGATGTACTTTGATTAACAATCTAGCACTATTCTAATACAGATTATGAATTGATTAAGAAAAGAAAGAGAAAAGAAATCAGAAGAAAGAGTTGTACAAAGAGAGTTCTTATAGAGAGAAATTCAGAGTGAAAGAATATCAGAAGCTGCTCCACAGTGAAGTGCAGAGTGAAAAAATGTTAAAGACTATATGAAAGAATTGTTAGAAACTACATGAGTGTGGAGTGTGAGATGAGAGAATCATTGAGAGCTATGCAGAAGAATTGTTAGAAACTATATGAATGTGAAATGTGGAATGAGAGAATCATTGAGAGCTATATGAAAGAATTGTTAGAGACTATATGAGTGCAGAGCACAGAGTGGAAGAATGTTAAGAGCTATGCATGTAACAGACATACTTCGATTAACAATTTGATACTATTCTAATTACAGATTACAAATTGATTAAGAAAAGAAAGAGAAAAAAAATCAGAAGAAAAGGTTGTACAAAGAGAGTTCTTATAGAGAAAAGTTTGAGACAGAAGAATATCAGAAGCCACTCCACAGTGAAGCACAGAGTAGAAGAATATTAAGAGATATGTGTAAAAATTGTTAGAAGCTACACAAGCATGGAATGTGGAGTGAGGGAATCATTGAGAGCTATACAGAAGAATTGTTAGAGACTATATGAGTGTGAAATACAGAGCAGAAGAATGTAAGAAGTTATATGAAAGAATTGTTAGAGACTACACAAGTGTGAAACACAGAGCAGAAGAATGTAAGAAGCTACACAGAAGAATCATTAGAGACTACACAAGTATGAAACACAGAGTGAAAGAACATTAAAAGCTATATAAAAGAATTGTTAGAAACTACATGAGCACAGAGCACAGAGTGAAAGAACATTGAGAATTATACAAAATCACAACAGTCAGAAATAAATGAGTGCAGAAGAGAAGTTGATTGTGTAAGTTAATTACTAATAGATGCTAATCCATCACATTATCCCTCTCTACTGAGATGAGTGAGAACTTGTAGATGTCAAGAATGATGATGTTCTTCAAGATGAACACAGATTCCCAGATCAGATGATTATATTCTACTCATTTGATAAGGTATTCACAGTGATGATGATTGATTCTATTGTCAAGAATTGCTTTGATTTCCCACTTGAGTTTATTGTCTTCTTCTATGATGACAGATGACTGTCAATTGAAGATTCTCTGTGAGAGGAATGAATTCTCAGCTGCAGATTGAAGCAGATTCATATAAAAGATATTGTGAATGTTAGATGAGATGTTGAGTCAATAATTGTGTGTGTCTAGCATTTTCTTCACTGTATATTTGATGTGATGATAATCTAGTGTATGCAAGAGATGATCTGTTTTTATATTTTTGAGATTCAGTCAGACTTTGTCTTCTATATGATATTGAGTTGCAGAACTTCTTCTGATGTTTGTTTGATTCTTATAATCTTGCTGAGTGCTGATCATTGAAGCTTCTGCTCATTCACAGACTTTCTTCAACTTGCTCACAATGTTCTCTGCTGTCTGTATGAGACTGTGAATGTGTGTGGTTTCTCAGAGAGTCTCTGTAATGCACTCGTTTATTATTTCCTTATTATCTTCGCTTATTCTTATCTCTTTCCATTATACTCTCGCTACCGCTATTTCTATATGTATATATATATTGATGTATGTATTTTGCACATCTTCTTTTTCTTTCTTTTCTTTCTTAGTGATTAGCTACACTATGTGACACTACTATACTACACTTTACAATATATATTACTATTATCTCCACTATGCTATAAACTATCTTCTACTGTTACTCTTCACACTGTCACTACATCTCACAGTTTCTAATCATTCAATCTTCAAGAGACAGTCTGTTGAGTAATAGTCATGACCTCTATCTGCAGCATCTGCTGTACTCATGCTATCATCAAACTCAAAGCAGCAAACATTATGAAAGAAAACTGTGAAACACACACTTCTGCCACTGAAAGTGTGCAACAAGTATCACCTTTCTCTATGAAATTGAATTCTGAGTATAGTTCAGAAGAGGATATCTTCTCTGAAGATCTCAGTGCAATTGAGATCAAGAAAATAGCTGTGATCAGAAGAATCAAAAAATTACAGACTGAGAAAGAATTGTAAGAACTTCAACAACAGTATGACACTTTACTACAAGAATTGAATGAAACAATTCCAGTCATCTGAAATACACTAGAAGCACATTCAAACCACAATAGAGATGCAACTAGTATAAATGATAACTACAATAATATCACAAGTATTCTCAGATCACTGAAAATCACACTATAAGTACTCAACACTTTAGTGGAAAGCACTGTGACTACTGTCAGTGGGAGATATAGTTGAGTACCACTTTGTGTGACGGGTTAGCACCCGTTAGTAATTAACTTACGCAATCAACTCCCCTCCTGCACCCGCTCGTTCCTGGCTGTTGTGACCTCGCATAACCCTCGATGTTCTTCCGCTCTGTGCTCTGTGCTTGTGTAGTTTCTAACAATTCTTCCACATAGCTCTTAATGTTCTTCTGCTCTGTGCTCTGTACTTATGTAGTCTCTAATGATTCTTTCATGTAGCTTTTTACATTCTTCTGCTCTGTGTTCTGTGCTCATATAGTCTCTAACAATTCTTCTGTGTAGCTCTCAATGATTTCTCTGCCCCATGTTCCACACTTGTGTAGCTTCTAATGATTCTTATGTGTACCTCTTAATATTCTTCTACTCCACACTTCACTGTGGAGCAGCTTCTGATATTCTTCCACTCTGAACTTTCCTCTATAAGAATCTCCTTTGTACAATCTTTCCTTCTGATTTCTTTTCTCTTTCTTTCCTTAATCAATTCATAATCTGTAATTAGGATAGTATCAAATTGTTAATTGAAGTATGCTCATTACATTATGAATTGATTCTTCTGTGTTTTAGATCTGAGTGCTTCATTATTAGTTCTTATGTCTGAGTGTGTCATTTAAGACCTGAGTGTCTTGTTATCAGTTCTTACACCTGAGTGTGTCATTTACAGGTCTGAGTGTCTAGTCATTACAAGAGATCCCTCATGGGCCCAAGTGTCTCTATCATTAGTTATATAGGCTGTTGTGTCTAAGCATTCAAAACACAATCAACTGTGTTCTACAAGGTCTGAGTGTCTACAAACTGTAACACTGTGAATAGTGTTCACAAAGAAGCTTGATCAAGCTTAGCACTGCAACACTGTGAATAGTGTCTGTGAGAGGACTGAGTGTCTACAAGTATTTCTTTTTCTTTTTTTTATTATTACATGTTCTTAGATATTGAAATGAACTACAAACAATTCTACAAACACCTGCCACACCTGAATGTGGTGGATGATAACTTAGATCTACAAAGCATCCTTCAGCAGCAGATGCTACAGATGACTGAATTGCAACAACAACTTGCTGAGATGAGCACTTTCACATTCACTGTTTCTTCTACACCCACACCTCATAAAAAGCCCTCAAGAGAGAAGCTTTCAATCCTTGACAAATACAAGAGAGATCTAGCACTCTACCTTGTGTGGAAGTCAAAAGTGAATGTCAAATTGAACATCAATGGATGAGCAATAGACTCACTATCCAATCAAGTGTGGTATATCCATAGCAGATTGAATGGTGATGTGTTAGCAAAATTTCAATTCTAAATGAGTCATTGTCAGAATCATCAGTATACATCAGAGCTAGTCTTTCAACAACTCAACTCTCTCTTCCTCAATTCTACACTTCAAGCCAAGGTGTTAGACTGACTTAATCAAACTTGTCAGATGGATGTTGCATTGACAACTTATCTTTCTGAATTCAATCACAAGCTTCTAGAAGCAGATGGGCAAGACTGGGACAATGCTGTCAAAATCAATATATTGTTCAAGAACTTGAACTTCCAGTTGCATAATCAAAGCATAGAGTGTTCAAAGCTCTCAACATACAGCAAATTCTGCACTGATCTTTGTCTGTTGAACAACAATCTGTCTCAGTTCTGTGTGCTTCAAAATTGCAGAGAATTCTGCTGAACAAATACATACATCTTGAACTGCTCTGCAGTGCCCCTCACCTCTGAACCAGAACTAATGAACTGAATCCCACACATGAACACAAGCTGTCTGAGGGTCTCTAATGTCTCAGAGAAGAATGCCATCAACTGAATTGTCAGAGAAGTCTGCATACACTGCAACAAGTCAGAACACTTCACAAATCAATGTCTGAATGTGATTGCTTCAAGTAAACCCCCCACACACATGAATGCTGTGTTGTCTGTGAATAGACAAGAACAGGGAAAAGATGAGCTCTTGCTCTAAAATACAGATGAGAGCTCAAGGAGCAGAAAGCTAGCTGAAGATTTGAGCAGAAGATGCAAGTGGACACAATCATGATCTCTGTCATTGTAAATAGCTTAATCAACATATGAGCAATGGTAGACAGTGGTTTCCTTCACTACACTCTTATAGACACCCAGCTGGTTGAGAAGCATAAGCTCCAGCATATCCCCTTTTTCAAACTGTATAAACTCAGTGGATTTGACAGTCTCAGAGGATCCACCTCCTACAACATGGTAAGATTTAATGTCAATGTAGAAGAACACAAGAAAAAGAATGTATACATATATGAAATACAAGACTTTGAGTATGATCTAATGCTTGGTCTATCATAGCTCACAGAATTTGGAACCTTGTTGAATGCATGCAATCACTGTCTTATTTTTCCAGAAGGTGACTGTGTTTACAAGAAGGATGTCAATAGAACTGCTGATCTCACCCAGATATCAGTGAAAGTGTACAAACTACTAACCCATCAAGTGCATGAGAAGAAGAACATCCAAGTGTTCACTGCTAGTATGATGAATATCAAGAAAGCATTAGAAAAGTTAGAATCTAAAGATCTCAAGAAACTGCACAAGAAACTATCTGAATCATACAAAGACTTCACAGATGTGTTCAATGAGAAAGAAGCTGAAAAGCTTCCCTCTCACTGAGAACCCAGTATAGATCATATAATTGAGCTCATCAAGAAAGATGGTAAGAATCTGCAACCACTCTGAGGTCCTCTCTATAGCATGTCACACAATGAGCTCCTCATTCTATGAAAAACATTCAATGAATTACTAGACAAAGACTTCATTTGTGTTAGCAACTCATCTGCTGCAGCATCTGTACTGTTTGCAAAGAAATCAGAAGATGACTTACAATTCTGTGTTGATTATTGAGAACTCAACAAGATTATGTGAAAGAACTGATACCCTCTCCCACTCATCAATGAAATACTTGAACAGATAGAAAAAGCAAAATGATTTATGAAACTTGACATCTCTGCAGCCTTCTACAAGATAAGAATTAATGAAGGTGATGAATGGCTAACTGCCTTTCATACATGTTACAGATTATACAAATGAACAGTGACCCCCTTTGAATTAGTGAATGCTCTGAGTATGTTTCAGAAATACATTAACTGAGCTCTATGAGATCTGCTCAATGAGATTGCCTCAGTGTACATGGACAATATCTTGATCTTCACTGATGGATTGCTCATTGAGCACTGTAAGTATGTACAACAAGTTCTTGACTGCCTATGAAAAGCTGAACTGCAAGTGAACATTGACAAATGTGACTTCAAGACCAAGTCTACAATCTATCTAGAATTCATCATTGAAGCTGAAAAAGATGTATGTATGGATTCTAAGAAGATGGAAGCAATCCTCAACTGAGAGACATCAGTCTTGATAAAAGAGACTAGAAGCTTTCTAGAGTTTGTCAACTTCTACTGAAGATTTATCAAGAACTTCTCTGATATCATACAACCACTAACAGATCTGACCTGAAAAGATGCTGTATTTCAATGAACTGACAAAGCAGACACAGCATTCAAAAAGCTGAAGTATATGTTCACAAGCACCTCAATGCTGCAATCATTCAATTCAGATAAGCATACAATTCTCAAAACAGACACCTCAGATTATGTAGTAGATGAGACACTGATGCAATATGACAATGAAGATGTTCTATAATCTTGTGTCTTCACCTTGAAAAAGATGTCATCTGCTGAATGCAACTACAAGATCTACAACAAGAAGCTTCTAGTGATCATACAATGTCTTGAAGAATGAGAATTCAAACTCATAAGTATTGAGAGATTTGAGATTGTTATCAATCATAAGAATCTAGAGTACTTCACAACCACTTGTAAGCTCACTGAGAGATATATGCATTGATCATTGTTTCTTAGCTGTTTTTTGTTCACAATTTGTTATTGATCTGGAGTAGAGAATATTCTTGTGAATACTCTGTTCTGCTGAGAACAAGATATGCCATCTGATGACTTGAATGACAGATGGAAACACTGAGAGCATTGGTTAATCAACTCTGCAATCATAGAAAGTTCTACACAATCAGATGAACTCTGTGTACATATCAACCAGTTCCAAGCTCAAGAACCCTCACTCAAAGAACAATGAAGACTAGCAGCAGAGACAGATGAATTCTGACAACAAGTCATCAAAGTCATATGAAGCAAAGCATCTTGATTCTCTGCAGATGTATACCCAAGAACAGATATCTCAGCATATTTGATTGATAATGACAACTGCTTATACTTTCAAGATAGATGATGGATTCTTGATTCAGAACTTCTACAAACACAGATCATGCAAGAAATTCATGACTTGCTGATGACTGAGCATTCAGAACACAAAATCATGTACAACATTATCATCTGAGAATTCTACTGACCAGATATGTTGAAAGACATACACTGGTTTGTATGCAACTGTGATTGCTGTGGCTCAGTGACAGTATAATATGAATGCTGAAAAGAGATGCTGAAGCCTCTATCTGTCTCTGATCAAACTTGATGTGATATAGCTATTGATTTTGCAGTTTCTTTATCTGAAAGTGAAGGTTCTATGAACATTCTAGTCATTGTCAACTGACTCAGCAAGGATGTAATACTACAGCTCTGTGACAAGATGAATGCTGAAATAGTTGCAGATGTCTTTGTCAGAAGTCTGTTCTATTGTATACACAGTCTGCCTTCATTCATTGTGTCAGATAGAGACAGTCAATTCATCAGTGCACTCTGAGCCCATGTATGCCAATTATTAAGAATTGAACAAAAATTATCAACAGCATACCACTCAGAGACTGATGAAGCTACTGAGAGAATGATACAAACAGTAAAGAACATTCTTCATAAGTTCTGCAATTACACACAAGACAACTGAAGCAATCTGCTGCCATATACTGAGATTGCAATTAACAGTTGAGATTCTGCTACAACAAATGTAAGCTCATTCTTTCTTCTATATGAATACAACTTAGAGATTCTGAACTTCTCTGAGACTCTCTGAGAAACTGTGTACACCCACAGCCTCATACAGATGGCAGAGAACATCATGAGCAAGCTGAAGAAAGTTCACAAATGAGTAGAAGCTTCAATGATCAGTGCTCAGCAAAATTATAAGAATCAAACAAACATCAGAAGAAGTCCTGCAATCTGATACTATGTAGAAGACAAAGTCTGACTGAATCTCAAGAATATAAGAACAGACCATCTCTTGCATACACTAGATTATCACCACATCAAGTATACAGTGAAGAAAGTGCTAGGCACACACAATTATCAACTTGACACTCTGTCTGACATCCACAACATCTTTCATACAAACCTGCTCTGACCCACAGTTGAGGATCCATTCCCCTCACAGAGAATCTTCAATTGACAGCCATCTGCTATTATAGAAGAAGACAACAAACTTGAGTGGGAAATCAAAGCAATTCTTGACAATAGAATCAACCACCACCACTGTGAATATCTCATCAAATGAATAGAATATGATTGTCTGACCTGGGAACTCACATCTGTCTTGGAGGACACCGCCACCCTCGACATCTATGAGTCCTCACTCACTTCAGTAGAGGGGGATAATGTGATGGATTAGCATTCATTAGTAATTAACTTATGCAATCAACTCTTCTTCTGCATCTGCTCATTTCTGACTGTTGTGATCTTGTGTAATTCTCAATGTTCTTCTGCTCTGTGCTCTGCACTTGTATAGTTTCTAATGATTCTTTTGTGTAGCTCTTAACATTCTTCCACTCTGTGCTCTGCACTCATGTAGTCTCTAACAATTCTTTTATATAGTTTCTTACATTCTCTCACTCTGTGTTCTGCACTCATATAGTCTCTAATGATTCTTCTGTGTAGCTCTCAATGATTCTTCTGTCTCACATTTCACACTCATATAGCTTCTAACAATTCTTACACATATCTCTTAATGTTCTTCTGCTCCACACTTCACTGTGGAGCAGCTTCTGATATTCTTCCATTCTGAACTTTTCTCTATAAGAACCCTCTTTGTACAACCTTTTCTTCTGATTTCTTTTCTCTTTCTTTTCTTAATCAATTCGTAATCTGTAATTAGAATAGTATCAAATCGTTAATCGAAGTACGCCCGTTACACTTTGACAATTAGAACTTCAAAATCTCAGTATGAGCAGTTGTAGTTCAAAGATTGCTTGAGCTGTTCAAAGCTTCTAAGCTTTGCAGCTCTTCTTATATGAATTAACTAGTGCAGTAGTGTACATCATTCTTGATAATAGAGGGTGGTGTATGTTATGGAAGAATAATAAGCTGAAATTACCACATCCTCTTCTATCAAATCTGTCTATGCCCTTGTGACAGAAATAGTGTTATGCTGTGCATGCCTGCTTTTGCAATGCACTATTCCACAATAGATAAGGTGCTCACTTCACACACACAAAAGTTTCTATCACAACAACACTGACTCATCATTAACAACACCACATTCACAACTATCTCCTCTCATTCACTCTCTTATACCCTCTTCATTCAATCTCTCTTGCTCTGCTTCAATCATTCTACACATCTATTCCCTTCTATTGAATGTCTAGCTCTTTTATTCTGTGATATAACATCTGATTGCTGCATCTTCTGCTGTTCTGATTGCATCATGTGATCTATTGGTAAGTTCTTGTTGACCAAACCTTGTTGAAAGCTAATCTGACTGTGAATTGATGGCTTTCACAGTTGCTAACTGTTGTTAGCTTCTACCTCTCATTGTCAGAGTGTCTGTCTTGTTCATGATTGTTCCATCTTCTCTTTCAATGCTTCTCCTGCGCGTGATCTTGCTTCTGTTGAGGAGATTGCCTCCAACAATGTTGTGGGGGCAGAGTGCAATGATGACAATGTGGCTACCTCTGCTAGTGATGAGAGTGCAAGTGGAGCAGTTGATGAGGATGTGAGTGATGATGGCAGCATCTGTGAAGATGATGAGATGATGAATGCCTCTGTGTTATCCTCTGCTGCTGCCTCCTCTGCTCCTCTCAATTCTATCTCTCTCACTCTCATCAATCCCCCCCCCTCTTTCTACACTGATTCCTCTCTTTCTCCCACTCTTTGAGAAGCTCTGCACATCTTCTGTGGTTCCTCTCTCTATCCTCCACACCCCCCTTCTGCTCCCACTGCCTTCATCAAAACACAATTTCATACACAAGCATTGTATGATACAATTCACTTCACTAGTTATTCATCTGTTGCATCTCTTGCTCAGAGCAAGTACAAAATCTTTAGCAATCTTACACATTCTCTGAATTCTGCTGTTGTTCATATCAATTGTGTTGAGTGTATGTTATACCTCTTCTTGTCTCTTTTCTATGATTTTCTTTCTAACTTTCATAGGTGAAATTGTACAGAGTCTCTGCATCATTGAGATTATAGCAGACAAGAATCTCTGTGTTATATTCACTTACACTGATTTTTGCATTATCTCTCTGTCTTTGTACACTTCCAGCCTGTTGAATGAGTGTCTTCACTCTCTTTGTTGATGAATGACTTTCAAATTAGTTATTTGTAGGAAGGAGATATGTATGCAAGGTAGTCTGAACAGTAATGTGGTGCTTTTTTATATCCACAGTGAGTATATACCTGTTCTCTGTGCTGGTTGTGTGAGGGGCAAAGAGTCATTTCAATTTTGTATTCTATCTTCTGTATGTGACTGTTCTGTCAGCTGTTCTCATCTCTGCTGCAACTGTTTCTGAAGCTTTAAGAGAAGTTTCTGTTTCTTTGATAAATGTACACTTCTTTCTTTTCATTGTGATGACTGTTAATGTTCTACAGTTACTTCTGATGCCACTCTGTGTATGTCTATCTCTGCTTTCTTCTCAAGTTCTTTCACAACTCATTCACTCTTCTTCATTCTCAATTTCACTCTCTCTCTTTCTTCTCTTCCTTTGACTTCTGTTGAGTGAGTGTCCATCACTTATTCTTATAGAAGCTCAGATATTTGCTCAACTGCTTTTCTCACTTCTTTTTCATCTCTTTCTCTTCTGATTGATTTTTCTCTGTGTACACATGCCTATTGTTTTGTTGAGCTTTCTGTGAATCTCTCTATTGAAGATATCAAATCAGTGTGCCAGGCTCTGCACAAGGCAGAGGCTTGTACTGTACTTCTGTATATGTGTCTTGAGATTCTGAAGTTCTTGATGCAGGCTGAATTTTAGTTTCTCTATTGTTGTGTATGGATAGTTTCTGAAGGTTGCTGATTTGAGTATTTTTGTTGATGTGCACCTTTCTTTTTGTTTCATCCATGTATTTTTTAGGAATCAGGCGAAGCCTCTGCAGCAGTCATTAGAGTCACATGTGAATAGATCATTTTTCTGACTTTCTTTTTCCCTTTCTCTTCTAGTCATTAATCTTACACAATCTTTTATCAGTTCTACACTTGACAACTAGAGGTGGCAGATCTTATATTTTTCAATGAGAGCATTCTGCCTCTGTGTATTATACTGCCCCTCTTTGCAAGCTCAGACAACTACAGTGAATGATCTGTCAAAACTAATCTCACTCAATCTCTGAATGTTCTCAGATGCTGAAATAGCTTGATTCAATGCATTCACTGATATTTCTGACAGTTCATCCTCTGAGATCTCTGTGATTGAGTTAGTGTAGACAGTTGAATCCTTCTCTGAATCTCTTTGTTTCTTGCAACTCAATTCATATACTGATCAACTGTCTTGAGTTCACCTCTGATCATGTTGCATCTGCTGTCTACATCACAATATCATACAGTCAGCAACAGTCTCATCACTTATCAGAGTGTGTCATATGCTCATCTTTTCCATTTCCTTCTATTCTTTTTTGATTATTGTCAAGAGGTCTGAGTAAGTGATATCATCTGATTCATAAGTGTTGATGATTTCTCTAACTTCTCTGAACTTTTCTATTGTAAGCTCTCTTTTCTTCAACACTGATGATAGTGCTGCAGATGATCACAGCCCATTGAGATCCTCTGTCTTTGTCTCTACAAGATAAGAGTCATTTATAAGATTGTATAGAACTCATCCCTCTGATTCTTTCAAAGTGTATGTTTCAAGGAGATGTGATTTGAGGATTTTGTATGGCTCAAACCACCTTGATTGGAACTTCTCAGATCCTTCATTTCATACAAGAACTCAAGTGCCCACAGCAAGACTCATTTCTTTCACTAATGAGTCTCATATTCTTTTCAATTGTATGGCATGATTGAGCAGTAATTCATTTGCTTTTGCTTGAATGTGGCTAATTTCTCTCACTTTTGATTTCACATTTACAACTGCTACCTCCTCCCCTATCTGCTCCTGCATATCCCCCAGGATATGTGGATGCACCCCATAGAGCAGATAGAACAGCAAGTGCTTTGAGACTGCATGCTGATGAACTCACATTGCAAATAATGTCTGTTTCAGATATTTGTTCCATAACTTTGTAGACTTCTCCACTAGATATTTCATCAGCATGCTGTCTAGTATTTCATTTAAGTGTTCAACTTTTCCATTTGTATGAGGGTGATAGAGTGTTGTTGTGTGATGCTTCATCTGCAATTGTTTGACAAAGTGTCTCACAGCTCCTCCTATGAGATTTGCACTGTTATCTGTCAATATCTCACAGAGCATACCATAATTGATGTAGATATCATTGTGTAGAAATTTAGCAATGATCTCCTCTGTCACCTCTGACACCACTCACACAATTGACCACTCTGTGGTGTAATCAATTGCTGTTATTATTCAGTGATTTTCATTTGACATTCATAGCAATACCTCTATGAGATCTATTTTTCAATATTCAAACAGTTTAATCATATCTTCTATCTGATGTTGTGCTCTCTCACACTTCAATCCTTGTCTTGCACTCTTTGAGACTTGGCAGTTCAGGCACTTCTGTGTGTATGTCTGAATATCTTCTTCCATGCTTGATCAGTATACTCAATCTTTCAGAACATTCATAAGTTCTGAGCTCTCTAAGTGACTGAACTTCTTGTGCATACAACTTACCAGATTCCATCAAAACTGAGACTCAAGATACAGTGTCTCTGCATAATCAAGATCACAGTAAAGCACAACATTCTTCTCTAACTTTACAAGCTTGAATTTTAAAAGCATCTCTTCTATTATCTTTGCCAGACATTTATCAGCTGATATACTTTCATTTTTCAAGCAGGCAATCATGACTTCCAACCACTCTGCCTCATCACAACCCCTCAGTGTCATTAGTGTGAATTCTCTCTGTGCCACATTCACTGAACCTTCTCTCATGAAGTCAGATCTATAATTTATGACATCTGACACAATAGCATTCACTCTCTTTCTGTATTTGATTTGAAGGTTGTATGTCTGAAACTCTGATATCCATTGTGCTAGCTGCTTGAAGGGTTTGATTGTCATTTGCAAATAAATGAGACTTTCATGATTGGTGATCACTGTTGTTGTATGTCTGTTGTTGATATATCAATCCCACAGATCTAGTGTGTGTTTGATTGCTAGAAGTTTCTTCTCATGCACAGAATAGTTAAGCTCTGCATTCAACAGCTTTCAGCCATCATACACTACTGAGTGTAATTTATCATCCTCCTCCACTTGCAAGAGAGAGCACTCAATGGCTCATTCTGATGTGTTGATTTCAATTGTGAAGGGCTTTGTATGATCTGATTGAACAAGCACTGAAGATGTTGTCATACATTCTCTAAGCTCAAGAAAGGTCTCTTTGCAGAAGGTGTTTCAGATGATTGAATGAAATTTCTTTTTGCAAAGCTCAGTATCTGTCTCTTTAAGAAGATCTGACAACAGAGCAGTGATTCATGTGAAATCCTTTACAAACCTTCTGTAATAGAATGCCAGTTCTAAAAATTGATGTACATGGTGTATGTTTCTAGATCTTGACCATTTTGCAATAACTTCTAGTTTTTCAGGGATTGGATGTATGCAGCCCCCTCTCATGAGATGTTCCATGAACTCCAACTTCTTTATATCAAACACACATTTCAATGATTTGACATAGAGCTTGTGCTCTGTCAGAGTTGTGAGCATCTGATCCACATGTTGTAGATGCTCTTCATACAAGTTTGAAAAGATTAAGATATTGTCAAGATATACAAGACATGATCAGCTGTTCTGTTTTGCAAGAATCATATTCATTATTGTCTGAAAGGTTGCAGAGGTGTTTGTAAGCTCTATAGACATTGCAAGAAATTCAAACTTTTCTCATTGCATGTTAAATACTGTTTTGAGCACTGATAGTTCATCTACACAAATCTGTCAGTATTCTGTGAGTAGATCAATTTTCATCAAGTATTGGGCATTTTCTACTGTATCTAGTTGTTGTTGAATTCACAGTAGTGAATATCCATTCTTTACAGTGAGTTTATTGAGCATCTGATAGTTGATGCACATATGCCATTCTCCATTTGACTTCTTAGTGAATAGGACTGGGAAGCCCTATGTGCTGGAGGATGGTTGTATGAGACCCCTCTTCAACAACTCCTCTATCTGCTGCTGTAATTCCTCAAGATGCATTTGTGATAGAGAGTATGCATTGCAATTTATTGACTTCACATTCTCTGTATCAATCTCATGAATGAATTCTCTTTCAGACAGCAGAGAAGACAGAAGGTTCATTCAGAAGATCTTCTTATGCTTTTCAAACAGTGTCTTCATATATGTTTTGTTTTTTGAATCTTTTGTGGACAGTGGTTCTTTTGCCTCAGATTCCCTTATGATGTATAGAATGCTCTGAGTTGAAGGTTTACACAGCACTCACTTCACTTGATGTTGAATGATGAGGTTCAAGTCTTTCATCCCTGGCACATGGAACCTGCATCTCATATCCATGGATAAGATTGTATGAATTTGATTCTTACAATCTGTCAACTGTATGTGACATGTATGTCAATGGATTTGAGGATCATACTTCTGAAAT
Organism: Histoplasma ohiense; assembly: GCA_017607445.1. NCBI lineage: Eukaryota > Fungi > Ascomycota > Eurotiomycetes > Onygenales > Ajellomycetaceae > Histoplasma > Histoplasma ohiense. Next base: position 1,279,693 of record JAEVHH010000006.1, on the reverse strand, counting down.
CAATCAAGCCCCAAGATCAGGTTGTATTCTATGTCTGGGAGCACACACACTCAGATGCAGCAAGACCATCTCTCAAAGTGCAAGAGCATCTTTACCCTCACAGATGAGATAAGATAATAATTGTTCAGAAGCTTTACTCATTTAGATTTCTTCATCTGTTATATATCAGACAATTGTTTTAGCATATGATCATCAATGTACTTCATCAAAGTGTCTGTGTTCAATAACACCTTCACTGTCACTTCTTTTTTCCATCTCAGATATTCTCTATACATCAGTGTATTCAATTCTATGGTGTTCAGATGTTTGTCTGCTTTCTCTTCTGCACTCACCTCTTTGTCTTCCTTCTGTTTAGTTCTTGTAGAATTCAGAGGGTCATCTAACACAGACAACTCATCTATTTCAGAGGCCTTTAGTAGTTGATCAGCAAATGTCTCTGATTCTGCTGATCTCTCTAGTTTTTTGACTTCTTCTCTTGAGAGTGATTACAGCAATCTCTTGCATTATGATTCTGTCAGCTGCAGTGAAAGCACACTCTGTGTTTGTGACATCAGACTACTCATTCTGATGAATTCTTCTTGAGAGGGTTTGAGGCTCTCATGATAGCATTGAGATTGATATTCATTATGTCTGAGTGTCTTGATGATGGAGTGGTGGATATAGATGTGAATCTTCTTGCATTCATCTGCACCTCTGCTGCTTGCTTTCACAGCTTGCTTGCTTGTTCTTTCAAGAGTAGTGTTTTGTACATTTCCTCCACTGTCTGTGGCTGTGGGTTAAGACATTTTCACTCAGTGTATAGGTCAGTGTCTAAGCTGTGTACAAAGATTTATAGACAGAAAGATGTTGAGAGCTCTTGATTCATCACAAGATAATGCAAGCTGAAATGAATATAGTATGATGCAAGATCTTCTTCTTGCTTGCATTCTACAAAGTGTTCATAATGTTTGTCTTTGATGTCTAGTTCCTTGAAGTTATGCAGGATTCATCTTGCAAAATTGTCTCACTTTCATGATAATCCATGCTTGTCAGATGCTTCCACATTCAACTTCTCAGCTGTCATTCAAAGAGATCTAGCTTTTCTCTTGAGAATAGATGCTGTGTGCAAGATCTGCTGTAATTCAGTGGGTTGCTGTTCTGTGAGCTCACACTCCATGTGATAGTGTGAATGCATCTGACTCAACCAGTTGAGAGTGGTGTTGTTCTTACACTCATCATCAAAGTGTGGTGGGTTAGATAGATCATCTGGCTTGATATATTCTGTGATGATTGATATATTCTCAGAGAACACTGTTCATGCTGTGTATGCTGAGTCAGAATTGTTAGATGAGATGTTGATGTTCAGAGAGTTGGTTAAGCTACACAATGAGATCTCAAGTGTTGCTGAACATTCAGTCTTGAGATATATACACTTCAGCTCTTGATGCAGATCAGTCATCTGAGTGTCTCACTTGTTTCTGACATTTACAAAGCTATCTGCAAAGTCCACAGCATCTGCTGTTTGTTGCTGAGCAGCTTTCACACACTGATGTTCCTTCTGCATCTTGAGCTCTGTTTGATAAAGATTATGCATTGCCAATATCTCCTTCAATAAGGTGTTGTGGATGAGAAGCTTGTTGTTCTCAGATGCAAGAGCTGCTGCTCTGTGTACTGCTTCTTGTAGATCTTCAGAAATCAGTTGCATTTCATTTGATTTAAGTACAAGAGATGGGTGTTGGTTGAAGATGTCCATGATGATTATTGTCAGTTGTACACTTTTTTCTATGTCTTAAGAATATTGTTTGTAGTTGATTTCTTGTTGATATCTTCTTGATTGTACAACTGACTGACTTCTTCTTAAGCTTGCAAGTAGAGTGATTCTTTGAACTGTTGTCCATCTCTACACCATCTTTCTACACCCTCAGCTCACCTCACATATGGCAGTGAGTCATCTGCTACCAATTTTGCAATTGAAAGTGTTTCAACTTCACCACTCATTCATACAATCAAGCTCTAGAGTGTAGAGATGACCATGCTGGTATGATAACTACAACTCACATCATAGGCAGAATTATCACACCCCCAGAAGCATATGCTCCCTTCAGTCTAGACATGCTACCAGATGTAGTTCAAAGGTTGCTTGAGCTGTTCAAAGCTTCTAAGCTTTGCAGCTCTTCTTATACAAATTAACTAGTGCAGTAGCATACACCATCCTTGATAATAGAGGGTGGCGTACGCTATGGAAGAATAATAAGCCAAAATTACCACACAGTCACTCTTCTTGAAAAGATGTGGAAAAGTTCTGAGATCAAAGCATAAAAGAATTCAAAAACTTTGTTACAGCTGCTATTGCTTTTCATGTCAGTGATCTTGATTACTACAACAAACACAATCATTGAAAGATCATCAAAGCTGTTACTCATTTCAATGTCAAGATGCAACAATGTTGATATCAACATACACATAATATACAGACTTTGCCACCATGGGAAGAATTTGTTAGTTGAATGCAATGTCAAGTCACTGATCCAGATAAAAGTTTCCAAGATGTCAATAGACAGTACTGAAAAACAGAGCAACAAGAAGATCAGACAATTCAACAATTTACTTCACACTTACAATCAATTGAAGAGCATCTGCAGCATTCTTATAGTGAATACCATTGAAAATCACACCTTTATATGAAAGTTCTACCTTCCATTCATCAAGAATTCAACAAATATGCAACCAAATTAGAAGAGTTAAGCTATGATGCCACTCTACATAAACTTGCAATGACAGAATTGAATCTGTCAGAGAGATGGAAGAAGCTTAAAGAGAAGTCAAATTTCAAAAACCCCACTCAAAGCTTTAACAATAGAAATAATGCTGATAATAGATCACAAAACAAATGCAGATGGAATGACACTACAAAGTCTGATGACTCCACTCAATCAAAATATTGCTGTTATTGCAAGTGACCAGGATATACCATCAATTTGTGTTTCAAATGATTCAAAGATGAATTCAAAAACACCAAGTCTGACTCAAAACCCAATACAAAAGACATGAAGAACTCAAAGGACTCAAAAAATGCTTAAGACACATCATCCAGCTCACAATGACAGTCATAAGCACAGAAAGTTGATGCAAAAACATCTTAAGCTTCACTGTCACAGTGAAACTCACTACATCTAAGAATCTGCAAAAAGTGCTTGCACTAGTAGACTCTGAATCAGAAGTGAACTGTGTTGATGAATTTTGAGCAAAGAATCACAAGAGTGTCTGCAGCATTCTTATAGCAAATATCATTGAAAATCACATCTCTATATGAAAGTTCTACCTTTCATTTGCTGAGAATTTGACAAATATGCAATCAAATTGAAAGAGTTAAGCTATGATGCCACTCTATATAAACTTGCAATGACAGAATTGAATCTGTCAGAGAGATGGAAGAAGCTTAAAGAGAAGTCAAATTTCAAAAACCCCACTCAAAGCTTTAACAACAGAAATAATGCTGATAATAGATCACAAAACAAACACAGATGAAATGACACTACAAAGTCTGATGACTCCATCTGATCAAAATATTGCTGTTATTGCAAGCAACCAGGACATATCATTGATTCATGTTTCAAACAATTCAAAGATGAATTCAAAAATGCCAAGTCTGACTCAAAATCTGATATGAAAGACACAAAGAACTTGAAGGACTCAAAAAATGCTTAAGATGCATCATTCAGCTTATAATAACAGTTATAAGCACAGAAAGTCAATACAAAAACATCTTAAACTTCACTGTCAAAGTGAAACTTGCTACATCTAAGAGTCTGCAAAAAGTCCTTGCACTAGTAGACTCTGAGTCAGAAGTAAACTGTGTTGATGAATTTTGAACAAAGAATCACAATCTAGAAGCTGCTCACTGCAAAATCAAAATGATCAAATCAATTGATAAATGCATAATACACTTCTTTGAAGAGTATAATATTGCAACTACTGTTACTGATCACAAGAGTAATGCACAGCAGACATCTCATTTCTTTCATGTGATGAAGATGAAGAACTACAATCTTGTATTAGAATTTTCTTGATTAAGATAAACAAATTCTCTTATAGATTGATCAGATGAACAATTCTTCTTTAGAAGCTTTGAAGATAAACAACAGTCTCAAATTATTTCTGAATAAGATGTCTTAGCTGAAGTTTTCACAGAAGCTAGAGTAGAAATGTTTGTAGTATTATCTACAGAATATTCAAAAGACTCAAAGCATGCTTCACATGTATTCTCAGCTGTATATTCAGACTTGTCAACCAGTCTACTCAATTATGTCATGTCATACACACATATCTTCACAGAAGAAGCTGCTATAAGCATGAAAAGATTAGAAGAGATGAAATATTATATAGATCTCAAATCTGATATGCAATCTTCATTTATGCTGATATACAATCTCTCTGAAACTGAGTTAGCTGCTCTAAGAGAATATTTAAAAAATGTATTAGATAAAGAGTTGTAATGCACTCGTTTATTATTTTCTTATTATCTTCGCTTATTCTTACCTCTTTCCATTATACTCTCACTACCACTATTTCTATATGTATATATATATCAATGTATGTATTTCGCACATCTTCTTTCTCTTTCTTTTCTTCCTTAGCAATTAGCTACACTACATTACACTACTATACTACACTTTACAATATATTACTATTATCTCTGCTACACTATAAACTATCTTCTACTGTTACTCTTCACACTGTCACTACACCTCACAGTTTCTAATTGCTCAATCTTCAAGAGACAATTCATTGAGTAATAGTTATAATCTCTATCCACAGCATCCACTGTACTCATACTACTGCTGAACTCAAAGCAGCAAACATTATGAAAGAAAACCACAAAACACACACTTCTGTCACTGAAAGTGTGCAACAAGCATCATCTTTCTCTATGAAATTGAACTCTGAGTATAGTTCAGAAGAGAATACCTCTTCTGAAGATCTCAATGCAATTGAGATCAAGAAGATAGCTGTGATCAGAAGAATCAAAAAATTACAGACTGAGAAAAAATTGCAAGAACTTCAACAGCAGTGCAACACTTTACTACAAGAATTGAATGAAACAATTTCAGTCACTCAAAATACACTAAAAGCACATCTGAATCACAGTAGAGATGCAACTAATGTGAATGATAACTGCAATAACACCACAAGTATTCTCAGATCATCAGAAGCCATACTACAAGTATTCAACATCTTAGTAAAAAGCACTGTGACTACTGTCAGTGGAAGACATAGTCAGATACAACTTTGACAATTAGAATTTTGAGATTTCAGTATGAGTGATCACTCTTCTTGAAGAGATGTGGAAAAGTTCTGAGATCAAAGTATGAAAGAATTTGAAAACTTTGTTATAGCTGCTATTGCTTTTCATGTCAGTGATCTTGATTACTACAACAAACACAATCATTGAAAGATCATTGAAGCTGTTACTCATTTCAATGTTGAGATGCAACAACATTGATATCAACATACACATAATATGTGGACTTTGCCACTATGGAAAGAATTTGTTAGTTGAATGCAATGTCAAGTCACTGATTCAGATAGAAGTTTCTGAGATGCTGATAGACAGTACTGAAAAACAGAGCAACAAGAAGATCAAACAGTTCAACAATTTGCTTCACACTTACAATCAATTGAAGAGCATCTGCAGCATTCTTATAGTGAATATCATTGGAAATCACACCTCTATATGAAAGTTCTACCTTCCATTTGCTGAGAATTTGACAAATATGCAATTAAATTGAAAGAGTTAAGCTATGATGCCACTTTACATAAACTTGCAATGGCAGAATCGAATCTGTCAGAGAGACAGAAGAAGCTTAAAGAGAAGTCAAATTTCAAAAATCTCATTCAAAGCTTTAACAACAAAAATAATGCTGATAATAGATCACAAAACAAACACAGATGAAATGACACTACAAAGTTCAATGACTCCACCTGATCAAAATATTGCTGTTATTGCAAGTGATCAGAACATACCATCAATTCATGTTTCAAATGACTCAAAGATAAATTCAAAAACACCAAGTTCAACTCAAAATCTGATACAAAAAACATGAAGAACTCAAAGAACTCAAAAAATGCTTAAGACACATCATTCAGCTCACAATGACAGTCATAAGCACAGAAAGTTGATGCAAAAACATCTTAAGCTTCACTGTCACAGTGAAACTCACTACATCTAAGAATCTGCAAAAAGTGCTTGCACTAGTAGACTCTGAATCAGAAGTGAACTGTGTTGATGAATTTTGAGCAAAGAATCACAATCTAGAAGCTGCTCACTGCAAAATCAAAATGATCAAATTGATTGATGAATGCATAATATGCTTCTTTGAAGAGTATAACATTGCAACTACTGTCACTGATCACAAGAGTAATGCACAGCAGACATCTCATTTCTTTCATGTGATGAAGATGAAGGACTACAGTCTTGTATTAGAATTTCCTTGATTAAGACAAACAAATCCTCTTATAGATTGATCAGATGAACAATTCTTCTTTAGAAGCTCTGAAAATGAACAACAGTCTCAAATTATTTCTGAACAAGATGTTCTAGCTGAAGTTCTCACAGAAGCTAGAGTAGAAATGCTTGTAGTATTATCTACAGAATGTTCAAAAGACTCAAAACATGCTTCACATATATTCTCAGCTGCATATTCAGACTTGCTGATCAGTCTACTCAATTATATCATGTCATACACACATATCTTCTCAGAAGAAGCTGCTATAAGCATGAAAAGATCAGAAGAAATGAAACACTGCATAGATCTCAAATCTGATACACAATCTTCATTTATGTCAATATACAATCTCTCTGAAACTGAGTTAGCTGCTCTAAGAGAATATTTAAAAAATGCATTAGATAAAGAGTGGATACAATCATTCAGTAGTCTGACTGATGTACTGATTCTCTTTATTCTCAAAAAAGATGATGAACTCTGTCTTTGTGTAGACTATTGAGGGTTAAATTGAATCATCATCAAGAACTGATATCCTCTATCTCTAATAAGTGAATTACTTGATAGACTTTCAAAAGTCAAGATATTCACTAAGCTGGACCTTCAAGATGCCTATCACTGCATACTTATAGCAGCAAAAGACTGTTGAAAGACAGTCTTTAGAACAAGATATGAACATTTTGAATATATAGTTATACCATTTGAACTAGCTAATGCTTCAGTGACATTTCAAGCATACATTAACAATGTCTTGTCTGATTTGTTGGATATATGTTGTGTTGTCTATTTGGACGACATTCTCATATTCTTCAATTCAAAGCAGAAACATAAAGTGCATGTTACTAAGATGCTAGAATGTCTCAAATATGTGAATCTATTTGCAAAACTCTCTAAATGTGAATTTGAAGTGGACAAAATCTCATTTCTGAGGTTTGTTATAGATACAAATGATGTTGAGATGAAGTCAGACAGAGTCTTCACTATTGTGGAATGATCTACATCTAAATCAATTAAAGAGGTTCAATTCTTCTTGAGCTTTGCTAATTTCTATTGATGATTTATTAAGTCTTTCTCCTCTATTGCAGCCTCATTATTTGAACTTACAAAAGAGAGCAAGAAGAGGAAAAGAAAAGCCATTTTTATATGAACAGAAAATGCTCAAAGCACTTTCAATGAGCTCAAATCACATTTTATACATGCTTCTCTATTAGTTTATTTTGACTCAGTTTGATGTATTCAGATCAAATCTGATGCATTCACTTTTGCAGTTGCTGCTATTCTGTCACAGTTGCAGAATGATGAGCACTGACATTCAGTTGTCTTCTGATCAAGAAAGTTGATTGATGCAGAAATGTGTTATGATACTCATGATAAAGAATTCTTGACTATTGTAACAGCATTTAAGAATTGAAGACACTATCTGAAGAGAAGTCAGTATTCAATTCAAGTCTGATCTGATTATGTCAATCTGCAGTACTTTATGACAACTAAGAAACTGAACAGATATCAAATTAGATGAGTGGAAGCTTTATCTGCTTATGATTTTGTATTACTGCACCACTCTGAATCAAAGAATTCAGCTGATGGGCTCAGTCATCACACAGACTACAGTGAGGTCTATAATGATCAAACTATATTATCTACCCTGCAACAGAAGCTGAAACATGGAGTTAGACTAGACTGAAAAACTGATACTTTTTTTCAAAATGATATTTCTTCTGATGTAGTCTGTGCATGAATCTCTAATGAGTAAAATATTTCTTTTAATGAGTGAAAAGTGTTTTATACATTGATGTCTTCTATCTCTTATATAAACTCTTCCTCTTCATTGTGTGTTGAGCAATATATGCCCCAGATTGCAGTCAATAAGACTATTCTTAAGAACTCAGTATATACAGAAATATCTGAATCCTTCATCTCATTTCTGAGTAAAGCACAGAAGATTGATTCTTTTGCTGCTGAGCAAAGAGAGAAGATAAAAGAGAAGAATATGACTGTTACTGAAAATATACTATAGACAATTTCTGAGAATGATATATTGCATGCTGATGATCATGTGTATGTCTCTCAACAAAAGACACTCATTGATGAAATTATCAGTGCAAACCATGATGATCTGCAGAGGGATTACTTTGATATAAAAAAGTTTATAGACAGCATTCAGAATAAATACTATTGACATGAGCTAGTCAGAGATATCAAAGATTATATATCCATTTATGATACTTGTCAAAGAGTAAAGCCAAAACAACACAGACAATATAAAGAATTGAATACAATTCTCTTATCATCAAATTCTTTTGAGTTCATTACTATGAATTTTATTACAGACTTGCCAGCTTCTACATTCCTTCATCAAATCTATAATGCAATTTTAGTGATTGTGGATATATATACCAAGTTTACAATCTATATTCCTTGCATCAAAAACATTACTGTCAACAAACTAGTGGAAATTGTTTATACCAAGTTCTATACAATTTACAGAGTATTCAAAAATCATATATTCAATCAAGATTTGCTGTTTACAAGCCATTATTGATTCATCTTTTGTTATATGCTAGGCACACACTGAAAACTTTCAACAGCCTTTCACTCTCAAACAGATGATCAAATGAAATGACAAAATCAAATCTTGAAACATTATCTTTGATACTTTATCAACTATCATCAAGATGACTGAGCACACTGACTACTGCTGATGCAGTTTGTTTACAACATCTCTCAACATGTCTCTACTGAAATGACACTCACAAAAGTCTTAATGGGATATTGATCTGATTTGAAAATTAATATCAGCAAATCATCACAATCAGTCGCCATACATGCTGCTAGCCGCATGAAACATATTGAGAAAACACATCATAAGCTTATTGAGAATCTACAAAAGATGCAACAAGCACAGAAAACCTATTATAATGCAAAACATAAACCTCAACAATTTAAAATAGATGATTATATCATACTCAATGCAAAAAATCTCTGATTACTGCATTCAGTTTGCAAACTTGATCATAAATATGTTGAACCCTTCAAGATTCTGAATATCATTGAAAAACAAGCATACAAACTAGAACTGCTATCTTCATATAGAAGCATTCATTCTGTATTCTACATATCTTTATTGAAGCCATACAACTGCAGAAATGGAGCTCTATCAGAATCAGAATCAGAACTTGTTGACAGTAAAGAAGAATATCAAGTTGAGAAAATTTTTGAAAAATGACAATGAAAAAACAAACCTCTGAAATATCTTGTGAGATGAACAGATTGGAGTTCTAGTGATGATACATGAGAACTGAAAGAAAATATATTAAACATTCAGACATTTGAAATCTTTCTCAAATAAGAAAATGAATGACAAATACAAAATCAACATACTCCCAAACATCAAAAGCATGAACATCAAGTTGAAAGATGTCAGAAGTGCAAATTCTAAATTGAAAAATGCTAGAAGTGCAAATCTCACTCAAACTTCAATCAAATGCATTTTTTAGAAGAATTTTATCAGAGAAAAGAGAAAAAGAAAAAAATTCAATTTGGGTATAATAAATATAAAAAAATAAAAAATACAGACAAGAAAAAGACAAAGAAAACAGATTCTAAGAAAAGTCTAAAGACTCTTAATTCATTTATTCTCATTTTAATCTTCTTCATCTCTCACTTTCATTTCTTTCTTCATCATCTCTTTCATCCCCTCTCTGCCACCCTCTTCTTATACTGCCTCTGGTACTCATGAAGCATCAGGCCCCATTTCAGATGCAAAGACACTGGCAAATGTCTCTTTCACAGAACATTTGTTTTCTTCTTTCTACTCTTCTTCATCAACTCTTTCACTCATTGACACATCTGCTGAAGGAAGGTCTCTTCTCTCATGATCTTCTCCCACACCTTCATATCATGAGACTCATATCTCTCATATTCTGCTGCCTTCACAATCTTCTCTGTTGACTCTTCAGTCAACTTCTCTGACCTCTTCTCAGTTAACTTCTTCATTACAGAGTCTCTGAAGCTCATCACTCTCAAAACCTTCTTCTTCACATTCTTCTCTTTCTCTAACATCTCTGCTCTGAAAGAATCAGATACAATCACAGTCTTCAAAATCTGCATCTCTGCAGACTCAGCTGCTGCTCAGTGCTGAAATCATAGAGCATTTGTCCCTGCTCTGCTCTGAGCAGACAGCATTGCCAGACAAGATGTGTTCAATCATTTTATCAAACAATGAAGATGATTTTTGTGGCTGGTCATGTTCTCTTCAGCCACCATCTCTGCAAAAATAAACACTCATCTGTGCATGATGCACCTCAGAAGAGGTGTATCATGCACCTAGCATCATTATCAGTATATCACTATTCAAAAGCAAATTTGAAGAAAAAGAAAAAGAAAATAAGAATTAAAGAGGATTACTCATGGATTTGCAGGATTTTCCTGCAGAGACACAAGCCTCACAATGCTTTCAGACATTTGACCTCAACACACACCAAAAATTGATGTTCTCAAGTCTTGAGACACAACATTCACACAGAATTTGACTGTTGTGCATCATGTGATTAGAGCTAGAGCAATATAACAAGTGAACAGCAAATGATGCTATACAGAAACAAGCTAGTGGCACATATGACCACACTAATAACACCACTGACAAGAAACACCAACAATAATACATGATAAGCACCCAAGAAACAACTTACTTAAAATCAGAATAACTGAGAGAGCCCATTTCAATAAAAAAGAGAGAGAAAGAAAAAACAATGATATAAAAAATTTAAAAATTTTTGAGAATGAGAAATCACAGCAGAAGAGCAAGAAGCTTTGATAATGATCAAGTTAAAAAAAAAAAAAAGAAGAGAAATCTTCAAGAAGAAAGAAATTCTTTTTGCTTCTCTGCATACAACCTCTAGCAACCAAAGAATCCACCAATTCCACCTCATTAGAAAATCAATAACAACGCATATACAAGCTATCTAGAGGACACGATTGATATACTGCTATCAACAAGCAGAACTTATAATACAGAAATGCAATTATCTACTAGCAAGCAATCTATACAATCACTGAGAGCAGCTCTTATAAAAAAAAGGGACAATTGTAATGCACTCATTTATTATTTCCTTATTATCTTCACTTATTCTTATCTCTTTCCATTATACTCTTGCTACTGCTATTTCTATATGTATATATATATTGATGTATGTATTTCACACATCTTCTTTCTCTTTCTTTTCTTCCTTAGCAATTAGCTACACTACGTTACACTACTATACTACACTTTACAATATATTACTATTATCTCCGCTACGCTATAAACTATCTTCTACTGTTACTCTTCACACTGTCACTACATCTCACAAGAGTGGATACAATTGTTCAGTAGTCTGACTGATACACTGATTCTTTTTGTCCTCAAAAAAAGATGATGGACTCTGTCTTTGTGTAGACTATTGAGGATTAAATTGAATTATCATCAAGAATCAATACTCTCTACCTCTAATAAGTGAATTATTTGATAAACTTTCAAAAGTCAAAGTATTCACTAAGCTGAATCTTTGAGATGCCTACCACCACATACTTATAGCAGCAAAAGACCATTGAAAGACAGCTTTTAGAATGAGATATAAACATTTTGAATATATAGTTATGCCATTTGAACTAGCTAATGCTTCAGCAATATTTCAAACATATATTAACAATGCTCTGTCTGATTTGTTGAATATATGTTGCATTGTCTATTTGGACAACATTCTCATATTCTTCAATTCAAAGCAGAAACATAAAGTGTATGTTATTAAGATGCTAGAATATCTCAAACATGCAAATCTATTTGCAAAACTCTCTAAGTGTGAATTTGAAATGAACAAAATCTCATTTCTGAGGTTTGTTATAGATACAAATGATATTGAGATGAAGTCAGACAAAGTCTCCACTATTGTGAAATGATCTACATTTAAATCAATTAAAGAGGTTCAATTCTTCTTGAGCTTTGCTAATTTCTATCAGCAATTTATTAAATCTTTCTCCTCTATTGCAGCTCCATTATTTGAACTTATAAAAGAGAGCAAGAAGAGAGAAAGAAAAGTCACTTTTATATGAACAGAAGATGCTCAAAATGTTTTTGATGAGCTCAAATCATGCTTTATATATGCTTCTCTATTAGCTCATTTTGACTCAGCTCAATGTATTCAGATCAAATCTGATGCATTCACTTTTGCAGTTGCTGCTATTCTGTCACAGTTGCAGAATGATGAGCACTGACACTCAGTTGTCTTCTGATTAAGAAAGTTGATTGATGTGGAAACATATTATGATACTCATGATAAAGAACTCTTGACTATTGTAGCAGTATTTAAAAATTGAAGACACTATCTGAAGAGAAATCAGTATTCAATTCAAGTCTGATCTGATCATGTCAATCTGCAGTACTTTATAATGACTAAGAAACTGAACAGATGTCAGATCAGATGAGTGAAAGCTTTATCTGCTTATGATTTTATATTACTGCATCACTCTGAATCAAAGAATTCAGCTGATGAGCTCAGTCATCATACAGACTACAGTGAGATCTATAATGATTAAACTATATTATCTACTCTGCAACAGAAGCTGAAACATGGAGTTAGACTAGATTGAAAAACTGATACTTTTTTTCAAAATAATATTTCTTCTAATGTAGTCTGTGCACAGATTTCTAATGAGCAAAATGCTTCTTTCAATGAGTGAAAAGTGCTTCATACATCAATATCTTCTATTTCTTGTGTAAACTCTTCTCCTCTGTTGTGTATTGAGCAATATATACCTCAGATTGCAGTCAATAAGACTATTCTTGAGAACTCAGCATACACAGAAATGTCTGAATTCTTCATCTCATTTCTGAGTAAAACACAGAAGATTGATTCTTTTGCTGCTGAGTAAAAAGAGAAGATAAAAGAGAAGAGTATAACTGTTGCTGAAAATATACTATAAACAATTTCTGAGAATGATATATTGCATACTGATGATTGTGTGTATATCTCTCAACAAAAGACATTCATTGATGAAATTATCAGTGCAAATCATGATGATCTGCAGAGAGGTTACTTTGATATAAAAAAGTTTATAGACAGCATTCAGAACAAATACTATTGACATGAGCTATTCAGAGATATCAAAGATTATATATTCACTTATGATACTTGTCAAAGAGTAAAGTCAAAACAGCACAGACAATATGAAGAATTGAGTACAATTCTCTTATCATCAAATTCTTTTGAGTTTATTACTATAAATTTTATTACAGACTTGTCAGTCTCTACATTTCTCCATCAAATCTATAATGCAATTTTAGTGATTGTGAATATATATACCAAGTTTACAATCTATATTCCTTGCATCAAAAACATTACAGTCAATGAACTAGTGGAAATTGTTTATATCAAGTTCTATACAATTTACAGAGTACCCAAAAACCATATATCTGATTGAGGTTTGCTATTTACAAGCCATTATTGATCCATCTTTTGTTATATGCTAGACACACACTGGAAACTTTCAACAGCCTTTCACTCTCAAACAGATGGTCAAATGAAATGACAAAATCAAATCTTGAAACATTATCTTCAATGCTTTATCAACTATCATCAAGATGACTGAGTATACTGGCTATCACTGACACAGTTTGTTTACAATATCTCTCAACATGTCTCTACTGGAATGGCACCCGCGGAAGCTCTAATGGGATATCAATCTGATTTGAAAATTAATGTCAGCAAATCATCACAATCAGTCATCATATATACTGCTAGCTGCATGAAACATATCAAGAAAACATGCTACAAGCTTATTGAGAATCTACAAAAGGCACAACAAGCACAGAAAATCTATTATGATGCAAAACATAAGCTTCAACAATTTAAAATAGATGACTATATCATGCTCAATGCAAAAAATCTTCAATTGCTGCATCTGGTTTGCAAACTCAATCATAAATATATTGAATTCTTCAAGATTCTGAATATCATTGAAAAACAAGTGTACAAACTAGAACTGTCATCTTTATATAGAAGCATTCATTCTGTATTCCATGTATCTTTATTGAAGCTATACAATCACAGAAATGGAGCTCTACTGAAACCAGGACTGAAATTTGTTGATGAAGAAGAAGAATATCAAGTTGAAGAAATTTTTGAAAAACAACAATGAAAAAACAAATCTTCAGAATATCTTGTGAGATGAACAGATTGAGATTCTAGTGATGATATATGAAAACTGAAAGAAAACATATTGAACACTCAGACATTCAAAATCTTTCTTGAACAAGAAAATGAACAACAAATACAAAATCAACATACTCTCAAACATCAAAAGTGCAAACATCAAGTTGAAAGACATCAGAAGCACAAATCTTAAATTGAAAAATACTAGAAGTACAAATCTCATTCAAACTTCAATCAAATGTATTTTTTTAGAAGAATTTTATCAGAGAAAAGGAAAAAAGAGAGAAATTCAATTTGGGTATAATAAATACAAAAGATAAAAAATACAAGCAAGAAAAAGACAAAGAAAATGAGTTCTAAGAAAAGTTTAAAGATCTTCAGTTCATTCATTCTCATCTTAATCTTCTTCATCTCTCACTTTCTCTTCTTTCTTTATCTTTTCTCTCATCCCCTCTCTGCCACTCTCTTCTTATACTGCCTCTGATACTTGTTAAGCACTGGGCTTCATTTTGAGTGCAAAGACACTGATAAATGCCTCTTTCACAGAACATTTACTTTCTTCTCTCTATTCTTCTTCATCAACCCCTCCACCCACTGACACATCTGCTGAAGAAAGGCCTCTCCCCCCATGATCTTCTTCCACACCTTCACATCATGGAGCTCATACCCTTCATATTCCACTGCCTTCACTATCAGAGCCTCCACAACCTCCTTCATTGACTCTTCAGTCAACTTCTCCTCCACCAATCCCTTCTCAATCAACCCCTTCATCACAGAGCTTTCAGAGCTCACCACTCTCAAAATTCTCATATCCTTCTCCACATTCTTCTCTTTCTCTAATATATTCACTCTGAAAGAAACAGATACAATCACTGTCTTCATAATCTGCATCTCTGCAGACTCAGCTGCTATCTGACACTGAGATCACAGAGCATTTGCCTCTGCTCTGCTCTGAGCAGACAGCATTGCCAGACAAGATGCATTCAATCATTTTATTAAACAACAAAGACAACTTTTGTGATTGACCATATTCTCCTCAGCTGCCACCTTCATAAAAATAAACACTTGCCCACACATGATGCACCTCAGAAGAGGTGTATCACATATCTAGCATCATTATCAGTATATCAACATTGCTAAAAGCACTACTATCTATCCAAAAGCAAATTTGAAGAAAAAGAAAAAGAAAATACTCATAGATTTGCAGAATTTCTCTGCAGAGACACAAATCTCACAACACTTCCAGACATTTGATCTCAACACACATCAAAAGTCAACATCTCTCAGCTTGGAGACACAATGTTCACACAGAATCCAACTATTGTGCATCATATAATTAGAGCTAGAGCAATATAACAAGTGAACAGCAAATGATGCTATACAGAAACAAGCTAGTGACACATATGATCACACTAATAACACCACTGACAAGGAACACCAGCAATAATACACAATAAATGCCAGTGAGAGAACAACTTACTTAAAATCAGAGTAATCAAAAGAGCTCATTTCAAAAAAAAAGAGAAGGAAGAGAGAGAATCAACAAAAATTTAAAAAAATTTTTTGATTGAAGATGAAAAATCACAGAAGAGCAAGAAGTTGATGATGATTAAATTAAAAAAGAAGAGAAATCTTCAAAAGAAAAGAAATTCTTTTT
Organism: Histoplasma ohiense; assembly: GCA_017607445.1. Lineage (NCBI taxonomy): Eukaryota > Fungi > Ascomycota > Eurotiomycetes > Onygenales > Ajellomycetaceae > Histoplasma > Histoplasma ohiense. Next base: position 1,263,365 of record JAEVHH010000006.1, on the reverse strand, counting down.
GCTTCTCTGCACACAATCTCTAGCAACCAAAGAATCCACCAATTCCATCTCATTAGAAAATCAATAACAACACATATACAAGCTATCTAGAGAACACAATCGATATACTGCTATCAACAAGTGGAACTTACAATATAGAAATGCAATTATCTACTAGCAAGCAATCTATACAATTGCTGAGAGCAGCTCTTATAAAAAAGAAGAGCAATTGTAATGCACTTGTTTATTATTTCCTTATTATCTTCACTTATTCTTACCTGGTAAAACCAGTGAGCTGTCGACCCTCGCGACATGGAGTGAACCCCAAGATGAGGAAGATTACATGAATTGTCTTCTTCCTCATCTCAGTGAAAGGCTTCTCACTCTTCAATGCTAGTGAGAGGGTCAGACTCATTGAGAAAAGGCCACTGACAGTGAGATATGACTCAGAATGCCAGAGATACTGCCACTCATCAAAGTGTGCATGACTGATGAGATGCTTCAACTGCAGCAAGCTCACAAGTCAGCACAAGAGATCAACAGATGTGAAGTGCAAGAGAGCATCATGATATATCAACTGCTGTCAACTTTACTCAGCTGAGCATCAGCACTGCTCTGCTGCACTCAGATGCATGAATGACATTCTCAGATGTCTAACTCAAAAGAAGCTAGCAGCTATTCACTGTCTTGGCAACAGATGCCACAGAGATGCTCAGAAGCAGCAATCACTGTCAGCACAGTCAGTATCAATGATCACAGTGATGATATCTATATCATCCACTCAATCAACTCAGTTAACACAGCTCATCAGACTAGCACCTCATGAATGAACAGCTACTCAGAGCTTCATCAGTGAAGAGAATGCCATCTGATAGATGATTCACATTAGACAACACTCAGCTCACACAGCAGAGCAGCAGTATAGTCAAGCAGTCAAAGAACAGTCTAACTTCAGTATACAGACAACAGATCTGAGATTCTTCAATCTCATCTTATAGATGAATTTTGACAGCAGCTCATCAAATGACTTTTTATACTAGAATATCAATATTAGCAATACAGCTGACACTGCAGAAACAATCAGCAGAAAAATCACTCTCTGCAGATCTTTTGAGCAAACACAGTCAGAGTGATTCTCTGTCACACAGCAGCTCTACAGCTTGCTTTTGAGCAGAGCTATGAAGTGATCTGTATACAGAAATCTTACACACACTCTGATATCAAAACTTCTAATCACTCAGCATATGAGTGCTTTGCATTTATAGACTGCTGAGATGACACTAATCTGAAGCAGTGAGAGAAGAAGAGGCTCTGGATTATGATATATATACACAAAAATTCAAAGATAAGAGCACAGCAACATCAATCTGTGCAAAACAGAGATCTGCTGTGAATCAGTGTCAATGACTGTCATATTCTCAATGTGTACAGACAGTCTGAGACAGACACAGTTATGGACTATCTGATCAATTTGAGCCCACCAGCTCACTGTCTAGTAGATGAGAATTTCAATGTACAATATGATGTCTTTGAATCAGAGGCAGTGAATCTGCACTGAGAAGAGGAGCTTGTTCAGTGAGTCAGTGAATATGAAATAAACTTTGTGAAAGAGATAGATATTTCAATTCATGCAGCAGATTATGTAATTGATCTCATCTTCTTCAATGTGATCTTTGCTTTCACTTCAGTGTGTCAAGATTTACACTGTGACTCAGATCATCAGTCTATGATTACTATACTGCTGACAACATCTCAGACACAACAGAGCAGAGCTCAGATTAAGATTACAGACTTTCAGCTGAAGCTCTTTGCAGATCTTATCAGAGAGTTCATAATGAATATATCTTACTCAGATAGAGTTGAGAATGCAGCATAGCTTGATAATCTGATTCAACATTTCATTCAGAATCTTCTGACTGCAGCTCAGATAGTCAGCAAATCAGTGCAACAAAAACAGACTACAGCTCTCTGATGAACAGCAGACTGTCAAAGAGTGCATCAAAAGCTCACCACTCATCAGACAGAGACTGCAAAGCATCAGTTCAAGAACACAGTGTGCAAGATCAAGCATGTATACTGAAGACAGATGATCAATGAAATCAGAGATGGCAGAGATCTGTACTGAGTAATAGCATAACATAAATTGAAACTCAACCTCAGAGTATTCTCTCTGATGATTGAGAATCAGATCATAGAAAAGATAGCTGTCAAAGCTGAGATACTTCAGCAAATCATTCTAAAGCAATACAACTCAGTCAATGATCTGAAATACAATTCATTGAATGATGAGCACTGAAGCAGCATGAGAAACCTGCTCTGAAATTCTCAGATTGAGATGAAGAAGATAGAGCACAACATTATTGAAGTACAGAGTATCTCTTCAGATATAGATGAAATCACAATACAGTTGCTCAAGATATGCTGACAGTATATGTTTCTCTTTGTACAGCAGCTATACAACTGCTGCCTTCAGCTCTGCTATTTCTCACAAATCTGAAAGCTGACAGAGATGACAATGATACTCAAAATAGATAAAAAAAATAGAAGCTCAGTTCACTTCTGAAAATTCATTACTCTTCTCTCAGTAATTTTCAAAAGACTGAAACACATTGTTGCAAGATGACTGATATACACAGCACTCATTCATAATATAGTCAGCTCACAGCATGAAGAGACACTGCTCAGACAATCTGCAATGAATCTGATAGCTGCTTTCATTTATGAGATGAAGACAGCCTTCACACAAAACAAGAAGATATTCATAATCACAATGAATGTGCAGAATGTCTTTGATGCTGTGCTGTGCAGACAGCTGCTTCAGTGAATAATGCAATAGAGATGACTGTGCAAGCTGCTACAACTTATTGACAGCTTTCTCACTGAACACAGAGCTCAGATTCAGCTGAAGAGAATCATCACAGCAGCACATCAGATGCAATGTGATATATTACAGAGATCTTCTCTGTCATCAATATTATTTCTTCTGTATCTGACAGAGCTGCTGTGACAGAATCTGAAATTGTGCTTTGACTATATAGATGATCTGAATACTTAATGAGCTATACACTCACTTGACAGCAATACTATTCTTCTCAGTTATGATATACAGAGTATTCTGAGATAAGAGGAGACAAACAAGATGATCTTCACATTAGAGAAATTTGAGATGATTCATCTCATAAGAAAACAACACAATAAAGCACTGTCAGTGATTGTATCAGAGAATCTGATCATACACTCTGTCACTGTCTCAGCTGAACAGAAGTCAGTATTTCACTGACTGAGTGTATACTTTGACAGAAGACTCATCTGAAGATCACATATCTCTGCTCAGATAAAGAAGACAAGAGCTGTGACTCAGCACATCTGAAGTCTAGAGAAAATCAGAAATGAGCTCTCAGCAGATGCTCTGTGAAAGATGATCACTATCTATATAATTTCCTTACTGCTCTATAGCACAGAGGTCTGATACAGCAGCCACATGCAGTCAGCAAAGTATATAAGCAGAAGTGAGAAGATCAGCTCTCATCTGAGATGATATATAAGAACAGTTGAGAAGATGCTTATCATGACAGTCAGAGAAGTTTTTTCAATTTTTTATATAACATTCATCACAACTCTATACTGAGATGCTGAGCTCTCATCAGCAATGATAGCTCTGAAGAAGATCAAAATATGTTTCACAACAAGGCTTTAGATGATGAATGAAAGACATTCACTGACTTCACAGATAGCTTCTTCAATAATCACATATGAAAGAGAAGCTGAAACTCAGCAGCATTCAAAAATCAAGATTCAGAGATTGAGAACACTGCTGTCTGCAGTCAATAGATTCACACTTATCATTCCACACTACTCAGAGAAATGCAGAACAGATCCCACAGAGAATATAGATAAAAAAAATACTACTCAGATATTCAAAAAATGATGAAAAAATCAATCTTCAACAGATCTATATATTTTCTCAGATGAATCAGAACAGATTCTTGACAACAGTAGATGAGTTGACTATAACTTTATAGTTTATCAGAGAAATAAACAGCTGATCAGCTTCTCAGCTGTACTGAGCTCTATATCACATATCTTCAACACTGAGACAGTTGATATCTACTGTGTATTAGAGTGTGTGATGAAGTTTCTATTCTGTGTCACAGATGACAGCATCAACTCTTAGATCTGACTCTGCCTTGACAATATCTCAGTCATCTGAGACATATGAAATAGTGCAGCAGTCTTCTTGAACTGAGTCTACAGCTGCTGCCACAAGCTCTTCAGACAATATAATATGAGTCTGAAATGAGCCTCTGAGTATATGAAAATAGAGAACAATGAGGAAGCAGACTGTCTGACTAAGTGAGCAGTCTCATCTACTACAGTTTCAGTCTATAAACTTGAGATCATGCCCACAATCAGTGGAATCTGCACAGTGACCAAGCAGCTCAGTCAAGAAACAGAGTGAGAATGATGAAACAGAGTCTGTGAAAAACTCTCTGACTGATATCAGAGCTGAAGATTCAGCAGACTGATTGTGAAATATCAAATGAAGACTTCTTCAGAGCTCATCATGTCACAGCATATTCTTCATCACTGACTCACACTCTGCTTCTCTCATGAAGACTTTTTCTGATATCACAGATACTTTCAGCATACAGATGTGAGACTTGTCTGTATCTGTGAACACAACAAAAGTTCAGAATATTTGATACTCTGTCAATATTTACAGAGACACTTCCCTCACTGATTCAAGAGATCAGCAGCACAGCCACACAATCAAATGATAGCTATTGCTTATCTAGAGTCTCTGATCTCTACAGACTTTGTAGAACTGCTTGACTGCACACAGTTCTACACACAGTACTGCATGAGATAACACAGCTGTTTGAATATACATTATCTGACAGCCCCCCACAGCAGTTCCAAGTCTATACAGACAGTACAGATAGCACAACATCTGATACAACTGATTCAATCAGTACAATAGATTCAACTGATGCAATCAGTACAAATGATACAATTGATTCAATTGATACAATCAGCTCAATCGGTTCAATCAGTACAAACAGTACAATCAGTTCAACTGGTTCAATTGATACAATTGATTCAATCAGTTCAATCGGTACAAACAGTACAATTGATACAATCAGTTCAATTGATTCAATTGATTCAACTGATACAAATGATTAAACCAGTATAATGAGCTCATCTGTTTCAACTAGCTGTGGTGTAATCAGTACAGTCTGTATGCTGACTCAGTCAATATACTCTCAGCTGCAGATATGCACTCTTCTTCTCTCTTCTCACTGCTCTCTCTGTCTCTCTTCATTTCTTTTCTTTCATGATCTTCTTCAGTGCTCTCTTCTCTCTCTTCTCTCAGATTTGTGCTGGATCATGTGACTGCAAGATGTCACAGAGAGCACAGTCTTTTCTTCACTCTTTTCTTTATTTTTCTTTTCAGAACACTCATTTTTTCTTCTTTCTTTTATCTATCTTATCTGTCTTTTCTCTGCTGTTAGAAGCACAGACAGTTCTTGAATCAACTGAGAAAGTTATTCCTCTTCATTCACTGTAAAGCCTTTCAGACACAGCAGCAGCAGTTTCCCTCAGAAATCACACTATAGCCTCATTATAAATGATCATATATCAGATCAGAAGTAAATGTGCAGCTCAGTAAAATCCTTTTCAATGAGCTGAGTCTTCTCAAGAGTTGCCATCTGAATTCTGTTTTCTTTCTCTCTGTGTATATAGAAATCTCTTCAGTGTAGCATGTCTCCATGCCCTTCAGAAGGCTTCTGAAACACAGATGCTGCCCATGTTTTCTTCAGAATGTTAAATCGATACAAACAAACAAACAAACTTATTCTTATCTCTTTCCATTATACTCTTGCTACTGCTATTTCTATATGTATATATATATCAATGTATGTATTTCACACATCTTCTTTCTCTTTCTTTTCTTCCTTAGTGATTAGCTACGCTACTACATTATGCTACTATACTACACTCTACAATATATTACTATTATCTTCACTACACTATAAACTATCTTCTACTGTTACTCTTCACACTGTCACTACATCTCACATTCAGCTTCTGTTGCAGAGTAGATAATATAGTTTGATTATTATAGATCTCACTGTAGTTTGTGTGATGACTGAGCTCATCAGCTGAATTCTTTGATTCAGAATGATGTAGTAATATAAAATTATAAGCAGATAAAGCTTCTGCTCATCTGATCTGATATCTGTTCAGTCTCTTAGTCATCATAAAGTACTGCAGATTGATATGATCAGATCATAATCATTGCAAATGTTTTTTCTTTTCTGTTGATTTTTAATAGCTGCTGTCTTTTGTAATATTTATTTCCTTTGTTTTGAAGTTGAGTTGTGCTAACTCATTGACATTCTTTTGATTTTATTTTTGAATTGAATAGTTTGAATAGTTGTTTGATTCTGGGCTGGAATTCTGTTAATGCATGTGTCAAATTGTTTTTGTATATTAGAATATTCTTGATTTGAAAAATCCTGAAGTATTTCAGGTAGATGTCATAGTCACTGACTGTATACATCTATAATTGAAGAATAATAATAATAATGATATGATCAGATCAGACTTGAATTGAATATTGACTTTTCTTCAGATAATGTCTTCAATTCTTAAATGCTGCTACAATAGTCAAAAGTTCTTTATCATGAATATTATAATGTATTTCCACATCAATCAACTTTCTTGATCAGAAGACAACTGAATGTCAGTGCTCATCATTCTACAACTGTGACAGAATAGCAGCAACTGCAAAAGTGGATACATCAGATTCAATCTGAATACATCACACTGAGTCAAAATGAGCTAATAGAGAAGCATATATAAAGTGTGATTTGAGCTCATTGAAAGCACTTTAAGCATCTTCTGTTCATATAAAAGTGACTTTTCTTTCCCTCTTCTTGCTCTCTTTTGTAAGTTTGAATAATGAGGCTGCAATAGAGGAGAAAGACTTAATAAATCATCAATAGAAATTAGCAAAACTCAAGAAGAATTGAACCTTTTTAATTGATTTAGATATAAATCATTTCACAATAGTGGAGACTCTGTCTGACTTCATTTCAATATCATTTATATCTATAACAAATCTCAGAAATGAGATCTTGTCTACTTCAAATTCATATTTAGAGAGTTTTGCAAATAGATTTACATGCTTGAGATGTTCTAGCATTTTAGTAACATGCACTTTATATTTCTGCTTTGAATTGAAGAATATGAGAATGTTGTTCAAATAGACAATGCAATATATATCCAACAAATCAGACAAGACATTGTTAATGTATGCTTGAAATATCACTGAAATATTAGCTAGTTCAAATGGCATAACTACATATTCAAAATGTTCATATCTCATTCTAAAGACTGTCTTTCAACAGTCTTTTGCTGCTATAAGTATGCAGTGATAGACATCTCAAAGGTTCAGTTTAGTGAATATTTTGGCTTTTGAAAGTCTGTCAAGTAATTCACTTATTAGAGGTAGAGGATATTGATTCTTGATGATGATTCAATTTAATTCTTGATAGTCTACACAAAGACAGAGTTCATTATCTTTTTTGAGAATAAAAAGAATCAGTGCATCAGCTGAGCTACTGAACAGTTGTGTGATGAGTTAGCATCTGTTAGTAATTAACTTACACAATCAACTCCTCTTCTGCACCCACTTGTTTCTGACTGTTGTGATCTCATGTAACTCTTGATGTTCTTCTGCTTCATGCTCTGTGCTTGTGTAGTTTCTAATGATTCTTCTGCATAGCTTTTAATGTTCTTTCACTCTGTGTTCTGTGCTTGTATAGTTTCTAATGATTCTTCTGTGTAGCTTTCAATGATTCTTCTGTCTTATACTCTGTACTCATATAGTTTTTAATGATTCTTCTGTGTAGTTCTTAATGTTCTTCTGCTCTGTGCTCCACTGTGGAGTGGTTTCTGATATTCTTTCACTCTGAATTTCTCTCTATAAAAATCTTCTTTGTATGATCTTTTCTTCTGATTTCTTTTCTCTTTCTTTTCTTAATCAATTTGTAATCTGTAATTAGAATAGTATCAAATTGTTAATTGAAGTGTGTTTATTACATTATGAATTGATTCTTTTGTATTTAAAATCTGAGTGTTTTATTATTAGTTCTTACATCTGAGTGTGTTGTTATCAGTTCTTACATCTGAGTGTGTTGTTTACAGGTCTGAGTGTCTAGTCATTACAAGAGATTTCTTATGAGCTTGAGTATTTTTATCATTAGTTATATAGACTGTTGTGTCTAAGTGTCTGAGACACAATCAACTGTGTTCTACAAAGAGGTCTGAGTGTCTATGAGCTGTAACACTGTGAATAGTATTCACAAAGAAGCTTGATAAACTTAGCACTGCAATACTGTGAATAGTGTCTGTGAGAGAACTGAGTGTCTACAAGTATCTCCTTTTCTTTTTATTATTTGTAACGGGTTAGTATCTGTTAGTAATCAACTTACACAATTAACTCCCCTTCTGCATCTGCTTGTTTCTGACTGTTGTGATCTCATGTAACTCTCAATGTTCTTTCACTCTGTGCTCTGTGCTTATATAGTTTCTAACAATTCTTCTGTATAGCTCTTAATGTTCTTTCACTCTGTGCTCTGTGTTTATATAGTCTCTAATGATTCTTCTGTGTAGCTTCTAATATTATCTCACTTTGTATTCTGCACTTATATAGTCTCTAATGATTCTTCTGTGTAGTATTCAATGATTCTTCCACTTCACACTCTGTGCTTGTGTAGTTTCTAACAATTCTTTCATATAGTCTTTAACATTCTTCTGCTCTGCACTTCACTGTGGAGCAGCTTCTGATATTCTTTCACTCTGAATTTCTCTCTATAAGAATCCTCTTTATACAATCTTTTCTTCTGATTTCTTTTCTCTTTCTTTTCTTAATCAATTTGTAATCTGTAATTAGAATAGTATCAAATTGTTAATTGAAGTACACTCATTACATTATGAATTGATTCTTCTGTGTTTAAGATCTGAGTGCTTTGTTATTAGTTCTTACATCTGAGTATGTTGTTATCAGTTCTTACATCTGAGTGTGTTGTTTACAGATCTGAGTGTCTAGTTGTTACAAGAGATGTCTCATAAATCTGAGTGTTTTTATTGTTAGTTATATAAACTGTTGTGTCTAAGCATTCAAGACACAATCAATCATGTTCTACAAAGAGATCTGAGTGTCTATGAACTGTAACACTGTGAATAGCATTCATGAAGAAGCTTGATAAGCTTAGCACCACAACACTGTGAATAGTGTCTGTGAGAGGACTGAGTGTCTACAAGTATTCTCTTTTCTTTTTATTATTATTACATGTCTCTATATATTGAAATGAACTATGAACAATTCTACAAACACCCATCACATCTGAACACAGTGGATGACAACTTAGACCTATGAAGTATTCTTCAGTAGCAAGCACTATAGATGACTGAATTGCAATAATGATTTGCTGAGATGAGCACTTCTGCATTCACTGTTCCTTCTACATCCACACCTCACAAAAAGCTCTCAAAAGAGAAGCTTTCAATCCTCAATAAATACAAGAGAGATCTAGCACTCTACCTCACATGAAAATCAAAAGTGAATGCCAAATTGAACAGCAATGAACAAGCAATAGACTCACTATCCAATCAAGCATGATATATCCATAGCAGATTGAATGATGACACATTAGCAAAATTTCAACTCTGAATGAGTCATTGTCAGAATCATCAGTGTACATCAGAGCTAGTCTTTCAACAACTCAACTCTCTCTTCCTCAATTCTACACTTCAAGCCAAGACATTAGACTGGCTTAATCAAACTTATCAGATGAATGTTATGTTGACAACTTATCTTTCTGAATTCAATCACAAGCTTCTAGAAGCAGATGAGCAAGACTGAGATGATGCTATCAAAATCAACATATTGTTCAAGAATTTGAACTTTCAGTTGCATAACTGAAGTATAGAGTGTCTGAAACTCTCAATATACAGTGAATTCTGCACTGATTTTCATCTGTTGAACAATGATCTGTCTCAGTTTCACACACTTCAAAATCACAGAGAATTCCACTGAATAAATGCATACACTTCAAACCACTCTGCAGCACCCTCTGCCTCTGAATCAGAATCAATGAACTGAGTTTCATATGTAAATACAAGTTGTCTGAGGGTTTTCAATGTCTCAGAGAAGAACATCATTGACTGAATCATCAAAGAAGTCTGCATACACTGTGACAAGTCAGAGCACTTCACAAATCAATGTTCAAATGCAATTGCTTTGAGTAAACCTCCCACATATATAAACACTGCATTGTCTGCAGATAGACAAGAATAGAGAAAAGATGAGCTCTCACTCTAAAATATGAATGAGAGCTCAAGAAGCAGAAAGCTAGCTGAAGATTCAAGTAGAAAATGTAAGTGAATACAATTATAGTTTCTGTCATTGTAAATAGCCTAGTCAATATATAAGCAATGATAGACAGTGATTTCCTTCATTACACTCTTATAGACATTCAACTGATCAAGAAGCATAAGCTTCAGTGTATCTTCTTTCTCAAATTGTGTAAACTCAGTGAAGTTGACAGCCTCAGAGAATCTGCCTTCTACAACATGGTAAGATTTAATGTTGATGTAGAAGGACACAAGAAAAAGAATGTATATGCATACAAAATACAAAATCTTGAGTACAATCTAATATTCAGTCTATCATGACTCACAGAATTTGAAACCTTGTTGAATGCATGCAACTGCTGTCTTATTTTCTCAGAAGACAACTGTATTTACAAGAAGAATGTTGATAGAACCACTGATCTCACTCAGATATCAGCAGAAGTGTACAAACTACTAATCTATCAAACATATAAGAAGAAGAATGTCCAAGTGTTTGCTGCTAGCATGACAGATATCAACAAAGTGTTAGAAAAGTTAGAATTCAAAGATCTCAAGAAATCATATAAGAAACTATCTGAATTGTACAAAGACTTCACAGACATGTTTGATGAGAAAGAAGCTGAAAAGCTTCCCTCTCACTGAGAACTCAGTATAGATCATATAATTGAGCTCATTAAAAAAGATAATAAGAATCCACAACTGCTCTGAGATTCTCTCTACAGTATATCACATAACAAACTTCTTGTTCTATGAAAAACACTCAATGAATTACTAGACAAAGACTTCATTTGTGTTAGCAACTCACCCACTGCAGCATCTGTACTGTTTGCAAAGAAATCAGAAGAAGGCTTATGATTCTGCATCAACTATCAAAAACTCAACAAGATTATGTGGAAGGATTGATACCCTCTCTCACTCATCAATGAAATGCTCAAATGAATAGAAAAAGCAAAATGATTTACAAAACTTGACATCTCTGCAGCCTTCTACAAGATAAAAATTAATGAAGATGATGAATGACTAACTGTCTTTTGTATGTGTTATGAATTATACAAATGAACAGTGATTCTCTTTGAATTAGTGAATGCTCTGAGTATGTTTCAGAAATACATTAACTGAGCTCTATAAGATCTGCTCAATGAGATCATCTCAGTGTACATGGACAATATCTTAATCTTCACTGATGGATCACTCACTGAGCACTGTAAGTATGTATGACAAGTGCTTGACCATCTATGAAAAGCTGAACTGTAAGTGGACATTGACAAATGTGACTTCAAGATCAAGTCTATAACCTATCTAGAATTCATCATCAAAGCTGAAAAAGATGTATGCATGAATTCTAAGAAGATGGAAGCAATTCTCAACTGAGAGATATCAGTCTCAGTAAAAGAGACTAGAAGCTTTCTGAAATTCATCAACTTCTACTGAAGATTCATCAAAGACTTCTCTGATATCATACAATCACTGATGAATCTGACTCAGAAAGACACAGTATTTCAATGAACTGATAAAGTGAATGCAGCATTCAAAAAGCTGAAGTGTATGTTCACAAACACTCTGATACTGCAATCATTCAATTCAGATAAACATACAATTCTCAAAACAGATGTCTTGAGTTATGTAGTAGATGAGACACTAATACAATACAATAACAAAGATATTCTACAATCTTGTGTCTTCATCTTGAAAAAGATGTCATTCACTGAATGCAACTATAAGATCTACAACAAGAAGCTTTTAGTGATCATACAATGTTTTGAAGAATGAGAGTTCAAACTTATGAGTGTTGAGAGATTTGAGATTGTCACTGATTATAAGAATCTAGAGTACTTCACAATTACTTGTAAGCTTATTGAGAGATATATGTGTTGATAATTGTTTCTTAGCTGTTTTTCATTCACAATTTGTTATTGATCTGAAGTAGAGAACACTCTTGCAGATGCTCTGTCTCATTGAGAACAAGATATATCATTTGATGACTTAAATGACAGATGAAAACACTGAGAGTATTGATTAATTGACTCTGTAATCATAAGAAGTTCTACACAATCAGATGAACTCTGTGTATATGTTAATCAGTTCCAAGCTCAGAAACCCTTGCTTGAAGAACAATGAAAGCTAGTGACAGAAGCAGATGAATTCTGACAATAAGCTGCTGAAATCATACAAAGCAGAGCATCTCAATTCCCCACAGATGTATATTCAAAAATGGATATCTCAGCATGTTTGATTGATGATGACAACTGCTTATACTTTTGAGATAGATGATAAGTCCCCAATTCAGAATCTCTACAAATATGAATCATGCAAGAAATTCATAACTCATCAATGATCAGACATTTAGAATGTGAAATCATGTACAACATTATTGTCTGAGAATTCTACTGATCAGATATGTCAAAAGACATACATCAGTTTGTACACAACTGTGATTGCTGTGGCTCAGTGATGATATAGTGTGAATGCTGAAAAGAGATGCTGAAGCCTCTATCTGTTTCTGACTGAACTTGATGTGATATAGCTATCAATTTTGCAGTTTTCTTATTCAAAAGTAAAGATTCTATAAACATTCTAGTCATTGTTGACTGACTCAGTAAGAGTGTAATACTACAGCTCTGTGATAAGATGAATGCTGAAGTAGTTGTAGATGTCTTTGTCAGAAGTCTGTTCTATTGTATGCATGATCTGTTTTCATTCATTGTGTCAGATAGAGACAGTCAATTCATCAGTGCACTCTGAGTCTGTGTATGTCAATTATTAAGAATTGAATGAAAGTTATCAACAGTGTATTACTCAGAGACTGATGAAGCTACTGAGAGAATGATATAAACAGTGAAGAACATCCTCTGTAAGTTCTGCAATTACATGCAAGATAATTGAAGCAATCTGCTGCCATGTAATGCACTCACTCGTTTATTATTTCCTTATTATCTTCGCTTATTCTTACCTCTTTCCATTATACTCTCGCTACTGCTATTTCTATATGTATATATATATCAATGTATGTATTTCGCACATCTTCTTTCTCTTTCTTTTCTCTCTTAGCGATTAGCTACACTACATTATGCTACTATACTACATTACTCTACAATATATTACTATTATCTCCACTACACTATAAACTATCTTCTACTGTTATTCTTCACACTGTCACTACATCTCACAGTTTCTAATTGCTCAATCTTCAAAAGACAGTTCATTGAGTAATAGTCATGATCTCTATCTGCAGCATCCACTGTACTCATGCTACTGCTGAACCCAAAGCAGTAAACATCATGGAAGAAAACTGTGAAACATATACTTCTGCCACTGAAAGTGTGCAACAGATATCATCTTTCTCTATGGAATCAGACTCTGAGTATAGTTCAGAAGGAAATATCTCTTCTGAAGATCTCAGTACAATTGAAACTGAGAAGATAGCTGTGATCAGAAGAATCAAAAAATTACAGACTGAGAAAGAATTGTGAGAACTTCAACAGCAGTGCAACACTTTACTACAAGAATTGAATGAAACAATTCCAGTCACTCAAAATACACTAGAAGCACATCTGAACCACAGTAGAGATGCAACTAGTATGAATGATAATCACAATAACATCATCAGTATTCTCAGATCATCAGAAGTCACACTACAAGTGCTCAACATCTTAGTAAAAAGTGCTATGACTACTGTCAGTGAGAGATATAGTTGAGTACCACTTTGACAATTAGAATTTTGAGATCTCAGCATGAGTGGTCACTCTTCTCAAAAAGATATGAAAAAGTTTCAAAATCAAAGTATGAAAGAATTCAAAAACTTTGTTACAGCTGCTATTACTTTTCATGCCAGTGATCTTGATTACTACAATGAATATGATCATTGAAAGATCATCAAAGCTGTTACTCATTTCAATGTTGAGATGCAACAACATTGGTATCAACATATACATGATATATGAACTTTGCCACCATGGGAAGAATTTGTTAGTTGAATGTAATGTCAAGTCACTGATTCAGATAAAAGTTTCTGAGATGCTGATAGACAGTACTGAAAAACAGAGCAACAAAAAGATTAGACAGTTCAACAATTTACTTCACATTTACAATCAATTGAAAAGCATCTGCAGCATTCTTATAGCAAATATCATCAGAAATCACACCTCTATATGAAAGTTCTACCTTCCATTCACTGAGAATTTGACAAATATGCAATCAAATTGGAAGAGTTAAGCTATGATGCCACTCTACATAAACTTACAATGACAGAATCAAATCTGTCAGAGAGATAGAAGAAGCTTAAAGAGAAGTCAAACTTCAAAAACTTCACTCAAAGCTTTAACAACAGAAATAATGCTGATAATAGATCACAAAACAAATACAGATGGAATGACACTACAAGATTCAATGACTCCATTCAATTGAAATATTGCTGTTATTGCAAGCAATCAGAACATACCATCAATTTGTGTTTCAAACAACTCAAAGACAAATCCAAAAACATCAAGTCTGACTCAAAACTCAATATGAAAGACATGAAGAACTTGAAGAACTCAAAAAACACTTAAGACATATCATTCAGCTCACAATGACAGTCATAAACATGAAAAGTTGATGCAAAAACACCTTAAGCTTCACTGTCACAGTGAAACTTACTACATCTAAGAGTCTGCAAAAAATGCTTGCACTAGTAAACTCTGAATCAGAAGTGAACTGTGTCAATGAATTTTGAACAAAGGATCAAAATCTAGAAGCTGCTCACCACAACATCAAAATGATCAAGTCAATTGATAGATGCATAATGTGCTTCTTTGAAGAGTATAACATTGCAACTACTGTCACTGATCACAAGGGTAATGCACAGCAGACATCTCATTCCTTCCATGCAATGAAGATAGAGAACTACAGTCTTGTATTAGAATTTTCTTGATTAAGACAAACAAATTCTCTTATAGATTGATCAGATGAACAATTCTTCTTTAGAAGCTCTGAAGATAAACAACAGTCTCAAATTATTTCTGAATAAGATGTCTTAGCTGAAATTCTCACAGAAGCTAGAGTAGAAATGCTTGTAGTATTATCTACAGAACATTCAAAAGACTCAAAGCATGCTTCACACATATTCTCAGCTGTGTATTCAGACTTGTCAATCAGTTTACCTGATTATATCATGTTATACACACATATCTTCTCAGAAGAAGCTGCTATAAGCACAAAAAAATCAGAAGAGATGGAACACTGCATAGATCTCAAGTCTGATGTACAATCTTCATTTATGCTGATATACAATCTCTCTGAAACTGAGTTAGCTGCTCTAAGAGAATATTTAAAAAATGCATTAGATAAAGAGTGGATACAATCATTCAGTAGCTCAGCTGATGCATCAATTCTCTTTGTTCTCAAAAAAGATGATGAACTTCATCTTTGTGTAGACTATCAAAGATTAAATCAAATCATCATCAAGAATCAATACCCTCTATCTTTAATAAATGAATTACTTGATAGATTTTCAAAAGTCAAGATATTCACTAAGCTGGACCTTTGAGATGTCTATCACTGCATACTTATAGCAGCAAAAGACTGTTGGAAGACAGCCTTTAGAATGAGATATGAATATTTTGAATATGTAGTTATACCATTTGAACTAGCTAATGCTTCAGCAACATTCCAAGCATTCATTAACAATACCTTGTCTGATTTGTTGGATATATGTTGTGTTGTCTATTTGGACGACATTCTCATATTCTCCAATTCAAAGCAGGAATATAAAGTGCATGTTACTAAGATGCTAGAATGTCTCAAGTGTGTGAATCTATTTGCAAAACTCTTTAAATGTGAATTTGAAGTGGACAAAATCTCATTTCTGAGATTTGTTATAGATACAAATGATGTTGAGATGAAGTCAGACAGAGTCTTCATTATTGTGAAATGATCTATATCTAAATCAATTAAAGAGGTTCAATTCTTCTTGAGCTTTGCTAATTTCTATCAGTGATTTATTAAGTCTTTCTCCTCTATTGCAGCCCCATTATTTGAACTTACAAAAGAGAGCAAGAAGAAGAAAAGAAAAGCCACTTTTATATAGACAGAAGATGCTCAAAGTGCTTTCAATGAGCTCAAATCACACTTTATATATACTCCTCTATTAGCTCATTTTGACTCAGCTTGATGTATTCAGATTGAATCTGATGCATTCACTTTTGCAGTTGCTGCTATTCTGTTACAGTTGTAGAATGATGAGCACTGACATTCAGTTGTCTTCTGATCAAGAAAGTTGATTGATGTGAAAATGTGTTATAATACTTATGATAAAGAACTCTTGACTATTGTAGCAGCATTTAAAAATTGAAGACACTATCTGAAGAGAAGTCAGTATTCAATTCAAGTCTGATCTGATCATATCAATCTCCAGTACTTTATGACAACTAAGAAACTGAATAGATGTCAGATCAGATGAATGAAAGCTTTATCTGCTTATGATTTTGTATTACTGCATCACTCTGAATCAAAGAATTCAGCTGATGAGCTCAGTTGTTGTGCAGACTACAGTGAGGTCTATAATGATCAAACTATATTATCTACTCTGCAACAGAAGCTGAAACATGAAGTTAGATTAGACTGAAAAGCTGATATTTCTTTTCAAAATGATATTTCTTCTGATGTAGTCTGTGCACAGATCTCTAATGAGTAAAATACTTCTTTTAATAAGTGAAAAGTGCTTTATACATTGATGTCTTCTATCTCTTATGTAAACTCTTTCTCTCTGTTGTGTGTTGAGCAATATATGCTTTGAATTGCAGTCAATAAGGCTATTCTTGAAGACTCAGTATATACAGAAATGTCTGAATCCTTCATCTCATTTCTGAGTAAAGCACAGAAGATTGATTCTTTTGCTGTTGAGCAAAGAAAGAAAATAAAAGAGAAGAATATGACTGTTGCTGAAAATATGCTATAAACAATTTCTGAGAATGATATATTGCATACTGATGATCACATGTATATCCCTCAACAAAAGACACTCATTGATGAAATTATCAGTGCAAATCATGATGATCTGCAGAGAGGTCACTTTGATATAAAAAAGTTTATAAACAGCATTCAGAACAAATACTATTGACATGAGCTAGTCAGAAATATCAAAGATTATATATCCACTTGTGATACTTATCAAAGAGTAAAGTCAAAACAGCACAGACAATATGAAGAATTGAGTACAATTCTCTTATCATCAAATTCTTTTGAATTTATTACTATGAATTTTATTACAGACTTGTCAGTCTCTACATTCCTTCATCAAATCTATAATGCAATTTTAGTGATTGTGGATATATATATCAAGTTTACAATCTATATTCCTTGCATCAAAAACATTACAGCTGATGAACTAGCAGAAATCATTTATATCAAGTTCTATACAATTTACAGAATACTCAAAAACCATATATTCAATTGAGATTCACTGTTTACAAGTCATTATTGATCCATCTTTTGTTATATGCTAGACACACACTGGAAACTTTCAACAGCCTTTCATCCTCAAACAGATGATCAAACAGAATGACAAAATCAAATCTTGAAACATTATCTTCAATGCTTTATCAACTATCATCAAGATGACTGAGCACACTGACTACTGCTGACACAGTTTGTTTACAATATCTCTCAACATATCTCTATTGAAATGACACTCATGGAAGCCTTAATGGGATATCAATCTGATTTGAAAATTAATGTCAGCAAATCATCACAACTGGTTGCTATACATGCTGCTAGCTGCACAAAACATATCAAGGAAATATGTCATAAGCTCATTGAGAATCTACAAAAGATGCAACAAGCACAGAAAATCTATTATGATACAAAATATAAGCCTCAACAATTTAAAATAAATGATTATATCATACTCAATACAAAAAATCTCCAATTGCTGCACTCAATTCACAAACTCAATCATAAATATATTGAACTCTTCAAGATTCTGAATATCATCAGAAAATAAGTGTACAAACTAGAACTGTCATTTTCATATAGAAGCATTCATTCTGTATTCCATGTATCTTTACTGAAGTCATACAACCACAGAAATGAAGCTCTATCAGAACCAGAACTGAAACTTGTCAATAATGAAGAAGAATATCAAGTTGAAGAAATTCTTGAAAAACAACAACAAAAAAACAAATCTCTGAAATATCTTATAAGATGAACAGATTGGAGTTCTAGTGATGATACATGAGAATCAGAAGAAAACATATTGAACACTCAGACATTTGAAATCTTTCTCAAATAAGAAAATGAATAACAAATACAAAATCAACATACTTTCAAATATCAAAAGCACAAATATCTAGTTGAAAGATGTCAGAAGTGCAAATTCTAAATCAAAAAACACTAGAAGTGCAAATCTCACTCAAACTTCAATCAAATACATTTTTTTTTAGAAGAATTTTATCAGAGAAAAGAGAAAAAGAAAAAAAAAATTCAATTTGAGTATAATAAATACAAAAAATAAAAAATACAGACAAGGAAAAGACAAAGAAAATGGGTTCTAAGGAAAGTCTAAAGGCCTTCAGTCCATTCACTCTCATCTCAACATTTCTCATCTCTCACTTCCATTTCTCCCTTCATCATTTCTCTCATCCCCTCTCTGCCACCCCCTCCTTATGCTGCCTCCAGTACTCGTGAAGCACCGGGCCTCATTTCGGGTGCAAAGACACTGGCAAATGCCTCTTCCACAGAACATTTGCTTCCTTCTCTCTACTCTTCTCCACACCCTTCTCTTCCTCTAACACCTCTGCTCTGAAAGGATCAGACACAACCACAGCCTTCAAAATCTGCACCCCTGCAGGCTCAGCCGCCGCTCAGTGCTGGGATCATAGAGCATTCACTCCTGCCCTGCTCTGAGCAGACAGCATCACCAGGCGAGGTGTGTCCAATTGTTTAACTAAATGATGAAGACAACTTTTGTGACTGGTCATGTCCTCCCCAGCTGCCACCCCCATGAAGATAAATGCTCACCCATGCATAATGCACCTCAGAAGAGGTGTATCATGCATCTAGCATCATTATCAATATATCAACATTGCTAAGAGCAAGAATTAAAGAGAATTACTCATGAATTTGCAGAATTTCTCTGCAGAGGCACAAGCCTCACAACACTTCTGAGCATTTGATCTCAATACACATCAAAAATCAACATCTTCAAGTCTAGAGACACAATGTTTGCATGGAATCTGACTGTTGTGCATCACATGATTAGGGCTAAACCTAGAGCAATATAACAAGTGAACAGCAAATGGTGCTATACAGAAACAAGCTAGTGATGCATGTGATCACATTAATAACACCACTGACAAGGAACATCAACAATAATACATGATAAGTGCTCAAGAAACAACTTACTTAAAATCAAGGTAATCAAAGAAGCTCATTTTAATGTAAAAAAAGAGAAGAAGAGAGAACAACAATATAAAAAATTTAAAAATTTTTTTTATTGGAGATGAAAAATTGCAGCAGAAAGACAAGGAGCTTTGATGATGATCAAGTTAAAAGAGAAGAGAAATCTTCAAGAAGAAAGAAATTCTTTTTGCTTCTCTGCACACAATCTCTAGCAATCAAAGAATCCACCAATTCCATCTCATTAAGAAATCAATAACAACATGTATACAAGCTATCTAGAGGACGCGAATACAAGCTATCTAGAGGACATGATCAATACACTGCTATCAACAAGCAGAACTTACAATACAGGAATTTAATTTTCTACTAGCAAGCAATCTATACAATCACTGAGAGCAGCTCTTATAAAAAAGAGAGACAATTGTAATGCACTCATTTATTATTTCCTTATTATCTTCACTTATTCTTATCTCTTTCCATTATACTCTTGCTATCACTATTTCTATATGTATATATATATCAATGTATGTATTTTGCACATCTTCTTTCTCTTTCTTTTCTTTCTTAGCAATTAGCTACACTACATTACACTACTATATTACACTCTACAATATATTACTATTATCTCCACTACACTATAAACTATCTTCTACTGTTACTCTTCACACTGTCACTACACCTCACACTTTGTATCTCTTGTAATTTCTTCACCCTTGCTGTAGCTAAGAGCTCAAGATCAATAGAGGTTACAGATTCAGATTCTTTATCAATTATCTCTCTTGATGAAACAGAATCATAATCTAGTAGTGCTTGAAATGATGGCATATCAATAGATGCTTGAGAAACAGAATTGTAGGCAAATTGTGTCTGCAGAAGTAGATTCACTCAATTATTCTGATGATAATTCAAGTATGCTTGTAAATAGTTCTCTAATGTTTGATTCTGATGTTTCATTTGCTCATCAGTTTGAGGGTGGAATGCCGTACTCAGATTGCACTTAACTCATAAATAATAACAGAATGTTGATCAGTAGTGACTGGTAAACAACTTATCTCTATCAGATATGATAGATGAAGATGAACTGTAATCACTTAGAATAGCATCTATGAACAACTCTGCAAAATCAGAAGCAGTAATTGAAGTCATGCAAGGAAAGTACTTAGCTAGTTTAGTATAGTGATCCAGTATGATCAAAATACTATCATAGATGATTCCCTTTCAAATTACTGGTGGTAATTCAACAATGAAATTCATAGCAAGAGAACTGAACAGTCTAGTAGATATGAGAATTTTGATAAATTGCTCATATGATTTATGCCTTTTAGCTTTAACATGCTGACAGATATCACACTCTCTGACATACATTTCAATGTCTTTTCAAAGTGTATTCCAGTAATATTTGCAATGTAGAAGCTCTAAGATTCTGGCAATATCAAAGTAGTCTGCTCAGAAGTTATCATGATGTATTCATAATAACTTCTGAGTGATTGCTTTGCTAGAGGGAATGTAGATAGCATGATTGCAATATAGAAGTCCATGATCTTCATCTACTCATCAGATGATCAAAGAATCTTCAGAGATATCAGAGACTTCTCTAAGAGTTTCAGACTCTGCACTATTCTCAACTTCTTGACTTCAAGTTACAGTAAAGACATCCCTCTTCTGTAATTCTTTAATGAAGTCTAGAAGTCAATTAGTAGGTGATTCATGATCTGTTTCATTCTCAGCAGCTTTCATTACTGCTAGATGTGGCATGAGAAGTTCATGATCTTCAGTGTCAGTTTCAAAGAAATTTCAGAAACAAGAATACTCTGCAGAACAATCTGAGCTTCTCTGTATCAAAGATGATTCAGTATCTACTAAGCTGTTCTGATCAGAGTCATGAAGTCTCTGATGAATTTTTTTCTGTAGAATCAGTAGTATTGACAGCTTTGAGTCTACATTCTCAGAGGAAATAATATAGTCTGAACATCTCAAAGATGAATCAGTAGGGTTTAGCTGTTCTGATCAATAGATTATATAGAAATCATAAGCAGATAGCTCTTCCACTCAATGCATTTGACAGTTGTTCAAGCTTTTGATACTAAGAAAGTATTTCAGATTATCATAGTCAGTTATGATCTGAATTGAATACAGATTGTCTTGCAGATAGTGTTGTCAGTGATGAAATGATGCCACTATAGTCAGAAGTTTCAAATCATGAATGTCATAGTTTCTAGAAGCTTCAGAAAGCTTCTGTGAAAAGAATGCAATGAGTCTTCACTCTTTTCTTCAAGTAGACATCAAATTATCTATATTTTTACTTCATTCTGATGCTATTTCTATAGCTTCTTGATAGGTTTCTGGTACTGATTCTAGACATTGAGATAGAATACCAGCAATTCCATCCTTGCTTGCATCCATTTCAACTTGGGTTTTCTTCTATGAATCATAATGAATCAGTAGAATAGCTTGTGCAAATGTTTCTTTCAAATTTACAAAAGCTTTTCTTGCTGAATCACTAAGTTGAAACTTAGTTTGCTTATCTGTAGCATTTCAAAGAAGATCTGTAAGAGATGTGGCTATCTGTGAAAAAGCATATATGAATCTGTGATAAAAGTTCACAAATTCTATGAAAACTTGAATATCACAGACACCTTTAGATTCCGGCCAATTTAGAATAGTTTCAACTCAGTTGCGATCCATGGCTATATCAGTAGATGATACAATATAGCCAAGAAATTCAACCTCAGTAGTGAAAAAGATGCATTTGCTTTTCTTAGTATAAAGTTGATATTTTCATAAGTGTTTGAAGATTAATTGGAGATGTTTTGTATGGTCTTTGATATTTTGAGAATAGATAAGAATATCATCAAGGTAAACAATGCAACAGATATCAACTAGACCTTTCAGCACTTCATTGATATAAGATTGGAATGTAGCAGAAGCATTACAGAGCCCTATAGATATAACTCAGAATTTGTAGCTGCTGTATTGAGTTCAAAACACTGTTTTCCATTCATCTTCTTCTGCTATTTGTATGCAGTAGTAGGCATCTCAGAGATCTATTTTAGAGAAGATGATAGCACTCTGTAATTGATCTAACATTTCTTCAATGTGAGGGATTGGATATCAATCCTTTATAGTTATCTTGTTAAGGTCTTGATAATCTATGCAAAGGTGTAAAGTTCCATTCTTTTTCTTTGTGAATACAATAGATGCAGCAGCAGGGCTCTTTGTAGAACAAATTCACTGCTGTGACAGCATTTCTTCTAGATATTTGTGTAAGACATCTAGTTCTGCTATCAAGAAATTGTATAAAGATTCATAAGAGGGTTTCTTTCTGTCTTGCAATCAAATATGATGTGATATGATGAGGTTCTCATTCAGCTTGGCTGCTGCTTCAGCAGAAAAGATATCTTTAAATTCAGTTAAAAGATCTTGTAGATTTTGAGATAAAGTAGTTTCATTAATAGAACATAGTCATTTCAAAGAAGATTCAGTATTGCCATCTCAAAAGTAGAGTGGTGTTGTAGATGTTTCTTGCATAGAACAGATAAATTCTTCTGATTCTGTTATTTCAATTCTAGTATCTCCAATTCAATATCACCATGATAATGCTTTCCAATTGATTAAAGAATTGACTGTTCATAATCATGGAAGATCTAGATAAAGATCTTCATCTGCTAGATTAACAGAATGAAAGCTAAGTTTGCTTGCTCAAGTTTCACCTAGCCCATCAGTGGCTCTATGAGTAGCATTAATGATGCCATATCAATATCCTCATCATTCATCAGAATATTGCACTTGAGATGATGGTCCAATCTGTTTCCATTCTTTAGAAGTAGTGTAAGTATGAGAGATATAATTGAAATCTGCTTCAGAATCAACTAGGCATCAAATCAGCTCAGAATCATTAGAAATGTCTAGTTGAATAGTGATGTACATACAGAATCTATCATCTAGTCACTTCTCATCATTCTGAGTTTCAGTGATATGAGCTATCACAGATGTGGATTTCAGTTTGTCTGTGATTTGAATTCATTTTTCCTTCTTATTACAATTCTTAAGAAGATGACCTGCCTTCTCACAGAATAGACAAAGATTATTATTCATGCAGCATTGACATTTCTCTATAATAAGCTTTTCAGCTGAGATTAGATTCCATTGAGTCTTTGAAAAAGAGTTATCAGAGAATCACTTGATTCCACATTTGTCATCATTCTTCTGATATCTATTTTATGAAGAGGATTCTTGTTTGTTGTTACTCCTTCTAGCATGGCTTCTATTAACAGCTTGAATTTGAGCAACTAGCACAATCAATTCAGCTTGATTGATAGAAGAATCATGATGAGTTTGAATTTGATTTTGTATTGCTGATGATAATTTAGCAAAGAATAATTGAGCAAATAGTTCTTCTATATTGATTGCTAGATCATCACAAATCTCATTAAATCTGAAGACAAATTGTTGAACTGATTGATTCAGTGATTGTTTTAATTCTTCAAAGTAAATTGCTGCTGTAAAGCTGCAGTTGCAGACATTCTTCAGATCATTGTGCAGGAATTTCTTAAAGTTTTTTCATAAAAAAGATTGATTTAATCTTTCAAGCTCTCTTTCTTTAGTAGCTCAAGTAGTTTCAATTGTTTTCTGTAATCATCTCAAAGTATAAACAATCTTAACTTCATTGGTATTGTATTGAGTTGAGTTCAACTTATATATGCATTTGAGAGCTCTTATGAATATATGGTATTCATGTAGATTGCTGTCATAATAGACAGGTGGATCAGTGAGCTGAATTTCTCATCAGTTAGCTGAGACAGATATTGCAGATGCTGCTAGCTCAACAACTGCTGATCAAGAAGTATTCAAGAGTGAATTGATCTTGAACATGATGATTAGAATACTCAATTCTTGAAGAGATAAGGGATTGAGTGGATCAAACTGTAAGCAGTGGTATGAGAATCAGCTGCTTATATCACAAGAAATTCTTAAGACTCTGCAAGAATTAAGTTGTAGAAGATAATACAGTAATATATCAGAGAGAATTCAGATTAATATTGATATTGTAGAATGTAGAGATCAAATTAAAACAGAATGATCTGCTGACCTCTAGAAGATTGAGTCAGCTGCTATCTATATACACAGTATCATAAACAAATCAAACTTGCTATGATGTAGATGGTGTAGTATGATGCAAGTGGCAAGATAATGCCTTGATTTCAAATCTGATATGATGTTGGTGGTGCTATGTTCGGTGATGTCATATCTTTAGAGCAATCGTCAATTTCGGCCTAGCACTGGTAACTTAGTGCGGGTTTCTTACACAAGTATACAGTAAAGAAAGTGCTAGATATATATAATTATCAACTCAACATCTTATCTGATATTTATGATATCTTTCATACAAACCTGCTTCAACCCACAGCTGAGAATCCATTCCCCTCACAGAGAATCTTTGATTGACAGTCATCTGTCATTGTAGAAGAAGATAATGAACTCAAGTGAGAAATTGAAGCAATTCTTGACAATAGAATCAATCATCACTGCTGTGAATATCTCATCAAATGAATAAAATACAATCATCTGATCTGGGAATTCATGTCTGTTTTGAAGGACATTGCTGCTCTCAATGTCTATAAGTCCTCACTCATCTCAGTAGAGAGGGATAATGTGATAGATTAACACTCATTAGCAATTAACTTATGCAATCAACTTCTGTTATTGTGATCATATATAACTTTTGATGTTCTTTCACTTCATGTTTCTGTGACGGGTTAGCACCCGTTAGTAATTAACTTACGCAACCAACTCCCCTCCTGCAACCACTCATTCCTGGCTGTTGTGACCTTGCATAACCCTCAATGTTCTTCCACTCCATGCTCCATGCTTGTGTAGTTTCTAACAATTCTTTCATATAGCTCTTAACATTCTTCTGCTCTGTGCTCTGCACTTATATAGTCTCTAATGATTCTTTCACATAGCTTCTTATGTTCTTCTGCTCTGTGTTCTGTGCTTGTGTAGTCTCTAACAATTCTTCTATGTAGCTCTCAATGATTCCTCCATCCTACATTCCACACTTGTGTAGCTTCTAACAATTCTTATGCATATCTTTTAATATTCTTTCACTCTGCACTTCACTGTGAAACAGCTTCTGATATTCTTCTGCTCTGAACTTTCCTCTATAAGAACTTTCTTCATACAATCTTTTCTTCTGATTTCTTTTCTCTTTCTTTTCTTAATCAATTTGTAATCTGTAATTAGAATAGTATCAAATTGTTAATCAAAGTACACTCATTACATTACAAATTGATTCTTCTGTGTTTAAAATCTGAGTGTCTTATTATTAGTTCTTACATCTGAATGCATTGTTATCAGTTCTTACATCTGAGTGCATTGTTTACAGATCTGAGTGTCTAGTCATTACAAGAGATCTCTTGTGGGCCTGAGTGCTCTTATCATTAATTATATAGACTGTTGTGCTTAAGCATTCAAAACACAATCAACCATGTTCTATAAGATCTGAGTGTCTACAAACTGTAACACTGCAAATAGTGTTCATGAAGAAGCTTGATTAAGCTTAGTGCTGCAACA
Organism: Histoplasma ohiense; assembly: GCA_017607445.1. Taxonomy (NCBI): domain Eukaryota; kingdom Fungi; phylum Ascomycota; class Eurotiomycetes; order Onygenales; family Ajellomycetaceae; genus Histoplasma; species Histoplasma ohiense. Next base: position 1,237,013 of record JAEVHH010000006.1, on the reverse strand, counting down.
CTGTAAATAGTGTCTGTGAGAGAATCAAGTGTCTACAAGTATTTCTTTTCTTTTTTTTTTTTATTATTATATATTCTTAGATATTGAAATGAACTATGAGCAATTCTACAAACACCCGCTGCATTCAAATGCAGTGGATGATAACTTAGATCTACAAAGCATCCTTCAGCAGCAGACACTACAGATGACTGAATTGCAATGATGATTTATTGAGATGAGCACTTCTGTGTTCACTGTTTCTTCTACACCCACATCTCACAAAAAGCCTTCAAGAGAGAAGCTCTCAATCCTTGACAAATATGAGAGAGACCTAGCACTCTACCTCACATGAAAGTCAAAAGTGAATGTCAAATTGAACATTGATGAATGAGCAATAGGCTTGCTATTCAATCAAGCATGGTATATTCATAGCAGATTGAATGATGATGCATTAGCAAAATTTCAACTCTGAATGAGTCATTGTCAGAATCATCAGCATACATCAGAGCTAGTCTTTCAACAACTCAACTCTCTCTTTCTCAATTCTACACTTCAAGTCAAGGTGTTAGACTGGCTTAATCAAACTTATCAGATGAATGTCATATTGACAACTTATCTTTCTGAATTCAATCACAAGCTTCTAGAAGCAGATGGGTAAGACTGAAATGATGCTGTCAAGATCAATATATTGTTCAAGAATTTGAACTTTCAGTTGCATAACTGAAGTGTAGAGTGTCTGAAGCTCTCAATATACAGTGTCTGTGCTGATCTTTGTCTGTTGAACAACAATCTGTCTCAGTTTCACACACTTCAAAATTGCAGAGAATTCTGCTGAACAAATATGTATGCTCTGAACTACTCTGCAGCATCTCTCATCTTCAAATCAGAATCAATGAACTGAGTCCCACACATAAATACAAGTCATCTGAGGATCTTCAATGTCTCAGAGAAGAATATCACTGACTGAATTGTCAGAGAAGTCTGCATACACTGTGACAAATCAGAGCACTTTGCAAATCAATATTTGAATGTGATTGCTCTGAGTAAACCTCTCATGTGTGTAAACACTGCATTGTCTGTGAATAGACAAGAACAGAGAAAAGACAAGCTCTTGCTCTAAAACACAGATGAGAGCTCAAGAAGCAGAAAGCTAGCTGAAGATTTGAGTAGAAGATGTAAGCAGATACAATCATGATTTCTATCATTGTAAATAGCTTAATCAATGTACAAACAATGATAGACAGTGGTTTTCTTCACTACACTCTTATAGACACTCAGCTGATTGAGAAGCATAAGCTTCAGTGTATTCTCTTTCTCAAACTGTATAAACTCAGTGAATTTGACAGCCTCAGAGAATCCATCTTCTACAATATGGTAAGATTTAATGTCAATGTAGAAGAACATGAGAAAAAGAATATATATACATATGAAATACAAGACCTTGAGTACAATCTAATACTCAGTCTATCATAGCTCACAGAATTTGGAACCTTGTTGAATATACACAACCACTGTCTTATTTTCTCAGAAGGCAACTGTGTTTACAAGAAGAATGTTGATAGAACCACTGATCTCACTCAGATATCAGTGAAAATGTACAAACTACTAACTCATCAAGTACATGAGAAGAAGAACATTCAAGTGTTTGCTGCTAGTATGACAGATATCAAAAAAGCATTAGAAAAGCTAGAACTCAAAGATCTCAAGAAATCACACAAGAAACTATCTGAATTGTACAAAGACTTTGCAGATATGTTTGATGAAAAAGAAGCTGAAAAGCTTCCTCCTCACTGAGAACCCAGTATAGATCATACAATTGAGCTCATCAAGAAGAACAGTAAGAATCCACAATCACTCTGAAGTTCTCTCTACAGCATATCACACAACAAGCTTCTCATTCTATGAAAAACACTCAATGAACTATTGAATAAAGGCTTCATTTGTATTAGCAACTCACCCATCACAGCATCTGTACTGTTCATGAAGAAATCAGGAAAAGGCTTATGATTCTGCATTGACTATCAAGAACTCAACAAGATTATGTGGAAGGATCAATACTCTCTTTCACTCATCAACAAAACACTCAAATGAGTAGAAAAAGCAAAATGATTTACAAAGCTTGACATCTCTGCAGCCTTCTATAAGATAAGAATTAATGAAGATGATGAATGGCTAACTGCTTTTCATACATGTTACAGATTATACAAATGAACAGTGACTCTCTTTGAATTAATGAACATCTCAAGCACATTTCAGAAATACATTAACTGAGCTCTATGAGATCTGCTTAATGAGATCATCTCAGTGTATATGGACAATATTCTGATCTTCATCAATGGACTGCTTACTGAGCACTGCAAGCATATACAACAAGTGCTTGACTGTCTATGAAAAGCTGGACTGCAAGTGAACATTGACAAATGTGACTTTGAGACCAAGTCTACAATCTATCTAGAATTCATCATCAAAGCTGAAAAAGGTGTATGCATGAATTCTAAGAAGATGGAAGCAATCCTCAACTGAGAGACATCAGTCTTGATAAAAGAGACTAGAAGCTTTCTAGAATTTGTCAACTTCTATCAAAGATTCATCAAAGATTTCTCTGATATTGTACAATCACTGATGAATCTGATCTGAAAAGACACTGTGTTTCAATGGACTGACAAAGCAGATGCAGCATTCAAAAAGCTGAAGTATATATTCACAAACACTTCAATGCTGCAATCATTCAATTCAGATAAGCATACAATTCTTGAAACAGATGCCTCAGATTATATAGTAGATGAAGCACTGATGCAATATGATAATGAAGATATTCTACAACTCTGTGCCTTCATCTCAAAAAAAATATCATCTGCTGAATGCAACTATAAGATCTACAACAAGAAGCTTCTAGTGATCATATAATATCTTGAAGAATGGAAGTCTGAACTTATGAGTGTTGAAAAGTTTGAGATTGTTACTGATTATAAGAACTTAGAGTACTTCACAATCACTTGTAAACTCACTGAAAGACATATGCATTGATCATTGTTTCTTAGCTGTTTTTCATTCACAATTTGTTATCAATCTGAAGTAAAGAACACTCTTGCAGATGCTCTGTCTCATCAAAAACAAGATATATCATCTGATGATTTGAACAACAGATGGAAACACTGAGAGCATCAATTAATCAACTCTGCAATCATAGAAAGTCCTACACAATCAGATGAACCTCACATACATATCAATCAGTTCCAAGCTCAAGAACTCTCACTTGAAGAACAATGAAAGCTAGCAGTAGAAGCAGATGAATTCTAGCAATAAGCTGCTGAAGTCATACAAAACAGAGCATCTCAATTCCTCACAGATGTATACTCAAGAACAGATATCTCAGCATATTCAATTGATAATGACAACTGCTTACACTTTCAAGATAGACAATGAATCCTCAATTCAGAATCTCTACAAACACAGATCATGCAAGAAATTCATAATTTATCAATGATCAAACACTCAGAATGTGAAATCATGTACAACATTGTCACTCAAGAATTCTACTGATCAGATATGTTGAAAGACATACATCAATTCATACACAACTGTGATCACTGCAGCTCAGTGACAGTATAATATGAACATCAAAAAGAGATGCTGAAGTCTCTATCTGTCTTCAATCAAATTTGATGTGATATAGCTATCAATTTTGCAGTTTTCTTACTCAAAAGCAGAGATTCTATGAATATTCTAGTCATTGTCAATCAACTCAGCAAAGATGTAATACTACAGCTCTGTGACAAGATGAACACTGAAGTAGTTGCAGATGTCTTCATCAGAAGCCTGTTCTATTGTATACACAGTTTGTCTTCATTCATTGTGTCAGATAGAGACAGTCAATTCATCAGCACACTCTGAGTCTGCATATATCAATTATTAAGAATTGAATGAAAGTTATCAATGATATACCACTCAGAGACTGATGAAGCTACTGAGAGAATGATATAAACAGTAAAGAACATTCTCTGTAAGTTCTGCAATTACACACAAGACAACTGAAGCAATCTGCTGTCACACACTGAGATTGCAATTAACAGTTGAGATTTCACTACAACAGATGTAAGCTCATTCTTTCTTCTATACAGATACAACTTAGAGATTCTGAACTTCTCTGAGACTTCTCAAGAAACTGTGTACATCTGCAGTCTCATACAGATGACAGAGAATATTATAAACAAGCTGAAGAAAGTTCACAAATGAGCAGAAACTTCAATAATCAGTATTCAGTAAAATTATAAGAATCAAGCAAACATCAGAAGAAGTTCTGCAATCTGATATTATGTAGAAAACAAAGTCTGACTGAATCTCAAGAACATAAGAATAGATCACTTCTTGTATACACTAGATTACTACCACATCAAGTATACAGTGAAGAAAGTGCTAGATACATACAATTATCAACTTGACACTCTGTCTGATATTCATGATATCTTTCATACAAATCTGCTTCAATCCACAGCTGAGAATTCATTCCTCTCACAGAGAATCTTCAATTGACAGTCATTCATTATTGTAGAAGAAAACAACAAACTTGAGTGGGAAATCAAAGCAATTCTTGACAATAGAATCAACCATCACCACTGCAAATATCTTGTCAAATGAATAGAATACAATCATTCAATCTGGGAATCTGTGTCTGTCTTGAAGAATATCACCACTCTCAACATCTACAAGTTCTCATTTACTCTGATAGAGAGGGATAATATGATGGATTAGCATCTGTTAATAATTAACTTACACAATCAACTCTTCTTCTGCAACTGCTTGTTTCTGACTGTTGTGATCTCATATAATTCTCAATATTCTTTCACTCTGTGCTCTGTGTTTGTGTAGTTTCTAATGATTCTTTTATGTAGCTTTTAACATTCTTTCACTCTGTGCTCTGCACTTATATAATCTCTAATGATTCTTCTGTATAACTTCTTACATTCTTTCATTCTGTGTTCTATACTTGTATAGTCTCTAACAATTCTTCTGTATAGTTCTCAATGATTTCTCTGCTTCATGTTCCACACTTGTGTAGTTTCTAACAATTCTTATATATATCTCTTAATATTCTTCTACTCCACACTTCACTGTGGAGTGGCTTCTGATATTCTTTCACTCTGAATTTTTCTCTATAAGAACTCTCTTTGTACAATTTTTTCTTCTGATTTCTTTTCTCTTTCTTTTCTTAATCAATTTGTAATCTGTAATTAGAATAGTATCAAATTGTTAATCAAAGTACATCTGTTACAGTTTCATGTTTGTGTAGTCTCTAACAATTCTTCTGTGTAGCTTTTAATGTTCTTTCATTTCATGTTTTATACTTATATAGTCTCTAACAATTCTTCTGTATAGTTCTCAATGATTCTTTCATCTCATACTCTGCATTTATATAGTTTCTAACAATTCTTTCATGTAGCTTTCAATGATTCTTTCACTTCATACTCTGCATTTATATAGTTTCTAATGATTCTTCTGTATAGCTTTTAACATTCTTCTGCTCTGTGCTTCACTGTGAAGTGGCTTCTGATATTCTTTCACTCTGAATTTCTCTCTATAAGAACCTTCTTTGTATGACTCTTTCTTCTGATTTCTTTTCTCTTTCTTTCCTTAATCAATTTGTAATCTGTATTAGAATAGTGCTAGATTGTTAATCGAAGTACGCCCGTTACAGCTTCTCTGGTGTGGAAACTCACCAGATTTGAATGCAATTGAAGCTGCCTGGCCCTGGATGAAGAGAAAAACAACACAGAAGGGTGCTTCAAAATCCCAAGCAAAGGCTGTTAAGATATGAGAGAAGACATGGAAGAAGCTGCCACAGTCAAATATACAGACATGGATTGAACAGATTCCAGTGCATGTTAAGAAGATAATTGAGCTTGAGGGTGGTGATGAATATTGAGGAGGTAGATGAAAGCAGAAGAAATAATGAGGGGGAATTTACATGTAAAACCTAGTATAAATTCCTAGTGGCAGTTGTGGCGTTTTTAGTGCTTGAACGAAACTTTTGAAACCGACCTCCGTATTGAGAGCCATATTGAAATAAAAGAGAAGATAAATTTGATTCATCAATCTCTGGGGGATTATCTGCTATTTAAAATGAGGGGTAATTGCTTCTCATTAGTGGTATCTATGATATTTCAACTAGTATATCCGTGGCGTAGATAGTAGCTTGGCTGAACGAAACTTTTGAAACCGACCTCCGTATATCACATCAACATAGCCGATCTCTCATATAATCCAGTAGTTTTTGTGTATTTAATACACTAAGGTACACACTAAAGAACGCTAATTGTGCCTCGCCCCCAGACGAGGAGATAGTTAGCTAGCGATCGCACAATGCACCATACTAGCCACATTTCCTCTTCCAAAGGAAGGTTCCTTGCTTGATTGCTCAAACTCTCACTAACCCTGTATCTATTCTTCGTATCTGATATTGATCTCAAATGATATTGTACCTTGATGGCTAGCTTGGCAGAGTTGATCATGGACTCCAAGTTTGAATCATCGATCCATCCATCCATTGCATGGTGCAAAATTTCCTCTGGCAAGATCTGAGCCACCACCAGTTTGTTTTTGAATAATGGGGAGTAGGAGACACATTTGCTGTTTTCCCACGGAGTACCCTGTAACTACTTACTTATATTTGTCCATTTATTCAGCAGGACGGCGCGAGTTGGAGGACGGAGACGTGAGTATCTCAGAGAGGCTGGTGCCTGCGCGTAGTTCCCTCTCACACGGCGAGCTGGCCAGAACAAATATTCTGTTTCATTCTCATGGAAGAATGCCGTCACCGATATGATCTTCTTCTTGGGGAAAGCTGAAAAGAAAAGCTTTGTGAACATTTCCGGGGCTGAGATTTTACGAGGACTACGCAGAATAATTTCGTGCTGATGGCTGGCTGGCTGACTGATCTTGTTGCTTGGTGTTTGTATTTTTACAAATCAAGGCTCGTGATGCTCGAGTCAGGGATGAATTTAGAAATCAAGAGTCGCACAGATGGGTTTAGTACGCAGCAGGTCAGTTTCTTATTTTTAGACGCCCGAGAGAAAACACGAGGGTGATCGAGGTTCTGTTCGAAGAAAGGGTGATTTTTTTTTTTTTTTTTTTTTTCGTTTTCAAGCCCTTTTGCTCCCTCATTTTCCGTTCTCTTCAACTCCAGAAGTAAACAAATGAGTCAAGCAAGAGTAAACATCATCATCCAATTCGATCACAATATCTGGGATCATACGAGAGCATTCTTCAGACTGCGACTGCGCTCATGGATCGACACAGCCCTGTACGGCCAAGGCAGGCAACATCAGCTGACTCGAGAACGGTCTGACTTGGACTTCCTCCAACGACCATCCGTAATCAACTCAGACTTGTTGCCAAGCTCCACACACCCAATCGAAGCTAGTCCTGAAAGAAAAAAACACACGGAAAAGGAATAGAACAGGCAGTGGTGGCCAAAAGCCAACCCACCAATCCCCAAACGAGCCTGGTTGCAGTTTTGAGTGCCCTTTCCCAAGCCCCGATCGCTGGATGGCGGTTCCTTTCCTTTGTTGTTTTGGTGTCTTGTAGGCGGGGCGGCCACTTGTTTTGAGTCATTGGCTCGTCGCCCGATGACGACGATGACGGATCCATGGATGCCATGATGGTTGGCTGGTTCCGATTACCTCCCGACGACTGGATACTGGTTCCAACGGACTGGAGATTTGAGAAGTGAATTTTTTGGGGGGGTGGGGGGAAGATATTCTCTGTATAGATTGGACAACCCCCGTTTCAAATCACCATCGCGTGTTCTTCCGGACATCGAACATCGTTAAAATGTATTATGCTATTATGCTAGCGTTGACTCGCACGAGGAGTTGTTGAAACTCCACCCTTCCTCTGGCAAAGTCCACACGCATATGCTGGCAGGCATCGATAGCGGCCTGCGTGAGGGTGTCACCATGTCCTTAGTTTCCCTAGCTGTGGGACACTATTATTGATAATACACCAATCAAACCCAGGACCAAGGGAGGCTGGTGGCGGTTGCATGTTGAGGTGGGGGCCCTTGGGAAGAGGGATTCGTGGTCATGGCGGTGATCGCTGCGTTGGAACCTGAAGGGTGACGAGAACCATCGAGGCATCCGCAGAATGGGCAAATCCGTGCGCTTTTCATCGACGTATACAACTATATACGCAGTAAGTATATGATGAGATTTTCATTCATGTCCTCTCTTTTATTTTCGACTAGAGAAAGACACGAAACAGTAGATGAGTAACGTACTCTGTATTAAACATCTGTTCTTCGTTTATTTTTAAAAAGAACAATAGCCCTAGCATCGTCGACAGCGACATCCGTAAGCAGTGAAATAGGAGAACGGAATATCGTATTCAACCATCCAGGGATCTAAACTGATTTGCTGGTGGTCAGCATGGGGTTGCAAGATTCCCCGCCGCCGATTGTAGACGTTGAGTTCTGAGTTCTCTTGCTTCCTCCCTTCTTTTCTCTATCAAGATGAACCGTGTCATCGAGCTTCTCCTGGCCGCACGCAGCTGCTTGTAGAGAGCCTGCCTCTGCATCGATCCATCCATCGATCGATCGATCGATCGTATAAACACAGACAAAAGCCCGGATAGTTGTTGCTTCAGGCTCCGGCCAATTCTTCCTCCATCCGCAAAATCTCCCCTCTTGTTCTCTTGCCAATGATATGATACTTATTTACTTGCTTCCACTGTTCCTTGCCTAACCCATTGCATAAATCACCTTTTATTTTCCCTTTGAGCCGACAGGCTTTGTATTGCCTTTTAATACGTACCACAAACACACTCTCTTGCACTCTCTTCTTTCTACCCTTGCCTTTCCCTTTTTCCTTCTCCAACTTGTACGTTCCTCTTTCGATGGTTGCAGACATAAGTTCACCAGCAACAGCCTGTCTGCAGACCCTACGGACCAGCCGTCTTTGAAATTCTTTATTTAGACAGAAGAAAGTCCTTCCAGTTTCTTTCAGGTAAGCAAACGCATAAGCAAAGGCAAAGGCAACAAGCCGCTACCATCAATCATTCCATCACATCCCCAGCCAGCCAGCCAGCCATCCTGGACATTTCTCCGAAGAAACTCCGAGCCCCAAGCCCCCTTTTGTTGCTTTGCCCCCCTCTGCTGCCTGCACCCCGATGCCTACGGTGGTGGATATCTGCCCTGAACCCGGAAACTTGGCCTGTTCCCGGAGGCGGCGATGGCGGCAAAGCGACACTTCCCACGAACCCTGTTCGCGTTCCATTCCATTCCCATGATTTTTGATTCTCCCCCCAAGGGCCGATGCTGCCTGGGATTTACCTACGTCCCATGGTCGCTTCTTGCCGCTGTCCCTTTTCCCTTTCCAGAGGCTTTTTCTTTTCCTCTTCCACCAGCCCATCACCAAAAGAGAGAAAACGACAACAAAAAAAATTTAATATATCGAGCACAAGAATTGAAAATATTAAAGAAAGAAAGAAAGAAAGATAGAAAAAGAGTTCTCCCGCATTCATTCCGTTGAACCTACCCACCCTCCTTTTTCCTCTCCCCTAGCTAGCTTATGATTTGATTCTTGGGGGGTTGGGGGTTTTGGTGGAAAGAGGAACAGAACAGAGAATCAACTATCATCGTAGTCACCGTCAGGCTGTTATTCGCCGTTGGAAGCTCCACTAACAAAATCAGTGCCGTGCTATCAGTCATCGCCAACTCCGCCTGGCCCTCTCCACAGCGACGAACAAACTCACCCTCGCCAGCCATCCACCCCAGTATATCAGTTTCGCTCCCTTACGCATTGTTGCGTTTTTCTATTTATTAATATTTCCATTTTTTATTTGTCATTTATTTCGTTCTTTTTTTTAATTTTTTTTTTCATCTGATTTGATCTTTTCTGTATATCTATTTGATTGCACTCTAGGTGAGTTGGATCCCCACTCGCCACAGTGTTTGTTGTTGCCACCTTCTGGAAACACAGTCATACACACCCCAAGCCCAAACCCAAACCCAAACCACCCCCCCAAAAGCCAAAAAAGCTCTTTCCTTACCACAACTTCCGACTTCAACCTCCGCTCGGCTGTCCCCTTCTCTTACTCATCGCCCTCTCTCCTGTCCTCTCCTCGTCCTCTCGTCCTCTCCTCTCCTCTTCTTCAGGAAGCCTTCCTCATGTCTCACTGATCGGGTTGTCTTCTTCCACAGCAGTTCCCCCGACCTATTCTCTCTTCCTCCTGTCCTCCTGTCCTCCTCCTCGCCGCCTCGCCTCGCCTCGCCTCAACTTTCCTTCGTATCCGGAGTCTCTAATACCCAGCTCACACCATCCCCGTGTACTCGATCTGCCTGGCCACCACGGTCGGGAGATCGGGTTGGTTTTTACTTCCCTTGACGACCCTTTGAAACAGCGCGTGCCTAACGTGCCAGAGAAACCATCCTGTTACCTAGCTAGAACGAAGAGGTCTGCTGGATAAGCGCAAGCCTTAGCTGGTGTTGCCTGCTTCAACCACCAGCCTCGTTTTTTCTTCTTCTTCCAACCCCCTTCCCGCGTGTTTGTGTGTTGGCTGCAGGGTGACGATGTACCCTGCTCTGTCATATTCCTCCGATCCGATCGCCATCTCAGCAGATTCCAAAGTTGCATTCCTACGCGTTGCTACTACTACAACTACGACAATAATGGCTGTGATTATGACTGGCCGCGTCTAGAGTCGATCGAGTGCCTCCGCCCCTGAAGAGTCACGTTGCCCTTGTATGATGAGCCGAGTGCACGCCACCCGCCTCGGTATACATATCAACCTGCGCTCTCCGCTGCTTGGTACCTGCATATAGATCCAGTTATATAATCTTGTTGTTGCCCTCTTATAACATCCCTACCAGACCTCAGCTCTCCCTTTTGCCTCTCCTCCCTTCCACTCCCTTATGCCTACCTCTACATATCGCCTACCGACATACATACAACTTTGGAACCGTCTACTGCTGGTGATCGGATATCGCCCTTGACACCAATAATACTCTTACCCTCTCCTCCCTTTTTTTTTTTCTTGCGGCGCAATTTACATCGTCCACCAAACTGCCTTCCTTTTTCTCGTTTATTTCCTGCCTGGAATCCCGATTCACCTAAACCTAATTGCGGCTTATCCCTTAGCCCATCCCTTACATCAAATTTAGGAAGTACCTCTGCTTTCACCCTGGGTTCTGCCATAGTATAGAGAGGGCTCCCCGTCTCCTCTCGAACAATTACCAAGACGGGACTATCCTACTGCATATCTTACACGGCCTTTATCTAAACGGTTTATTTCCCCCTCTTCCGCACAACAGACAATAAACGCACTGGCGTTTTGACCGAATCGCCCGTTCCATCGTCCAGGCACATTGTTGAACGATATTTAAAAAGCTTTGCACTCCCTCTCCACTACCCTTCCCCCATCCCCTCGCCGCAACAAAGGAAAACCTTTAATGCCAACCTACTGTTTTCCTTCATTTCATCAGCAGGTGCATTTTGCGACCGCTCTTGATATACTTCCCTCGAAAATATGCCTGTAATGGACATCTTGGGTTTCAACCTTGCCAACCCGAGCCTTCCAAAGAGTGTCCTGCAACCTCTCCCACACCCGTGCACTTCGTCAATCGCCTCGTCTGCGTCGTCTTCCTCGTCCTCAGTCTTCTCCCTCGACTCCTCTTCCCAATATTCACTCTCGTCGTCAGTTAGTTCTGTCGACGTGATCTGGGAAAATGAGGTCTTAGGAGCTGGTGACTCATCATCACAGCAACCGGCCGGAGGAGCTAGAACGTTGAGCTCGTCAAGTGAATCGAACTTCCACTGCTTCCGTTCTGGAAGAGGTTGTGGCCCTAAAGTCGCTGACGCTGCGGTTGCTCCTGAATTGCGGCAGAATCCCCGACGTACCAATAGTAACACCTCATTGTCATCTGCCTGTTCGCGGGCCCCACCCTCGCTGGTCCGCCAGTGTGATCGGAAAGTCAATTTCGTTGACAATCTTGTCGGTAAGTTAAGATGCTGAAATCCCCGTCGTCCATTCTATTCTGCCGTGTTTATTTTGTTTTCCGTTTCTGATCTTGCTTTTCTGTTCCTACTTGTTTTCGTGCTCTGGAAGACTCTGCGTCTCAGATCGTCGAAACTATCTGGCCGTTATCAGTGGTAGCGCTCCGCAATGATTCTCCCTTGGGTTCAAGGGGGTTTTGCCACTGCGCACTTTCATCCAGGAAACCCTTCGACGGTCAAGAACCAGCTATTCGACTCTTCAAGTTGCCCTGTACTATCTTATCATGATTAAGCCTCATGTACCTAAACAAGATTTCACCATGGAGCAACCCAGGAACCACCCGTGCTCTCGTGCTATGCAATGTGGCAGGCGAATGTTCCTTTCTGCACTTATTTTGGCCTCTAAGTATCTCCAGGATCGAAATTACTCCGCCAGAGCGTGGAGCAAAATTTCGGGTTTGAATACACTTGAGATCAATCAAAATGAGCTGGCGTTCCTCGAGGCTGTGGGCTGGAAACTTCACATTTCGGAAACCATCTTCCAGCGTTGGACGGACATTGTTCTCAAGTACACGCCCAGCGCGGGTGGTTCTCCAAACGGCGAAGGCCTCACCTGGCGGAACATTATCCCTGTGCTCACTGCGGAACTTGACAGCGTCGATCTGGAATCCGACCGGTATCGTGGTGTCACTGATCATGTCATTTCTGGCATCAGCGTCACACCGTCACAAATTCCTACGCCCATCCCGGACGGATTGTCCAACGTACCACCACCATCCCCAGCAGCACCACTACCAACTCATGACCAGACAACCCCGGGATCGAGAACTGTTTTCCCAACACTCGAGCCAAACCCATATGCCCAGCTCCCTTCTCTCCCTACTCCTCAGATGACCCCACAGACAAACACCGTCAACACTCCTGCTGTGAGCGTTGGTGGATTTCTGTCTCGGAAACCCTCTATCTGTGCCGCCATGTCCCAAGCGCGCAGTATCTGCGCACAACGTACTGCCTTCGACTCCCGCCCCAATTGTACTTTTAATAAGACTGCCCCTACCGAGACCTATTCCAACCTAGGCCGCCGCTCCTCCCTGGCCCGATCTGCTTCGTCAACTTCGTCACCAGAGTCCATGATCTCTGACGTGCCCTCTCTTGCATCATCGTCGTCCCGTTCACCCCGTTCGTCACGATCTTCCTCCATCTCATCCGTCGCATCAGGGACCTGTGCGCCTGCGCAGCCAAGATTGGCTATGCGGGCGACTCGTCGATGCGCGAACATGCAGAATTATTCGCTCGCCGCTCCTGCGGCGAAGGAATACCGGAAGACCTCGTCGTTTACCACGGTAACGAACGTACCCACCATCGATGGGGGGAGCTGGCCAGATTTCTACGCATCACCAGAATCATTCTCTACCTCCGTCTGCGCGGAGCTAAATAATATGGGAGACCAACAACTTTCCAGCTTCGCGCTGGACACGTCTTCTATTGACCTAGCCCACGAAGCTGCTCAGGGCCTCTGCGAGCTCTCCGGTGCCCTACCCCGCTCTTTCCACCTTTCCTCTTCTCTCGCAATCTCCCACCCAACCAACAACACCGCAACCGCAAATTCATCTGCACCACCCTCGAAACCCTCCACTCCATCAACCACCACAATCACCACCCGAACCTCCCGCAAACGTACCCGCACCCCCTCCAACGACTTCGCCCTACACACCACCGTGCGCGAAGAACTCCTCTCATTCTATTCTTCGTCGCCTTCCTCCTCCCTCCACACCCTCCGAAGCAACGAGGATGATGGCAACACCGTTGTCGCCCCAGATACACAGGTTGCTGACTCGTTTCTCGTCTCTCAAGTACCACAACAACCGATTCAGATGGAAGTGCAACTGCAGCCGCAGCCGCAGCCACAGTCACCGCCGCTCTCCACTCCCTCTTCGTTCATGAATGCCGGCTGTGGTACGGCGAAGTTTGCTCTGCCGCTGCCTCGGCCGCGACCGTGTAATAGTAATAGTGGTGCTGGTGGTAGTGCTGGGAGCAGTAGTATCAAGCGTCCCTGCTGTGCGAAGGAGGCGGCAAAGTATCTGTGGGGGGTTGGTGCAGGCGTTGTCGGAGTCGGAGTCGCGGGCGGGGAGGGCGGGGAGATTGTGGACTGAGTTTGCGCGATGAGGAATGGAGGCTTTTGTAGTTGTGTGTGGGTGTGTGATGTGTGTGTTGGGAGGGGTGGTCGTACTTGTGATTTGTAGTTGTTGCATCTTTATCTTATTTTATCTTAGTAAATGCATACCATTGTTCATTATCTATTTATTTTTGTTATATAAATATAAATGTAAATATAAATTTACGTTCTGAATTACATTCAGGATACGTTGAGCCGTTCTCCTCCCTTTGATTCGGTTGGTAGGGAATTTCGAGTGAGGCATATATCGTTACACATTGATTTATTCACCTTACGTCTCTGTCCTACATTCTACCCTTGTCCTAGGAATTTCCTCTGTTCTTTTCTTTTCTTTTCTTTTCCATGCCAAAGGGACATACATACATACATACATACATACCTCCTCCGCTTTGAAATCAATGTTGTACTCTGTATAGTAGTTATCAAGTCTAATTGTGATAGGCTAACTAATCTTTGTTGACTTAATTAACTAGTTAATCAACTACTTACTCTCCTTCTGTGGGGGGGAGGAATCAAATGTTGTGCAAAAATGGAATCTAAGGTTGGGCCACCTGGCATGTGATATAAACTACTAATTGACCCGCTTAGTGTTGGGGGGTTTGGATTGGTTCGTCCCCTCTACTACCAGCATGGCGCTGGTGTGAGAGAGCACTTTTGCCCCAGTGGCCTAACACTTAGATAGTCTTACAGACTGTAATGCTAGTTCCAGACATAAATGCAGAGATGCAAGCGTACTGTGCAACTGAAGTAAAGAAGAAATATATATATATATTTACCCCTCAACTCCACGTCTGAACAGAAAGGAAGAAACAGAGAAAAGAGATTGTATATGTCAGTGATAACTAATACTACTACTGAGAATCAACAGAAGTAGTAGTAACTCTAAACCAGGGTTCTAGAACTTTTAAAAATCCAGCTTTGGGTTTTTATGAAGTTCAACTTTCAGTTAGCTAAAACATGGCAATCTACTCCGTAGATTCTAGAATCTAGAATCTAGCTTACTTTATCAGGTTTATTTAGTTGGTTAAAACGGAGAAGAGGTTTGAGATAAAACTCCACTTTCTATATTGTTTCAAAAAAATATAAAATGAATGCTTATATATTATTGATGATCAATTGGTTGGGATAAAAGGTTATTTGGATTTATATTTATTTCAAATAAAATTATTGGACTCAAATTCAAATAGTATTGCAGCTTTTAATTCTTCTTCGAAATTAATTTTGTATTATTATTATTCTTCCTCTTCTCATTATACGCCGCGTCAGTGGTCGAAGGTATACTAACTATACTAGTATATACTGTACATGTAAAAGCACTCAGCTAGTATGAGCACAGATACCTTATTTATAGCAACTCGATATACCTCTTACTGTGTAGTTACATAAAATAGATCAGTAATACTAGTAGCTACTAGCCACGGTATTGCTATCATTCTTAAGGTTGGCGAGGACTGCGGTTTCCACATTGCACTGTGAGCGGTTGCAGTGTATATATGTTATCTATACGAGCCACATCAACAACCACAATATATATATATATATCACTATGGGCGCAACCATCTAACAAAATGGTTACGTTGCCGTTTTTGTAAATCCCCAATACCTATAGTATAGGAGATGGTCAAGCAGCTTAACTGTCAGTCCGCCCCGCCCCGCCGTGAATATATATATACCGGGCTTGGGAGCGGATATACATAGTGGATAAGGGGGAGAAGCTCGTGAAATGTGCAATCACTGGGAGATAAAGGTCTCCACGCATTCTTTTTTTTTTTTTTTTTTTTCAATCAACTGAAGCGATACCGAGCTACAGGGAACAGGGGAGCCAGGAGTGGGTGGTGCATTGCTGGATTAGAAACGGATAAGCTGGCTTCTCTTTCTCTTTCTCTCTCTCTCTCTCTCTCTTCTTGCTTTTTCTTTGATTGTATTCCAAACACCCTTGCTCGTTTGGTTGTGGAATTGGAATTCATGATGGTGTGAGGGATAAATGCCGAGCTGCTAATGCCAAGACGGATGATTAATCCTCCGAACTCTAATCTAACTACAACAAACCATCTTATTCACTATACATAGGCCGCCGTAATCTTATCTGATCATCTGGTCTACATTCAGCATCATTGAGCCCTCGACCAGCAACTTCCCTCTCATCTGTTGATAAATAGCGCTGACTACATGGTCCTGTAAACGCGGAGAAAATATCTCCACGCGGGCTGAACTTTTTCTTGAATGCGTTAAAGTTCGGAATCTGCATTTGAATCCGCGTGACTTCCCCGCTGTTAAAAGAAAAGCCACCCCCTCAGCTCTTGAGATACGATCTACGAACACACCATGTGGTCGCTGAATATCCTCGCGTTCATGAAGCTCCTCCTTTTTTCTCTCGCCGCAACGCTTCCCCCATCGACCGGGTTCGACGCTATTGGTAGAGCATCCCAATTCCCAATTACTCCAAACGAGAAAGCAGAACCCCCCAATCTTCAAGAAGTAGCCACAGGACGCTCACATACTGCCAGCCTCGGCAACGAGGATGATCCTATCAACAAGCCGGAATATACCTTCCCGAGCTGGGACACCACCCACCTCCTCGCGCGTCGTCTTCTTGCCCTTTCAACTACTGGCGTCCTATCAACCGTTTACCCCCCTAGCTTGTCCGTGCACAGGTCTTCGCTATCGGGAGTCCCCATAGGCCTCCCGGATTACATCGCGGATTGCGCAAACGAGCCATCGAGCGAACTGGAAACCCTCCTCGGGCCGGGAAACCCGCTGATCCTCGCACTGAATATCGGCACCACATTCCGCAACACGAAGGCTGGCTCCAATATCTCACTGTCCGTTGACTGGTGGCATCGGCAGGCTGATGGGAGAACTGGTGTCTTTGGTGTTGGGCGCGATGGCGTTGTGGGCGGGGCTGAGTTGCCTCGCTTGTCCCTCCTGGGCTCCCTTGTTCCATTGGAGCATTTGTCGGATGCCACCCGCGTCGCGGTTGAGAGGTGCTTTCTGGATGCTCACCCCGATGCTAAGTTCTGGCTGCCTGATCACGACAATGCTGTGCACAGCGGTTATTGGGCGAAGTTGGTTGTGGAAGAGGCATTCTGGGTTGGGGGCTTTGGAGACCGCGCACGGATCGGGTGGTTGGATCCTGAAACTTGGAAGTTGGTGAGGCGGGATGGAAAGAGTGGGAATAGAGGGTGGACTGATGTTAGATTGCCTGGGGAGTAAAAGGGGGACTCTACTTAGACATAGTCCACTGCCGGATGTGCCCATCTTGGTAACGGAATCGGTGGAGTCATCTTCTTGGCAAGGGTGATGAGGTGGCGACAAAACCTTTGATACGCTTTTGATACATATATTTATTGAGAGGTTATGAATATTCGGCCTCTGGAGCCAGACTTACTGATGGTAGTACTATGCCGGCTATGCCGGTGAGAGGGCATAAACGCTTGAGCATTGCTGATCTTTTTGACGAAATGAGAGAGGGGAACCACAAGCCGTATTGAATGAATATTCACAATGATGCATTAGATAAAGACAGAATATCCGTTGAGAGAAAATCAGGCTGGAACCAATTTCCATGCTTCCATAAATACCACATGCCCACAGAGATCAGCAAACGGAAGAGTCACTTAAATAACCCGTTCGCGTTGTGTTAACTATCATCCTTGACTCTTCGCCCGTATATCTCTAATCCATAAATGGTCAATTTCACCGCCGCTACTTGCAGCAGAGGATAAGGCTCCAATGGGTGGAGTATGGCCAATAAAACCACAAGACACATACAATTCACGTGAAGTCAGCTGCGGCAGGGAGACTGTCGCAGGGTTCAAGGGTCGGGGATTAACGCGGCTATCAGGCGCCGTTGGCCACGGTTAGTATTATTAGTGGGAACAGCGTAGCTGCGACCTTGAAGGTGGCTGCGGTGAATTGAACGCCGTCTGCGTTCCTCATTCTCTTCGTTTGGTTTATCCATCTTCGTTTCTGCATAGTTGCTTCACAGGATCGGGTGGAAGAGGATATATCCAGAGGGGCCTAGGTCAAGGGGAGTGTGGACGGGAGGGGAGCATAGGTGGACACTGCTGTTGTTGGCATGCAGCCTTGTTGGGACCGTTGCTAACAGCCGGGGTAGAGCTCATTGCGTTGATATCTTGTCAGCCAGTTCAGTGTCGACGGCACGAGGGCAGTTTCGTTCAAGGCTTCAATCTCCTGTTCTTGGTACTGCTCCGGGTCTTGATTTTATAATTCTTACCCTAAGGAGTGACAGAGTTGTTGTTATTCTCTGTAACTCTGCCCTTGATACCTTCAGTTTGAACTTGACAAACGGCCACTTACATTTCGTAAATGAAGATATGTCGATTTTCCTTTTCTGAACTTGACTGGGGGAATGCGCATATCAAGCTCGGATTGCACTCTAGATACCCTCTGAGCTGACTGCGTTCGTTATAGCGTTTTCTCGACAAGCTTGCCTATATCCTGTAGCCTTTCGGCTGTAGTTCGATTTTGTTTTCAATGCTCGTATTGACACTAGGAGCGTCCTTAACTTTGGTCGATTTGTTTGACGAAAGCTTTCGACAGGGCAAGCCCAATTTGGGCAGAAACTCCTCAATGCCAGCCATGCTTTCAGGAGCACAAGGACTTGGGTCTACTGGATATTGGGGAAGCACACCAATACAATTGTTGGTAAACAAAGCGAACGGCCTTATAGAGCAAGCAGAAGTTCAGCTGGCACCGACAAATGGCAAACCATCTTGGCATACACGAATTATGGTCTGCCTTGTGCTTCTTTGACGCAACATTAGCTGCAATCCATCATGTGGCTAAAACGTCACAGCGGCGGGTTGCCTGCACTAATGAGTCGTAAAGACGTGAGCAAAGTACTTGCATATGCTGGAATAGAAATGATACTTTCAATATCAGAGCTCGAAAATTCTGTCCCACACTTTTGCGGGCTGGCTAGGGGCACTGGCTTTATTATATACCGACCTGTGAAATCATAGGAGAGTTCTTTCGTGACAGACCAAGAAGATGGATGTACATGTACATGTACATATCAGTGGAAATTGACCCCACAAGGTGCACACTTTCTTATCAACTCCCAACCCGCCTTATCAAGATTTGATTAGTGTCCAATGGTGTTACGATATTGTTAAGACTACTCTCTCGTCGTCACGAACAGTCGATAGTAGTATTTCTTCAACCACAAGGACGCCTGCACTAGTCAAAGCCTGGATTGCCTCTGCAGTCCACTCCTGGCACCGACGAATTGGCTCGTCCAAATACCACCGCCGCAGCCCATTAAATTGCTTCTTCGGTGGCTGAATACCCAAGCAACTATTCTTGAACGATTTCTTATAATCCCTTTGCACAGCTCCAAGGAACGTCTTGCCATGGAAAGTGGGTTGCTGGTCGGGTGAATGGCCTGGTTTTACCGGTAACTTGAAAAATATGGTCGGAGCCTGTGACAGAACTCGTTTCTACAAAGAGGGCATGATGATTGCGTGGCATGCCGTTGGACGTGATGAGGTAGACAATGTAAGACATTTGGAGGTGAAAGTGGTAGATTTTGTTCTGGAGTAAGTCTTTGTGGGCATGTACAGTAGCAATTTGAAAAGGATTGTCCTCCCCTGAAACGATTAGAGTTCGAACGAATGAACGCAAATTCAGTGTTTGTTGAGCTTTCCAGCAACTGTCATCATAATCTTCGAATGGTTCGAAGTTGGAGTTTTGAGTTGCCATCAATTATCCATGTGATATGATAATGTTGGAGGAATTGGATTGGGTCAACTGGCGCTGGTGGTAACTGAGCTCTTTGTCCTAGTAGCCTGGAGATGAAGCCTGGAGGGAGGCATGCATTTTGATGACATGACGGCTATTCAGCCCATAACGTATATCATCATGTGGCTGACCATTTTTATTGCCCGAACAATCCGACTTTTTCCAGCGACAACCTTGATAAGGGCAAGAAGTTATGTCAAGGGTCGGAATTGAGCGCCAGAGCTTCATTCAGAATTTTCTTTACACCTGCGGATGCACGACCGATCTCTCCACCTTCTTGTCTTGCCATGTTTATTCCACGATCTATAACAGGTAGAAATCTGTCAGTGAAAATTCTGAACCTATCTTCCCTGGTTTCATACATCTCACCCTCCTCATTTTTTGGCTGTCCGAATAAATTGAGGTAAGCAAACGGTGCAGACTTAGTTGGCAAAATATGATGGCTTGTCTGGGTAAGGGGAAAGTTCCACTCCTTGTCACCCATTACTTTCGCCCCCACAAGCTCAGATTCGTCCTCAGCAGCGCCAATGCCTGCTCTTAGGAATTCCGCCAGAGCTTGCAGCGTTCGAACCATCGGCTTCCCATCACTACCAGTCTTTCCGAATGAGGCTCTATTCGACGACCACTTCACTGATTCTTCTGTATGCCACCCTAAAATGGACAGGAAGCAATTGATTGTTTTAATCCACCCACCGGGTGATGAGACTACTTCGCGCCCCGCAATGGCTACAAGCCAGGAAATGATTTCGACAGAAGATAGTCGGATATCAACTGCAAGATGCGTCATGCCCGCACGGACGTAGGGTAGAAGTTGAGAGATATGTCCTTCCATGTCTGGCGCAGGGAACGATTTCAGAAGCTTAATCAGTTGATTGCGGACCCCATTGCTACCGTCCAGGATCAGAGATACAAGAGACGGTAATATTACACTGACTGGTTGGGGTAGAGGGGAGTTGACTGGGCGGGAAGCAATGGCCGTCGTCAAGTAGGAAAGAGAGTCCTTGCGTTGGGAATCCGATTTTGAATTCAGAAGAGATAAATAATGAGTGAACTGAGATGACGCCGATGGAGCGGATGTTGTCAGCGATTGCTGATTCAAAACAATAGCTGAAAAGATCCCGATTAGCAAAAGTTGCAACAAAATGTGCATTGTAGATTTATCATAAGCACAACATTTCTTGGTTGAAAACACTAAATGATTGTATTTCGCCCTGTCGGAGCCGGGGAAGATGTACCTTGGGACCGGAAACTGGTGTCTGTAAAATTTGAAGGCTTTGGCTTTGTTTTCCCAACTTTCAACTTCGTTTTCTGTTCGTGTACGAGTTAGCAATTGCTGTCGTTCAACAGGAACTAATTGGGTCACTGTAGCTGAATACCTGGAAGTCCTTTTTCCTTTCGTTCTTCTTTTTCTGACTGGAACCCATAATGAGGCGCTGGTGGGATTAGATTTCTTCTAGGCCGTATTATCATATATCCCTTCCTCCATCCGTGACAAGATATAAGGGCAACCAGCTTTATGCTTTAAAGGACTGTTTTTACGTGCTCTGGGATATGTGAGATCAGAGATGGATATCATTCAACGCAGATTAGTTCACCCGTTGGGAACCAATATATTGTTTCAAAGAGCCATAGCTTGTAATATTCTTCGTCAAAATTCTTGAGCCACCGGCAAAACCTAAGTCCGGGATCTCCCCTGCGCGTGTTGAGATCACAGCAAAAGCACCAATTTCGCGCATTGAAAAGATGTTCCTGAACCTACTCCTTAAACTTAAGCTTTGTTAACATTCTAGGTTAATTTATAAAATCGTTTTTCTTACTAGAAGTGGACGTATTGTCAGTGTTATTTGCCCACTACCCGAAATTTCCCTCTCAACCTTCCACTTAAAACATCCTCGCTCCTTAGGAATAGTCCCAATGGCAACAGTGAGTATCTCAAACGAGCGAATTAAAGCAATTTTGTAGAAACTAACAAAAGAGTTATGTATGTAGTCCCCTCAACTTCCGCGGCATGTTTCTGCCCATCTGTCGAGTCTCACATCCCGGCCCGGTGTCCAATCCACCCTCATCCTATCACGGAAAGATGGATCTATAATACGAACAACTGGTCTCCTTGCCACACGTTCAAGTCCATCTCCCATCCGTCAAGCTCCAGATCCAGCTCCAGCTCCAGCTCCAGCCTCACCTCCAATGCCAGCGTCGATACCCGATTCCACTTCTCCCACTTCCCAAACTCCAGACGAGCAAGTGACTCACCCAGAGACAACGAGCACAGATGAGAGACGAGCAGAAGCTGCGCAAAAGCAAATACAAGAGCAACAGGAACAGCTACAACCACAACCACAAGCCGCACCCTACAAACCCAGCCAAGCGGAAACGCTAGCCGCACACATATTTGCATTTGTTTCCTCCGCCTCCGCTCTGGGCGCGTCGTTATCGAAGCCACTACCATCAGAATCACCAAGTGAGAGGAGCGGCGGCGGCGGCGGTAATGAGACTGATTATGGTGGATCTGGAATAATTGTGGCGGCGGCAGGGAGGCGGCGCGACCAGCAACGGACATGCGAGGCATGATAGCAGAGAGAGCGAGGGAAGCCATGAACGCGAAGAGGATGATGAGTTGAAGCTCCTCCGGTTGCGCACGAAGATTCATGAAATTATAATTATTCCGGATCGGAAGTTTTTGCTCTGTGTTGTGCATGATCTCTTGAGTGCTTCTGGCGGGTCTGGTGGCAAGGGAGGGTTTAGTAGGTGAAAAGAATAATTACGTGAGAAGACATGGATCTGGCTCTGGGAGGTTGGCGGAGCAGATAACGTGAGGAGTAGATCTCCTTTCT
This sequence comes from Histoplasma ohiense, assembly GCA_017607445.1. NCBI lineage: Eukaryota > Fungi > Ascomycota > Eurotiomycetes > Onygenales > Ajellomycetaceae > Histoplasma > Histoplasma ohiense. Next base: position 1,214,274 of record JAEVHH010000006.1, on the reverse strand, counting down.
TCCTGGCAGGCGCGTGGAGATGCAAGACGCAGTCTTGTTTTGATGTTTGATACCCCGCTCGCAAGCCTTTTAAAGGTGTGAATTACATGTATTCGGCGTCGCCCCTTGCCTCATATACCATTTAAAATAAAGGAGAAAGACGCAGCATTCAACCACTTCCCTCGCCTGATTATGGCCTCACCCCTTATAACCAAGCTCACGAAGTTGCTAATGCTAGCTTTGCGAGGCCATATTCTCCAGCGCTTTTTCTGAGATATTAATGCGATGGATATGCCGAACGGATGGAGATATTCACATATGAAGGAAAGGATGCGGTTCAACGGAATTACGAGCTTAATAACTATAAATTCATGGTACATCTCGGGTCACCCCAATTCAATTGTGATACCCCAACATAAGGCAATAGAAGACACATCTTCGCGCATGGCTTTCTGAAACCCGCATCGCAGACCGAAAGTAAATATTACTTACTGCCTTATTTTCCCACGCTGGTCTCGAACACTGAATTATTCGAGCGGTGCGAACGGCGGCATACACCAGCTGCGGCCCTCCCAAAAAGGACACAAGAAAATCATTCCTGCTTCTTAGAACTGAACCATCCATACCCACACCATGTGGCATCCTTTGGAGCGTCCCTAGGTCCAATTATTTTTTGTCTCCTACATCATGAGCACAACAAAAGCGGATCCCGTTAGCCAGTTGTCCCCATCAACAAGGATTAAGATGATGGGCTTACCGCTACCAAGTGCTCCCAAGGCAGCTTCTGATGCCTTGGTTGCGGCATCCTTTGTTGTTTCCATCCCTGGGTGGGCACTCTTTTTCGCAGTCTCAGCACCCTGCTGCACCGTCTCGGAAAGCGGTTGGGTTGTAGTCTTGGAATCTCCTGTATCAAGCACAGTTACATTAACCCATGTAGCTCCGGAGAGGAGTGTATTTGGATTTTGCATGAAAGAGCCGCTTCTTCGGGCCATTTTTTTTCTTGTTATATTGATTTATGGATAATATATGGTGGCATTCGAATCTGGTGAATTTTTCACCTACCTGGTTGGGTGGCGCTCTTTATCTGATCGCTAATGTTACTGGAGCCTTGGTCTGCCATGGCGTGCGATGGAGATGGTTCACCACTGACCGTGGGGTGGTAAATATAACTATAATATTTAGATTACGGATGTTACTATTTGAGTATATGATGGCGGAAAACAGGAAGTGGTTATATGGCAATATATGGTAATGCGATGAGAGGAGAAGTCGCTTCTCCAGATTGATCCCAGAAACCAGTGACGTTGATGTCCCGACCCTAGTATGAAAGCCTCTAAGACAAACAAAACAAACACAAGCAGGTAATGTCTCATACTATATTGGCGTGGTGGTACAAAGTGGCCGAGAAAGTCTTCAGAAGCATGATACCTATGTTCTGCACATCAAGGATCATCCGAAACGATCAAGCTCAATTCAGACCCTGTGTTATGTGATTTGGAATGGACAACTCGAACAAGTCATACTTGTTTTATCTAGCGGGGTGGGACACGCAATTTGCTCACAAGGACTCTTAGCCTGTCTTTTAGAAAGAGCATGTAGAGAAGCTGACGCCCAGGTCCGAGATAACCCTTAAAGAGAAAAAGGAGAGAGTTGTCCTGCGTTTTCGACCCTCTGCCTGGTCGCAAATGTATCAAATTTGGGAGAAATGACCTCCATAGCAGAGCTGGTTCCCGAAGCCTCTGGTTGTGAATCAATGGCAGCTGAGTGTGAGCTTTGGATACTTCTGTTGCTATTGCAATACAAAAAGTTAAGTAAAATGAGATCTCGAGCCATCGCCAGAGGCATTTTACCTTTAAACTAAACGGTAAATTCAAAAAGGGGACGAAATTAAGATGCAGGTTATCACGGATAGAGTATGTAACAGCCCTAAGGAACCAACTCCAAAAACCTGGCGCCAGGCAAAGGAAACAAATTAGAATCAAGAATAGACAAGCGGCAGGAGGAAAAGAAGCAAAGAAGCCACTTGGCAGGCTTTAATCAATTCTCCTCAATATCCGTCCCGCCACCTGCGTAATCAGGTTTTTCTGCAGATTCATATTCCGCAATGAGATCCATAACCACAGTCCTGGCTTCGTCAAACTCGCCCAATCCATCCGCGAATGGGGCTTCCTTTTTTATATTGTTCCAAGAACGCATTGCGCTTGCGTAGCCGATCGTACTGACTAACAATCCTCTTGAAGAGGGTTGCCACCGACGTGTGGTTTGCCAGCATTAATCCACTTACCCTATGAGTATTGGGCAGGTATGGAGAGCGTTTGGGAACAGCGACGTGGATGCTAGCTGGTCCCCAGGGGATAAATGTGGCCAGGCGACGTTCACGAATCCTGAGAATCGATTTATCAACATCCGTCTGAGCTGCTTCACCCTGAATGATATTGAATATGCTGATATAGCAGCTGGATTTACTGGGTACGATTGAGACCATGCGGTTTTTAGGTTGGAGGAGTCGACGCATAACATCTAGTACGGTGGTTTTTCGGACTGTCTTTGCTTGTTCGACATTATCACCGGTAAAAGGCGTGTATGACGTGATGAGGAATCTGGTGCGAGGATCTGGTATGAGATTCGCCAGGATGCTGACGAGGTCGTTATGCATGTACCCTGGATATCGAAGGGTGGTGGTGGATGCGGACATAACAGTAGAAACCTACAAATTATCAATAATAGCACAATATAACACTACTCTAGTTTACTCACCAATTGATTGGTTTGTTGAAATGAAGGTTCTTGCACATGTAATCGGTCTGCAGCAATTCGGGAAAGGGCACCATTGTCCACGACAACCTAAGCAAGAAACATGAATAATTATGAATATCTAGCGGGAGGACTCACCCTAACATACCACTGAATCTGCATTTTGTGTCAATCTTCTCATGGCCAACAGGCTGTTATAGGGATTGACAACAACATCGGCTGCCTGTGTGTCAGGAAACACGGAGTAGGTCTGGATTAATTTTTTAGGGAATCGATCGTTCATTCGTTCGAGAATATAACTCCCTAATCCGGACCCGGTTCCACCTGCGATGGAATGAAGCAACATAAATCCCTGTGTTACTCCCGTTAGCCACTCACACCAGCAGAGACGAGCAAGTTCAAAAACGATGTACCTCTAATGAATCACTGCCATCTGCTTCCCGATCTATCATATCGAAAACCTCTTCCTGAACAATCTCACCGGCGGCATATCCGGCAGCCCAATTATTCCCTGCACCGATCCCCTGCCTACCAATGAAAAAGTTCTCAGGGTTGTATATGTTGCGATAGGCGCCGGTTTGGATGGTATTCAGAACCTGAATTGCGCATAGGAACCAAGTCATCAGCAAACCGTTGCAAATGGACCACATACGAGATGACATTGGCTTCTCAAGGTAGGTCATACCCTTGGCTCTAGGTCAAGTAATATAGCTCGAGGAATGTATCGTGTATCGTCACTCTGTTTTCCATTTTAAGAGATCGAATTATCAGCAAGCAATCGCGTTCCAATTTTAATCAATCCATTTCAAACAAGCAGAGCAACTAACTTGGTAGAAAAAGACATCTTTCCGATCTCCTCCCTCAGTCGCAAACTCTGCTAAATTCCCATCTTTGTTTATTCCATGTTCGAGGCATAGCTGCTGCCAGAATTGACTACCAACTAAACGACATATCAGTTTCCACATCTAATGTTCGCACCATTTACCTCTGACTAATTGAACAGGGTATGGCCACGCCGCTTGATATAACACTGGAATGACTAAAGAGAGCTTTTCATGTATGGGATAGGAAAACACTGGGTTTTCCGCTCGCTCTGAATTGTCTGACGTACCATTGTTGCCGCACTGGCCAGCCTGGATTGTGATTATCTCCCTAGAAGAAGAATGTGATTAATAAACTTAATAGAAGGAGATACGATGTAATATCTGCTAAATACGGATAGAAGTTGGGTTTTAACATACCTTGGCATCTTCCTGACTTTTCTTGAAGCTGTTGTTGATTTTGATGTGGAGAACGCGTCCTCGCGTGGTGGAGGGGAAAGTTGGGGAGATTCCTGCAGCTTGGACCGAACTCAGCCCTGCAAACTACATGTGTAACATAGTTATTACTTCAACACTTTTGGGGCCAAGGGGCACTGGGCCCCCTCCAAATGACGAACTGTAAATATATCAATTACTTCTGTAACCTCTGTGATTGTAGGCACTATGTCGATAAGTATTCAACTATGATTGCCAAGCTCACGACCAACCGCCTGATTTACTATATTCATCAACCAGTTGTTCCACTCCGGCAACGACTCCTTCGATGATAACGACTTTCTCTCCCAGCACTGGACCAAGCGCTCTTATGCACCCTTGACGGACAACTCCGTCCATGCCTGCCATCCCCGCACATCCGAGACATATGGCTGCTATTTGTTTCCCAGCCCTGTTAATTAATCGTTCCGTTGCTTCTACCATTCTTTTCTCGACCTCTTCTGCAGGTGTAGTATGCAACTCAACAGCACTAAGCCCTGTAGTCTCGACCCCAGCAAATAATGAATCCAGGTCCACATTGTCATCTGTCCCAAAATCTGAGCGCCGTCGCAGCAGCTCCGGCACGGCGTTTTCAAATATCTCCTTCCATACATCTCCAGTGGAAATGATTCCGAATGTTGGCCCAAGTCCTTTGCCAGCATCGGCGCTAGAATTGACAGCAGAAATAGAGCGTAGTAGGGAAATACTTTTCCACACGCTTGCCTCGAATATACCAGTCACGTACTTCTTTCTAAACTGAGCCTTTGCATTTGGTGTAACGATGCCAATCTGCTCATTCAGCATGCCAACCAGTGGATGCACTGAGTAGCATGCGACTAGGAAGGCGTCATATTTGGATATCAAAGGTGTCAAATAAGGTAAACAGTGGAGGGCGGAAAGTGATGAATCAACGCTGGAGTTGATGCTAGGGATTCCTCTGATTTCCTCCCCGTCTGGCCCCAGTGATGGCTCCTGTGGAGCTGTGAAATAGTCAATGTGGATGTTTGGACAAGCAAGGTTTTGGAGAAGGGGTTTGAGTCCATCAGTCATATGTGTGGATGTATTAGGATTGATGATGAGGATTGAGAAAGATTGATCTGAAACCGGCACCTCCATTCTCCATCATTCGTTTCGAGGAACGTTCTTGAGGCGGTAATGGTTTGTTCGATTTCCAACGCCTCCAAGTGGAAAGATCCAGATACTGCTAATAACCCCAAATCACCATCGAATTACAAACTCCACCACACCAGCACATGCTAAATATCGTATGCCGAGAGTTGATTGCCGTTACCGCCTGAAGCCCTGGAGATCTGCCGCCGTCACATGATATATACACTCATGACCACGACGCCTTTAGTACGGATCCAATTTTGGTTTCATTGACCAGATATTTATAATTACATTTATAAATTAAATATCTCATTTAGTGATTGAATATATAACTCTGAAGCTTATTACTCTGATATTCCTTATTTATATTAATATAATATAATGTTGACAAATGACCTAGCTAGATATTAAAGTACATATCTATATAGTTTGATATAGTTTATTTGATGGAAGAGGTTGCTCTTTGTCCCATTCTAGATATTTTATAACTCTATATATGTTCGTCGATGCACTGTACAGAGTAGTTATATATGCAAATTGATTAGTTAGCTTTAATCCCCAGCCTTTTCTTTCTCTTTACCCGCAGGTCACTAAGACATGGCGCAAAGAAAACGCGCCCAGTTATGACCTCCCTAATAGTTCCTGCGGAGACGATAATCCACAAAATCAATACACAGAGTGACAGGATCTATCAACAAGTTAGCGGAGTCTGGAATGTTTGTCTGATGATAATTTCAACAAGGGATGACACATACTGTACCAAGCACTTTGAAAAATTCAGATGGCATTTCTTTGGCCATCAATATGGTGCAATTAGCATAAACGCCCAGCGGGAAAATGGAGGCCCACCACCCCATTGAAAAAGGAATTCGCTTGCATTGAGCAATAGAAATAATCGCAGAAAGCATCCACAGGAGCCCGAACCCCCAGAGAATCAATGCGATCATGAATCCGACTGCATAGAATACGTCACCAGCAGTTGCATCAAGGGTATTATTCAGTGGGAAGAATTTCTTCGCATCGACACCGAGTTTTAGGATACTGAGATGAGATCAGCTTTTCAAATGCCACAATCGCTCAAACCAGCAAGGGGACCTATAAGTTGTTTCTAATAAACAAGAACGGACTTGGGAAATTAACTCACACAAAACCCCCTTGACCCATTGGTCCAAGAGGAATGCAAGTACTGACGATCATGGCTTTTGGTGGTAGCTTGTACAGCGCCAGCCTCTTAAAATATACCGCGAGGATTATCATAGAAAATAATATCCCCAGGCCCCAGAGAATATACGAAGCTAGAAAAAAGTAAGTCAATTTCTCAATAACCCAATGCATCCTCAACATCAAAATCACGGATGAACGTGAAATGTACGAACCTATGATTGTCCACAGACTAAGTTGTGGCGTTGGTAGGTAATCGGCTACAACTGCACCGGTAGACGCCGCAACGATCGTACTGACGACAGGCAACAGCCATACCGCGGTCATTGAAGGTAAATCCGTTTGTCTCCCAGGTATCATTCTGTCCACAATCCAATTAGCCCACGGTAGCTTGAAAAAAAAGAAAAAAAATTCTCGATCAGGATGTAGAAGGCTAGAAATAAACAAATATAGCAGAAATTATACGTACAACATAAATGGGAAGCCGACAGCACACGCAAGCGAAATGACGGAGTCGACTATCCATAATGCCCAGGTGACTATCTGCACCCAATTGCCCCACACAGGCGAACACACCAGAGAAATCATCGACACGATGGTGGAAAACCCCATCGGAAATGTCCCGATGAAAAGTGACTGAACCTGATGTTTGAGCATAACACCCCAGATCTCCGGCCAAAGGGTATATCGCAAGATGGAGATTGTCAGAAACGTGCTAAACAAAATTGTATTGAGCCCAAAGATGACAACAGATATCCAGTAGAGCCACACTCCGTTGTATGGGAGATTGAAGAGAAGGATAGAGACTATCCCAGTCCCCATATTCACGGTGAACCATCTGCATACAAAGCGGGAGAGATAAGAGACAAATTAGCGAAAGTTTTTCTTTTCGGTTTGGCAATCATGGCATTGCGAGAACCCTCATCCTTTCTGAATGAATCGAAGCTTGATCAACCAGTATAGAGGGGTAAATTCGATGAAAGAAGGGGGACGTACGAAGGTGTAAAATTCCGTACTATTTTCCTCCACCCCTGATCATTTTTGGATAGTGCTTCAAAGTCGCCATCGGATAGTTGGTTTTCCGGATCTCTAGTATTTTCTCGCTGACTCTCTTCGCCGACATTATTGTCCACATTGCCATCTGGGCATATGCTGTCACCACTTTCCACACCAGTGTCTTCCTGGGAGAGATGAGATGAGTTGACCATTCGCGATGGGCAACTTTTATCGCAGCACGAAGACATTTGCTTTTTATTTCCTTTATTTTTTTTAAATCCCTCCTTCTCTCACCCTTCCTTGCCTTCTCGGCCAGATACAAAAAAAAAAAATAAACGTGCAATCACGCCCAGAATCGCATTCCCAGGTCCATGTGGCAAAAATTACCAGACACAGTGAGAACGTGATTTTTCGAGGGGAAAGGGAATGTATATATGAATAGAAATAGCTGCTTCAAAATGAACTGCGACTGCAGTGGGCCCGGAATGAATATTCTCAAATCTTCCAGCTGAAATTGCATGGAATAAATCGCCATGAGGAAAAACCTTCGGATTGAGTGAACCATGGCTGGTCATGGTTCCGTTATACAGGCCATTGGGCTAGATTAAGTTGTATTACGTCATCGAACTGGTGGTCACTAGTCAACTAGTACAGGCATGATGGATAACAGTCGTCGTGAGATGAAAAATGGTTGGAAAAATAGAGCGACCTGATTTGGACCCAGGAATCTCTGTGGACCTAGACCCTTATCCCCAAAATAACTCTAATCCTTAATATATGTGCCATAAGTATGAAGGTTTTTTTATCAACCATGGATCCAAAAGCGCGAGCGAAAAATGTGGAAATCGCGTTCAACTTTGCTTGACTGACCCACAACTGACAGGTGTCATGATTCCATAAGTAATGAAGTAATAGTAGAATTTCCGAAAAATTCTGATAGGTATATACAATGCAGAGGATCCTTAAACCGAAATATAACTTCCCAAAAATAATGAATCAAGCTTTAGGTCCGAACAAGGCTTCAACCGTATTATACGTATATTTCAAATCCATATGCCAGTAGTCTGTGCTCGTTGCTTTCGCAAGCAGCCACGCCTCATCCAGTGCGTCCACAACCTCCTTGGGTAACGGCCCTTTCTCCATATCCGCTAAATTCGCCTGCAGCTGCTCAAAGCTGCCCACGCCAATGATAATTCCATCGCGCGATGACGATCCGGTTCCAATATTCAACGCAGAGTGATGATGCACCCAGCGGAGTGCGGTCTCGACTAGCGTTAAATTATGCTTCTGCACGACCGGCTCAATGATATGCAGAGCGTCGAGGTTCGCATCTCTGAAGTATCGTTTGCGGTACATAGCGCCTAAGGATGGGTTCGCAAAACGGCCGGTAGCTGGTATTTCGGTGGTTTTGTATTTACCAGATAAGAGGCCGCCGGCTAGCGGGTTGTAAATTACCACGTCGATACCGAAGCGTCTGCAGGCGGGGATGAGTTCTGATTCAATCGAGCGGGCTGGAATGCAGTTAGTGGGGCTTTGATTCCATCTGTGTGACAAAGCAGGGAAAGGAAAAAGGACACGATCGACTTAACTGATGGCATTATACATTGCCTGATAGATTGTTGGTCTAACCCAACCGCGCTCATTGCACATAGTGACGATTTCCGCAACTTCAAAGGCTGCATAATTACTCAATCCAAGTTCCACAAATTTCCCTTCCTTATGGAGCTCGTTGACAGCCTCTAACGTCTCTGCGAAGGGGATCGATCTATCCGCTGCATGCAAATAAAAAATATCAACGCAATCTGTTTGCAACTCTTTCAGAGACTGATTGAGTTTCTCTTTCACAACATTGGCGTGGTGGTGGCCTGGTTCTTTAGGATACCATTTGGTCGCTATGGTGAGGCCCCGCTCCTTCCAGCCCGCTTGGGCTGTAAAGGCTTCCTGTTTCCCGTCAACGTAGGTGCGGGCAGTATCAATTTCGTTATAGCCTTGCTGCTGGAAATAGTCTAGACATTTTTTGTAGTCATCTAGGGAAGTGATGCGTGCGCCTGCCTCAGTATCAGGACCAAAAGTCATCAAACCCAGAATGACGCGAGGTTTGACATTCTGCACGATCAGAGGCATATTGATAAGTGGAAAAGTGGGAGGTGACGAGAGTTCGAACTGCGTTCAGGGTAGTTGCTAGATTTCCGACAGCAGTTTGATCATGTTGCGGGATGGTTAGATCTATAATCTTTGTTGGAATCTATATGCGGGGTAATTGTCAAGAGGCCAGGCCTAAGAAACGGGGAAAAGTCAGCCCGTGCCCGCCGCAGAGGGCGGAAAATAAGCTTCGCGGGGAACAGCGCCAAGAGATTTCTTGATCAAGGACTAAGCGCGCGCATGATTTTCGCAACGTTATTTCATAATAATATTGAAAGGATACCTGGCGAGTGCTTTTGCAAAGCACTGAAGCGTTAGTAGCTGTTGAACAGCCACTTAGGCTTTAAGAAGCCAGAGCTCAACAGTTGTGAAGGAAGCTAGGCACAACCACGAAACGTTAAAAGGCATATTTTATCAGTAACATAAGATAAGGACGCGGGATCCTTGATTAGGACAGTCTCTGTTTTGTAAGGTCTTTGTGTCCTGCGATAGCGCTGCTGCATAGTTACGTTCCACAGTCTCGGTGTCGCCTACAGTACACTTCCCGTAATGGGCTAGTATGCATTCTTAAGAATCTGGATACGGTATGTGCATCGTCTGCTGGAAATTTCTTGACCAAAGGCGGTTTTTAGAGCTGCCAGTCTGCCATTGATCACGAGATCTTCTCTTCGCTTCGGATGTCCTTGATAGGTCAGTGGAACTTAGAGGTTGCTGAAGTGACTGTCGTCATTAGACGGTTTTATTTTTCCTGGCAACATATATCTGAGCCCCTATATGGATGGAAGCTTCCGGCGACGTCGCACTTTTCGTTTTTTCCATTTGCCTTTGTCTCGTTGGATGGGTCATATCCGGCGAAGTCATCGGTTGATGACGGTCCGACAGAATGCTTTCCGTCAGTTTTGCGAGACAGCTGGGATTTTCAAGATATCGCCTTTCGTTCTCCAGGTATTCACGCGATTGGATTTTCTTCAGGGCTGCCACAGGATCGAGCCGGGGAGGATCGTGAAATTCGCGCTTTCCTAGAAGCAGTTACGCGGAAAATTTGCAAGTAAATTTAACGTCTTCTAGGTTGTGGTAGCCTTGCACAGATTCAACAAGAACGTGTGATAGCCTTACCTGCGCGGGATAGCGGTATCGGAGGGTGGACACGGCGAAGGGGTTAGCTTGTATGGTACAGGATCACCATATATGTTTCTAATCATGTTGCTCTGATATTCTTCACCTGCAGGACACCAATCTGTGCAGCTTTCGCCATGCTTTTAGTCATCTCGTTTAGGTTTTTTTCGTCAACGGAGCCAACACTAACGCGTCGCGACTAGAGTGGTCATGGCGATGAGGGAATTGGTAGATTAACCGACGTGATCGGCCGAAATGCGTTCTGGGAATGTCAGAGGTTGGCCCTTGCTGTTGCGCGAGTAAATAGCTCGTCGGTCGCTCCCTCGGTGCACGGAGGGACAATAGTGAAGACTCTGTCTGACTCCATCTCAACATCATTTGTATCTATAACAAATCTCAGAAATGAGACTTTGTCCACTTCAAATTTGCACTTAGAGAGTTTGACAAATAGATTCACACACTTGAGACATTCTAGCACCTTAGTAACATGCACTTTATGTTCCTGCTTTGAATTGAAGAATATGAGAATGTCGTCCAAATAGACAACACAACATATATCCAACAAATCAGACAAGGCATTGTTAATGTATGCTTGAAATATTGCTGAAGTATTAGCTAGTTCAAATGGCATAACTATATATTCAAAATATTCATATCTTGTTCTAAAGGCTGTCTTCCAACAGTCTTTTGCCACTATAAGTATGCAGTGATAGACATCTCGAAGGTCCAGCTTAGTGAATATCTTGACTTTTGAAAGTCTATCAAGTAATTCACTTATTAGAGATAGAGGATATCAGTTCTTGATGGTGATTTGATTTAACCCTCAATAGTCTACACAAAGACAGAGTCCATCATCTTTTTTGAGAACAAAGAGAATTGATGCATCAGCCAGGCTACTGAATGATTGTATCCACTCTTTATCTAATGCATTTTTTAAATATTCTCTTAGAATGGCTAACTCAGTTTCAGAGAGATTGTATATCAGTATAAATGAAGATTGCATACCAGGCTTGAGATCTATGCAGTGTTTCATCTCTTCTGATCTTTTCATGCTTATAGCAGCTTCTTCTGAGAAGATATGTGTGTATGACATGACATAATCAGATAGACTGATTGGTAAGTCTGAATATGCAGCTGAGAATATATATGAAGCATGCTTTGAGTCTTTTGAATGTTCTGTAGATAATACTACAAGCATTTCTACTCTAGCTTCTGTGAGAACTTCAGCTAGAACATCTTGTTCAGAAATAATTTGAGACTGTTGTTTATCTTCAGAGCTTCTAAAGAAGAATTGTTCATCTGATCAATCTATAAGAGAATTTGTTTGTCTTAATCAAGGAAATTCTAATACAAGACTGTAGTTCTCCATCTTCATTGCATGAAAGAAATGAGATGTCTGCTGTGTATTACCTTTGTGATCAGTGACAGTAGTTGCAATGTTATACTCTTCAAAGAAGTGCATTATACATTCATCAATTGACTTGATCATTTTGATTTTGCAGTGAGCAGCTTCTAGATTGTGATTCTTTGCTCAAAATTTATTGACACAGTTCACTTCTGATTCAGAATCTACTAGTGCAAGCACTTTTTGCAGATTCTTAGATGTAGCAAGTTCCACTGTGACAGTGAAGCTTAAGGTATTTTTGCATTGACTTTCCACACTTATAGCTGTTATTGTGAGCTGAATGATGCATCTTAAGCATTTTTTGAGTTCTTCAAGTTCTTCATGTCTTTCATATCAGATTTTGAGTTGGACTTGGCATTTTTGGATTCATCTTTGGGTCATTTGAAACACAAATCAATGGTATGTCCTGGTCACTTGCAATAACAGCAATATTTCAATTGAGTGGAGTCATTGAACTTTGTAGTATCATTTCATCTGCATTTGTTTTGTGATCTATTATCAGCATTATTTCTGTTGTTAAAGCTTTGAGTGGGGTTTTTGAAATTTGACTTCTCTTTAAGCTTCTTTCATCTCTCTGACAGATTCGATTCTGCCATTGCAAGTTTATATAGAGTAGCATCATAGCTTAACTCTTCCAATTTGGTTGCATATTTGTCGAATTCTCAGTGAATGGAAGGTAGAACTTTCATATAGAGGTGTGATTTTCAATGGTATTTGCTATAAGAATGCCGCAGACGCTCTTCAATTGATTGTAAGTGTGAAGCAAATTGTTGAACTGTCTGATCTTCTTGTTGCTAAATTCTTCCCATGGTGGCAAAGTCCGCATATCATGTGTATGTTGATATTAACATTGTTGCATCTTGACATTGAAATGAGTAACAGCTTCAATGATCTTTCAATGGTTGTGTTCATTGTAGTAATCAAGATCACTGACATGGAAAGCAATAGCAGCTGTAACAAAGTTTTTGAATTCTTTCATGCTTTGGCCTCAGAACTTTTCCACATCTCTCTGAAAAGAGTGACCACTCATGCCAGAATCTTGAAGTTCTAATTGCCAAAGTGGTACCCAACTACATCTTCCACTGACAGTAGTCACAGTGCTTTCCACTAAGATGTTGAGTGCTTGTAGTGTGGCTTTCAGTGGTCTGAGAATACTGATGATGTTATTGCAGTTATCATTCACACTAGTTGCATCTCTATCATGATTCAGATGCACTTCTAGTGTATTTCAGATGGCTGGAATTGTTTCATTCAATTCTTGTAGTAAAGTGTCACATCACTATTGAAGTTCTTGCAATTCTTTCTCAATCTGTAATTTTTTGATTCTTCTGATCACAGCTATTTTCTTGATCTCAATTGTGCTGAGATTGTAACGGGCGTACTTCGATTAACGATTTGGTACTATTCTAATTACAGATTACGAATTGATTAAGGAAAGAAAGAGAAAAGAAATCAGAAGAAAGGGTCGTATGAAGGAGGTTCTTATAGAGGAAAGTTCAGAGTGGAAGAATATCAGAAGCTGCTCCACAGTGGAGTGCAGAGCAGAAGAACATTAAGAGGTACATGTAAGAATTGTTAGAGACTATACAAGCACAGAGTGTGGGGTGGGGGAATCATTGAGAGCTATGCAGAAGAATCATTAGAGACTATGTGAGTGTGAAACACAGAGTGAGAGAATGTTAGAAGCTATACAGAAGAATTGTTAGAGACTATGCAAGTGCAGAGCATGGAGTGGAAGAATGTTAAGAGCTACACAGAAGAATTGTTAGAAACTATGCAAGTACAGAGCACAGAGTGGAAGAACATCAAGAGTTACATGAAATCACAGCAATCAGAAACAAACAGATGCAGAAGAAGAGTTGATTGCATAAGTTGATTACTAATAGATGCTAACCCATCACATTATCCCCCTCTACCAGAATGAGTGAGGACTCATAGGTGTTGAGAGTGGTGGTGTTCTTCAAGACAGATGCAGGTTCTCAGATTGGATGATTATATTCTATCCATTTGATGAGGTATTTACAGTGATGGTGGTTGATTCTATTGTCAAGAATTGCTTTGATTTCTCACTTGAGTTTGTTATCTTCTTCTACAATGGCAGGTGGCTGTCAATTGGAGATTCTCTGGGAGGGGAATGGATTCTCGGCTGTGGATTGGAGCAGGTTTGTATGAAAGATGTTGTGGATGCCAGATGGGGTGTTGAGTTGATAATTGTGTGTGCCTAGCACTTTCTTCACTGTATACTTGATGTGGTGGTAATCTAGTGTACATGAGGGGTGGTTCATTCTTATGTTCTTGAGATCTAGTCAGACTTTG